>VDFB02058242.1:203065874-203374193 GCA_007258455.2 Sequoia sempervirens | reverse complement strand
AATGGGTTAGGGATCATTAATGTGGTGTGTCTAATGCTAGAAGAAAAAGTAGCAAGGGAAATAGGATGGAAGATTTTCAAGGTTTAGTTGGTTTCACTCATTACCCATTGTGTTTTCCAACCTGTGAATATTTTGTGCATCTTTTTCAAATGAAGAAAGTGAAATATCATTTTTACTGCACCAAAGAGTTGTAAAATTTGAAGGTGGACTTCATTAAATTGTTGGTGTATATGAAACAAAAACTTTGCATAAGGAAATAATTGACAGAACACGATGTGTTTTCCAACACTACAAATAATGTGAGCTTTTTTTGTTCCAATCAGACGAAGAAAATGAAATGCCATTTTTATCATACCAAAGAGTTGTTATAAAATTTGAAGGTGGACTTCATTATATTGTTGATGTGTATGAAACAAAAACTTTTCATAAGGAAATAATTGACAAGGGACAATTTGTTTTCCAACATTAGAAATAATGTGAGCATTTTTTGTTCTAATTAAATGAAAAAAGTGAAATGTCATTTTTACCGTGCTAAAGAGTTGTTCAAAAGTTTGAAAGTGGACTTCATTACATTGTTGATGCGTACCAAAACAAAAACTTTTCATAAGGAAATAAATGACAAAAGACAATGTGTTTTCCAACACTAAAAATAATGTGAGCATTTTTTTGTTCCAATCAAATGAAAAAAATGAAATGTCATTTTTACTATATCACAGAGTTGATCAAAAATTTGAGAGTGGGCTTCATTACATTGTTGATGCGTATGAAACAAAAGCTTTTCATAAGGAAATAACTTACAAGGGACTGTGTTTTCCAACACTAGAAATAATGTGAGCATTTTTTTTGTTCCAATCAAATGAAAAAAATGAAATGCCATTTTTACTATATGAAAGAGTTGTTCGAAAATTTGAAAGTGGACTTCATTACATTGTTGGCGTGTACGAAATAAAAAAATTTCAAAACAAAATAACTAATAAAAGACAACGTGTTTTCCAACAGTGGAAATAATGTGAGCATTTTTTTGTTCCAATCAGATAAAGAAAGTGAAATGCCATTTTTATTTTTCCAAAGAATTGTTCTAGCATATACACATATTCACTTTAATTTGGAAAATGTATGAAGGAAAAAAATAGATTTGATCGATTTAAGAGTGCACAAAATAATCATGACATATTTGAAATTCATTAATGCAAGATAACAACAAAAATAATGTTGTGAAGCAATGTATGCGAGGAATCCATTATACATATACAATTCTCCAAATGTTTTAATAAGTGAAAATAACATGATTGTTTACATCAAAGACTAAATACAATATTTACAACGCTCTACTAGTGTCACCCAACCACTCCATTGGAACAATGTGAGCCAAGGCAACAATAAATAGTTGACATTTGGATTGGTCATCCAAAGATTACACAATAACTAGTTGACATTAAGATTGATCATCCAAAGATTACATAAATTTAACCATCAACACTCTGATTAGATTGCTAACAAAGTCCAAATGTTATCCAAGTATAACTTAATATATAACTTATGATAAGAGTTTAAATTGTCTACATACAAAACAAACCACAACATTTTCCTTTTCTTTGGTAAGCTCTACAAGAACTATATCCCCATGAATATAGATAGAGGGGCTTGATCTATAGCCAAGCTACTTATAACACCACAAATAGGGGCACATGCACATCACCAAGCAGGATTAATGCTACTAGATGTTGCCAAATCTCTGCCCAAACTAGCAAACATGCAAGCTGTAGTTAACTTGGATTTGTCATCCAATAATCTCTACAACATTTCATCTGCGTTTGACAGTCTGTTGTGTCTTGTTGCAATGAACATCTCTAATAACCAACTCATCAGATGCCTGACATGGTTCACATTCTCCAACAGCATGAGGGGTGGGATCATCTGTCCATAAAAGGACAAAGGATGGATAGAGATAAAATGATTCCAATAAAAAGCTTATAAAAAAAATCTTCATGTTGCTTCTATATTCAATTGCAAGAATCACAATATCAAACTCCTCTTGCCCATCTGTGAATTTGGCTCTACAAGATCTGAAACTTTTTATTACGAGCAATATCTCTAAAAATATAGATTCGTAAACCATAAAAATCAAACTATCAGAGGGAGAAATGGGCCAATAATAGAAGGCCAAACTTTCATACCATACAAGAGCATGTTGACAGTATTATTAGTGATTTGTTTGATCCACATTGGCCACATTTCCTGCAATACTACATATCCAGGCAATTACTTGGTGGTTGTAGATTGGCTTTGCAGTACTTTTGGCAATAGCTTCATGCTTGTGTTTGAGTGGGGTGATCATATGCGAAGTGAGAGGGAGATTATTTGGGGAAGATTTTAGTAGGGTGAAGGCCAGATATTGGGTTCCCTCTGGTCCCCTACTGCTTCCCCTGGCTCTGCTTGTATTGGAAAAAGGGAATAGAATCAATTGGGTTTTCCCTCTGGCCTATATGGCCCTTGCATGGCTTCAGTTGCTTCATATTTTGGCTCTGGGATTCATAGGCTATGAAATCAATGGAGTTTCCAAGAATCTGAATGTTGCGGTTTTTGAGGTCTCCATGGTTGTGGGTATGTTGCATCGGAGTCTCTATGTGGATGTAGTCACTCTACCTTATTACACGAGTGGAGGCTTCAATGTCCATGTCATTTGGGATTTGCAGGTCTTGTATATGTAGGCAGGAGCGCTTGTTGTCGGCGACACCTTCTTCTACAAGGCGTGGTCATATGGAAGCTTTGTGGTTTTCTCTGGACTGTTTTCTCGCCAAGCACCTATGGGCCATGGTTGAATGATGGGAAAGCCGAATGTTTCATTAATTTGGCGCGTTGGGTAGTTGAGTTTTTGGCTTGGTGATTTACTGCCTGGGATGTTGTTGAGCTGGCTCACAATCCTCCTGTGCAACATGGCCTGCCATACAAGTCTATCATGACTCCTCTTGCTTTCATGCTTCTCCTCTGCTTCTACAAACGACTATGGAATTTGTACATAGAAATCAAGTCTAAGCATAACCCAAATATTAACTACAAAGCACACTACATTCCCTGATTTCTTGGTAGCAATCGGGTCAGTCAATATTGGCCTGTTATGACTGATCATATGTGCATAATAAGTTTTTTGTATCAGAGTGTGATATAATGAAGATTACCATGGAGAAGTTGATGCAAATTCCCGTTGGACATAAACTCGTAAATCAATATTCGGTGTGTTCCTTCATAGCAATACCCTAATGCACTCTCCAGAACAAGACAAGACAACCTGCAAACACGTTTTCATCTAAGAAGAAATTAGGTACCAAATTATAATGAAAATCCTGTTAAGGCCGAATTTAGCAGAGAATCAGACAAATCTCTTAGTAAATTCTAGAGTCCCCTGCTTAGATTTTTCCGAGCATACTTTGACGGCCCAAAACCTCCTTCCAATTTTCCTGCTAAAATCACCAATCATTATGAAATTTGAAATGATATTCCAATTAAAACCAATTTGAATTTTTTTGAAATTTAAAACTCCCGCCATTAAACTCCTGCTCATTTTTTGATATTCTAGAGTCCATTCTTTATGCAGCCATAGAATACAAGCCCAAAACCTCCTCTTCCAATTTGCCTGCTAAAATCACCAGTCATTATGAAATTTGAAATGATATTCCGATTAAAACCAATTTGAAATTTTTTGAAATTTAAAACTCCAACTATTAAATCTCCCGCTCATTTTTAAAACTATACGTTTCAAATATTCATCTGCATCCGTCGTCTTCTCTATCCTCTCCGTCTGTCTATTTTATCCATTTACTCTGTCGTTGGTTTGTTTTGTCCATTCTATTTATTTTGTCGTCGGGTGTGTTTTGTCCATGGGGATGGCATGTTATGTCATAATGTCTAAAACATGAGACCATAGGTGCTTTTTGTCTACGAGTTAGCTTTCTCCGAGTGGTGTAAATAGAGGTCTACTTTAGTTTATAACTGACTTAATTTTTTTAATTTTGATTATAAACTATAATTAATTTTAAAATATAAAAAAGTGTTATAATTTTATTTTTTTCTATTTTAGTTTATAAATTTTCTTTTTAATTACAAGTGTTTTTCTTTTTAAGTGACAAACTTTTAATTTGCATGTATTTTTATATATGTGGGACAAAAATTCATAATGAATCTAATTGAAAATATATATGTATATAAAACCCGTTTCTTATACGCAACCTTTAAAAGTCTTGTTTCTTGTCACATCGTCGCTGTTGCCTTAATGGTTTATGTTTCTCGTTTCTAGTAACATAGATTTGATCCCTACAAACAATTTGATTGAAGAACCATGCTACATATTTTAGCTGAATCCCCCCTACCAATTGTTGTTAATATAGTTTGTAGTGACATTCATCCATTGATCAATCTATAATATACGGAAGTATGAATAAAAAGACTTGTTCAAAAATTGTTAAAGAATTGTTTAAAAATGGTTATGTTTTCCTTGCTTGGTACTCTATTGTGAAATTTAAATGATTCATAGCATCTTGCACTCTCCTAAGTGTAGATAGGAGAAAGAGAGCTTTCTTACAATACTATCAGACTCTGAGACTTCCATGCTCCTTTGGTATAGGACTCGGAAATTTATTAATGCCAAGGGCACTGTAAAAATAAAGAAAATAACATTGCATGGTGCAAGATGTTGTTGAGATACAATTCAAATTTCTATTAGCAAATAAATTTGAATGGGCTAACCCAAATGGCATGAACGAATCAAATAAAATTAACTAATCAACATCAAGAACTAACATGCAAATAATGACTATGATTATTGCTACACAAAAAGTACATATTGATATTGTTCTCTCCTTGCCGACTAATAAAAATCAAGAACTTCCTACAATTATTTAGTTATGGTGACAGCTAACTGGAACTGATCAACAACAAAATAAATATCTAACAACAGCAAACTAAAAACTAACAAACGCATTTCCAACTTCTTTTTCACACATGTTCAACATTGATGGCATCTGTTTCAGCTGGAGCACATATTCCAAAATACACTCCTGCTCTGAAGCTGTCACTGTAGGCTCTCCTCTATTAGTCTACAAACTGGAAGGCCTGTTGCACAAGTTAGAGCGAGGAAGTAGCAAGAACCCTCTTTTTTTCTTTCAATCAAGGAATTACTATAAAGTTGTAGGATTAGTACCCTGACAGAAGTCTTGAGAAGAAGTTGAGAATAAGCAGTGTCTGATGTCTGAAACACAATGGATGCAGCAACGTTGGAACCAGAATCATCTTTGGTGAAGCAGCAATGTCGGAGCCAATCGAACCAAGACCCTTGCCCTAATATCTCTATAGATTAATATAAAATTGTTGTTTAAATGATTTGAAATATTTCTTAAGATCAATCATATTTTTAGAGTGAAGAACGCTTGAATAAGTTCTTCAACCAGAGTGCCATTGTCTTCCATTGTTTCTATTTCTATTTTAAAATTTTGAAGTATTCTAGATTAAACTGTTACTTAAGATGTAAAAACAACTTAAAACAACTATCCAATCTTATGGTTATAATTCTCTTATTTTGTTTCAATATTTGCAAGTAACCTACATTAAAATGCATTCAATAGATAAGAATATTGTTTTTTGTGCGGTGAAATTCTAAACAGGTTACATATCTGCTATGTAGCTTGATTGCACAGTCCTCCTGGATAGTAATCACAAGACCTGGCTTGATCTGCAGCATGTGAACTTCAAATTTTTAACATATATCAATATACAGTAACTCACACATACTAATTTTGAAATTCATTTAGTTAAATCACTACATAAAATGTTTTGCATAACGTTCTCAATACAGTTTGAACACCACAAAGAAAACAGAGATGAAAGAGACTGGAAACTGGACAACGCTAAAGACAAATCATAAGATGATAGCCATCCTTGGTATCATAAGAAATTGCAGACTTATATACAGATGATTGTTCAAGATTAGAGTGCCATGAATGTTATGGATCAAATATGATGGATTACATAGAAAAATAGTGGGATAATTTAGAGGAGAATGTTTGGGGTATTGCAAGTATTTTTAGTGGATTGAGTATCTCAATTGCTGCAATCCAAAAGTATGACAGTCCAACTATTGTAATTGAGATTTCACTTTTTCTCATGTCTTAGATTCCTTATTTATACTCAGGACAGCAACAAAATTTGTTGACAAAATATTTTGCATATAATGATGTTCCTACTGCATCCTTGGTTGTGGGTGATGGTCACAATCTTTGGACAGATTCAAGATATAAGGGTACAATGTATTTATGCATGAAAATGGTGTTTATTCTTGTTAAGTAATAGCAAGCTTCAAACTCTTTGTGCAAGCAAGGGAATCTCACCAAAGCAAAAGGGGGTTTTGGAGGACATGAAAGAATGTGACAACGGCCTACAACAAGACAGGTAAGGAAAAGTTTGAACTAAAGGAAACAAAGAGGCAGCAATGTGATATGTTCTTTAAGACAGTTTCTTCCATTAATGCATGATGGCAACTTATGCATATAACAACCCGTAAGGTTTTCAAGTCATTATGCATAAAAAATAGGACATTCACAGTCACAGAGAAAAGGAAGCAATGCAATGGTCACAAATTGCAAGGAAACGCATACATTAGAAGAGTTTGCAAAGTTCTGAAGAGATCACAATCATGAATAGCTCATGAACAGATGCAGGGTTTAAATGAGGCTATTCCAAACAGGATTCTTAAAGTGATGAAACTCTGAAACTTTAAGGAGAGCTTCAGCAAAGACTTGAAGAAATGTCTGAAGCAAAATTGTTGCAAGAAATTTTACTTCAACAGATAAGCAAGCTATTTATGATGGATATGAGCAGCCTCACTTAGAAAATGAAGCACTTTATTGCTGCAACGTGTTATCATTACCATATTCTCAAGTTTTCTATTTTTGATGTAAGGGTTCATTTAATTGATGAGCAAGATTGATATTGTGGTGTTATTACTTTGGGAGAATGTCACTACTCATGAGCCATATTCACATCTTAAGTGTCCTCTCATAGGGAAAGTGATTAATGATCTGGTTTTGGTCTTGAGTGGTAGTACTTTTGAAAGAGAAGCAATTGAGTGTGAATTTGCAAAAGGTGAACCAAAGGATCCCATTACTAGCATGGTGCTCCATAATTCCATTCTTATACCAAATTAAGCCTTGTATTGCACTCTAAATCTCTAGAGGCAACAAAACTATGAGCCAAGGTTTTTAAAGGTGATGTCAATCAGGGGAGGTCTTCAATCCAAACAACACAATCTCAAGCAAAAACAACTACTCCCAAGTCACAAATCTTCAAATTCACCTTAATACATCAAACCTTCACTATTCCTTGTAGTATTGCCTCCTTAATGAATCGGGTATATCTTTTAGATAAGGCCCTCTCAACTCAGGACCAACACCTTTTCAGAGACCCATTAGGGCACACAAACACTTATCACAAAACCTCAACAAGTTACTTTGGAACAACTTCATCAAATCAAGGCACCTACGCTGACCTAGACCTCAAATTAGGTCTCTTTTACAAAGAAACTTATCTCCAATCTTATTCTCAACCCCTAAACTCACTCGGGCAGCATTCCATAGGCTACAAAACCAAATATTCCACAATTTTTATCAGGAGAACCAGTCATTAATACACCTAACCTTGAAACCCTCATTTTTAGCAATTTTCATAGGGTTTTATTGGAAATCAGACTTCAGACCTTTTCAAACCATTCCACCACTTCAAACACCCTCAAATACCCATGCATATGCTCAAACAATCAAAAAAACTTGCTTCCCCAACGGATTTCATGCATTACCACACTCAAACCTCTCAATTTCACAAGAAAAACTCACTTTTCTCTTCAAGGGCATCATTCCCAACTCTTCATTTGACCTCCGCTACACTCACAAACCCTCCTAAAATCTATCCCTACTAAATACTACCCATTCCACCGAGATGCAGTGCCTACAGAAGGTGGAATGGGTCTGGTTACATGTTTAAGGCAACAAAACCCTTATCTCTGCAAGTCCAAACCCGTTCTCAGTAAATCAACAATATAATGCACTAAACTCAATGAAAATCCTCAAAATTTGATTCAAATCAAAACTGCAACAGTCTCCTATGCAATTCAATTCAACATGAATCAATATGACACTATACGGATCGTACAATGACCCTGCAATAACATTGTACAGAAAGAAATGTTCAAAAATTAAGGGAAAACAGTGATTTTATTGTTCAAAATCTTCTACAAACTCACAACAACCTCTTACAACGAGTCTTCAATCTCTTTTATACTTTTTCCCTCTTAAACCAACTATCACAACCGCCTAAAACTGACCTTTGAATGATATGACCGTTGAGCTTCCATCAACTTACAATTTTGCAATTTTTGCTTGACATCTTTTTACAACATTTTGCAATTTGCAATACTAACATAAATGACCCCTAATCACACTAATAGGACTTATTACATCACAACTTGGTCTGTATGACCTTATTGAACACAAAAAGACTCAAAATCCTAAAGCCTACTGATCAATAACCTTGATTGACAACATTTTCCCAAAGGTGCCCCTGCACCATACACCCCACCTTAAAAATTTTCCAAGTCTCTTGGAAATGATATTCCATGCTTCTGACCTTCTTGAACTCTTCCATCAGGTACACCTTTCCTTTGGTTCACATTGTGCTTGGCATTCTTTCCCTTGTCACCACTTGAATCATGCTCCATCTTTACACACTAATTTGTGGAGTGTCCTCTATCCTTTTCACCATCACATACTGATGTTGTACCCACTTTCACATCTGCACCCAAATCCTTATCAACTGCCCTCTCACTTATCCTATTTTCCATCTTTGTTTTAGGCTTAAACCCCTTCCAACTACCCTTATTGACTTCACTTTCTACCTTCATTTTCACCTGCAGACTCTCTGCCCCAAATGCTACTGTATTATCAGATCTACAAGCCTCTGTTCTAACAACATTTGACTGCCTCTTCACTTCCTTTATTGTCACTGGACACATGACTGTCCCAACCAGAATTCCTTCACACTTTTCTTGCTTTTCCACAAGCATTTCACCCTTATACTTCACTGTATCAGACTGAGACACTAATCCATCTTCTTTTTCCTTCAACATGGAAGCATCCTTCATAACTACTGGCTGCATATTATCTTTATTTCTTCTATCTGCTGTTCCAACACTGTCAAGCCTTGAAATGGCTGCAAGCTCCATACTCTTGTCCTCCTCAATTCTCACAAAATCTCTCTTTCCTATCATGATGATCTTTGCCTTACCTTGTTCTTTAGTTTCTTCAACCAACGGAGTTAATGTGAATGTATTACCATCTTTGTCAATAGTATAGGTATTTTGTCTCCCATCATAAATTGTAGACCTGTCAAACTGCCAGGGCCTTCCAAGTAACACATGGCAACAACTCATAGGAAAAGTATCACAAAGAACCTTGTCTCTATACCCACCAATTTGGAACTCAACTGGAGCTTGCTCATTTACCACAATGGATTGGTTATCACTTACCCAAGATGCTTTATAAGGTGTTTCCTTAGGTACTCTTTCCAATCTCAGTTTGTCTACCATTTCACTAGACACCATATTGCCAGTGCATCCCGAATCTATTATCACCTTACATACTTGTTTTTTGCATTTGCAAGTTGTCCTAAATAATGCTCTTCTTTGAATCAACTCCTTCTCCTTGGATGTCTTCAAGAGTTGTCTTTTCATCAACAATGTTTCTCCCACCTCTGGAGCAGCAACATAACTATTGGAATTTGAACTCTCACCTTCATCTTCTTGGACAATTTGAGCTCTTCTTTCATTTCTCCTTTCACCTCCACTTGATGTAGGACCAAACTTTTCAAGGCACTTGTAGGATGGATGACCAAACTCATTGCAATTATAGCACCTACCTGCAAATGTATTTGAATTTCTTCCTCCTCCAAATCTGTCTCTTGAACCTCTAAAGCCACCTCTGAAATCTGTAGTTTGTTCTTCTCTTTTAGTGCCTCTTCTTGGCCCTCACTTGTTTATCTTGAAGAATAATATGTACCTTTGCCCCTTGAAATGTTGCCTCTGCCTCTAATTGTCTTCTCTTGCCTTCTTTTTACTTTTTCTTTTTCCTTTAGTGCCATTTGATAACATTCTTCAACATTCCTTGGATTTGTCAAAGCCAATTCATCTTGAATATTCAATCTCAAACTACCCAAGTACCTAGCTATCTTTTCATCCTCATTCTCATTATGGTTAGATCTCATACTTAGCTTATAAAATTCTTCAGTGTATTCTTTTACATCCATTTCTTTTTGTCTTAAACTTTGAAGCTTCCTAAACATCTGTATAGCATAATTAGAAGGGAGAAATTTACGTTTCATCTTGGCTACCATCTTGTCCCGTGATACAATCTTAGGTTTTCCTCTCTTTCTTCTCTCGAACTTCCAATAGTCCCACCACAAAAGTGCATGAACTTTTAGTTTTGTCTTAGCAATCTTGACTCTTTGTTCTTTAGGAATGTCTTCACACTCAAAGTAATTATCCAAAGATGCTATCCAATCTAATAACTCTTCCTCATTCAGATTCCCACCAAACTTTGGAACATCAATCTTTACCTTGTGCTTGTCACTCTTGACTTCCCTTAACAACTTTGTCATTCTCTGGTCCTTAGGGTCTAGTTCTTCATCTACATCTTCAAACTCTTCTTCATCTAAATCACTTTCAACCTCATCTCTTCTCGTGCTTGTTTCCAAGGCTGCAAGTCTTTCCTTCAATTATCTGATATCCCTAACATACTTATCCTTCAAATCACTCATCTCTTTTGCCATATTCTTTCCTTTTGGAGGCATTTTAACAACTTTGTCTTTTCACCTTCCACTCTTTCTTCTACAAACTTCAATCTTCTTCCTCAAAAATCTGGTACCTTTGCTCTGATACCAATTGATGCAGAGCATGGGGGATTCACTCAAAAAAATTCAATACAAACCTTTTCAAACACTTTTCCATCCTTCAAAACCCTAACTCCAAGAACAACTCATCATTTTTTCAATTTGCCTTGTAGTAGTCCAACCAATGACTTTTAACCATATCTTGCAAGAATCACTTCAAAACCACAAGAGGGTTAAAATTTCAAATACCAATTTTGGCATATTTCAACATATCAAATTTTTTCATGCACTTGTTTTGGAACACACTCTCCAAAATTGGACCGTCACGCTGCCCCAAGGCCAAAATAGGCCACTTTTACAAAGCAACCCCAATCTAAATGTGCTTCCAACCTTAAAAATCAATTGAAATGTTTTTTAAAGACCTAAAATAGCCTAAATCCACAACTTTCCTCAATTGGAACAATCAAAACCTCTTCAAAATGCAAAACCCTTACTCTAGGCCTTCCTATGCTTGAAATAGAGGGGGTTTATTGAAAATAGGTATTCCAAGGCCTATCACACCCTACCAACTCTTCAAACACTCCATAATATGCCTTCAAATACTCACTAAATCATCTCCCAACCTCCAGCAATGCAATTTCATCAAACTCTAGCTTTTAACCATGCATTTTAAGCCAAAAAACCATATATTTTCTTCTAGGGAAGCAACAAAACTTAGGAAAACCTTCCTCAAAATTCTTGAAACCTTGGGGAATCATCAAACACCTAAATACAGACCTTCTCACCAATTTTTAAGAGTTTTCAACGGTGGAAAGTGGAGATATGAATTTTCCTTCAAAACTGGAACCTCAATTTCTGAACAGGGCTGCTAAGAAGATTACCTTGTTAGACAAATTAAATGAACTTATCTTTTGGACTGGTAAGAACAAAAAATGTCTGAAATTAAATTATCTTTCCAACCATGTGAGTTTTAGGTCCGTATTGTTCCGTATATGACCTTACAACACAAATTACAGTCATATTTTGTAAGAAAACAATGAGTTTATTGATTCCAATTTGCATCCAAATAGCCACCAACCCTGTGGTCGACCATACAAAATATTTACGTCAAGAGACGTTATACAATGGCATTTGGTGTGTTCAGAAAAACTCTACCTTAAATCAAGGAGAATTCTTCAAATCATCACCCTTCATTTATTTTTTGTTTAAAAAAATAATAACCACCAAAAAAACCATTATAAAATAAACAACCAAATAAATCATTATAAAATAATAATAATGACTACTTAAAAAAAGGCATGAATAAAGGCTAAAATAAAGGCATTATTTGGTAAATTTTGATATTAATAATAAAATAAAAAATAATAACAACCAAAACAACCAAAAACACTATTATAAAATAATTACTTAAAAAAAGGCGTGAATAAAGGCTAAAATAAAGCTAATTTTAAATAGCATAAAAGCCATAGTGTTCTCTACATGCTTAAATAATGCATTTAATTAAATAGGAATAAGTTGTTCTTTAGATGATGAATCTCGCCATAATGCCTAATAAATAGGAATAAAGGAGAATAGCGAACATTTAAGCCAAAAATTATAGCCACTATGTGGGGATAGATCACAACTCTTTAACTATTTTTAGCCACTTCTAAATGGTAGTTCTATTTCATTTTGGATTGACATGACTTGTGGCGAGGAGTGGCGCTAAAGTGTCACTTTTAATTGGCATTTAAGTATAACTAAATTGAGTAAAGGCTGTGCTATTCCATGGGGAGTGGAGGGCGCCAACTGAAGAATAGTTAGAATTAATGCAAAGGGATTTCAGGGAAAGGAAGATTTATGTATACGTTGAGTTATTTTTTGGCATTCATTATGGCTTTCGTTTAAGGGTAGCAGGCCAATTTTTGAAAAAGAGATTTTATTTGTTGTTCATGTGGGGAGTTTTTACATAGTACAGAACATTGAAATCTCAGGAGAGTAGAGGCACGATGGAGAGAACAAAAGTTAAGGTGTTTTCTCTAAAGCAAGATTAAATCACAATCATTCTTGAAAATAGAGCTGAGTATTGGGAGGCGTGGTAAAGAAGAGTTTTTAAATTTGGAAGACTACATTTGCTTCTGGTTAGGGGAGGTGCTGAGTAAAGAGTTGTAGAGGGATTTGAATTTATCTGATTGTTACGCGTAATAGGAGAGGAGTTACTTTTTTGCTGGTTTTTCTTTGAGCACAGAGAGTAAATTATCTTTTAACCTATGTGAGGAAGTTTTAGTGCAGAAGTGAAAGGAAATTATTCAGGCATGTTCTCATACTGCTTCCCGTGCAATCATTTAGTCTTTTTATCTTATATTTTAATTAAAAAGAGAAAGATTTCTCTATTTTCTTTATGAGGAATATAAGAGTTAAATTGTCACAGTTTTTTACTTTAAAAAGCGTGAAGTTTTGAATTAATGTTTTCTCACTTTCTGAATTAAAAGAGTTAAAACTTTAATCCTCAGATGAGGTTATTTATCCAGTGGGTTTAAATATTTTGTAGTATAAATATCTACATAAACAGTTCATATTAAGAGATTAATATAAGAACCAAAATATATTTATACATACATTTATTATAATTTATTCCTAAACTTATGAAGTTTTATTTGGGTAAAGGATTGAGATTTTTGTGTTGTTCGGACAGTATATTAAGTCAAATTAAGGATGATTGAGGGTTAGTGCAAGATTATGGGTGTCCAAATTAGGCCCTTAAGCGGCAATGAAAATTCAGAGGGGAATAGGGAGAGAGAGAGAGAGAGAGGGACAGAGAGAGGGAGAGAGATAGGTAGAGGAGGGAGAGAGAGAGATGGGGAAGAGGGAGATATATGTAGAGAGGGAGTGCGGAGAGGGAGAGGGAGAGGGAGAGATATAAATAGAGGGTGATGTAGAGAGATAAAGAGGGATATGAAAAGAGATAAAGAGATAGGGAGATAGATAGATAGGGAGATATTTCTAGATCTAAGGATATGGATAAAAAGAGTAAGAGAGATGAGTGAGAGGGAGATCGAGTGAGAAATAAAGATAAAGATATAGAGTAGAAGAGATGGAGTGAATAAGATAGAGAATGAAGGGGGACAAAGGGAAATGATAGATAGAGAAATAGATGTAGAGAGATAAAGATAGAAAGAGATAGAGGGGAGTGAGAGAGAGAAAGAGATAGAGGTATAGATAGAGAAGGGGAGGGAGAGATAGGGAGATAGAGATAGAGGGGGCAAGAGTGAGAGAGAAAGGTGATAGAGATAATTAATAGAGAGGTATAGATAGATGAAAAGATAAAGAGAAAGAGATAAAGGTAGGGAATGAGAGAGGGATATATATTTACAAATAGATAGAGAGGTAGTGGGGAGATAAATAGAGAAAGGAGAGACAAGTAGAGAGATAGATAGAGGAAGTGATAAGGAGAGAGGGAGAGATAGGGATAGAGATAGATATAACTTGGGAAATATAGAAGCAATGTGAGAAAGATAGGTAAACATATAGAGAGGGAGCGATGGAATGAGAGAAAGAGGGAGGGGGAAATAAGATAGAAAGAGGGAGACGAAGATATAGGAAGAGAGGTAGAGAGGAATATATAGAGGGAGCAAGAGTGAGATACATGTGGTGATAGAGAAAAGCAGTAGAGAGGGGGTAGAAGTAGAGAGATAGAGATAGGGTGGGAGGAAAATGGAGTGTATGTATACAATATTTATATTTAATAATATGCATCATATTTCATAAAATATGTAATAATTTAAATATAAATTAAATATAATTTTCAATAAATATAATATATATTTTAAAAATCAATATAGATAAAAATAAAACTTCTAATATATTTAACATTTTAATCCTATTAAATAAAAATATAATCTTTATTTAAAAATATATATATAGATAAATATTAAACTTATAATATATTTAATTAGTAATATTTGTAAGAAGTTAAATTATATTTATATTTAATAATGTATAGTGTATCTAAATATTAAATATAATAATATCTAAATATTATAATATTATGCTAAAAATAGTTACATTATTAAATATATATAATAATTATTGGGACAATGAGGATAAAAATTATTAATAAGTATTATAGAAATTATATTAAATTTCTATTATTTTAATATAATATTATTTGATGTAATCTAATTTTAAAAATTACAAATGTTATAAAAATATGTAAAATAAAATAATAAAAAAATAACTTCTTCAAAATGATATATCTCGACGTTATTTATATATCTTATTTAATAAGATAGATATGCTAGTTTAAACCTTTTACATCTTGTTTTTATCAGTTACAAACCACAAACCAACTCTGAATACCCTTTGACTCTTCAACTTTCATTCTTGCATTTTTGCACTTTGACAACATGACAACTTTTGCAAGAATGGAAGTTGAAGAGTCAAGGGGTATTAGGAGTTGGTTGGTGGTTTGTAACTGATCAAAACAAGATGTAAAAGGTTTAAAAGATGTTGTATGGTCGACCATAAGGTTGGTGGCCGTTTGGATGCAAATTGGAATCAATAAACTCATTGTTTTCTTGCAAAATATGACTGTAATTTGTGTTGTACGGACATATACGGAATGATACAGACCTGCAACTCACATGGTTGGAAAGATAATTTAATTTCAGACATTTTTTGTTCTTACCAGCCCAAAAGATAAGTTCATTTGATTTGTCTAACAAGGTAATCTTCCTAGCAGCCCTGTTCAGAAATTGAGGTTCCAGTTTTGAAGGAAAATTCACATCTCCACTTTCCACTGTTGAAAACTCTTAAAACTTGGTGAGAAGGTCTGTATTTAGGTTTTTGATGATTCCCCAAGGTTTCAGGAATTTTGAGGAAGGTTTGCCTAAGTTTTATTGCTGCCCTAGAAGAAAATACATGGTTTTTTGGCTTAAAATGCATGGTTAGAAGCTAGAGTTTGATGAAATTGCATTGCTGGAGGTTGGGGGATGATTTAGTGAGTATGTGCAAGAATATTATGGAGTGTTTGAAGATTTGGCAGGGTAAGATAGGCCTTGGAATACCTATTTTCAATAAACCCCCTCTATTTCAAGCATAGGAAGGCCTAGAGTAAGGGTTTTGCATTTTGAAGAGTTTTTGATTGTTCCAATTGAGAAAAGTTGTGGATTCAGGCTATTTTAGGTCTGTAAAAAACATTTCAATTGAGTTTTAAGGTTGGCAGCACATTTAGATTGGGGTTGCTTTGTAAAAGTGGCCTATTTTGGCCTTGGGGCAGCGTGACACTCCAATTTTGGAAAGTGTGTTCCAAAACAAGTGCAAGAAAAAATTTGATATGTTGAAATATGCCAAAATGGATATTTGAAATGTTAACCCTCTTGTGGTTTTGAAGTGATTCTTGTAGGATATGGTTAAAAGTCATTGGTTGGACTACTAGAAGGCAAATTGAAAGAATGATGAGTTGTTCTTGGAGTTAGGGTTTTGAAGGATGGAAAAGTGTTTGAAAAGGTTTGTATTGAGTTTGTTTGAGTGAATCCTCCATAATCTGCATCAAAAGGCAGAGATAAAGTTCAAAGAAATGGTGGTCTAGGAAGGCAAGAGGGATGACAGTAGAAGACAATCACTAAAGATTGTCTTGATGATGATCCTAGTCATGATATGACAATGGTGTGAGGACACAGCTAGAGTGAAGCACAATGAAGAGAGTAAGAGGGAAAGGTGACCTTTCCAAAAGACAAGGTCAATCTTCATAGAAGAATAAGATGACAGTTTGAAGGGGTGCATCTAGATCTACCTAGCTCCATAAGAAGACACAGTATTGTTATGAAGATTCCAGCACACCATTAGCAACAAGGGCAGTGAACTTTGAGATGCCCAAAAGTGGTAGAAGACAGTAAAATTTTTAATGAGAAAAGTGTTAGATGCTAACAGTGATGAACATAACTTTTGATGATGATTTAATAGTCTCCTTGACTGAGTTCTATACTAGATGAGAAAGGATGACAGAGCAAATCAAAGAGGAATAGATAAGCATGTGAATGAAGTAGGTAGACAATCCACCTCAAGAAGGTGGTAATAGTCCTATAGAGACCCAAGATGAGCACCCCTTAAAAAGGGTAGAAGACAGTGAAAGTGCTCAAGGAACACAATATGTAACAGCTACCTTGCAACACCAGTGAGGCAGTCAATGTCATGGTAAAAGAGACAATCCTTGGGCCTAGAAGACAAACCTAAAATTAAAGCAGTAGCAAGTTTCAAAGGAATTTAAGGCATAAGGCAACTGTGCAAAAGAAAATCTACTTTTCAGTGAGAAATCATGGAAATTAAATGGAAAATGTATCAAATAGATAAGGGTAGTTGCAAAGAGTTTGAAAATGCATAAATAAATGACTGTGCAAAAGAGGTTGGGTATGATAGTTGCAAATTTGAATAGTGGACAGCCTTATGCCTTTGTCTTTGTCCAAATCTTTGTTAAAATCCCAAGTACTGTAAATGTTGGTAATGATGATGACAGTGGTAGTACAATAGGTAGATTAAGTAGAGACACAGAGCAATCACAGTCAAACCATAAGAGATATTCCTTAGCCTTATCTGGACAGTCATTGAGGAAATGATAGTCTTAGGGCAGAATTTGCATGATGAGAGGGTAAGTAGTCTTCAAGATCTTGCACAACAATGATACATTCACTATGCCATTGTTGTTAACATGAGATGGCAGTCAATAGTCTTTTGATGGGGCAATTGAACCATTAAAATAGCACAGGAAAAAGTACACAGTCATTAGACAGTGAACACAAAAGGAAAATAGTCACCTATTTATAGACTGTCCTTGTGAATCTTATCACCAAGAGGGCCAAGTTGGGGAACAACCATGCCAGATGGTATGAGGGTAGATTGAAGGCTTCATAAGAATGACAGTGCTCTACAACAAGACAATTAAAACTACAGAATATTTGAGAATATTATGTTCCCCATTCTCTTTTTATTTTCATTCCCTCACAATTTGTGGGATATTTCATTATCTTTTTGAGAAAAGGAGATAGGAGCATGAATCCAAAGGCGAAAAAATTGTATTGACATCTAGAATGCATGATCAAATAAGAAAGAGTTCATGAATATCTACTTTTAAGATCAAACCGCCATTCAAGCATTATATGAAAAAATATAAAACCTTGCAATCTAACAAATTAAAAGTCATTGGCTAAATAAACTACACATATCATAGAAGGGAATAATCAAGGGAGTTACTCTACTCAAATTCTCTCATTATCACTCCTCCATTATTTTCCATTTCATCATATAACTATCCTTATTATCCATGAATTCCAACCATCATGCACATAAAATGGGAAACTTAGAAAGCATGAAAGGAGAGATTAAGAAAAACCAAAGTACTTATATTAGCTTCTACAAACTATCCAAGACTCTAGGAGTTGTCATGTTTACATTTTAATAGAAAGGAGACTACCCAATCATATACAAAATCAATCACATTGAATTGTTAGCAAATTTATCAAAGGCCTTATTAGCTTAGTATCTTAATCTATGACTGGTTTTCATAGGACCAGCCTCAGCATTTCATTTTCAAAATAACTCAACAAGGGGATTGAGTAATGGAACATAAAAGATTGCATACACAATATTTAAACATTTTTGCAAGTAATTAAGATGCATATTACACTTGAAATTATGTTTGACCCTAGTGAACTTTACCTTGCAATTAGCATCATGAATCATAATGTTGTTATTTAATTAATATGAAGTGCCAAACATTGCTATAAGGTTGATTAAATTCATGTCAAGTACATTGTAGTTGAGTCCTTGATCATTTTTCCTATCAATTCTTGAATCATAACTAAATTATGGTTGTTCAAATCCTACATCAATGCATTTCTAAAGCTAGATCCTCACCAAGTCATGACAAAAAATTCTATACTTTCACACTAAATTCTCTACAAAGAAGATTTTTTTACTATTCTTGGGAGAAGAGAGTAAGAAAAACCCAAGTCTTTTGATATTAGCTTCTACAAACTATCCAAGACTCTAGGAATTATCACATTTACATTTTAACATAAATGAAATTAATGCATTATGTTTGAAATCAATTGCATTGAATTGTTTGCAACTTTATCATAGACCTTATTAGCTTATCATCTTAAAATCCATGAACTTATGATTTTCATAGGGCCAACCTCAACATTTCATTTTCAAAATGACTTACTTGAACAACAAGGGGATTGAATGATGGAACACAAATGTCTACAACCATAACATTCACACATTTTTGGTGGTAATTTTGACCATTGAAACGAGACTCGCCAGGACTCGGCGAGTCGCGAGTCGAGTCACCCTGGCTGAGTCCTAGGGGCTCAAACTTGGACTTGGCCGAGTCCTACTGAGTCTGATTGGACTCGTCGAGTCTGGCGGACTCGACAAACTCGCCAATACTAGGCGAGTCTCGTCAATAGGACTCGGCAGGCAGGGTTTGAAAAGTGCAAAAAATTACATGAAATTTAAAGTTAAAACTTTTTTTTTTTACTTATTGCGAATACAAAAATGATGTACACCATGAAGGTTTGTATGGTTTTGGAGGTATTAATTTTGGCTTGGTGGTGGGGGCTCCACCCCTTGACCCCGCCCTGTATCGTGACAGGGAGCATGCCCAGGGTACTACCTCAGAACCCCGCGAGGGGCGTGTTGATGCGTGTTTTATTACACACCAAACATCAGAATAAAATGCCCAAAGACACTCTATCCTCTCTTGAAAAACCACCGCGTATGCTAAGATTGCGAGAATATCATATGGCGATTCCAAGGTTTCTTTAGTCGGGTCTCGACGTGTGGATAAGCTCAATGGTCGTTGTGATATGCTGGTAATGAACAAGGGGACTTACGTGAAATCTTTGCAAGTTCAGGACTTAGGAAATTTATCATTAAAGGCTCTCAATTAGGACTTTCAATTGTGGACCTCAAAAAAAAATGGCAAAAAGACAAGGGTTCAGGAGAATCTAGTCTAAGCCTAAGAACTCAAGAGACAATAAAGACTCGGTGAAGAGGATAAACCACACTTTGTTTCGCCTCCTGTTGGACAACATACGCAAAATGGGTGCAATCTTCAAGGGGTTTGTGAGAATAATTTTCAAACCTCGAATGAGGCTGAAGTTAAGCTTCCACGATTAAGAGCTCAGGCTAACTTTACAAATCGAATGCAAATCATCCATTCGAAAAAAGTATGAGCTACACTTCACCATTGAGTCAATGCGATCAATCTCTCATTCAATTAACAACTTTCAAAGCAAATTCTACCTAATCTAACTTTAATTCTAATCTATGGCGGAAGATAATATGCAACCTCGCTTACTATTCAACAATAAGAAGTTATTCAAGGCAAATCATGCTCAAGAGCTTTTATCATTCAAAATAGTCTCAATGCGACAATTTACATAATCTGTCTCCACACAAAATGAAAATGAGAGAGCACTAGTTTATATAGAGCCTCAAAAATGAAATGAAGGGCCGAGATTAAAACAAGATTAACGGCCAAGATTATTACAACCAAACCCTAATTAGGGTTTCCCAAAATAACAAGAGTTATCAACTAGAAATCAATCAGAAAAGTGGCAGTTCCAGCTATAATCTAGGAGAGGCGTCCTTATCCATCTGAGTAGCATTGTGCTTGGCGAATCTGGACACTACGGCAATGACCTCCTCCATTGTGACAGGCGGCAACATGCTGATCGGAATTCAAGTCCGTCCAACTTCTCAGCACATTTAGCAAAAGTACCTTCCCAATCTGCCTCCTGCTTCTCAAAATCCTTTCGAATGGATGAGAGTCTTGCCACTCTCGCAAAGTCTTGCCTCAAGAATGGTCCAGTGGTTGAGAAGAAATTTTCTTGAACTTTATGCTTCAATCTCTCCAACTGCATGTCGTTCTCCCGGATGACTTCACGGTCGAACACTTCTGTAGTTGTCATGTAAATCTTCTCCTGGATTTTCCTGACCTGTTCTTCAATTCCAAGCCCATCTACTTTTGCCTTCTCCAAGACTTCTCGTATTGTTACTGCCCAAAACCAATGATGAAAATCATATGCTGCCCCTGCAACAATCACTCTTTTATCCACCAACTCCTCTCTTGGAGTGCTCTTCAAGACTCTAAGGCTTGGAATAAGCCTTTCCTGCATATCCGGGATACCTTCCCATGCCTCTGCCATATCCATCAGTCTGGAAAGAAATGAAGAAGTTCGTCCATAAGCAAGTGCCAACTTCTCCATGAACAAGGCCGCTTCTGTGCCTTCACTTGCTATCCAGTCTTGAGCTTCCCTGGCCGTTAACATCCCATGCTCGACTTCCTTGGTCACCTCCTGTGATGAATTGAGGAGAGGAACAGTCGCACTGCCTTGATCAAGTGGCTGGGTCAAATGCTGTATATATTCCTTAAGACGTTTGACCTCCTTTTTATACTCCTTCCTCTTAGCCACTTCTTTCTCCAATCTCGCTTTGATGGTCGAGACGGAATTATCTAACTCTTCTACTTCTTGACCTTTCGAGGTCGGGCCAAGGTCAACAGTGGTTATAGCATACTCCTGAGGAGTGATTTCGTCCTGTGGCTTGTCCACCGTAGGTACTGCAATGTGCACGGTACGGTTGCCCGTCTCATTCCTCTGAATGGTGGAGAACTTCTTAGCGGGCTTCTTGGTGGCGACTTGCTCTAGCCTTGCCAAGAAATCGGCAGTATCATCCTCCTCTTCCTGGGCTTCTGCAGGTACCTGGATCTTCATCCTTTCTAACAGCCAGTCTGGAATGGTCGACTGTTCAATGCCATCCTCTACTTGGACCTCATCCTCGTTTGGAACATCCACGACTCCCCTGAGAGCGGAAATCATTCCCTCTTCGAAGTCATTGTTCTGAGCCTCGATCTCATTGTCTGAACCTAAGATTTTTGTGCCTGTAGGTGACAAGGGCTCTTCATCATCTAGTTGAATAGGTTCATCATTTATTTCCTAAGCTGCAGGAGGTTCGAGCATCTCTACCAAGGAATCGTCAATAGTAGCCACCAACTCGTCAATATTCCTGGATGCTTGTGAACGAGAAGGTTCTCCCTTATGCCTCTTGGAAACAGGCTCAGCACTTGGCATTATTTCTTTTCTTTTCTCTCCAATCCCGACCAAGTCTTGATGGGATGCACCAGCATTAGAAGAATATGACTCTGATTCGCTCAACAGGTCATATGTAAGCGTGATTCCTTTTTGTCTCAATTCTTGGGTATGATAATCAACCCACCACTGGGAGTATTTAGTCACTGGCCTCATTAGGGTGGCTAGGTCTGCGTGCTCAGGCTCTGACCATTTCACTGGAGGAAGAGGTCGGCTTTCCTCGAAGCGTGGTTGGACGTGGTTTCCATCATCTTGTAGCTGATCAGGCACTCGGCAGAATTCAATTGCTCTCATGAAATCTAGTGGCATCCTGGACCACATTTTCCGCCTGACCTCGTACTCATCGGCAGCATTTGCCCAAAAATCCTCCAATTCCATCCTGTGCTTGTACTTTCTTCCTTCCACCGTCTGGATGTTATGATGTGGGTCATAGTTGACCCTGGACTTATAAGCCGTGAAAGGGTACCATTGGATCTCCAGTCTTGCACTTTCAGCTGCCTGTGCTGATGGACAATATTCTAACATATTCCCGATGAAGAATGGGAATGTGACGGACGCCTTCTTGGATGGCCTCTGAATATTCTGATACTCTCCTAATTGTCTCAAAACCTTGAGCAATATCATCCGATTGGTCGGATAGATAGGCAATTTATAGGGATTTCCAGTAAATCCCTGGATCCTGATATATGTGAATTTCAGGAACTGGATGAACCAAGACCCATATTTGCTGATAAGACTTTTTGCTTCATGGCTTAGCCTCTGATGTACCCCTCCCTGAAGCTTTCTGGCAATGTGCATTAGGAATGCATCATGAACCCTCCTGAAGTGAGTCTTCTCCTTCAATTGGAGCTGAGGATAACAATCGTAAGGCCTGAGCTCGTTCTCCCCGTTGCCAATTTTGCCCTTGCAGATCAATCCTGGATACTTGTATGATCTGGCCAACAGGTATATCACATATGAACTCATGTGAAAAGACTTAGTCTCTTCAAGGTTGATCAGTTGCTCATGGAGGTTGTCACTTATCATCCGTGACCAATTGAACATTTTGACTCCAGAGGTAATCTCGTCGATGAAATAGTACATCCAGCTCTCGAAGAAGGCGCCTTGCGGATTGCCAGCTATTCTGTTCAGCATTAGCACAATATCCCCAAAATCTTCCTTGAAGTCCGTTCGGCGAGGCCTCTTGGGCAACTTCTTGATTGAAGGCTTAGGCTTGTCCATCCACACCTTGTTGACTGTTGTGGCGCACAAATCTGGCTGACTGTCATATAATCTTTTAGCTTCTTCCTTGGTCTTATAGACCATTCGTGAATGTTCCGGGATACCGAAGGTCTCCTGGATTGCAACTTCGCCCAAGTGTGCTAAGACTCTTCCATCAGGTGCGATAATCTGTCTCTTCTGAGCGTCATAATGGAGAGCACACTCCACCATCAACTCCGCACAATCCATTGCCGGTGGGAATCCAGCTGCTTGGAATATCCCGTTTCTGACCATCCGTCTGGCTATTGCTGTGGGGAGTCCCTTCTGACCATACACTCTTTTCTTGAATTCATCAAAGTCAATGTGTCCGAGGTCAGTGTCCACGACATTCTTCCATTTTGAGATGACTTTGGTCTCTTTCTGGGCACCCTTGCTGGCGAACTTCATTTTCAGCTTCTTTGATGGTTCGCCTGCCGTGATCGTCAACCTGCAGTCATAAAATTAACATTAATATAGAGACTTTTCAAACAATTAAATCTCGTGCCTTGGATTCGAAAATTTACTTTTAGCTGGTTAAATAATTAATTTGCTACGAAAAAGCAAGCTGAAAATAAATTGAATGAAGTTGAAAATTTTGCCAGAACTTCGAAAGGATGAGAGGACATAAAAGAGATAGCAAATTTAATTGACCAAACATCAAACCTCAGTGAAGAACCGTTAAATGCAAATCAGATTTAAAAATCTGATTTTTTTGAAAAGTGCGCCCCTCTTCAAGAAGAATTCAGCTTTGAATAAATCTCTTTCTTTTTTTTCCGCGAAAAATTCCTCAGCATAACACTGCTTCTCTCTCTGGGAAAATTCGACTTTGCCTATTGATGAATTAATTGCCTGACAATTTCGAGAAAGATTAAATTTCTCTTCAGCTGTGTGTGAAAAAATGAGTTGCTGAAACTCATTATAATGCTGAAGGATTGAATTCGATTTAGCAACTGCCATATTCTTTCTCGATCTCGATTTGTTTTCATTTATCCAAACAGGCAACTTTCCTTTTATTTTCCGACAAGGATCAGTCTCGAGCTTATCCGGGCAAATCTTCAAAAATTCGATTTTTTATTTAATGTTTATCTTTGATTTTTCGAATTTTTGAATAAACATTAAATATTTTAATTAAATTCATGGCGAATTTAATTCTTCTTGTTGGATTTCGTCTCTGCCTGGCGTACTTTATTTTCTTCCAATTCTCGTCTGGCAAAATTGATTTTGTCCAAGGCATTTTTAAATTCCAAATAGTTGAAGATTAATTATTAAAATATTAAAAATATTTTAATTAATTCCAACCCGTTCGTTTTGGACCCATGGCTATTTCGATTTCTCCTTTGTTTTTCTTGGCTAAGAGTTTATTTTCCAATTTCATCCTTAATTTCATCTAGCCAAACCAAAATTCAAGCCATTCCGTCGAAAATTTCATTGCCAGATCCTTATTTTCCTTTGCCGAGGCGAGATTTTAAGCTTATTTTGCTCTGCCAAAGTCAAATATTTCCTTGCTTAGTCGAATTTTTCTAGGCAAAATCCTCATCCGAATGTCTTCGTTGGGTGAATTTCCTTGACGTCTGACATATTCTCCTTCCTTCTGGCCAAGGGCGATCCTTCCTTTCCCTTTGCCTTGTGCATTTTTCTTCGGTCGAAGTTGACAATTTCTTCGCATTTTCTCCATACTTAGGCAAATTTTATCTCTTTTCTACCTTTGTGTTAGGCACATTTCGTTTTATTCTTAGCCAAATCCTGATATTCCTTAGCACGTGTCCCATCAAACTTGGCATTTGACCTCTCGAAAGTGTCATGATTCTTGGTCAAAAATCTCAACTTTCATCCTTTTAGCCTCTGTACTTAGACAAATATTCGAACTTTCCTCTGGACTTGGCATTAGCACTTAGTCAAAAATCGTTCTTTTCATCTTAGGCGGACCTCCTTGGCATTTTGGACAAGTGTGGCGGACTTTGCCTTAGCTTTGGATAAGCATTTTTGGATGTCCCACCTTTCTAGGGCGGACCTTGAAGCTTTTTGGCACTTGTCTCTTTGGAATTATCACAACACTTAGCCAAAAAAAAATCATTTTTCCACCCCTTTAAGCTCTTACTCTTAGGCAAAATTTCGAAATTTTCCTTGGCTGGGCACCAACACTTAGCAAAATTTTGATTTTTCCTCACTTTACATGTCTAGGCGGACTTTGGAAGGGTCAAGGATGAGCTGGGCGGACTTTAGAGGTCTCTAGCACATGCAGGGCGGACTTTAGATGGTCCAAGGATATTCAAAGGCGGACTTCATAGGTCTTTTGGACGTCCCTCTTGGCAGATGGCGGACTTCAAGACTCTTTAGGACGAACCTCTTGGATGGCGGACCTCAAGTGATGCTTGGATATGCATTCAAGATGCATGGCGGACTTTAGAAGATCCCAGGATATGCAAGGCGGACTTTGAGTAGTCTTAGGATGAGCATGCTTGCTGTTGGGCGGACTTCAAAGGAGTCAAGGATGGTCTTGGGCGGACTTTAGAACTGTCAAGGATGGGTCTTCAAGATGCATGGCGGACTTCACCAGCTCTTTGGATATCCTTCTTAGCTGCTGGGCGAATTCCATAAACTCCCTGACATTTCTTACACCTTCCTTCATCATTCTTCCATGGCGAACCTCAGACTTGAACAGATTTTTCACAAATTTCACCATTTAAGAACTGATTTTTCATGATTTCATCCTCAGATCTGCTTGATTTCGAACTGGTTTTGACTGATTTTCCAGAATCTGGTCTGATTTTTCGTGCTTTTCACTAATTTTCTCATGCTTTTTACTTGTTTTTTCCAGATTTTTCGAAAAATTTTCAAATTTTCATTTCGATTTTCTGAGAGTTCTATTGAGTTTTTCGAACTTTTGAGTGCGTTTTCAGAACTCGGGACCCTTCCAAAAATAGAAACTTTCCAAAATAGAAACTTTCTAAAAATAGAAAAAGCAACCCTAAAAAATAGGGAACCTTGTTTGGTCCAAAAATGCCAAAAATGAAAAATCGAAAAAGCAACTTTTCCTAAAAAATAGGAAGTCTCAGAATTGGCCGAATTCACAGTCGATCTTCGTCTCTTGGTCCTTCTGAGCGCTTCCATGACGTCTACGCACAGATTCAAGCATGAATTACTGACTCGGCTCGGGCAACTCTCGGCAAACTGACCTGAAACCCTTAGCAAAATGATCTCGTAACCGTTGCAAGGAGACAGAACCCTAAAAACTAGCAGGCAACTGGGGGTCCCCATCAGCGATGGGGCGATGTGTGAAAAGGTCACAGCAGGGCTACCAGGAGCCACCAGACTCTCAGCCCCGAAGGCGTTGCCTTGACCCCTGAGCTACCCCAACCCCCCCAGTTGCCAGCAAACTGCCCCTTGACCCCATGGGACCCCTTGACCCCACTGGGGGCACTGCCCCCAAACCTCTGCAAGGGGCACTGCCCCCATACCCCCGCAAGGGGCACTACCCCTTGACCCCACTAGAGGCATTGTGCCCAGACCCCTAAAAAGGGCACTACCCCTCAACCCCATTAGTGAAATCACTCTGATACTTGAGATTATGGCTACTGCATCATCCAAGACCTATCTTAGACATATTCGTAGGAAGGATGCAAGCTCCTTTGAGCCATAGACTTCTAGTTATTGTTTTGAATCTTTTGATATTTCATATTTGTTTGGAACATTTGATGTCATGGATTTCATATTCCATGAGTTTTGTATATATTCGATTCTTTGACTATATATCTAAGTTTGCTATTTCCTTGGGCAGCTCAGCTACAATTTGTGTTTATACTTATATGATCGATGTATACTTGTGTTAGTGATGAGGACCTTGATTGGGTTGACTAGGCAGATAGAGAGGTTGCGGCTATAGCCATGGCAAAGGAGGAGGCTAAAGTACTAGTAAACACATCCACAACTAATGTTGGTGAGGGTGGCATGGAGTCACAAGCAAAGACTATGGTTGCAGTTGCTACATCATCTAGGACTCACCTTAGATGCCTTCATATGAAGGATGTAGACTCCTTTGAGCCATAGACTTGTAGTTATTGTTTTGATATTTCATATTTGTTTGGAACATTTGATGTCATGGATTTCATATTCCATGAGTTTTGTATACATTTGACTATATTTATATATCTAAGTGTGCTATTTCCTTCAGCAGCTCAGCGACAATTTGTGTACTTTATACTTATGTGATCGATGTATACTTGTGTATGTGATCAAATTTGCTTCTATTTAATGATGTTATTGTTTCTTTAAGGTTTATTCAATAAAGGGTGCTTGAAACAAGTTTTAAATCCTTAAAAATCTCTAAATTTCTAGGGTTTTTTCATTTTGCCGAGTCTGCGCCGAGTTTGAGCACCGAGTCCCGAGCCAAGTCACCCTAGTTGAGTCTGAGCCGAGTTCGAGTCTCGTTACTATGATAAGACACATATTGTGCTTGACATTATAGTTGAGCCTAGTGAATCTTACCTTGTAGTTAGCATCATGGATTATAATGTTGCTATTTAACTAATATGAAGTATTGAAGATTGCAATAAGTGAGCCAAAGCCATGTTGTGTACTACATCATAGTATGTTTTTCTTCCATAAGTTGTATTTGAGTCATGATCATTTTTCCTATCAATTGTTGAGCCACGATGATATGATAGTTTAAATCACATCCTACCTCAATGCATTTCTAAAGCTAGATCATTGATAAACATAGTTGTCGAGAAACTCCATTTTGGGAACATAGACAACGTACCAGTCCCCGTACCCAAAATTTCCGGTGAATCATTTACATATAAAATAGCCGTCTCCTTATTCATTTAACTCACGTACCCTAATTTTATTGGCGTCCCCGTCCCCGTACCAGTACCCGTACCCTGCGTCTCCCGGCAACTATGTTGATAAGTCATGATAGAAAATTCTATATATACTCCCACTAAATTCTTTCATTAAATTCTCTACAAATAAGACAATTTTACTATTCTTGGAAGAACTATCTCTAATCATTTTTCCTATCCCCTTATCATTAAGATTGGATGGGGTGCAAGATTCCTTTTTTGTTGTGGACTATACCTCTTTCTTCCCCTTTTTCTTTCTATTGGAGAAATATTAATTCATAAAAGAAATGTTCACCTATTAGGAAAGCAAGTGCACCAAAATACTAGGGGAACCACACCATCTAGACTCAAAGCAATTCATCCAAACCAAAGAAAGAACTACACTAGAAGGAGAAATGAGCAAACCATAAAGCAAATGATTCAAGGTCCTTCCAACAATCTAGAGGACACGCACATGGATTAAAGATTTCATTAGTAAACTACAAAACTTGCCAATCCAAAATAGTTTGAACTAAGAGACTAAAATGTCATTTCATATACAAAATTTGGCTTATGGTTATCGATTAAATTAGTATTATTATCTTCATACAGAAAACACAAAATAGGGGAAGAAAACACCTACATGGTGCACTTTCACAACTCAAAGTACAATATCTTGCTTTGCCACCTTTAAATGACCTTAGTGAGATGACAAGTAAGAAGATTTTGCATTTCATCAATGGGCTTAGTAACAACAACCATGCTTTAATCTTTCATGCAATATCTCAACACCATAAAATTTCTAAGCTAACATAAACAATGCCCTCTCACTCACTCTTGCTCTATTTTGGAATTTCAAACAATGTCATCCTGTTTAATTCTAGAACCCCTAGTGACATTTCTTTTCCACTCCTAGTGTCCCCTATCATTGGTTCAAGGGTTAATTCCTTTGTATTGCTTGCATCAACAATTGGTTCCTCTCCATTGCAATCAAATTTTGTTGTCTACATCCATGTCCCTACCACAATTATTAGTTTTATAGGGCCTACATATGGTGATTTCAATGTTCTTGCTATTGGTGTGGTGCTTGAGGCTTTTGGATATACTTTCGTATTTTTTCTCATGGGTTTGTAGGGGCCAATGCTTTGGTGTGTGGCTCTTCCAATTACAGCAATGATGGGTCGCCTAGTTGTATTCTAACAAGTGGTGACTTGGATGCAGCAGCTAGGGTGAGATCTATGTATCCATGGCTAGCTCAAGCCCCCCCCCCCGCCTCTGGTTCTACTCACCATTTTCACCATGAAAAGGCTCATCTCCTTTCTTGTTCTCACTCTGCCTTGGTCAAGTGGTTGAAAATGAAATTTTTATGCTTGTAGAAGTCTAATTTGTAGATTGAACATCATTTGGCCTTCTCTCCTAAACTTGGATACATTGGTTTTGGAGCCTTGGAGGCCACCCACCAAGGGTTCTATTAAACTTTTTCCTTGTTCCAAAGGTTACTTTATCTTGATCTTTCATTCTTTGAAGGACATGGAGGTGGTACTAGATAGTTGTTTGTAGATGTGTGGTGACCATTCCCTCTCTCCCAAACTATGGTTTCCTTCCTTCAACCCTATTACAAAATCAGTTAGTGTTATGCCATTTTGTGTAAGGTTGCCTTACCTCCCTTTCCAATTTTGGGAAGATAGTTGCTTTGAGAATATTAGTAATGCTACTGATCAATTTTTGAAGGTGGATTCAACCACGTCTAACATTGGCCACTCCACCTTGCTTGTATTTTGGTGGCTATCGAGATATCCAAGCCTCTTCATGGAGCTTCCATCTTGATAGTTGAGGAGAGGATGTGATTTCTTCGAATTGATTACTAGAGGCTATTTTTCTAATGCAAACATTACTTTCCTACAAATTTCTTTAGAGTGTCCATGTCCCCGCCATATGATTGTAAACTTTACTACTTGGTGGCACAATCCCCTCCTTGATCATTTGGTTGTGTATGCCCCTAATACTCCTACCTCCCTAATGGATGAGATTCCTTTCTTTCCTCCTTATATATGGATCATGATGTGATTGTCGAGGCTCCTCCTAAGTTGGTTTACCCTAAGGATGATGCATCTTTAGTTATTTCATTGATGTCTGCAAGGACTTCTTCATAATTGGTTCAAGATTCTCTTGCATCATCTACCCTGATTGCTCAACCTATGAACTATGGGGAGACTCTTGTGATTGAAAAAGCAATGGATTTTGTGTTGCATTCAACTTCCATGGGTAGTCTTTCTTTCATCAGTTGAGGTGACTCAAGCTGAGGTAGTGATGGAGGATGTCCTCCTCTCTCCACATTTGGCGGAGTTAAAAAAAGATGTATCTTGGATGATTGTTCAAAGGAGGAATAGAGGTCTTCCTAAATATTTTTTTGAATCCCATCACTAGGTTAAGGGTGTAAGGATTGCAAGGGTGGTGTCATGCATTGTGTAAATCTTTTGTTTGTTGGGATTTTCCCTTTTGATATTTGGTTGCAGTTGTGTTCAATTTTGTGTCTTATTTTTGGGTCAACTAGTGTTCTGCTAACATTTCACTATAATTGAGTTTGAGTTCCCAGTAAAACCTATTTATCCATTAAGGTTGTGGGATGTTGTTGTTGTTGGGCAGCTTTGTTGTAGTTTTTCTATTGTTTGGATTTTGTGTTGGTTGATGTTTGTTGTAAAGGGTTCCATGGTCCCTTCAAAACCTGTTTTACCCATATAACAAAAAATAACAACCAGGATTTCCATGAAGGATGTACATCAAACAAGAAACACAAGCAATGGTAATTAAAAATGCATTTGCTTCTCATTCTTTAGTTATTGCATTACCCACTTTGGGATCATTGTTGAATTTAATGGGAATGGGGATGTAATTATTATGATTGACAAAAAATTTAGGGGGATAGAAAGGAAGGGGGTGGAAAGTAGAGTGAGAGCAAAATATGAGAGGTAAGGGGGAGTAAGGAGTGATGGGGTCTCAATGGGGAGGGAGAGTAAGTTGGGGGAGGATATAGTTTACATCATATAAAAAAAAAAGAAAAAATTGGAGAGATCTTTGAAGTTTCCTTCAAAGAATTTGTCAGGGTCTCCATCAAAGACAATCAATTCACAGCCATACCAATAGCAAGGTATGCTACCTTAATCCCTTCCCTTTGAATGCAAGAGAATGAGACTTCTCCCGATTTCTTTGAGAAAAACTTTGCTTTGTCAATTACATCTTTCAATTTCCAAGAAAGGGCTTTCTCATATTTCATGGCATTGATAATAATTTGTGAGTCACTTTCTATAATTAGTTTATGCCTTTCAACATGGTCATTGCCTTTTCTTGGTTATTAGTTTCTCTACCAATATGTAAAGAGAAGATAATCTTGCATTCACTATGCTCGTCTCTAAATATGCATCCAGCAAGAGATGGGCTAGACTTTCCTTTAGCAGACCTGGCAAAGTTTAGTTTTATATAGTTAGGTGAAAGTGAGCAGATTAGGAGACCATACAAACTTCGTTTCACTTTTTGATAACATCTCAGCATGTACATTTTTGAATTGTAAACTTTAAGTCATTATGCTCCATTTTATAAGGGTTTATAGCTCTCATTTCGTACTCCACTAAAAAAATACCTTGTGTTATAGGTGGACAGCAGAATGGAAATATCTATTTCTGTTGTAAGAGATCATATCCATGTTATCTTGCCAAATGAATAAGACTGGATCCATTATTTTCATGCATTTCTAAATATAAAAAAACTAGAGCTTTGTCCACTTCAACCAAACTATTGGGGGAAAACAAATTTCAATGTTCATTACCTAACAATTTAGAAAATTAGAGTTATTTGTTTCAAAACTAATTGTGCTTTGATTTTCTCTAAAGGGCATTACAAATTTTAGGTGAGGCATTGCAGATCATGCAAAAAACTATTTGGATGAGGATAAAGAAAGACACAAACATGATCACAAAATCTCATGATAGAGGAAAAACTTGTTTTACATGAGGACGCATTCCCAAGAATAGAAGATATTCCTCATGCAGTTTTAGGAGAAGAGAACGAGGTAAGAACCTATTAAATGTAGACACAAGTGAGCATCTGAGCGTGCATATCACTCTCATTCTGGTAGATGTTAGGTTACATCATTTCAGCACCACAGCCTGGATGCTGTGCCTGTTACAGAACTTTCTCACTTTGCTTTGTGAAGTGGTAGCATGGATTTATTATTTGCTGTATCACCTATCTTGAAACTATTTGTGTCCTTATCCTCTTTAAAGAATTTATCTATCTTCTCATGCAATAAATCTGTGACTTTCTCTGACATCTGCGATAATCTCTTTGCTCTAAGTTACACAGTAGCAATTACTGTCCCATTAACCAGCTTGTGTTTATTAGTGACATTGATACTAATTTCAATTTGAATATCCTGCATACCTCATTGTAGACTGGTTGAAGATGAGTGTAATGTCCTCAAACTGTCAGCATTCCCTTCAAGAACATCCGATCATCCCTTAATTTAAAGGAAGGCTAAGCCATCCATTATAGTCTCATCTTTTAAATTGCATGAGAAAACACCAAACACGGAAAAACATAGACAGGTCTGTTTGTTATCTATTTTCCCTGATATATTTAACTAATCATAACTATTTCACTAACACATCCATCAACTCCAAAAACCTTGAAAAAGTCAATTACCAACACATTTCAACAATTTTCTAGTTTAATGTAAACATTATTATTGTTAATGATACTGAGCAGCTTCGGGTTCATCCTTCCAGCCTCGAGTAAAGTCATAAATAAATGTAGCCTATTGGCTATTTATTTATATGTGAGAATAAATGAGTATGGGTGCATCTCTTTGTAAATAATATAATTATTATTCTGGGCCGACCTCCTTTGTAAATTATATTCATTGAAATTATTTTGTATCTTGGCCGACCTCATAACTTGAAGAGGTGCGACCTCTCTCACTTGTATATATTCAAGGTTCGCTTCCTCCATCAAACACACATTCTAGCAAGTCCAATTTATTCTTCTAAGTGCGAATTGATCAAGAGAACTGAAGTGCGAATTAAATGCATCAAGTGCAAGTGCGAATACATTACACAGTGCGAACATTATACAGCGTGGAGATCATACAGATTGAAGATCATTCAGTGCGAAGTATCATGCCAGTGCGAATTCCTTATAGCAGGTTGTGAACCATTAGAGATTGCGAATATTGCCAGGTGCTATTTCTGTAGATCTGTTGTCACTAAATTACGGATATTGCCAGGTATGAATTGGCAGGTTGTTATCTGTTATTGCATATTGCCAGGTGCTGCATATTGGTCTTGTGTTAGACCTCATTGTAAAGTGAAATGTTGCCACTGATATTATAAATATAAGAGAGATCTTTGTTGTTGGGTTTTTCTCCCTCAAGAGGAGGGTTTTCCTAGGGTATCTGCTGTGTTATTGTTTCTGATTTTGAATTATTTTCTGTGCATTTAATCTGTTCACCTAAAATTTACATGGTATCAGAGTGGGTTTGAGAGGATCGTGTTCAGATTATTGCATTCAGCTTATCCTCAGATTGGACTAAGAATCGCATCTTCAGTCTCCAGGGAAGGACCTTCTTCTTCGTATGCCCTGATCCTTCAAGTGGATATATGAGATATCATTGTCTTGTCTGGCATTTCATTTGTGGATGTCTATCTCTATTTATCCTTCTCATGAAGTTTTGGTGTCCGTCTGGTTGAAGGAATATCGGGAATAATTTAATCTTCGGTTGGTGTCTACCTTAAATGGTGGGCATTCATGATGATTCTGGAAACATGCCATCCGCCAAAGTATGGTAATCTCGAAAGTATATTAGTGTGGGTCGGCCACTAATTGTTATTATTTTGAGATGTCTCAGGGGCACACGATTGAAGGCTTCGGGACCTAAGTTGAGTATCCTCTAACTTGCGTCTGGATGGGAGTTCGCCATCATCATCTGCAGAGCCAACCGCGCACAGAAAGACAAGTGACTACCCTCTAGATCGCGACAAGAGCATGGAGCGAAGCATGGTGTTCACACATCGCTTCATCATGGCTATTCACAACTTCAGTCAATTCTAAGTGAGCCGAGTGGTGTGACCAAGGGAGTAGGCGATCTTATCTTCCAAGCTTCGTGTGCAGAGTCTTCAGTTGATCAATATTCAAGATGTTGATGCCTTGGAGTAGGGCTTATTTTCGAACATATGATTATTAGAGGTTCGGAAGTATGCATATATTTCTGAGAAGTGTGGTGCTGCCTAGGTGTTTGCTTCATGTCCATAAATGAAGAACATGTTTATCTGGCAAATTCGGGATTATCAGCAGAGTTTAGTGCTGGCGTAGTTTGGCTCAATTTGGAGAACAATATAAGTCCTTGCAGTCATGATGGACATCAATGATCTCTACAACCTTGCAGTTAAGAGCTCAAGTGTTGTCAAGTTGAGCTGCGTGATCAAGTTGCAAAACGGCTGCAATCAAATAACAAGATAAGTATTCCTTTTTTGCTGTTGTTTATATTTCTTATGTGAAACTCAGGTTGCTGAGTTGTGCAGATTTGATAAAGCTTACTAAGCATTGATCTTATCCATCTCTTAAGTGTTTCTAGTAGGCGTGTTGCATTTGGTGGACAAGCAACTGGAAACAGAGTGCATCATAAATTTGAACGGTCAAAGACCATGTTCAAATTTATCCTTGCAAAGGGCCTGTGTTCTAGCCGTGAAGGTTGCGTGCTGATCTGTGCTCAAGAGCAGCATATCTTGCATCCATCAGAATATTTAAAGAGATAAGTAATCTTTGCTTGTTAAGTTATATTTATTATTTGGATCTCATCGGCTTCCCTTGTTCATGTATTCGATATAATTGAAGTGCATGCGAAGGAGATACTCATCGCTATTTAGAAGAGCCCCTGTATCGGGCATATCTCTTAATTCCAATTTTATGCAATCTGGAGTTTTTCAGTCCTTGCTGAAAACAGTGTTGCTTATGGTCATTCTGTGTGAGGAGATTGTGAGCCTTCTAGAGAACGCTTCTTTTACATCTGGCTGCGACTGAAGTCCGGAGATGTGTGGAGAGCCGTCATTGCATAATAAGGCTGTAGTCCCTATTCTTTACGAGCGCTATGCAATTAAGAGATAAGCATTCTTTACCTTATACCTTTTTAAATTTGGGGTAAAACTCAGTATGCTGAGTGCAGATCTGACTCAGTTATTTGAATCTTATTTTGTGTTGTTTGGTCATCGAGTTTATGCAGTTTAGATGATGATGCAACAAAATGTTCCAGTCCCGTGAAGATTTCAACTCCAAAGTTGTGTGATCAGTTGCAATCGAAGTCGAGTCTGCATTGAGAGCAACAGTGATCGACGCCACTGTAAAGGGCGGAGAGAGCAAATATTGTGATCGTTGATATCGATCCCTCAGTTTCTGCGTACAGAATTCTGACTTCTTTGAGATAAGTACTGCATGGTTAATGTTCATGAATTGATGTATAGTTATTAATTCATGCTATAACATTGAGAGAGTAAATCATGCATGCTTCTAGGCTTCTAGCAGTGGTAGTTCTCTTCGAAATAGTTGAGTTATATGAACTATTAGTAATCTCTTCTTAATGTGCATTAGGATGGATCAAGAGATTGCTTTCAAGAGAAAAGCGTGAAGTCACAACTTGCAGTCATAGGAGTGAGTACTTGATGGCTAGATGGAGTTCACTTCCAAAAGTTTTCTTTGCAATCTCTGAAGCAGGGATCAAGAGGGAGTTTTGTAACTCACTGAGAAGAAGTGAAGATTACTGTATTGCACAGCTGCTAAGATCAGAATTGCTCAGACTGTCATCTGGATTTGTCATTGGTAGCTCCGCAAACCTATTCAGAATAGTGAGACCTGGAATGAGGTCAAGGAGGACTATCCTGAACTCTCTACAGTACCAGAGGTGTGCGTTGGAAAACATTTATCTAAGTCAAAGTGTTGCAGGCAATCTTGGGCGAAGAGGTCAGAAGGTTGATGCAAATGCTTGAAGATTCAGAGGGAGTTTGCTGAGCCTAAAGAAGATGGTAATCTTGTTGCAGCAAAGCATATCCTGAGATACTTGCATGGCACAGTTGGATATGGATTGAGATATTCTTCAGGTTGGATCTGCTATGATATCCTTGTGCAACAAGAAGCAATCATCTGTAGCATTGAATACAATAGAGGCTGAGCTTATTACAGCTTGTGTGAAGCAGTGTGGCTTCGTAAGCTCCTTGTAGGATTGTTTGGACAATCAATGGAGCCTACTATCATTCACTATGATAATCAGAGTTGTGTGAAGCTTTCTGTCAATCCTGTGTTTCATGACAGATCCAAGCATGTTGAGATCAAGTACCACTATATTAGAGATATGGTACCGCGGAAGGCTGTACAGTTGAGGTACATTAGCACTGATGAGCAGACGGCAGATATTCTCACCAAGCCTCTCGCCAGGATAAAGTTTGTGTACTTCCGAGATAAGCTTTGTATGGTGGAGAATCCAGCCTTAACTGAGTAAGAGTCTCAGAATCAGTGAGCCTTGTTAATGCATTTTCTTCCGAGACGGAAGAATTTGAGGTGAGAGCCCTTGTTTCCACCCTCTGAGCTGAGTCATGGTGGATGTCATGTGTGAGACTCCATGACATGTTGTACTTGTGTTTCACCCTCTGAGAGAGTCATGGTGAAAGTCACGTTGAGGTGACAACATCACGCAAGTGATGAACACTTGTACTTACCATTGCATTTTCTTCTGTGACGGAAGAATTTGAGGTGAAAGCCCTTGTTTCCACCCTCTGAGCTGAGTCATGGTGGATGTCATGTGTGAGACTCCATGACATATGTTGTACTTGTGTTTCACCCTCTGAGAGAGTCATGGTGAAAGTCACGTTGAGGTGACAACATCACGCAAGTGATAAACACTTGTACTTACCATTTGATGGTTGATATCGAGATGATATCTAATATCACATTGAGGTGATATCCTTCTCTTTATATCTGATTGCAGGCAATGATAGCTGATGGACCGCATATTGAGATGATTCGTATTGTGCAGCTGGAAATTCTCTCCCTAGCTGAGAGGGAGTGTTAATGATACTGAGCAGCTTCGGGTTCATCCTTCCAGCCTCGAGTAAAGTCATAAATAAATGTAGCCTATTGGCTATTTATTTATATGTGAGAATAAATGAGTATGGGCGCATCTCTTTGTAAATAATATAATTATTATTCTGGGCCAACCTTCTTTGTAAATTATATTCATTGAAATTATTTTGTATCTTGGCCGACCTCATAACTTGAAGAGGTGCGACCTCTCTCACTTGTATATATTCAAGGTTCACTTCCTCCATCAAACACACATTCTAGCAAGTCCGATTTATTCTTCTAAGTGCGAATTGATCAAGAGAACTGAAGTGCAAATTAAATGCATCAAGTGCAAGTGCGAATACATTACACAGTGCGAACATTATACAGCGTGGAGATCATACAGATTGAAGATCATTCAGTGCGAAGTATCATGCCAGTGCGAATTCCTTATAGCAGGTTGTGAACCATTAGAGATTGCAAATATTGCCAGGTGCTATTTCTGTAGATCTGTTGTCACTAAATTACGGATATTGCCAGGTACAAATTGGCAGGTTGTTATCTGTTATTGCATATTGCCAGGTGCTACATATTGGTCTTGTGTTAGACCTCATTGTAAAGTGAAATGTTGCCACTGATATTATAAATATAAGAGAGATCTTTGTTGTTGGGTTTTTCTCCCTCAAGAGGAGGGTTTTCCCAGGGTATCTGCTGTGTTATTGTTTCTGATTTTGAATTATTTTCTGTGCATTTAATCTTTTCACCTAAAATTTACAATTATGATTTATTTCTTATATAATTTCCATATTTTTACTAAGTACTTTTGATATTTTATAGTTTACATCCCTTGATATCCCCAATTGCTTTATTCCCTGTATCATCCAACAATTTTTTTCCTTATTCTACTGATGGTTTGGGGCTTATATATGTCCCCTGTCCTCAAAGTTCAATCATTGCATAACCCAGTGAAATTCTTATAGCTTGCTGATTGCTGAAAGTCTTTTAATAGGCAAACAGTAAACTCTTTATTAAATACAATTCTTTGAGACGTTGACTTGATTCAGAGGCAGTCTTTTGCAGTCTCGATAATCTTCCACAAAGTGTATTCGGGGTGTGAATTGGACACTAAATTATGCCAATGTACTTCAAAAGAAAAACCAACATATCAGCCTAAAGGGTTTACTTGTGTCATGAAGCAAGGAGCTCTTATTATGTCTAGCAACTCAATAATGGTTTGTGTTGGATTCTCAGATGAAAATCTTACTTCAATTCTATTTTTATGAAGCTTGATCTTCACATAGGTTTGATGCAAAATCTTTAGTAAATGAGAACCCAATTTAAGCATTTATCATCAAGATATTTCATACTAGTCTTGAGCTCAAGAAATTTCTCATAATATATGAAAAATGGGTATATCTAAGTAACCATACTCTCATTTGATGAGACAATGAAAAGCTATGATGCATAGAGATAATGCAAACAAATGATGGACCCACTTCAAATATATATGTCAACATGAAATAAGAAGGCACAGACAGGCACACAGAAGACTGTTTGAAGTAGCATGCAGTTTGAGGAACATATCTAAATGCCAAATTCGGTAAATGTATAGAATTCGCATCCTTCTATCTACAAAAGATTAAAGTATGAAACAAGGCACCATCCAATTCTGTAACTATTTCAGAGAAGAAAAAAAAATTCATCCTGCAGTCCAGGATCTTACTTTAAGGCAACAAATTCAATATAAGAATGATTTCAGCCAGGATAAGCAAACTGGACTCTACGAAATTGCCACACCTGATTTTCCTTTTCTATTCCTGGAGGAGGCAGGAGGAGCAGTAGTTTTTAACATAATAACTAAATCTTACTCTAGGCCTCCATCTAAGAGATCTCTCATAGCAGTCTTTCAAATTATACTTTTTAATCACTTGAACCGAATCCAATGACCTTAATTTCAGAAACAGATAAAGGCTTATTTATCAGATAAATTCAAAATGCTGGTGAGACTGCACACATCTGTTTGACTTTTCAAACAACAAGGTCTAAATTGCTGAGGGAAAAATCTTCACCTCACCAGGTTCCCCGACTTGTTTTGGAGGCAACCTTAGCTGGAACAGTACTCTGAATCCTCACTATATGCTTAAGAAATTTTTAATCAATTGATGAGTGAAAAATTGCTACCACGAGTTTAGCTCTTTATTGAATCAAACCTTCTGAATTGACAATTCGCTAACCATAATATAAATACTTTTCCCTTGAGGATGATAATTATTATTTTTTGAATCGAGATGGATGTCAAATTTTAGATCTACTTTAAGAGAGTTTTCATTTATTATTTCCCAGAGTCTTCATAAGGTCATCAATATTTGGGATTCAGTAGAATATTGTAGATACAATAAAATATTAAAAGTAAAACCCAGATAGCTTCAGTTCAGTATATCATGCCTTGATAAATTCTTTTTCTTTAGAAGTGGACAATTTAAGCTGGAGAAATGCATGAATTGTGTGATTTTTATTGGAAAGAAGAATAGGTTTATTTGTTAGGATTTACTCACCTCATCATAAAGATATGGGAATGGATAATCAAAACTCTTAGCTTCCTCAGCCATAAAATCTGGACCATCCTGCACATAAGTAGAGGAAATCATTCTCTGTAAGCTTTTGTACCAAGCAAGATTTATTTACCTACTTCTCATGTTCTTTGGCAAATATGACCACACTTGAGGATGAGTAACAGTTGAATTAGGTGATATGGCTGCAGTTGCAAGCCCTTTCTGCATGACAAACAATTCAATAATTCATTCACTAAATTGATACCCATAGACAAAAAAAAAGAAATGTAATTACATAGCACACATGTATGGCCGGCTCTGGCCTAGTGCCAAGTGGTAAGATGGGTCAACAATAGCCAAGTTTCACACCCTCATATGTGTGTGTCCCCAGCTTTAAAGTGGTCCCTCTATTAATGCGGACTGGACTATGGGGTAGAAGAGGTGGCTTTCAATGCGGCTGGCATTACTGTTCCATAAAAGGTAAACTTAAAGATTGCTTCTAAGGTCCTAGCCAACAGCAGCAGGTCAATTTGGTGTATAAGACCGTTTGATAGAAAAATTTTAATAAAAAGGAAAAAAAATTACTTAACCTTATATATTGTTCAAAGATTTGTACTATTTGGGTTTTCTTCTCAATGACCCAGTTTGGAGTAAGCCCAGGCTTACCAATCCACCAACAGTAGAAATAAAGTAAAATGTAATGTGGCTGGCTTATCAGTTATTGAGAAATATTGTACTATCAAAAAATTTGCAAAGCCTAAAGATAGGGATGCCAGTTCCTTGTTAAACAGCAGGCCAATTTGACTTGTTAAAGGAAAAACACATAAAACATAAGCACACCCAAATCTTCAAATAAATGTGAAAAGGTAAGAAACAACATACTCGTTCATGTGATCATTGGCAAGTTTCACAATGTGTCGCTTCAAGTGAATGACAAAAGGACAGTGATTACATATGAACATCACCTGCATGTTGAATAACATCAACAATTAGATATCAAAAACAGAATCAGATTTGGTAAGAGGATTAGAAACATACCAGCAGAGCAGGGTATGCTTCGAAATCTTCCAACGTCCACACCTTTCCAGTCAAAGGCTCTGGAAGCTGCAAAAACCTGCTAACTAATAAAAATATATACATGTGAATAGACATGAATGAGGAAAGTAAGTTCAAATAAAGAATGTTACCTCAAAATTTGGGGCTCTGGATTTGAGGGGCACTGCTTTGGATTGTATTCGAGCAGCTCAACTAATCTATTTGCTGGTCTCTGTTTCCAGTTCTTTTGGCCAAGTAATAGCAGATTACGAGTACATGTTAGGGAAGGGGAAAAGTGGGCGATAGATCTTGTTGTTCAAAGTTGAAAAGGATGGAGATCTGAATACAGAACTCCTTCAAGGGGCATTGCACATTCGCAGTTACGGAGATTTATTTGAATATTTTCTATTTCACATTTCACAATTTTCCCACTTCACAATGTGCAGCAAAAACAAAGATAATAATAAAGATCATCTTGCAATTCAATTATAATTTGCTACAAATTCAGACTCATACCAGTGAGTACGTTTGTAATAAATTATCATTGATGATCAAGGCACCCATACTGTTATTTTTTATTCATGAATTTGAATTATAATATTTCCTTATAAATAAAACTGTGTCTGTAAGTTTTGGAAATTGTTCAAGATTTTAAGAGTACCACTGATGTTATTGCCAATTTAATGTTACATTCAACTGAGGCCAACTTCTCTTACATGGTAAGGAAAATCTTATTTCAAGTAGAAGAGGTCTGCATGCATGCTTAGAAAAGCACTTGATTACAGAATCAATTTGCAAGAAAACTAGCAAGAAAGACCATCCATCAACATTGAATCTAGTTATGAAATAAACAAGCAAGCATTCCAATGGTGACGTGTTCCATTAATCAGCCCTGGAATAATTTAAGTCACGTTTATTCTTCAATGCCCATCACTCAGTCCCGATACCACTGCTATTTGCACTTGTCACTGCTAACCATATTGCATCAATCCACCACTGAATAGTTTCCTTCTCCCGGGTTGCAAATCTCTCCAAAGAGTTTGTCCAAAACATAAATAGTGCTTTCTGATCATCAAGAGGAAGGGTACCTACCACTTTAGAAACATCCCCAACAAAATTTTCAGGGTACGCCACAAATGAACCATTTAAATCGGAGTTACTCACCATCTTACAAATATGATATGCTATAACTGGTACCCACATTTTCAGAAAAGAAATTCGGAGAGACTTGGGAACAATTATACACCCATTTGCCAAAACCTTCACATACCTGTCCACTAAAATTTGTAGTAGATTATTTGAGAATGTGAAGGAAAAACCAAGGCAGTTGGATCCATTAGGTAATAATCTGTCAACTCGTTCTGAATCGTCGACAAACATTTTCAATGTAATTTCAAATATTCTAATATTGCAAAGCTTAGCAACGTCCAATAGCCACAACAGATTCTCACTAGCCGAATCATCGCCATTCGTAATACACTCAATTATGAGACTAAATTCACTTATAATTGAGTCTCTACATACCTCTTGCATAGCGGGAAATGCATTGCCTTGGAAAATTTCAATCAGCTGTTGCTCGATTGTAAGCCGCATACTGCTCAAAGATATAAAAGCGACTTGATTTCTCCACATAGTCGAAAACATTTTTGGCAATTTTTTTTTCAAGAGCTCTAACTCTCCACTAAACGAGGAGTTGGTGATTCCAATCCTGGCAGATAAATAGGGAGAAACACTTACCTGCGGACATGATAGCACATACTTGATTTTGAGTAATTGTTGGGAAGTCCATGGAACTGCTTCCAGATAATTCATGCATGCTTCAATACCTTCTTCAAACAGTAAATCGGAAGCAACGGGAAAAATATCGAGGGCTTCATCTACGCCAGAGAAGTAAAGTCCTTTTCCATTGTAAGATGAATACATGAGGCGAATACACTTTATGTAATTCTCAGCAATGCCATTGAGAGGGACAGTAAACTTGATTTCAGGAGGAGACGAACTATGTGAAGACCACCGCTCGGAGAGCCTAGCCTGAAAAAACTTCGATTTGTTCAAAACATGAGAATGCAGATGCAGAGGATTACCCTCATATTCAACACCGTCGGAGCAAATTAACCGCAATATAACATCGCCATCATTTCTCATCGCCAATTTGGAAGGAATGTGCGTCCATTGCCGCTGAGATTTAAGGGACGGAAGTGAGGAATTCAGACTTGAAGACGCTAAAGGACGGAAGTTAGGAATTCAGACTTGAAGACGCACCCTGATCTTGTATTAATGGGCAGCGTCTATCCAACGGACTTTGCCCCTTCACACTGCATGCCTCTTCAATTTCTCCCTTCTTCCATATTATTAAATGTAATATGCTAAAGATAAAGAGTGAACGCTGCTATGGGAGGGGCCAGTCGATTAGTTGTTATAGCACTTATAATATATATATTATAAATAATTACGTTGAAAGTATTTTTTTCCATATAATGAAAAATATCGGGCTACATAAAAACTAATGTGTTTTACGTTGTAAAAGAAAACAGTTACCTTAATAATCATGCTGTAATACAAGGGAGGTAGTGGTGGTTAAATGCTGCGCACAAATATCTGCCGGGCAATATTTTGGAAATAAATAAGATTCCCATACGTGAAAAATTGTTGCGAGAATCATGGAATTTCATATTAGAATCATGGAGTTTCAATAAATATTAAACCCAGCAGTTTTGATCACCGCCCCAGCTTCGATGACCGCTCCAACTTCTGTATAAATGCGGTTAAATTCAATAATTAATGTGCACAATAACTGTTGACGCAATTGCATGCAAATCATAGCATTGGTGTTGCGAAATCTGGTAGTTCCTTATTTCATTAATTTCTTTGCTGAGTTAAATTGTGGAATTACAGTATGATTATATTTCCAGCATTTCGATTATGAGTGTTTATTATTATGTAGACTGCTTGACAAGTTGGCATTTTGTTTTTATTTCTGCTGTGTATGCTTTTGTAGATAAATTTGCTTTCCAAATAAGAATGTAGATATCATTGTTTAATTACGTAAAAGGAAATGGAGTTTATATCTTGTCTTTTTCTACATTCCAATTAGGGCTTAAATATGATGGCTGTATGACCGTATTTAGAGATTTTTGTCGTAAAATACAATCAAAATTTTAAGAAGATTGTATCAAATGAAAGGAGAGATTTTGGATAGATTGTCAAAATTTATATAGAATTATAATGATATATATATGATTTATATATAATTTTACTTACACTAAGGTATATCATAATGTTTTAAGGGCACCTTTGAATAGATAACCGTCATTAAAAAAATTGTTGAAAGGCAAGGTCGACCATCAAATTTAAGCCTTGATTCCATATTTAAACTTGTATAGGCGTAGGCATTGTCCTTCTACTGTTGAAGTGGCGCCAATATCATATGTCTATTTTCCAAGTTGCTTGTGAAACCCGTAAGGCATTGTTCAGGTCCTTTTGTAAGAGTTCAAAGGAAAATGCAGGAGGACAACAAATAATTTTTTTTGCCTTGATTGAAAGAACAATATCATGGCTTCTGGAATCAATAACTAGCCAAAACTTAGTCATACATCTAGTTGCTTCTTGAGATAGTGTTTATGATGTAAAACCCCTCTCCAATCATACTGGTGCTTAGTGTTGTTCCAACATTTACCCACAAAAGGAGTTGTATCGGTGAAGAAAAAATGAACAAAGATTTTGTTCCTACACAGAAATTTACTTACATTTCCACATTTATTTCTATTTAATTGAGAAAGAGAATCACTGTTTATATTCTATAAGAGCGGAAAAATTAATAAATGTACAAAGCAATAGCTTGTATTTCAAGCTAGGTTCAGGGCATTTTCCCAGGTTAAGACAACTTGATAACCTTATACTTAATGAATATGGCCTAGTCCATAGTTTGAAGACTCTCTGAGTTTTTTGCAAGACTCTCCAAACTCCCGAGTCTCTAAGCTGGCCAAGTCAAGTTGACCAGACTCCTGAGTCGAGTCTAGCCGGGTCTTGGAGAGTACTCGCCGAAGTCCTGCTCCAAGACACCCGAGTCTTGCTCCAAGACTCTTGAGTCTTAGGCTCGGACTCTAGTCTTGAGTCAGACTCTTCAGGCACCTAAACATAACAAACATAGTGGCTAAAATTTTAAATTTTGAGAGTTTGAGGATCATATGACATGTGTAATGTTTGAATTATGAAAAATTGATCATCAACTTAGATTTTTATGTTCTCTAAATGCATTTACTTCTTTTCTTTGTGTAATTATGAGGTTTTTTTTGTAGAGTGCATGTCGAGTTTTTTGCCAAGTCTATGCCGAGTCCCGAGTCCGAGTCAAAATTTTGGGTTGTTGAGTCCGAGCTGAGTCTAAGTTGTCAAACTATGGTCTAGTCAATATGTCTATTTGATAAGAAGAAATAACTTTGTTACATCCTACTATGTGTGAAGGATTTTGGGGTTAAACCATTTATGACATTGTTTCTAGGAACACACTATTTTGGCACAAAAATGCATCCTATGAAGTGGTGGGGACACCAGATTTAGTTGCACATGATGGTCAAAAATTATACTTAAGAATATAACTCCTATAACAATTCTATCATGAATTGCAGTGCTTCAGAGTAGGGTCCAATTGTGCCAGTGTATCTCCCCTTTAGTTGTGGTTGCCAAGTACTGTTCAACCACATCAAATCCAAATCAGAGTCATTCAATTTCAGCCTTAAATTGGCTCAAAAGAAAGTCTACATGCTTCAATATGAGTTTAAAGTGAGAAAACTACCAATAAACTATAAAGCCACCCACCAACTTCTTTTCTTGATTATTTAACTCAGCAAAATCAATAATAACTAGCACTTGCACTGAAAGGAGGTGCAATGGTTACGCCGATTATATTTATGATGGAGTTAAAAAAATCTTTTTCAGCCAACAATTGTTCCACCAATAAATGGTATTGCAATAGAGACAAAGTTTTCTTCAACATGGTGATCCAAACATTAAGAACTAAGTAAAAATACATTTACATATATTCACTTCAAAATATGGATGTTTTTTATGTTTCTAAGAGAGGACTCCTACTATGAACTTAATTCTAAATTGTAATAACTATTTAAGCAATCTAGATATGCAAGAAACCAACATAATGATTCTCCAAATTGCATTCCAGGATTTCAGACATAAAACCAGGGAAAACAATTAGTAAACACATTCACTAAATTCTTCTACTACAATGTATGAAATTCCCATATTGTCTATGGAGAAAATTTGAAGAACTGTGTCAAGAAAAAAAATTGAACAAACTGACATTTTTGCATGGCAATACAAAGAAACGAAGGGAATTATTGATTCAGTTTCCATTTCAGAACATTAAACCTGAAATATTTGCACTCTAGATTCGAAGTAGCTATGCATTAAGCCTTTAAAAATGTCACTTATGTGAATCCCCTACTCAAACATACTCAAATCTGGAGTACTTAGCAACCCACCATCTAAGACAATATTCATTTGGTCACTCACTATTTCCAGCTTCCAAACTCTAAAATTATTTTCTATCAAATGTCAAAATCAGATCATTTTGTACCATATAAAGATGTAAATTGTAAATAGAGTAAATCAATAATTATACAAACTTGGTGCAGTTTCAATAACTACGGTTTGATGTTCCAATAGGAAAAATGTGGAAACTACTATTAGCACATTTCTGATTGTGGAAATATCTAGCACTAAAGAGAAATGATAAATAAAAATGTTTTCATTTTCACCATAGTTTTTTTGAATTCTGATAGATTACTTTCTTAAGACCTAACAATGTTGTTTGTTCTTTGCATTCAATGAATTTCGATTACATAGTTGCCACATAAAAAACTCAAATTGACTGCCCAGCTTGGTTGTCTAGCCAAGGTGTCAATGGATCTTATGGTTCACAGTAATGGTTTGTTTCATTCACATAGAAGTTCTTAACAACGAACTATCGTGTGAGGCTCTTGTTAGGTGTGGAATTTATGGAAGTATAAAAGCTGAAATTATGTCATGAGACTGATTTGTTGTAATTGGCTTCTTGAAGATAGTAATATCCTGTTATAAGGTGGTTTCTCAATTCATGACACTGCTTTTTGATCTAATTGGAGCATGAAAAGATTGACTTTTGGTCAAAGGTTATAGCCATTTTCTTTTCACTTTTAAACACTATATAAGTTATGTGGAAGATATGAACTCAATTTGTAAAGTCAACAACTTTGTCTAGAGCACAATATTTATGTTTCAATGTGTTGATTGCTTATTGAAGATCCAAGAGATCATCTCAACCCCTGTGATCGTCCTTGATGGACATTATCCTTTTTTAACCTTTGTCTCAACTATCACAAAATGTAACATTTGCAACAAAATTTGAGATCATCTCAACCCCTGTGATAATCCTTGATGGACATTATCATTTTTTAACCTTTGTCTCAACTGTCACAAACTGTCACAAAATGTAACATTTGCAAACAAAATTGCCTAGCCAATAACCCTATTTGACAAATTCCAAAAAAGTAAAAATCACTGAAACCATGGCAAGTGACTTACCTTAATATTAAGTACAAAGAACATAAAACATCATATATAATTATAGTTCATAATAATAGCTATAGATATTGGGTCTAACCAAACTAGCAAGAGTCTAAGAAGTTGAAAGCTAATTTTTACTTTACAAGACCCAAATTGGCAATTCGCCAGGCTCTTGTTGGTTTGGCATAAGCTTTTGGATTAAATTGTGTGAGTTTGAATTGGCGTTTTCAATCACTCAGTGATCCATCATCACTCTTTCCTCTTCCTGGTGATGAATAATTGAGTGTGATCCAAAACATCAATTGAAACTCATACACAGTTTATCTAAAAACTTACTCCAATCAACTTTATAACCTTTCAAAAACTCAAACCAAATTTCTATCATTTCTACATAAAATATAATAAAAATATTTTACTAAAGAATCATTTCAAACATGAATGAATTTGTGATTTCTGTGTTGCCAAATATTTTAAATTTTGCACATTTATAATGAATCATTTGAGAAACCAAAAGCCCAGAATTTGAAGATGTCATACTCAAACAAATAATTGAATCTAATAATGCATCACCAAGCCCAGGCCCAATGACCTTGATCTGGAAAGGAGTTATTCTTTGGGGCATACTACTCTTTTGATCTATGAAAAAGTACAAACAATTTAAAAGACAAACCACCCACTACTATTTTTAGGTGATTTTTTTACTACCAAGCATCTCCGGCGTTAATTGTTAAAAGTAAGTTTTCCTGTAAATAATGGTGTTAATTATTATATTTTTAGATCTTGAACATTTATTATGAATCATTCTAGAAACTAAATCCCAGATTTTAAAGATGTCATACTCAAACCCCAAGCCTGTGCCCAATGACCTTGATCTGAAAAGGAGTTATTCTTTGAGATACACTATATTCTGATATATGGAGAAGTACAAACAGTTTAAAAGACAAACCGCCCACTACCATTTTTAAATCATTTAAAGTTGATTTTCTAACTTCCAAGCATCTCCAGCAAACTATGGTGTTAATTGTTAAAAGTAAATTTCCTCAGTACTGGTGTTAAAGTATTAAATAATATAATAGAATCATTTCAGCATCAACATATCATCGAACCTAGATAAATCAATCATTTATTTTTTTATTTTTTATTTTATTAGACTGCAGGAATCAGGTAGAATAAATCAATCATTTATTATTGCTCTTTGAATTTGTGATTTCTTTGTCGCCACATATTTTAAATTTTGCACATTTATTATCGAATCATTTGAGAAACCAAAAGCCCAAATTTTGAAGATGTCACACTCAAACAAATAATTGAATCCAATAGCATCACCAAGCCCAAGCCCAATGACCTTGATCTAAAAAGGAGTTATTCTTTGGGACATACAACTTTTCTTATATATGGAAAAGTACAATTTGAAAGACAAACCACCCACTACTATTTTTAGATCATTTGAAGGTGATGACTACCAAGTGTGTGTGTGTCGAATGTGGAGTGAATCTAATGTCAACACAAACCTTAATGAGACGATTTACATTCAAAGTTTGAAGCAAGTAAAACTACTTTGTTCGTAATACAATCAAACCTTTCAAATACGTATCATTGTCCTCAATTTCTAGGGATTTATTAAACCATTTGGCCCTCAGATTTCTATGGGCACAATGGTTGTTAAAATGACAACCTAGAAAACAAGGTTTGATGCTTAATATGCAAGCTAAGATGATTTCTATGTGCAAATGTGTGCGGGAAGGATTAGTGGTATGCTTCTAAATGAAACAAAACGATGAAAAGAATGATGAATATGATGATAAATGAAGGATGATGTTGATGATAAATGAACAAGTGGAGATGAGTGAGATGATATGAAACTATAGTGAACTATCCATGATTATGCATATGATCAAATGCAAACATAAAACAAACTAACCTAAAATACAACTATGATGCAATGGGGATGATAAAATGCAACTATGAAGCAATTAAGTAATCTAAAATGAGAATGCAAAGTAACACATAATATGAAAACTAATTATAAGACTCCATGAAAGCTCCAAGCTCCTAAGAGAAACCTACATAGTAAATTTACTTCAAATGTGGATGATGAATGCTAAGGCAAGAGGGTGTATTTATAGGGTTTCTCAAGCATTTTGTGAGGTGGCACCTATCAACGGTCTAGATTCGAAGGAGAAATAATAGACGGTGGAGATGAAAGGAATTAGGATGTTGTCCCCTTGACCAAAGACAACATGCCATGTGTGTGGAGAGAATCCTTTGACCAATTGGAAACATGCCAAAAGGATGGGAGACCCAAGTGTGTGAAACAAAGACCCATGTGCTCCAAATTTGTTAGAAGTGTGGGAGAATAAAGCCATGTGCTTTCTCTCATTGATGGAAGTGTGTGAGGATAATTCTAATTAATAATTAGGCTTATTTATTTTCATGTGACCTTTATGAGGTGGCACACAAAAAGTGTAGAAATGTGCTCTAATTCTTAATTAGGATTAAGGAAGGTTAATTAAATAAACACGTTTAGGGTATTTTGTTTATTTAATTATTTAGAAGAATGTGATTTTGGAGAATTAAAAGAAGAGTGAACAATATAAATAAAGTAAGACCTTATTTATATGTAGTTGAAGCATTAATCAAATAGGTTGTATTTAATTAACTGAATGTGATGACTATTTTTAGGTGTATAAATTTTGCCCCTCTTTGAAGTAAATGTTTACACATTGCTTCAAAGAAAATTTTGATGCCCCAAACGATGAAAGATTTCGATGCCTCAGACAATGCCCCAGGCTTTTGCATTTCAAGTATTGACGGATCTATGCCCCCTCGAGAGATAAATCGGTGAATGTGGGGATGTAATGTTGGAAGGATGTGATGGTGTTGTGATGAATATGATGATGATCCAAGGGTTAAGCCACAATAGTGGTAACTTACAAATTTTTTGAGGAAGGAAATTTGATTTTTTTTTGTTTCCACAATGTCAAGGGGTTCGGTTGAACTCTCTGGTTCGCCTAAACTGGATTTGGTGTTCAATCGAACACAAGGGTTCGATCGAACCACCTGTTCGATAGGACCCCCAACCATATGAATAAAAAATTAATATTTTATGGGGTTCGGTCAAATGGGTGTTCGACCGAACCCCTTGAAATAGGGCATAAAAAATAAAAGAAATTGTCACTGTCGCATTATATGTTTTCTCTATTTTGTGTATGTGACGAACGGCGAACCCGAATGTGAAAAATGAACTGAAAGACAAACAAAACTCCCAAGGGACAAACATGCACTAGCTCAAGCCACAATTGATCAACCTGACCTCCATAGCTCAATAGGTTGGTTAACTTTGAATTTTGTAGATTTCAAACTGCATTTATTTGAGAAATTTTTAAACCCTAAATGCGAAATGTGAAATGTTTCAAATTTGTAGATTTCAAACTGCATTTCTTTGTTTGAAATTACATTTGCTTGAAATTTTCTAAAGCCTTTTCAACAAACACTATTTCTATCATGCTTTGATGAATGTTCATACCCTATTCCAAAGCTCCAATTTTGCCACGGGCAGGGAGTGTTGAATAAATGGCTTTGCAATTGCTTGAAAGATTTTGCAAACCCATTTCTAAACTTTGTCAAAAAATTAACGTGCCTTGTCTATGCTTCCACGTTTTGCACACATTTCTACCAGGGCACCTCCAATTGCATTTTCTTTAATGTTTCTAAAGCCTTACCTGAACATTAAAAGATTTATTTGAGGCATTATATCAAATAGTTCATGGTAAATTTTTTTGGTTATATTTGTTACTAAAAATTATTGTTGATAACCATATATCTTTATAATTTTGTATAGGATGGATTATTTTGTTCAACCCACAATAATGAATTATTGGTAAATAAAAATGTGAACCATAATAGTGACTATTTCCCTCATTGAGGTTGATAAGTTATGCTAATGATTGTGGTATGAAAGTATAAATAAGAATATGATCCCTAATTGGTAAGATTTATTAATGCACAACCTCTCTAATGAGTATAATTTTTTGAGGGATTTGAAACAGTTAATCTAGAACCATTGATTAGAGCTAAACATATTATATTATACTCTAACAAAACTTCAATTGGAACTTAGGTAATCTAGACTATTTATAAAAATAGGGAATTATAGTTATTCCCCTACAAGTTTTTATATTGGTAAATCCTTTCAATGAGGGTTATAGTTATCGATATGAAATTATAAATTGGTAAAAGGTATAAAGTGGTAATCAATTAGAATTAAAATGCAAACATTGGTGAAGGTTTATCTAATTATTTTATATATATAGGACCTTTAGAAAAATGGGCCTCATTCATGGTGGATATGACACCAACAAAGAAAGCTAGGGAGCATGGTGATAATGATGTGAAAATGTCATACCTAGAGCTATGAAGTACAATTAATATATTTTATATCTTAATCTTAATATAATTAGGTGCTTCTTACTATTTTGTATCACCTTAGATAGTTTAAAAATTCGACTTAAAATCTAAATCCTTGTTAAAAGAGGTAGTGTTGAGTTGTGTACATGTCCCAAAGATAGTTTATAAATGACACCATTCTAAAATTATAACTTAGGGTGCATACAATGGAAACTTGGATAAAATTCTTCATATTTTTCCTTTGAGTCTTATGACATTACTCCAAAAATGGTTGGTTCTAAATGCATGAATCGAAGAATAAATTTAGAGGAAAGAAACTAGATTGTTTGAATGAAATGTATAATAAAATAGTTCTATTAGGATTACAAGCAATGAAGGTATTATTAAATTTTCTATTTTAGAACTCAAAAGAGAATAAAGAAAAGGGTGTGCCTTGTTTGTTGTTAATTTTTATTTAGTAAAAGTGAATGAGAACCATTCAAATGAAAATAAACCTCCATTACAAAAGTCTTAGGATGTCTTTCCTAGAATGAACTCCTCATGTTTCCTCCTAAATGGGTGTTTTATTTTTTAATAGAGTTCATGCATGAATTAGCCCCTATATCTAGAGATCCCTATCGGAACAAACACTTCATATTTGCATGAATTAAAGGATTTCCTAAATGACATTTTAAAGAAAGGATTTATATGTTCTAGTGTCTTGTCATGGGATGCTCCAACTATTTTTATGAAAAAGAAAGATAAGACACTTTTCCAAGTTGTCTTGATTATGTATGTTCAATAAATAAACAATTAACATTAATATCCACCACCTAAAATAGATGACTTATTTTACTGATTGAGAGGGGTGGCCATATTTTAAAAAATAGGTCTAATATTCAATTACAATTAGCAAAGAATAAAGGAGGAATACATTCATAAAACTACATTTAGAACTAGGTATAGGACATCAAAATTATATGTTTGAGGCAATGCATATAAGACACCCATATACAAAATAGTACAAAAGAAAGAGAAAAAATGTAAAGAATGCACTTGTAACCTATACTTGAGAGCATTAAAATTTTGAAATTAAACATAAAGAATAATAGGATTTATAAATTAAATACATGAGGCTATTATATAATATCAAAAAAGACTATTTTAAAGTTTAAATTTATATTTTAATTTTAGGGTAAATACTTTTGGTTGAATTTATGAATTAGAAATAGAAATTTTGAAAGGGCCCCACCCTTTTACAAAGACCAATTAAGAGACAAAAAATGATCAATCATATTGGCATGGAACAACAACAGAAAAATATAGTTGTAAGTTAGAAAAATAACATCCAATTAGAAATACTCTACCAATAGTGGCAATGTATCTAATAAAGAGGGTCATTTTCCCAAAAACATTAGTAGATCTATCATTTCACAACTTGAATCCAAAATTCCTCAAGGAACTATATCTTATTGTCAACCTTATCCTTTTCCATGAATGAACCTAGTGCCTTTGTAATGGAGTTTCCATCTTTAGTTTCCAAACTTGAGACTAAAGGGAATAAAGGGTTCCTATAATCTTCTAAACTTGAACCTTCTTCATATTTTTAAATTATTAGAAGGAATGCCAAGAGGTGAATGTTTCAATTCAAGAGAATGGTAGAGGCAATGAACTCCAACTAATCCATAGGTATTATGATTCTTGTCTCTACCAACCTCCTCTAAATTTCTCTTGACAAGACCTTCTAAATTAGTCATGCCTACAAGAGGACCAACCACCCCTCGATTATGCTCAAAGGGAGCCTCAACCAAATCCTAAGGTAAACAAAGGCTTCATCTCATCCTTATGCATTTTGTTCAACCTTTCCTTCCTCTAAAATTCCTACACCTATAAAATACATAGCTATCTACACATGACAACATGGTGAAACCACAAGAAAATCCTATAGCATGACATGTTGAACCCAAATAACCAAATTCAAAAATAATTTAATCTATAAGTATAAATAGTTTGATGGTAGAAACTTTATACACATAAAAATATGATAAATGAGTGATTATTTTTCTTTCCAATCTACAAATTTTTTATGTGCTTGGTTATATAATTGAGATGATTCACTCATAATGTAATGATAAAAATTTAGTATGTATGAAAGAAATATTTTCAAGACATCAAGCTACCATTCTACATAACTCTCATGGAAATAAGAATATTATTTAATTTTAACTAAAGAAATTGTGTGTACTCTATCTTGAAAATTACTAATTAATTTTGAATTATATACTTATAATTTAAAATAAGAGCATCCTTTGTAACATGGAATAGATAGGTTAATTAATGAAATAAAATATGTTTTTATATTAAGAAAAATTTACAAATATATGGAACTCATACATTGAGAAATTGACTAAGACAACTCTGTATGAGAATTAAGATGCTCGAATAATTTATATACCTTCTTTCAATAATTAACATTAGAAATTAATACTTGGCTCATATTGTATAATCACACTAGAAACCAATAATGGAAGATTGAGAGTCTCAACTAAGAATTCCACCTTATAGATAACATTCATACTAGAAGCCAACGACTAAAGACCAAATTTCATAAATAAAGTTCATGTGTTATATATCATGCCTTTGAGGGGTCCACAAGTACCATGAGCCTTTTGAAATCCTTCTCCATCTAAATGCATCCATTCCAAGACCATTGGGAGGTGGGTATCCCAAGTTCCTTAATTTCTTGTAGGAATTTAATCAAGAGTAGGACATTGTGACTTTGGCATGTAAATTTAAATCTAAATGTGCATCCAAAAAATACAAATTCAATAACTAAATTTAATTCAAAAAGTGGGCCATCTATGGCCTTCTATAAACTTCTTGAAGATGTCATTCCCATAAATGATAAATTAAAAATTAAGTTATGACTTCACCAAAATGACATGAAATTATATTTCTAAGATGTCATATTTGCATAAATCCCTCAAAGAAATTTTTAACTAATTTTAAACACTCAAACAAATACATATATATGAATATATACTTCATTTATAAATTCTTGGAATATATCAATCCATCACAATTAAATTCTTAGACATCATGCATAATATTTTTGATGTATTCACAAAGCCACCTAGGGTCTCATAAAACTTGAGTAGGTGAATACCAATATGCATATCTAATGGTGGGGTAAATGGAGGGGGATTAGGAGTAAGTTCATATATATCTATTACTTATTTTGCAATCCAATATATTGGTTGGAGAGGTTGCATTTGAATAGAAGGAGTGAAGATAAGGTCTATTAAAATATGACTCACCATCTTCTCTATTCTTAGGATTTTGGAGTTTATCAAAATATCCTTTGTCGATCTCAACCAATCTTTGCTTCAACTTTCAAATCATCCACACAATCCTCCCTGAAATATTCAATATGTGAAACATAATTATGAGGAAGATACAAATAATCCTTGACATAGCTTTTTGTATCAAAGGATAATATGGTTCTATAATTTTAAAGTATTTCCAATTTTGAAATCTAAATACAATCAATAATCTATTTAATCGAACAATAATCATAATTTTAAGGAAAACATAAATTACTTGAATCTTTTTAAGGTCTCTCATTAGATTCTACTTACTCTAACTTAAATTTAAAAAACAACATTAAAATCCACAAAACAAATTTCAAAGACATAATAAATTATTACAATATTATTTAAAAATCTAATTGTAATGAACATGTTATAGTAATAAATATTCAAATTTTAAATCTATGAAAATATATAACCAAATGATCCTTAGTTTTCATATATCATTTGTGATGAGAATGTTGAATATTATAATTTTTAGGCCAATCTTTAGGCACTAATTCACCATTGTTAAAATGATCCTTAGTTTATTCATTTTTTTTTCATGATTATAATTTTTTCAATTTCTATTAAACCAAACTCAAAATAATGGTATAGATTAAGATTCTTGTCTTATCCTACATTTGGGTCATGTTTGATTCTAGATTTATTATCATAATTAGAAGTTGTATAAATTGTTAAATTATATATTTTTTAACATATATAAAATGTATGGTTGGATTAGTGAGATATTTATAACAAGTATGCAATATGAAGTCAAACTTTATTAGATTTGATTCTTAATAAATTAGTTTTAACGATTCAATTTATAGCTTTATGCAATCTATAAGTTTAAATAGTTTGATGGTATCTAAACTTTATACATATAAAAATAAGATAAATGTGTGATTATTTTGCTTTCCAATCTATAATTTTTTGATGTTCTTGGCTATATAATTGAGATGATTCACTCATAATGTAATGATAAAATTCATCCTCATATGGAGGATTTTATATTATCTTCCATTAAATTCATCCTCTTTATGAGATTCTTATGGAATATTGATATTCTAGTGTGAATTCTTAATTTTAGACATATCTTAACTAGATAAATTTAGGTTCAATGAAGGCAATAGAACTTTTTTTTCACTTACATAATCCTATTTTGAAGTTCATTTATGTTAACAACTATTAAATTAGATATTTTTATCCCTAATTATTTTCAAATAATTTTACACTAATCTTTGTTTCCTTATTATTTCTTCCATTGTTTCATTTAAAATTTGAACCATTTAAGGATGCAATGTTATAGATTATAGTTGTCTTCCAATTCTTTTTAAATTGTTCAACCCTCTCATGGTCTAAATAATTTTACATTCAACAACCATGTCTAAAGTACATTATATACCCAACCTCTTCCCCTATTTAACACACTCATAAACCTTGTTACTAATCTCATTCTAAGAGGTGGAACAACCAATCTTAGAGGGATCCTCATCCATAGGAGAGAGAAGGGAGCCATCAATCTAAGCTCTAGTAGTATTCTAAAAATAGTAGAACTAGAAGCTAGAATCCTAATAATGGTAGCCAAGTTGGATAATACACAAGTTTTCCTTTTCAAGGGATTGGGGAACACTTATTGGATGGGTATTATTTCCCCTTCACCACATTTTGATTAGGATTAAGAATTGAAATAATTAAATTCTCAAATTGGTATAAGAAAAAAATAAACCCTTAGTGGAGGGGAGCTCATTTTTTTCTCATGTGCAACTCTAATAATAGATTTCTTAAATTACATGAGTAAATGAAAAGGGAATCTAACAAGTCACATGCATCTAAGATTATTAATACGATAAAAGTTATAGGATAAACAACATTTATAGTTTATTTCTAGGATGAAATAAATAATCAAGTAGAAACATTTATATACTTGTGAGGAAATCATCTATATTTTCCTTCCTCTTGTATTTACTTTCTTTATGAGACTTCAAGCCCTTCATGGATAAACCAAGTTTGGAGTAGCTCAATACCTTCCTCAATGGCTTTAAAGGTTAACCTTCTTAATTTTTAACCAAAATTTTAATAACATTCAATTTTGTGTAATTTATGTCCACTATTATCATTTTAATTCAAAATAATGTAAGAAATTTATATATTTATTTAAAAATTAAAAAAATTAAAATAATAGTTTTAAATTAATTGAAAACATGGTTGGACCCCTCTAATTTTGTGGAACTATTTCTTAAAAGCTATTTTAGTTGAATTTTATCTAATAGGCAAAGGAAGCCACATATGGCATTAAGACCTTCCTTGATGGTCTTTAAGTTAGGACATTTTTAATTTCATTCATAGGTCTTGAGGTATTTTAAACAAAAGTTGTGTTTGGAAAAAGGTATTTGGTACAAACACCCAAAAAAATTAATGTTATATGTTTATGCTATTAACACATGAAATTTTGGGCCTTAAAATAGCCACATCATCCCCACATTTTAATACATTGAGGCTTTATGTCACTTATAATAGATCTACAATTAGTTGATATAGCTCCATTTAGATCAATCGATATATCCTAATTTCTATCAAATCATAGGGTGTCAATTTCAATAATTACACAATTCAAAGCACATACAATTTTTCATTTGCTAGTAGAGGGAACTATCTTATTATGCCATTAAAATAAAATATAGGTCCTTAATACTTTTCATCTTTATTTTCCATCATTATATTGAACCTTATGAGGGACATCTTCATCTGTCTCATTTTCTTCTCTTATTTGTGCCTTCAATAATGACTGGATTGATTTTACATGACCACCAATGTTAAGTAATGATGCTTTGTGTGCAATCTAGTAATTTAAATTTTAGAACTATTTTAGATTATGTTTTAAATTTAAATTTTAGAATTGTTTTAGATTATGTTTTGTGTGCAATCTAGTAATTTGAATGTTTTGAAATTATTAAAATTAACTATGATAGATGTTGAATGTTTTTTTGTTAATGGTATGAAAATATTATTGATGAGTAGATGAATTATTACAACTGTTTTAGATTTGTATTCCCTTTATCTAGATATATTATTTACCAAGGTATCATTGCTCTTTTAGGTGTACATACATATATATAACATGGAAAATGCAAATCATGTTCCACCTCCAAATTCTTTGTTTGCAAATACCACTAATGAGATTAAAAAATTGAGAGACTCATTAGCACAGGGTGCAAACCCAGGGATATATTCTGAACCATGCATGTCAATATTACATAGTTTAGAAAAACTAAAAGATGAACTTGAGAGGACTAGTGCATTTTCCCCAGATAGAGTAGCTACTATTCTTTCCCGCATGCGAGAAGAAGTACATGGTGATTTTCCCCTTAAACAAATACAGGATAGTGTGACCAAAGAAATGATAAAAAACACTTGTTTTCCTTTTTATCAAAATGTACGTAAGGTTAGGGGATACTAGGTCACTAGATGTGTCGATCGTGCTATGGTTGAATTGATCTACCCACGATTTCTTGCAACACATGGTCACTACCCAAACAATGACCAAATTCTATTATATTTTGTTCAACAATTGTATGTTGAGGTCCATTTGGGCCTCAAAGTTAACTACCTGGACATTCCACCATATGTTGGTCAGGGGCGTGGCAGGATTTTCGATAGGCCCACCTATCATCAAGCAGATAGAATAGCCCCAATGTTTAGGGCATTGGTTGGTGAGAGGTATCCTATTCTCACCCCAGCTCTAGCCCCCATAGCAGATGAGGTTGTCGTTGCTTCCCAAAAGGAAGCAATTGACGCTGTAGGTGACATTGCGGCTGCCACCACTAGGATATTTGATGATCATGTAGGTCAGTATTTGATGTCTAGACATTCCTGATCCACACTATTTTCAACACAGTGGACCACCATGGATCCTTTTATAGTGGCCGGTATCCCTACTCCTACACAACTTGATGCACTTACAGGAGATATGGCACGCAGGACTCTGCATTGTTTAGCTGAGGACCTGTTGGAGGCATATGCCCACATTGCATTAGACTATGGGATTGGTATATAGCATGTCAAAGATCATTTGGCACACGAATTCCGTTTAGCTTCAAGATCCCATCACTCTCAGCTGAGCACTAGTGCACATCAGGATCCATCTATAGTTCATTCAGTAGCTACATAGACTATGGGTTTTACTGATATGTTGATTGGTTCTGGTTCATCATCGTCGATGCCGTCTCACCTTCATAGTCCTCTACATTCATCATTTCTGGCATGACATGGGATAGATCTCGTCCTCAGATGGATGCAGATGTTGATTTGTCGCTTGACCATTTGGTGGATATGGTGGAGGCGACCGTTTCAGAGGACTTAGGTTATCCGATATCAGATGATGTGCATGTATGTGTGCATGTGCATGTTTCAATTCTTTTTTTAATTATTTTTAAATTTTTGTTTTAACTAGATATTCATGTAAGTTGATATATATGTATATATATTGTTACAGGTGGACATACCTCATGTCACTCCTAGCCTTGGTCCAGATCGTGTACATGATTGACGTGACTCTGTGGGTGAATCTGCTACCAGTGGACATGTGAGTTTTAAATTTTTATATATACATGTGTATATGTACATGTAATATTTATGTATGTATAGATCTAGATAGATATTTAAAAATACAAGTTCATTTCAAAATAACTTTCATAAAATTTATTTAATATAAATTATATGTATTTAACACATTTTGTACACAATTTTATTTGCAGGGCTCAATACATCCATCATAGCAGGACCGTTCTCATTCAGATGGTTGTTCAACTAGGAGTCGACATTCATATTAGGCCCTGCACAGTAGATTTATGATCTTTACTACATGTATTTGCTTATATGATGATCTTTAGTATTTGAGATATGATGATCTCTAACTTACATTTTCTTATATGATATACATACATTTGTTTATTTGTTGATGTTTAGTATTCAACATTTGATGATCTCTAATTTGCATTTGCTTATATGATATGTACATACATTTTCTTATATGATATATACATACATTTGCCTCTTTGGTTATAACATGTGTTATGTTTATACATTGAATCTCTTTACATGTATGTACATGTGTTTGCTTATGGTTACATGTTTACACATGATATATGTATGCATTTGCTTTAAATATTCAATATACATACATGTTTGCTTATTTGATGATTTCTTACAACTTACATTTCTTATATTCAATATACATTTGATCTCTAGTAGAGTTTTAGGAAATCAGTGCCACTTTATAATTAAGTTCATTCATGTTGATCACAGTAAAATTTTTAAAAAAAATGACTTAAACAACATGAACCATTGAGTTGAGAACAAAATATAATATTTTTGACAAGTAACTTGAAATTCAATTTAAATTTAATTAAGAAAATTCAATTCAAATTATACCTCTATTATACATTTTTGACACTTTAACAAAATTCTAAAATTACTAGATATGGTGTGCATACCTACGCATTAAATAACAACAAACTCCACAATGAAATAACTTGTTTGTTTACTACTTGATTCATTTAAACTAGGATCTAGTTATTCCATGTACACTAGAATAATTTTTTTCCCATCCCATATGCATATAAATAGAAGCTTATTTTTCATTATTCTGGATATCAAATTGCAAGATTAATTCTCATTTATATCACTTGGAGAGCAAAATTTTGGAGAAGAGGTTTTTGCACATTTATCAAGGAGGCAAATATTGGAGAGACAACTTTTCATTTTTATCAATCAAGGAAAAATTTGGAGGAGAATTTAACTAAGTTGGTAGAGGACTTGTTTTGAGTCATCTTTAAGTTGAAGAACAAAATGGGACAACAAAGAAAAAGAAAAAATGCATCTCAACAAAAATTGTCAAAAGAAGAAGAATAAAAGAGGCATGAACAAAACTTGGAAAATTATCATAGAAAGAAACAAGGTACATGCTTGTTTCTTCTCTCTCTCTCTCAAGTGTGTGTTTAGGAATTTTATTAACACCTCAATTTTTTTTGCTTATAAATGTATTTCCAATAGTCATCTTGCATAGACATTCCCTAAATTATTTATCATCTATTTCCAATTGCTTTTGTTCCATAGAATTCTTAAGTTCAAGAATCTTTGATTTTATTTGTTTTGACTCCACTTAGATAACTCATAGCCTCTCACTTTCTTTGCTTGCATGTAAATTCAAACAACAAGTAGGAATTTCTCAAGTTGGAGTTGAGCCAAATCTACATATTGGATTAAACGAATCTGCTGAAGAACACATGGACCTTGAAGTGAGGGAGGAGACCCAAGTTCAAACAATGCTTGTTAGAGAGGGATTACTTCCTTCTATTGGTATGGATGAGCATATAAAACTAGCAAAAACTTTTCACTTATAGCATCATGTCTTATCACTTTGTTTGCTTGCATACATAAACTTCACTTATATAACATCATCTCTCACTTTTGTTTGCAAATTTTTTTGTGACATGTAGGAAGGGCTCAACAAGCAAGAAGTTCTCATGCTCAAGTCGAGCCAAATCTAGACATTGGATTAAATGAAGCTTCTCAAGAACACATGGTCCTTGAAGATAGGGAGGAGGCACAAGTTCAAACAATGCATGTTGGAGAGGGGTTGGGATCACTTCCTCCTACTGGTATGGATGAGCATATAAAACTAGCTAAAAAGGTGAGGAAACAAATTTCTCATAGAAATTTAGATCATTTACTTGAAATGGATATGGAGAAATTGAAATGTTATGCCAACCAGCCTTATAATAAGAGAAAGAGGTCAATGACTAAATGTATAAATGGAATAATCAATCATCATTTCATTCATCTTGATACACTTGAAAAAACCCAATTGTTATCACGTTTACTTCTTCGTGATGAGCTCAAAGTGTCATTACAATTGTTGGGTGTACATTTGGCATCAAATAAGAAGAAACACATGGGATTACAAAAGGATATTGTTGAAAATGTTAAAAAGGGTTTAGATTCCATTGGGAAAGGATCTCGATCAGTGGATAAGGCCACTACAAGAAGGGTGATGTTGACACCTATTGTACATCAAGATATAGCAAGAAAAAGAAAAATGTCTACACTTTCAATTGAAATTGGTTATAGTAGAACCACATTAATAAAATATGAGAAAAAGAGAATTTTTTGGATGATATTTTAGAAGGCAATTGGGCAATTATGTGTAGAGCTCCCCGTTCTGACAAGATTGAAGATGTTGTTAGGAACTTGGTCTTAGGTTTTTGGCATGATCAGACTCATCCATCATCAAATACTAGAGATGTTATGAGACATAGGATTGGACCTAGTATTTATGAAAATCATATCAAACATTAGCTAGACATAACACAATTTGAGATGCATATGAACTTTTGTAATGCATATCCTCATATAAAGATTGGGAAAACAATGTTTCAAAGGTTAAAGCCATATTATGTGAAGATAAACAAGTTTTTTAAAACTTGTTGTTGTCGTTATCATATTGAATTTGATCTCTACTATCAGGTGTTTCGAAAGATGAGAGAAGAAAGATGCAGTTTCAAAATGCACCTCCTAAACAGGAAAGTTTGTTCATAAAGTCTATATTATGTGATCATGAAAATGGACCTCAAATAAATTGCATAAAAGGAATTTGTGAGACGTGGAAATTTGGCTAAATTTCCTTCAAGAATTGAGGATACTGACCTAAAATATAGTAAATTGCAAGAGGTAAGTATTGTTTTTAGAGAGTTTATTTGTTTCAATTTGATTAGATTGTTATTTGGATTCTCTTTAATGTAATGTTTCATTGACTGTGTGGTTTATTACTTATTCACATATTTTACTCACATAGGTACAAGTATGTAAGGTTGCAAAAAAAATTTGGGAAAGAATCCCCAAGGTTGAACTACGTAGAAGAGGAGATTCCCATTGGAAAATTTATGGAAGATTTTCAAAAATTGATACGACCATACATACAACATTCCTTTTTTGCTAAGTGGTAGGAACAACAATTCCAAACATTGAGAGATACTTTCCCACGTGGAACAATTCTATTAGTAGTTTACTTTGCAAAAAATTACTCCTGTGTACATCAAAAGGAGATTCAATCAGAGTATTACTTTTCAAAGTAGTTCACTATTATGGTTCATGTGTGTTATCGACATGCACAATCAGAATTGGATGGTGTTGAGAGTATAGATGAAGAAGCCATTAAGAAAGAATATCACTTTTATATTAATGATGATAAAGAGCATGACACACTTTTTGTCCAACATTGCTTTACAATATTTTTTGAGAATTTGAGAAGCAGGGATGTAAAATTTGAAAATCATTTTGTATGGTCAGATGGATGTGTGGCATAATTCAAATCTTCATGGCCATTCTATGCACTTTGTAGATATCATACAATCTACAAAATACCACACGTTTGGAGTTTTTTTGAGAGTGGGCATGGAAAGGGTGAGCATGATGGAGTAGGAGCTTGCATCAAACAAGCTTTAAGAAAGCATCAAATGAGTTATCCAGAAGATCGTCTAGACAATGCACATGATGTTGTTGAATGGTGCAAGAAACACTTTGCATCAAATGTGGTCGACACATCTTCAAGAACAAATCGACACATTCCACATAGAGTGTTTTGGGAGATATCGGGTATGTATAAATTACATTATATCAAAATTTTGAATTTATTTAAATTTAAAATTTATATATATATACATATTTGTTCACATAAGTTTTTGTTGTACATGTATCTAGGTGTGGATAGAAGATCGATGCATGGATGCAAGAGGGTAGAAAAAACAAGATCTTTGCATTGTGTTAGGAGTTCAAATAGTCGCCATGGATGGACATTAGACACAAGGGGTTACTCTTGTTTTTGCATTGAGTGCATTGAGGGAAACTTTGATTATGCATGCAACAATCAAGAACTTGGATATGTTGGTAAATGGGATACAGTGCCACTAGTTGTTTCAGAAACATATGATGAAAATGAGGAAGAAAGATTTGAAGACATTCCTTTGATTTCAATTGATTATGACCATATTTTAGGATTGGTTAGAAAAGGTACATGTGTAAGTTTTCAATAATTTAAATATTATATATATCTAGTTAATGATCTTTAGAGACATTTCTATTTTTTTTAGAATTTTTTTGTGTAAATTTGGTTTACAAGAGATGTTTGTGTAGTCATAGCAGAGCGTAGAAACATCGAAGGTGTTAGCTATTATTTATTGCGTTGCATAGAAGAGAGGAATAAGCTAACACAACCTAAAACAAGTGATGGAATGTCATTTCCCATAGGTGAGTTTGAATTTAAAATTTTATATACATTGTATTCACATGTGCACATTACATTATAAACATTAAATATATATTGGACAAACCTTGAGCACGAAAATGTTGCACACATTCATATGTCTTACCTTAGGTTCATGTTTACCATGCAAGTTTTGTTGTAGTGCAAGGGACATATCTAAAATAAGTCAAGTTGTTCAACATGGGATTCATTTTGTTGACTATCAACTTGATAACAAGGTATATCAATATAGTCACTTAATAATTGCTACTGCCCTACATCTTCATGGAGTTCCACATACACGTGGTTGAAGAAAATGCAGACTAAATAGTGATGATCATCAAAAAATTATACATGTTATTGAAGAGCAGGCTGAACTAGAATCTTTGACTTAGATTATATCAATGGTTTTCAAGTTCACTTGTAACCCTATACATGTTCAAATGAGAACTTATAGTAACTTGCACATAGTTGTAAATCATTTTATGTAAATTACAATTATATGTACATATTTGTTCCATGGAAAATTCTTAAGTTCAAGAATCTTTGATAGCATCATCTCTCACTTTTTTTGGTTGCATGTAAACCCTTATATATGCTTTCAATCCTTATTTGAAACCTAGTGAAGTTTTTTAAAATCATTTTGCCTAAATTACAGTTATATACAACTTATATTTGTTTAATGGAATTCTTAAGTTCAAGAATCTTATATACAATTATATATAGCTTATATAATTTGTTCCATCGAATTATTCCATGGGAAATTATGTAAATTTTAAAATTAAGTATTATCTAATCATAAAATTATTGTACACATATATAAAACATAAATCAATGCAAATAAAAAAATAAACCCTAACCCTTAAACCCTTAACCCTATAACCCTAAACCCTTGCCCCACCTCACCATCAGCTTTCTGCTCTCCCCCTCTCTCTCTTGAAATTCTATCCCGCCACCTCTCCCTCTCTCCTGCCCATGGCCGCCCCCAACCCTTGTGCCCTACCCTTTATCTCTCTCCCCTCCCCCCTCTCTCTCAGTCTCTCCCTCTCCCCTCTGCCCTTAACCTCAAGCCCTTTTTCTCTCTCTCCCTCCCCCTCTCTCTCAGTTCTCTCCTCCTCCCTCCCTACCTCTCTCCTCTCTGCCCTTAGCCTTAGGCCCTAAACCCTTCTACCCCCTACCTTTATCTCTCTCCCTCCTCTCTCTCTGAATTCTCTCCCTCGTACCCACTCTCCCTCTCTCTCCCTCTACCCTTAACCCTTAGTCTAGCACCCCTACCCTTTATCTCTCTCCCACTCCCCCCTCTCTCTCTCTCAAGTCTCTCCCTCCTACCCCCTCTCCCTCTCTCCCTTCTACCCTTAACCCTTAAACCTAAACCTTTGTACCCCCTACCATTTATCTCTCTCCCACTCCCCCTCTCTCTCTCAAGTCTCTCCCTCCTACCCATGTGCTCCCTTTCTCTCCCACTCCTTCCATATCTCTCTCTCAAGTCAATGAGATGGGCCTTCCGTAAATTTTCCAGCTATACTTGTCATTCTCTCCAGCTGAAAAAATTCATGTAGGTCCATTAAAAAAACATAAGAATAGTTAAAGAATACCCATAAGCACAAAGCTAACGAATCTTCAACTTCATTTCTCAGGTGATTTAAAGCATTGGAATAAAATAACCTTCTGGGTCTCTAAATCTTATATAGTATATGATATGAAGCAATTTCATCATTGTGGGAAAATCATTGCACTAAAAAGATTTCTAGAGAAAATAAAATCTAGGAGGTTCATAGGGTTGTAAATACATTAGAATCAGAATAGGAACAACTAAAAAAGGAGTGAATCATAATCCTTTTAACCACAGTTTACATTTTGAGAATACAAAAATTTGGAATATGCATCATGAAATTAGTTAGGTTGTGCAAATGGACTTCATCTTTCAACCGAGTATTCTCAATACATTGTTGCTGCTCTTGACGAATGACTTTTGCAATAACAACAGGTGCTCTGCAGTTGGTGCATATGGGATTTCTCATGGCTTCTTTAATTTCCATGTTCTCCAAGCAAAGCTTCTCATTATCTTGCTTGAGGAGAGTGTTTTCATGACACTCGTGTTGAGCCTAAAAATCCAAGATTTGAAAAGCCATGATTAGAAAAAATTAAGTAATAAATCATGAAACCCTAAAATTCATCAAATTTGCAAGAATACTACAAATTTTCAATCATTTTGTTAAACCCTGGACATACTTTCATCTAGGTTCACCGATTCTGGAACCAAAACTTAATCTAGTGTGGTGCAAGCCCCAATTGCTTACTCAGAAGTTGCCTTTGCTTCTCATCTAGGTGAGGGCACTCTTTGAAAAGCCTGTAGCAAACCCAAAATAACAATAAAGTCAGAAATAGTTCAATTCTCAACAGATGACAAGTATTGAATTGTTTAGTGAAAAAAGGGCATACGCTTCCATCTCTTGAATCTGCTGAGGAGTATGAATGTGATAGCGCTTCTTTTTGGGATGGTTATCTTCTTGCTCATCACCAAATTCATTCCCTTCCATGTTGTTACTACCTCTGGACTTGCTCTCATGCTCTTCATCTCTCTGTAGATCCCAAGCTAAGACTCTCCACCACTGCTGCCAAACATGACTCCTTTTCCTTCCAAGCTACTTGTTTGTCTAACAATGCCTATCATAAATATATATTTACTTATATCTATAAACAAACAAAATTCCCCTAAGAAAATCAAATTAATACACATTTCCACATCAATACCCATGTTTTTATGATTTTTCAGTTGAAGAGAACACCTACCAGCATCGAGGAGAGCTTGGGTACTGAGCTGTAGATGTTCATTCATATTAGACTTTGGCTAAGGGGCAACGAAACAAGGCTATGCCATTCCAATATTGTTAGATGAGATCTCAGAAAAACCTTTTGTTTGAATCATTCTTGCACTCAAGTAAACTACCCAACCCAAAACTCATCCCAAAATGCTCTTCAACCATTTCTAATATATGTAGTTTTTAATTATATAATTTTAATATTACAATAATAGTTATATATTATAATAATAATATAATTATTAAAATATATTGTAATAATAAGTATATTACATATTATAATTTACATTTATATTAATATTAAATATTGTAAAATACAATGGGCAAAACAAAGAAATATATATTTAATAGAGGGGGTTCGACCGAACACCTTTAGCATGTTCAACCAGACCCCCTTTAAATCTATTTTTTTATTATATGTAAAATGGTTTTGGTTGAACATTACTTTGGTCGAACCCCCATTTGACCGAACATTTGATTTTTGTTCGACCAAACATAAGTTCGACCGAACCCCCTTATTTTCACCTCCACCCTCTCAAGCACAAAAATTGCTCAGAATTTTGCACTTTGAAGCTCAATTTGAAAATGAAAATGGAGGACATTTCAGAAACCCAACTGGTATTAGGTTTCCCTCAAAATGAGCTATCCAACAAATATAATTTTAATATGTTTTGATTTTATCATCTATTTGATTTTTAAGTTTTATTAAATGTAGGTTTTCCACCGAAAACAAAACTCTTTGTTCTGCACATGTGGAAAAATAGAAGATTATCAAAAAAAAAATTGAAAAATATGAGTGTAGCAGATATTGGAGTCCTTGATCCAACAATTTTTTTTTTTGATACATACAGTGAAAGTTATGCATTATATGGTCGCGTTAAGTCTGAATTGTAATTGGTTTGAATTTGAAACTTGATTAAAGAAGAAATATTCAATAAAAAAAATTCTAACCAAGTGAAAGCACTAGATATCAGAGTTACAAATCTAAATTTGAAAGAATTAGTATTTTATTCTTCAAGGAAAAAAATTTATGCATTATATGGTGTGCATCACTTTTTAAAAATGTTGTTTTCTGAAAAAAACTAGTTTTCGTGGCAGATGGAAAAAGAAGTGTAATCTGATTCCAAAAATTTTGAAAAAAATATTTTTAGAATCCACAGAAAAAATGTGATGAGACTCTAGTTTGCATCATCTTCAAATTCCTCACGGTTTAACCAATATAGGTTCCCAAATGTGAAGATTTAATTAAAAAAAATTCAATGTCCAGTTTGGCCAAAAATTGTAAACCACTATTGTGGGTTCACCCCCAACGTTGATTCATTGAGATTTTGATGTTGGAGACGATTTATCTCTCGAAAGGTCATTGCAAGCTCTTTCTTTGAATAGTGTTGATTAATTACCCCTCCTTTTTGGTAAAAATGGGAAATAAATCCCACCGTAATTCCCTCCATTTTACCCTTAAAAGGTAAAAGTGGTAAAATGGGATCCATTTGCACCTTTTGAGTTTGGAGAAGTTGAATATTGGAGAGCTTATAGGAAGATGGTGATCCCATATCACAAGCATCATTTTGAGTGTCTTCACCAACCTGATTAGCCTGTTGCCTTTGGACCTATGGTACACTTTATGAGAAACCTCTTTGTTAGTCATTTTCTTTCCTTTTAATGGTATTTTGAACATCGTAGATAGGTGTTGTAGCTCATTTGATGTTATTGTTGCACATTCGAATGATGTTTTTGCTGTTTTGAAGTGTTTTGGAGTGTTTTTGAGAGTTTTGGCGCCTTTGAGGTCCTAAATGATTCCTTTGGAAAGCTTGAAATTCAAGTTTTTGTGTCATTTGAGAGTTTTGGTGCCTTTGGGGTCCCAAATGGCGCCTCTTGCAAGGTTGACAATGCCTTTTTGGGGTTTTTAAGAGTTTTGGTGCCTTTGGGGTCCCAAACGGTGCCTCTTGCAAGCTTGAAATTCATGTTTTTGAGCTCCAACACCATTTTGGCGCCTTTGGTGTCCCAAGTGGCACCTCTTGCAAGCTTGAAAATGCATGTTTTGAAGTTGAACTATGTTTTGGAACCTTTGGGGTCCCAAGTGGCACCTCTTGCAAGCTTGAAATTCATGTTTTTGAGCTCCAACACTATTTTGGTGCCTTTGGTGTCCCAAGTGGGGCCACTTGCAAGCTTGAAAATGCATGTTTTGAAGTTAAACTCTATTTTGACACCTATGAGGTCCCAAGTGGCACCTCTTGCAAACTCTATTTTTGTGCCTTTGGGGTTCCAAATGGTGCCTCTTGTTTCCTTGGAAAGTCTTTACCGTGGTTGATTCTAGGTGGTTTAAGTCTGTGGTTTGCCTCATTTGAGAAGGTGTGATTGCGGAAAGCCCCCGTGATGATGTTCACAAGATGCGTCTAAGTCTTAGTAGTCATTTGCTTTGTCATGTTTTGGATTGATTTAAGTTTGATTGTGAGATGTGCATTGTTTGATTGATGTTCGAATAAGATAATTGATGATTTGATCTCATGATAGGAGAGAATCAAATGAGAGAACCAATGATGTATCGACCTCATGATAGGTGAGGAGTGATGATGGTTTGATAGCATATTGACCTCATGATAGGCGAGGATCAATGGTGTGATGATTGATGTATTGTCCTCATGATAGGCGAGGAATGATGATAGGATTGATAACATATCAACCTCATTATAAGCAAGGACCGATAATGGTTTGATAGCACATCGACCTCATGATAGGCGAGGATCGATGATAGGATTGATAGGATATGGACCTCATGATAAGAAAGGATCGATAATGGTTTGATAATATATCGACCTCATGATAGGTGAGGATCAATAATGGTTTGATAGCACATTGACCTCATGATAGGTGAGGATTGATGATAAGAGTGATTGTCTTGATTGATTGAGTTGATGATTGTTCGCATTGATTTGATTGTCCTGATTGAACTTGATTTGATTAACTACACGTTACCTTGAATAACTAATAGTCTTGATTGAACATGACATTGATTGACTAATAATCTTGATTGAACATGCTTTGATTAGGGAGATTTAGAGGTACTCCAGTCTCGGGAATGTTTTCCAAAGACATGGAACATGGTTCATCATTTTTCCACAACAGATTTGGATATTATCACATGTTGTGGGTTGACCTCCTTATTAGATATCCAATAGTATCAGATCAACAAAGGTTTATTGACGGCATTGGTAGAGAGGTGGCATAGTGACCACAACACCTTTCACTTAGCCACGGGAGAGATGACAGTGACTCCAAACGATGTCTATGGTATTATGCGGATCCTAGTGATGGGAGAGATAGAGGTGTATGATAAGATAGAGCAGGGTAGGATAGCTACATTGCGGAGGTTATGCCAAGATGATCACATGGTAGGCCAATGGATTCCTTGGACAAAGATGGTTAGCATATATGATCCTTTTCCATGTGTGTTTTCCAGATTCATTGGTGGATTCCTTTGTCCTGATCGTAGATCAAAGGGATTTTCAGTAGGTTGGGGTCGTGTGTTATCGCAGATGACACTTGATGGTACTAGATATGCATGGGGCTCATGCATGTTATCCCACTCATACCGAGATTTGCATGAGGTTGTTTATTATAGGGCGACGAGCCTGTCATGTGGCATCACATTACTGCAGACCTGAGCATGGGAGAATATAGTCATCACTTGGCCCATGGGAGAGAGACATCAACCACTAGGGAGACCCTATGTTTTTAGTTACAATGGTCCACATGTCCAACATAAGTTGGGCAAGGTTTCCTATTGGAGGCGTGCTCTAGATGATTTGGAGACTGTCACATGGCGTCCATACTTGGATTGTGAATAGTGGCCAGAGGATCAACTGGAGATTCCATATATGTTGTTATCCCACTATCTGATTGGGTGGAAACATGTTGTGGTTGAGCGATACCTGTATCTATGAGTATGTCGACAGTTTGAATGAGTTCAAGGGATGCCCCTAGGAGTTGCTCTTTATGCATGATGATGACATGATGTTTTAGAGTGGGGCACCTATGTATCATATGAGGCAGCTTGAACAAAGTACTATACCTTGACACCAGGTGTATGGGATTATGTTCCATATATTACAGATGCCAGGATGATTGAGGATTATTCAGAGTACTTCCACATGGATCCCTTTCCTAGATTTACTCATCCAGAGGAGCCAGTACCACTAGTTGATGGAGAGGGAGGAGATGACAAGGGTGGTGATGATGGTGGGGAGGGTGTTTACAGAGGTGATGATGGTGCAGAGGTTGGTTGCAGAGGTGATGGTGTTGTAGAGGGTGATGGTGAGAGTGATGATGGTGTAGTGGGTAGTGGGGAGAGTGATGATGGTGCAGATGACAATCATCCATTTGATTTTGCAGTTTCGAGGCATAGGAGGAGTGTTACCATAGCTCAGGTGGTGCTTCCCATGATTCAAATTGGGATACCCTCTCATCAGCAGTTGTCACAGATAGCAGCTTTGTAGGTAGAGGTTCAGTTGTTTTAGAGAAAGATAGCGCAGGTTCAAGCACAGATTGTTTCCCTTCAGGATGAGTTAGTGCAGTGTTGGGCACAAATTGATATTTTGATGATTGATAGAGGGATAGATAGGTAGCAGATATAATAGTTGCAGGCACAAATGATGATACTTACTTCAGAGAGGGATTCCTTTAGACACCGGATAGAGCAGGCTAAGGCCATTGTTGAGAGGCTACAACTGACAACACCATCTGTAGGTACAATGGATTTCTTTAGAGAGGTCTGGCACATTTCTCAGTAGTTGTAGTTTTATAGAGGTAAATATCATGAGTTGGTTCCTCCTGAGTGATGAGAGAGTTTTGTATAGTCTCATTCTAGTAGATCTCGTTCTCAGACTATTAGCATGGGTGTTACGTATCCATTTCCTGGAGATAGGAGAGATCCAAGTGCAAGTACATTGGGTAGAGGAGGTAGAGAGCCAATTAGGTTCAAATTTCCCCTTCTTCTCTCAACATTGTTGATTACAGGGATTTTCTTTTAAGAATAAGTTGCCCAGCTAAAATGCTCTAGGTATTACTCTATGATTGTAGCTCTTAGATATCCTTTGTTGATAAGATTTTAGGTGATCAACTGCATGTTGCCGACATTCATCCAACAGTTTCAATTCTTGTAGCCTAGATACTCTGTAATCCTCATCTGAAATCATCCCTTTAAGTGACAAACATAAGTATGGTATCTCAACCTCAATAGGTAGAATAGCTTATGATCCATAGACTAGAGAATAGGGTGTTGCTCTTGTCAGTGTACAGATACTAGTTCTGTAAGCCCACAATGTCAGGTTTAGTTGAACATGCCAATCACATCTAGCTTCATTGACATTTTTCTTCAAAATCTTCATGATAGTCTTGTCTGAGGCCTCTACTTGGCCATTCCCTTGGGGATAGTAAGGTGTAGAAAAGTGATGTTGGATATGGAATCTTTCAAAGAGCTCTTAAACATCTTGATTCTTAAAGGGTTAGCCATTGTTTGTAATGATAGATTGAGGAACACCATACTGACAGACAAGATAATTTAGGATGAATGATGAGATTTGTTTCCCGGCGATAGTGATTAGAGGAACAAATTCAATCCACTTGGTGAAGTATTTGGTGGTTGTGATTATAAACTTATGTCCATTGGAGGAAGAGGGGTGAATCTTACCTACAAGGTCCAATCCTCACTGACAAAAAGGCCATGTAGCTGTGAAAGGATACAACTCTTGTGCTGGGGCATGTATCAAGTTTCCATGAATTTGACATTTGGAACACCTTTTGACATATTGAAATTACTCTTTCTCCATATTCAACCAGTAATACCCCAATTGTAATAATTTCTTAGCTAAGGTTAAGCCACTTGAATGTGTGCCATGGATACCTTCGTGAACCTCTTGTAAAGCAGTTTCAGCTTCATTATGTTCTAGACACCAAAGAAGATTACCATACAAACCTCATCTATAAATCACATTAGCTATTAAGGTGTGGTGAGCTGCTTGTTGAATGAAGTTTCATTTTTGGTTTCGAGATAAGTTAATTAGAAGGGTATTGTCTTGCAAGTAGGTATGGATCTCTCCATAGAGGGAAATTTTAGGGTAAAAAATATGGCATATCACTTTGGATTTTGGATCTTCATAGGCTGGGTTGGACACTTGTTCTACTAGGAATTCATAATGTCTTCATTGTTCAGGTATCTGCAAGAGAGAAGCAATGGTGGCCATTGCATATGTAGCTTTGTTTTCTATTCTAGGAACCTGTGAAAACTTGATCTCAACAAAGTACTTTTTGAAACCATCCACCATCCTCTTGTAGGGCAGCAACTCATCATCCTTTGTTTGATAATCATCATTGACTTGGTTGATGACCAATTGTGAGTCACCATAGACTAGCAATTATGTGATTTTCCATTCAACAACTATCTTGATTACAATGATCAATGCTTCATATTTAGTTGTGTTGTTGGTGTAGGCAAACATTAATAAGTAGGATTCAGGAATTGTGTATCCTTGCGACGAGACAAAGAAGATTCCTACACCTAATCCATGTTGTGTATAAGAGCCATCAAAGTATAGCAACCATTGTTGTGTAGATAGGGTTAGGATATCATTATCGGGGAATTCAATGTTCATTAGATTGTTATCTAAAAATGGTGCTTCAACTAGTTGATCTTCTATGGCTTGACCTTTAATTTATTTCCTGTCCACGTACTGGATGTCAAACTCACTCAATATCATGACCCATTTGTCTAACCTCCCTGTTAAAGCAACTTTGTTGAGTAAGTACTTTAATGGGTCAATTTCCACAATGAGTTTGATGGTGTGAGTCAACATGTAGTGCCTCAATTGTTGTGTAGAAAATACAACCGCCAAGCAAGCTTTCTCAATAAAGGTGTAATTGATCTCATAACCATTTAAGGTCCTGCCGATATAATAGATGGCTCTCTCCTTTCCTGTAGAATCTTCATGTGCTAATAAGGCTCCCAAAGATATCTCGGTTGTTGCAATGTATAGTAATAATGGTTTTCCCTGATTGGTGGCATCAACACAGGTAGTGTCATAAGGTATTGCTTTAGTTGACTGAAGGCAACTTCACATTTGTCATCCCACTTGAAAGAGACATTATTGTGTAATAAGTGGTTGAAAGGATGAATTTTATCAGCTAGTTGTGCAATGAATCTTCTGATGGACTAGAACCTTGTAATGATCTGAGCTGACTGATGTTTTTAGGAGGAGGCATTTCCATGATGGCTTTGAACTTTGCAAGATCCACCTCAATTCCTTTAGCTTAGACAATGTATCCCAAAATTTTAGTTGATGTTACACCAAACACACATTTCTTGGGATTTAACCTCACCTTGAATTTCTCCAATCTTGTGAATATTTTTTCTAGAATCTCTAAGTGTCCTTCTCTAGTGTAGGATTTTGCCAACAGATCATCTACATAGTCTTCCATAAAGTATGCATCATGTTATGGAAGATGGTAGTCATAGTTCTCTGATATGTAGCTCCAACATTTTTCAGCCCAAAAGGCATCACATTCTAGCAAAAAGTGCCCCAAGGACATGTGGGGGCCATTTTATCTTGATCTTCAGGTGTTATCTCTATTTGGTTGTATCCTAAAAAGACATCCATAAGTGATAACATTTTGTGCCCAATAGTCAAGTCTACAATCGGATCAATGTTTGGTAGAGGAAAATCATCTTTTAGACAGGCTTTGTTAAGATCTCTGAAGTCTGTGCATATCCTGATGCTCTTATTTAGTTTGGATACCAGAACAATGTTTAATATCCACTCAACATAGTCAATAGATCTTATGAATCTTGCATCTAATAACTTTTTCAACTCAACTTTCACCAGAAGGGCGATATGGGGATGCATTTTTCTCAGTTTTTGCTTTACCGATTTTACGCCAGCTGGTAATGATAAGTGATGCATAATGAGTTCTGGAACTATGCCTAGCATGTCAGCATATGACCAAGAAAAGTTGATTTTCCTCTCCTCAAATAATTTGGTGAAATGAGGTTTCTCTTCTTCTATCATGGATTCTGCTAAACATAGGGTCTTCACTATTTCAGCTGTACCAACATTGATGGATTATGTAGGTTCTATCGGTACTGAAGATCTCTCTTGATAGTGTTCTGGGAGAGTGTCAAACCTTCCATCTCTTGGTGCCTCAGGGAGGTTTTCACTTTGATATATGCTCTTTGTTTTTACTCTTTCCTAATTTAATAGTGTCATTAGATGGTTTTCACTATTAGACTCATTTCTTATATTTTTCATTTTGTAGCTAAAAGGTTTAGCACTCCCTTCATCAAGAGCTTCATTCTAAGATTCAATGGTAGAAAATGTGTCAAGATTATCATAACATAGGAAGTTCACGAGGGCATCATCGTTTGAAAAGGTGGGTATGTCAAGCAACTCATTTTGATCCCAATCAATTAGTTCAGGATGCATTAAGGATAAGGAATCATTAGATTGGCCAAGGTCATAAGGTGTAAGCATTAGGATAGCCATATTGTCAAAGTGTTCAATGAGGTCTAGGATGTTACTCTCTTCCAATGTGTCTATCTCACTCGAAGAATGATCATCTTCACTCAAGTCAACAACATATTGTGATCCATATTCAAGGGGTCTAGAACCATAACTTTGTCCTTTCATACATATTAGTGTATACTTTTGGATTACATCGATCTCTTTGTCATGGAAAGATTCTTTAGAGAGGGAGTCCCATTCATATTCATTGGAATCTGTTTCATGATCCTCACTAGCCTGTAGTTGTAAGATTCTTTCGACAACTCTTTGAGTAGCTTCCTCTTTTGAGTCTTCCCTGTATCCTAGTCTTGTTTTGTCTTTGGGATTCATTGTGATGAGCTATATTGGTTCACTGATTCCTTCTTTTCTTTTACCCAAAGGACCATTTCCATCATATCCCATTTTTTTTAGTATTTTTTGACCTTTTCCATACTTATCTGTGCATATATTGGACATTGATACCTATGAAGGTTCTTCATCTTTGTATAACCAGTTCAGGACATCCCTATCTTCTGATTCCTCCGCATGAGTGCTTGTTTTTATAAACTTCCCATCAAAGAGCGTGATGGGTTGTAAAGATTGTTGTCTTGAGGTGGATGGTTGTCCATGTGACTTAGGAGAAGATGAAAGTTGTGATAAGTATGAAGATTTCTCAAATGAGTATTCCCCCATGCCCTTGTCTTTTATTTGGATATTTTCCAACTGTTTTGATAAGGCATCAAGCTGACTTCCATTGTTGCATGAAATAGAGTCAATGACCCCTTTGTCTTTTGATTGAGCCTTTTCCTCATACTGTCTTGATGAAGAACCCATTGGAATTTCTTTGTTTGATGGATCAAAGTTGATGAATTCTCTATTATGTGGTACAAAGGTATCTTGACTTGTTCTGAGTGCATTGAAATATTGGGGATTGTTAGAATCTGTAGCAATGGTGACCTCCTGTCCATTGAAAGGAAATTTCAGGCACTGATGATAGGTTGATGGTACCTCTTGCATTTCATGAATCCATGGTCATCCCAAGAGTATGCTATATGTAAATTCCTTGTCTAACACCTAACACACTGTGTCTTTGATGATTGGTCCCACTTGAATGGGTAAGATGATCAATCCTTGGGAGGATCTCTCTTCATCATCATATTCTTTTATGGTAATTTTCCTTCTAGGATCAATAGCATTTTCAGAATATCCTAATGCATGAACAAGCTTGAGAGTGTAGATATTTAGGCCTGCTCCTCCATCTATAAGGACATGTTTGATGCAATGTTTATGGATTAGGACTTCGATGTGGAAAGCAACATTATTGGGATGGGTGGTGGATGCATCGTCATGTTCAGAGAATGATAAGAAATGAGGTGCATTCAAATGTCCCACCATAGCTTGAAATGCACATACTTCCAAATTGTTTGGTACTGTGGTGGCAACTAAAGCTTGTTCTAGGATTTCTTTGTGTGTCGGCGAAATCTTGAGAAGTTCCAATATGGATATTTGAGTGGGTATCTTCTGTAACTAATCAACGATGTTATATTGAGTTACAAGAAAAATAGTCATTTTGGACATGGAAGGGGTGGATCCTTTCAATGTTACCTTGGTTTGTCCTCTTGTAATTGCATTGATAGGTGCATTGTCTTGATTGGTTATGATTTTGATAACATTAATTTCATTTTCATTCATGTCAACATTCGTGCTCATATTTCTAGGTACAAGGTCATTGATTTGATGTGAGATGGTGTTAATATCATTGTGTTGGTTTTTAGTAGTGGAATCCTTCCCTTGGCTTCCAATTTCACTATCTTGGATGGAATTCTCAACCATCTCAATCTAATGAATGGTAGAATCATAAACATAGTTTACATTCTTTCCTTTGGTATTCGATTTAGAGGACTCCCTTTTCATAATTGGGTAACGGGTTCTTGAACACTCTCTAATCACTATTTGTTTGGGGTCCTTCAATGTGTACCTTTTTGTTATCAATGAGATTTTCGATTGTGTGTTTTAATTTCCAACACTCTTTCATCATATGACCCTTGTTTTGATGATAATCACAGTAATGGGCATCGTTCCACCAAAATGGTTTGATGTGCGGATCCCAGTTTCATGCTTCTAGCACTGTGATAAGCTTAGCCTCGGTAAGTTCCTTTAAGGAGGAATCAAAGGATTGTCCCAATGGTGTGAATTTCTGTCGATTGGAAAGTTTTGGAAACAGTGTTGCTTTAGTCCCTAGATTAGTTTGATTGTTGTTTTGGCTAACATTTGGAGTATTGGGAGGATTGTTGGTCTGATTAGTCTTGGTGGCAGTTGCGGTTAGGTTGAATATGGGTTTTGTATTTTGATTTTCAGCTATGACCTCATTGTTACCCACGTTCTTGTTTCATTGCCAAAATTTTGGTTTTTCCCCACTATTGTAGTTGTTAGAGGAAGTGGATGAGTTGTTTTCATTGTATACTTTAATGACCCCTCTTTTGACTAAGGCTTCTTCGATTTTAATTATGTTTTCAATCAATTTTTTGAACATAGGGGGACATTGTAATTCCAATCTATAACTCATCTCATCATTTAGGTTGTGAATGAAAATATCTATCTTTTCCTTTTTGGGCATGGGATGAGAATACCTTGTAAACAATCTCCTCCATTTTTGCAAGAAAATGAGGAAGGATTCACCCTTTTTCTATTTCAAGTTGCGAAGGTCTTTCATGGTGATAACGTGTTGGATATTGTAAGAGTATTGAGTGAGAAATCTATTGACCAACTTTTCAAATGTGTTGATGAGGGGTGTAATCTTTGAAAACCATTCAAGGCATTTCCCTCCTAGACTTTGTGGAAACAGTCTCATAAAATAAGTTTCCTCATGTGCGAATTCTATACTTAGTTCAGAATTCCCTTACGTGATCTAATGGATCAGTTGTACCATTGTATTTATCATACTTTGGAAATTCACTACGTTTAGGGAAAGGAATCATGTTGATGGATTTATTAAAGGGATAAGGACAAATGTCCTCGATCAAGTATCGTTTCAAAGTTACCCTTTGCATATCTAAAATTTTTTGTTGAAGGTTCTTCATTTGGTGAGTTAAAGCAACCATTTGTTATGTTTCTTTTTCAGGCTTTTGGGGAGGTGCTTTTAAGATGTTGATATCAAAATCAGGGGGAAGTTTGACTCCTTGATTGGCTAACATTAATAGGTATTTTTCCCCATCTCTTTCAAAAATATTTTCTAGAAACTTATGGAAGTTGGGGTCTTGTTCTACTTCTCGGATATCCTCATCATTTATTTCTTCTCCTTGAGTGTTGTTGAGTCTAGGAATAGGGTTTTCTTCTGCATCAGCCATGTTGCTAAGGATCTCACTATTTTGAGGTTCAATGTTGGGAATTTAGATATTGAAAGTTTCTCTACTTAAACTTCATATATTTTCTGTTTGAAGGTTGGGTTTTCCAAGTTCCTTGTCCTTGAGTCTTCTTTTTTGTGATCTCGTTTGGACGGGTATACAAGTGTTATGATTTAGACTAAGCTTTGATCTATATTTGAAATAGTGCCAAGGATTACAACTAAGTTAAATAGAATGACAAATTCTATCGATTACACTAAGTTTGATTTGATTGCATGACAGTTTCGTGATTAAAGGATGAAAAATCCTGAAGATGAAACTAGGTTGTACAAACAAAGATGTGATAGATATTGATGATTAGGCACCTTGAAATGTTTAGATCTAGGTTTAGTTTGAAAAGTTTCACTTGCATACGTCTGTTTCGACAATGTTTAGACTTCTAAGGTATCTAAGGAACGTTCTGTTAGAGTAAAGGTTTTAATTTAATCATGTTGATTAAATTACCTTTATTCCTCTCTTAAGATTTCACTTTAGTTTGCATTTTGTGACATTAAATATTTTATTAATTATTAAATGTCTACCTATTAGGGTTTATTTTAGGGTTGCACAATATCCTTTTATAAGGATTCATCATTGTAATTTATTTCTCTCTCGGATGAATACATTTTCCAGCTTTCAGAGCACCCTTGCTTGTTTGTCTCCATTTCTTCTTTCTGTGATAGGTTATTTGCATGCAGGTGATCTTTGGGGTCTGTGAAGTTGGTTTTCTCAACTTCAACATGGTATCAGAGCTCTAGATCTGCGGCTACCTGTTCTTTTTTTGAAGATATCAGCTTACAAAGTTTTTTTTTCTGTGCAAGGGTTTCATTCCAGTTCTTTTTTGCCAGATCAAAGGGGTTTTCCATCATTTTTTAAGAAATTTTCACTTTGATCTCTCAAACAGTGCATGCTAGTGAAAAACGGACTTCATGAGTGCACTCAGAAGGCCCAAAAACCCCTATTTTCATATAAAATATGATAGGGTTTGCTGAAAATTGATTTTTTAGTGTTTTTGGAGAATTTCAAAAAAAGGCCAAAAAATCCGTACGATTGTACAGATCCGTACGGACGATACGATTTTTGTTTCATCTTTTTTTGTCGCTGCATCAATTTTGAGCTGCCTTGATTTTCATGCCCTTTTGACTTTTGCCTCGATTTTTGTGCATAAAGGTTCAGCTGAATATTTTTGGTTTAAAGCCTAAATGAGTACTTTTAGTAAAACGGGCATATCTCGGGTGTTTTAGCTCGTATTTTCAAATGAAAATAGGCGTTGGAAAGCTGGTTCTAGCACCGATCTGATGGAGTAGGTATGGTTACTTGGTTTTTCCATTTTGATGCATTTTTTCTCAGTCAAAGTTAGAACAATTTTTTTGCACTCCTGGAGCCATATCTTTTGCATATGAACTCCGTTTTTCGCAAACGAATAGGCATTGGAAAGGTATTTCTGTTTTCCTTCCAGATATGTCATTTATTTTTCTAGAATCTGCACTAGGTATATTTTATTCAGTATTTTGTGTTTTCACACATCTGTCAATTACTTGGACGTTTCAGCACTTGGAAATGATTTGTTTGCATGAGATGGCTTTATTTGATCTGGTTTATTAGTATTGAGGTTAGTTAGTCTCAGATTTTTAATTTGAAGATTTATTATGGGTTTTTCTACTCACCCTTCAGTTGTTTTTCTAAAACGAGGTAATTATGAGTCATGGGCAAAGGGTATACTTACACATTGTAGGTGGCTTAATATTTTGCCTTATTTGTATGATCTCATACCTACACCAACAATTTCAGAGGGAAAACTAGCTTGGGATATCATTAAAAATCACATAATAGTAGTTATTTTGTCTAGTGTTGATTCTGACACTGTATGGGCTATATCGGGCATTGATTGTCCTCACTCACTTTGGACACGTCTTTGGGAGATCTATGGAGACCCCAATCTTTCTCCATTCCCAGAGGATCCTGCTTCAGATTGTCTTGTACCCATTGCTTGGAGAGATAACACACCTTTTGATCATGATACTTTAAAGGAACTTCAGTATTTAGACACCCTTACATATTCCAATGAATTAGAGGATTGTTTCACAGTTCCTACTCTTCAGACTGAGATTATACATGCATTGACATCTTCTCCTGTTGTTCTTGATCATTTTGATATTGCCTCTTCTTTGGCTCCTATTGATTCAGCTAAGCAGGACATCATACATCTTTCAGACATGGCTACTTGGGATTCTTATCTTGCAGGCATTTCGTCTTTGTTTGTAGAGTCCTATATTGCAGATCTGGAGGATTACTTTGAGGATTTTCAGCTCCTCTTTGTTGACAGCCATATTCCAGCTGTTAGCCCACCATCATCCGTGCATTCAAAGGTTGCAGTTTTTGAGTCTTCAGTTTAGTTTGGATTTGACATCTTTTGTTTCAGTTAGAACAGAGAGATTCTTCAGCATCCTATTATGGCACACATCTTGAGACAGATTGATTCCTCTCTCTTCATAGGGTTTCTTCATCTTCGCCCTTTGGATCCATTTCTTCCCAAGGGGAGGAATATCATATGTCACTTCAAGATCTCTTTCTGGATTCTACCTCAGGTATCCATATGTGCGACAGGAGTTTCTTCATTGTGGGGGGGTCTTCTAGTCTCTTTCTTTTTCTCCTATGGAGACCATTGTACATGTATTTATATGATAGAAGTTGTCTATGGGGGGTCTTATGTTATCCACCTCCTATCCTTCTGTTATTAGTGCATTTATTTCTTTCATCTCTTTTTGGAGTAGAGTTTTTCCCATGAGATTTTCTCTATTTCTCCACTTTACAGAGATTTGGTTGTAATTGGGTACCTGATCAGGCCTAGTTGTCGAGACCCAATTTTACTTTCATGCATTGTAGTTACCTTTTCTTTCTTATACATGTTTGTAACTACACTTTTGCTCATCTTAAGGGGGGGTGTTAGAGTAAAGGTTTTAATTTAATCATGTTGATTAAATTACCTGTATTCCTCTCTTAAGATTTCACTTTAGTTTGCATTTTGTGACATTTAATAATTATATTAATTATTAAATGTCTACCTATTAGGGTTTCTTTTAGGGTTGCACAATATCCTTTTATAAGGATTCATCATTGTAATTTATCTCTCTCTCGGATGAATACATTTTCCAGCTTTCAGAGCACCCTTGCTTGTTTGTCTCCATTTCTTCTTTCTGTGACAGGTTATTTGCATGCAGGTGATCTTCGGGGTCTATGAAGTTGGTTTTCTCAACTTCAACACGATCTTGGACTTGGAGTTTTGATTCAAGATGTGTAATTAAGGTACTCAAAACATTGGAAAAGTCTTGGATTTTGACAATAGTACATCATGTATAACTCTAGATTGTTCTTACAAGATTTCTTGTAAAAATTGAAGGTTAACCTTTCTCTAAAGTCGTAGAGCATAGACAAACATTTTTGATGTTGTTTTGGACTAAGATGTTTGATCTTTGGTTTTCTAATCCTGACATTTTGTGACATCATCGTGTAAACCACATATTCTGACTTTGTTTTTCCTAAGAAAAGGTTGAACACTATTAAAAGGACTAATTTTCTGAAGATGGATGGACCTAAGTTACTGACTTGTCTACCTCAATGAATGTAGTTCTAAATCAAGGTTTTCACTTTCAAAATGTAACATTTTTTATGGTTTTTTGTTTGTGTTTTGTTTTGAAGACACATCAAGCAGAATATACACTCCTAAGGTTGTGTAAGACTGTATTCTTTTAGATTCCAAGTGGGTTTTACCCCAACCGCACTATCTTTAGCCAATGAATTCAGAAGCTTGGCTACATGGGATCCCCCTTACAGTGCACTCTCTTCTCAAGCCAACCAAGCTTCTAGTCCCCATGAAACTCCCATGGCGAACTGATCATCTCTACTAAAAATTGTGAGAATGTGGATGCCTTGGCAACAACTGTTGCTACAGCAAAGAATAGATAAAGGATTTTGGAAAATCTACAACAAGGGTTTTAATGTGGGCATTCCATTCATGGGGGATAATCCATGCGGCGAGAGTCCCTTTCGATCCATCTTGTCAGAATTATCCTCATGATACTTGAACTTTTCTCAAGTATCCACATTTATATCCCAGTTGGGTCATTCCCTTGGGTGATTACTTTTTCTTATAAGGCAAGCCCTCTAGGATAAAAAAAAGCAAGCAAGTATACCCATATTTCAATCAATCTTTACTTTGCATGAATAAAGAGAGAACTCATGCCATATACTCCACTTACACTTGCACATAAACAATAATGGGTCTAGCTTTTTGGATCACCCAGTTAAGGGGAGAGCATATTGTTGAGGGTCAAAGCAGCACAACAATATTAAACATAATATTACTATTCTATTTCTCTTGAAGGAGAAAGATAACACATGGTGACCTAACTCCCAAGGTCCTGGTAATTGGTTCTCAATTATGCTGATATCACTCAATGGTTGATATAATTGTAATATTCAAGGGGCCTTTGCTGGTAACAAGGAACAAGATTGCATAGCATCAATTAGTCTACGTTTGGGGGGGGGGTTTAAATAAAAGAAAAATATGAATCAAAGCTTCAAATCAAAGAAACATGAGTAAAATTCTTATATATCTAGACATGCATATCAATAATGAGTGTTTTATTTTACCCAACCACAACTATGGCAATATGTAATCCATAGAATAAACTATGCTACTACATACATCCATAATGCTAATTCAAATACCATCAATATTCACTAAACTTGCTTCAAACAAATCACTCACTCATCATCTAAAACAAAGATCAAATGAATAGGATAACAACTTCATCCACAAATAATCCAATGATATAATCTTGAATCTAGTTCCTTCCATTGACTTTCATCAAGTAAGAAAAAATTAAGCACAACAAAAATCACTGGCGTATGGATTGATCATATACCATTAATCTTATCAAAATAGATCCAAACTTTAAAACCATAACATAAAATGTATGAAAATTGTAAAATAACCAAGTTCTTTACTGAACTTTAGAGTATCTCTCCTAAAACATAGAAATCCTAGATCTAATCTCTATTATCAGGTGGCTCATCTTCCTTCAATTAGCTGACCTTTACAAAGTAGAACCTAATAATACATATAGGGTGCCACACGCACAAGTTTCTCAATATTATTAATCTAGATCCACCATCAATGGAATTGGAACTGAACACAGAAGTGGACTAATGAACCCTTGTTTCAAGGCTGATTACTCTATGGTACCAAAAATAAATCCGATATTCCAAGAAGAAAGTGAAACCCATGGATCAAACTCAGATTTGAGCTTATGTCAAAACCCACAAAAAGAGGAGAAAATAAGATATTGAATATGGTGAAAAGAGTCAGTTCACTCTTGCACTGAATGCTCAAGGATGTAGTCGTCATAACTAGGGAACACTTGTTGAAGCGTACCTGAATCAGGTCCATCCAACCAATCATCTTCATATATGATCCTTTCAAACTCTGCATAAACCAACCCTGTATTTCCTTTAATTTGATTAACTCCTTTCTAGCAATTCTTATCTCCTCTCTGATATCCATAAACTGATCTAATAATAGATTCTCCCCATCACCTCCCTTTTGCATAATTTCCTTAAACCTACCCCTCCATCTCTCCCTTAATTTATCCAAAGACATGAATTCTTTGTTTGAGGAATCTAGGTTAATTAAAATGGCCACAATTTCCTCTAATTCAACTAGCTATTGATTCAAATCTTTGCTCATTTCTCGAACTTCTTCTTGATGCCCATGAATAGTCCTAGACTTATACCTTATGATGCTCACAGTTTTTTCAACAAAATCTACATTACCATGCTCAAGAATTGAATATTCCAGCAAGGTGAACTTGGGCACTTTTCCAATATCTTCAGGCCTTTTAACACATTCCTTGTATTCATCATCTTGCTTATCCAAATCCTTGGCCTGTTGTTCTAGATCCTCTACCAATTCAAGAGCAGCCTTATGAATTTTAGAACCCTCAACGAGAGCATCATCAACCTCATGGTTGAGCTTATCCAACCATTTATTCATCATTCCTACCTTGCTTTTCATTTGAACTAAATCATCTGCTTCCTTCTTTGTTAACAAAACTGGGGATTCAGGAAGAGTAGCTTGTTGGTAAATGGGACTTGAAACATCCTTCAAAAACCTATGGAGCTGATCCAATTGAGCCTTAAGCTCATCCTTTCTTTGTTTATCTTTGATCATTTGGGATTTAGTTGAAAAGGCCACAATATCAATCAAACTCATTTGTTGGTTTCTTGTAGGCTTTCCCAAATTCACCGCCCCCAACTGATAATCAGTGATTTGCATATCATCACAACTCTTCTCTATTACAGGTATGGAACATTCAACAACAATCTCTCCAGCATCAGTGAGCCTAGTAGAGTGAAGAACCCGGGCCTTCTTTTTAGGTTTCTCCTTCCCAATTTCTTTCATCATTTCCTCCCAATTCAATGGTTTTGGTTGAATAACTTGTTTTCTTTCCAAGTCCAATTTTAACCAAGTAGGAGCAATAGGAGTAGTGGCTGCCTAGGCTGAAGAGGAAGCAACAGTAGTGGAAGACAAAGGTTGTAACAATGTAAGCCCCGATTGAGAATCAACTTCCTACACATCTTACTGATCACTTTGTTCCTTTTCCTATGCTAACTTTTCTGCTTCCTCCTTATCCTTATGTTCATGTAGCCTTTTAGCCTCCAACTCCTACTTTAAACATTCCTCTTCCACTTTCTTTTTCTCTAACATTTGATCTCGCTGCTTCTTCAACTCTTCAACATAGTCCCATGCCTCCTTGGACTTCTTTTCATATTCAACAATCTCAGCAGCCTCTCTTTCCCTTTTCAAATGTTCGTGCTCTTCCCTTTTCCTATAAGCCTCTTCTTGTGCCTTGAGCTTAGCTTCAATAGCTTCTTTTTCTCTTCTTTGCTAGGCCTTTTCCTCTTCAAGGTTATGAATCTTATGTTGCATCATCAACTTATCTCTCTCTTCTTGTATCTTGAGCTCCTACTCCTTTTGTTGTCGTTGTTGAGCTAATTCATCGGCCTTGACCTTATCCTCCAACTCCTTCTGCTTGACCGCCAATTCAGATTGTTCCTTGGCCTCCTCCTCTTGTTGCTTAGCTGATGCCTCAGCTTGTGCCTTGGCATCAACTTCTCTTTTTGCATCTTCAAAGAGCTTCCACTGAGCTTCCTCAGTCAATATGTGTTCAGTCCCTACATCATCTATCATATCAAGAGATGTTAATACATGATGCTCTTTATCAGATGGAGTCTTTTCTAAATCTGTTTGTACATTATGTATCTCAATTTCATCCTCCATTTTCTTTAAGACTTCTTCTTCATCATGGAGGGCTCCCTTTGGTGATTCTTGACCTAGTTCTTGTGTATTAGAGGGTTGAGTAGATACCTCCCCTGCAGCAGATGTAGAAGCCCCCACCTCCACAATTGTTTCATCTTCCTGCACCTCTGGGAGGTCATGAGGGACCACCTCCTCTTGTGGATTAGAAGGCATAAACTCTAAGGGTTCCTTAGGTGACATTCTTCTTTTTTCCCTTTTATATCCTTGGATGGTACTTGCAACTTTCCTCTTCTTAGATGATTGAGCCTCAGTCTAATTAGCCCTCAAACTCACCCAGTGAATACTCCTATCTAGCACCAGTCTTGCAATCTGAGTTATGTCAATTGTCTCCTTAGCATTCCAGTCTAGTGGATCAAGATCTTTAGTACCAATCTTGTTTGCATTATACCCAGGGTCCAAAACTATCCCATCATTAGACAATGTTTCTGGAATGTCTTCTTTTATCCCAAACTCAACCATAAGTGGGATAGATATCCTTTCATAATTCTTTTTCCTAAGGTCATATTCATCTTGCAAGTCCTCCCAAAAATCCTCCAATAGATTAAAGTGCTTATCAAAGACACTGGGAAGCAAAGCCCTCAACTTGTGCTAGGGGTCATAGTACTTCCTTGTAGTGTACAAGCCCAACTTTAAATAAATTAATTCATCATAGATGACCTTAGCTGCCTGAATGTGTGGACAACATTGGAAACTTATGGCACCCAGTCTTGTGCTTGCTACCAAACTGGTAATTAACAATCAAGGCTTGATAAATAAACTCCATTAGAATGATCCTATCACCACAACATCTAGGTAGCAAATGGGGGTGGCCAAAACCTGCTAACCTGAAATAGGTGAATGTGGGGTATTGGATAAACCAATGCCCCCATTCATTCACAAAATCCATTGCCTCCCTACTAAGCCTATATCCCGCATCACCATTAAGCTTGTTAATAATGACATAGAGAAAGACATCATTTACCCTTCTATAATGTTGCTCTGATGCCTGCAAGGTGAGCTGATTATAATACTCCCATACTCTCTTCTGTCCTTGGGCTTCCCCCAATATACCCACTGTTTGAAGTCCAAGAAAAATCCCCACTCGGGCAGCTGCATAAACTACATAGGAGGTCATAAAGAAATACTTGGTTTCTCTCACTTTTATCATTTGATTGTGAATGTTGTCTGATACTATCATTGACCAGTCAAATTGTTTCCTCCCATCCAAAATAGCTTGGATAAAAGGAAACATCCATTCCTTAAACCGTGAAGCATCCCTCTTTCCAAACACCCTAGAAAGGAACATGATTATATCTGCAATCTCTTTACTAAAGTCTGCTCTCTTAGGCTAGTCTGGAAGCTTGGTCAGAGACTTCTTCTCTGCCCTCATCCAAGTCTTATTCATGTGAAATCTATTCCTCTCCTTATTATCACTGTAAAGCTTCAAATCCTCTGCCTCATTTAATTTCCTAAGATTCTTGGGATCAGGTATATTAAACAGGAATTTGATCATTGGAGGCGTGAAGTCAATAATGACATTACCCTTTACATCCACACACTGCCTAGTAGCAGGGTTATATGCTCCAGCTGCTGCAAGAATCAACTCCAGACATTGGATAGATAGGGGGAAGAGTGCAACATGTGCCAGCCCAAATTAAACAATCCTTTCTGTCCTTCCTATGACCTGCTCCTTGGTGAATGTCTCCTCATTCAATTCTTCATAGTTAAAAGGGCCCAAATTAGTGTCAGTAATATCAGCCCAGTCAGAATCAATTTTGCTACCTGTGAGGGAAAATTCCCTATGCCTACATCTCAAGGTATACGAAAGCTGTTCCACCTTGATCTTCTTTGGTCTAACTCCTTGCCATGAAGTTTCACCTGGTTGGCTTCTCTGAGAAGCCTCATCTGATGCACCCGACATTTCTTGATTTCTGCAACAACTTCCTGTACTAGATGAACAAAACATCCAAGTTAGTCAATCATATAATCCCTTCTCCATCCTCCTAAGATAATATTTACTTAGTCAAACTATGCCTTTATCAGAGGTGGACCGCAAAATTATTAGGCATAAGAGATATTTCTTATCATGTGGTGGGGTCGGGATCGAAACTGGATAAGGAGGAAAACAGGGTCAGAAGCGGGACTGGAACGGGAACTAGACCAAAACTAGTTGTTAGTTCCCAAATTCAACTTCCACTCTAGATTCGGTTCTGCTCAAGAACAAAGTATAAATACACATCATAATGAACGGGAGCAGAATAATTTCAGGAAACGGAGAGTATTTTAAACAAGGCACAGTCATATGAACCTTAAACCTTGGGTCACATGGCTTTAAAGGAAACTAGGAATTGCATAGTTTAATCCTCCAACAGCTCCTCCGTGCAAAAGGTCATTTAAACCATGGAAAAGGTCATTTTGCAAAGGTTGTCAAGCAAAACCCTAGTTCGCTCAACACACTATTTCCAAAAACTAGGGAATAATGAGAATCCCACACGGATAATACAAAACTGATGCGAGAAGACTAAAAATAGGGTTTCAAGATGAATTTCATCACCCAAGCAAGGAAACCTCTTCAAAAATTGAAACCCTAGTTGAAACTACGGTACGACAAGACGGACCTATCATGAAAGCGACAATAGAACAAAATGACAAACCAAGAAAAGCAAACCAAAACAAATGGAACAGGGCAGAGAAGAAAGGATAAAAGAAACAGACAAGAAAAGAAAAACACAAACGAGCGAAGAAATTCACAGAACAAAATCCTCCCATGAATACGCAAAAACAACACACCCGAAAGAATAAATGAGAGAAGGAAAAGCAAAGAAACCTACCTCAAAACGCTGCTCAAGACTGACCAGAATTTAGCCAAGATTCACTTAGCAATTCACCTCCGCGATCAAATCAATCCTTTCGAGACTTTCCTGGCCGTGGTTTGCTTAAAAAATTCACATAATAATGATAATGAGCCAGTTTAAAAATGATTAAACCTTTAAAAATTAATTCACGAAATTAATTCGCGCATGCAAATAGGCTGCATTTAATGCCATAAATGTGCTAGTTTAGGGACGGAGCCAATGACATGAACATATAGTTAAGTCAAGTCCATTGAACATCAAAGGGTAAGGCAGACACAGATCCGGGTTGGAGACAAGATAAAGAAACCCACACAAAGCTCCTTATTTAATTTCCAACCCCGGATCCGGTCCCGACAAAAGGACAATGACCAAAATGACACAAGAGGACGGGGGCGGAGACAAAACCGAAAATGAAACTTTGCAAAGTACAAAGTTTGATTCTGGGTCCGGATCTAGTCCTGACCAAAAGCAAAGAACAAAACACACAAGCACAAGGGAAGCGAGACTGGATCAAAAACCGGACCTGCCCAAACAACAAAGAAAATGAGAAAGGAAACGAGCAAAGACGGAGTCAGAATGGAGACACAATATGGAAACTTGAAATTTCATACTTTCATTCCAATCCCGGTTCTGCTTCTGCATGAGCAAACAAACAAAACACACAAGGAAATGACCAACAAACAAGAGGATGGACCAACTCAAGAGTTTGTTGAAAACAGCCAACAGAACAATGGAGAAACAAAAGAGAAGACGAAGTCGGAGTCAAAATGATATCCGAACTAGAAACCTTGAAAGAGTTCCATGTTTAGATTTGGTTCTGGACCCACCTCCGACAGAGCAAAAGACAAACTTCGGAGAAAAACAAACAACTCCTAAGACCCAACCAAACAACCAAAGGCAAAGAAAAGAAAAGAAAAGAAAAGGGGGACCCATTTTGTTCCAAAATAAAATAAAATGGGGTGGTTATGCAAGGCATAACACATATGGCTACCATCCATCACATACAAAAGACATGGTGTTCATTAACCCATTAATTAAGCTATGTTCCTAACTTAACCAAAAGGAAACATGATAATCGTTAACCTTTTAAGCAAGCTATTTTCCTATCTTAACCAAAAGGAAACAAGTGAATAACATCCAACCCCTGCAATATGTTAGTAGTTTATGTTTTGAGTCTTTGACAAAAATTCTGGGAGAACTTGCAATGCACAACACAAAATGTGAGTTTTCTGATTTGGTGAAAAACTGCAAGAAGCCCCAAAACAAAGACAAAAGGCGCCAAAATAGAGGCTAGAGGCACCAAAACAGAGACAAAAGGCACAAAAACAAAGTTAGACAAGCCAAAACTCGTTGAAACAGTTTGCAAGACACACCAAAATAGGTACAAGAGGCATTAAAATAGGTGCAAGAGGTGCCAAAACTCCAGAAACAGTGCAGAATGGTCTCAGAATAGGTGAAAATGGTCCCAGAACAGCTTGCAAGAGGTGCCAAAACAGGTGCAAGAGGCACCAAAACTCTAAAAATGGCCCAGAATGGTCCTAGAACAGGTGAAAATGGTCTCAGAACAACTTGCAAGAGGTGCCAAAACTCAAGCAAGAGGTTCCAAACCTCAAGCAAGAGGTGCCAAAATAGGTGCAAGAGGCACCAAAACTCTAAAAGTGGCACAAAATGGTCCCAAAACAGGTAAAAATGGTCTTAGAACAACTTGCAAGAGGCACCAAAACTCAAGCAAGAGGTGCCAAAATAGGTGCAAGAGGCGCCAAAACTCTAAAAGTGGCCCAAAATGGTCCCAGAATAGGTGAAAATGGTCTCAGAACAACTTGCAAGAGGTGCCAAAACTCAAGCAAGAGGTGCCAAAATAGGTGCAAGAGGTGCCAAAACTCTAAAAGCGGCCCAGAATGGTCCTAGAACAGGTGAAAATAGTCTCAAAACAACTTGCAAGAGGCGCCAAAATAGAGACAAGAGGCACCAGAACTTTAGAAACAACCTAGAATTGCCTCAAAATAGGTGCAAAAGGCTCTCAAGTCTCCAATTTGAACCTGCGATCATGAAATTTGCAAAAAAGTTAGAAACAAGTGAGGTAAAGGCCCCACAATGGGCGCCATTTTGTGCCTGTGTTGAATGTGGAGTGAATCTAATGTCAACACAAACCTTAATGATATGGTTCACATTCAAAGTTTGAATCAAGTAAAACTACTCTATTCATAATACAATCAATCCTTTCAAATACGTATCATTGTCCTCTATTTCTAGGGATTTATTAAACCATTTGGCCCTCAGATTTCTATGGGCACAATGGTTGTTAATATTACAATCTATAAAATGAGATTTGATGCTTAATATGCAAGCTAAGATGATTTCTATGTGCAAATGTGTGCGGGAAGGATTAGTGGTATGCTTCTAAATGAAACAAAATGATGAAAAGGATGATGAATACAATGATAAACGAAGGATGATGTTGATGATAAATGAACAAGTGGAGATGAGTGAGATGATATGAAACTATAGTGAACTATCCATGATTATGCATATGATCAAATGCAAACATAAAACAAACTAACCTAAAATGCAACTATGATGCAATGGGGATGATAAAATGCAACTATGAAGCAATTAAGTAATCTAAAATGAGAATGCAAAGTAACACATGATATGAAAACTAATTATAAGACTCCATGAAAGCTCCAAGCTCCTAAGAGAAACCGGCATAGTAACTTTACTTCAAATGTGGATGATGAATGTTAAGACAAGAGGGTGTATTTATAGGGTTTCTCAAGCATTTTGTGAGGTGGCACCTATCAACGGTCTAGATTCGAAGGATAAATAATAGACAGTGGAGATGAAAGGAATTAGGATGTTGTCCCCTTGACCAAAGACAACATGCCATGTGTGTGGAGAGAATCCTTTGACCAATTGGAAACATGCCAAAAGGATGGGAGACCCAAGTGTGTGAAACAAAGACCCAAGTGCTCCAAATTTGTTGGAAGTGTGGGGGAATAAAGCCATGTGCTTTTTCTCATTGGTGGAAGTGTGTGAGGATAATTCTAATTAATAATTAGGCTTAGTATTTATTTTCATGTGACCTTTATGAGGTGGCACACAAAAATTTGTAGAAATGTGCTCTAATTCTTGATTAGGATTAAGGAAGGTTAATTAAATAAACACATTTAGGGCATTTTGTTTAATTAATTATTTAGAAGAATGTGATTTTGGAGAATTAAAAGAAGAGTGAAAAATATAAATAAAGTAAGACTTTATTTATATGTAGTTGAAACATTAATCAAATAGGTTGTATTTAATTAATTGAATGTGATGACCGTTTTTAGGTGTATACATTTTGCCCCTCTTTGAAGGAATGTGTTTACATGATGTTTCAAAGAAAATTTTGATGTCGATGCTTAGAAAAGATTTTGATGCCTTAGACAATGCCCCAAACTTTTGAATTTTAGGTATTAATGGATATATGCCCCCTCGAGAGATAAATCAGTGAATGTGGGGATGTAATGTTGGAAGGATGTGATGGTGTTGTGATGATTATGATGATGATCCAACATTGATTCATTGAGATTTTGATGTCGGAGATGATTTATCTCTTGAAAGGTCATTGCAAGCTCTTTCTTTGAATAGTGTTGATTAATTACCCCTCCTTTTTGGTAAAAATGGGAAATAAATCCCACCATGATTCCCTCCAATTTACCCTTAAAAGGTAAAAGTGGTAAAATGGGATTCATTTGCACCTTTTAATTTTGGAGAAGTTTAAGATTGGAGAGCTTAGAGGAAGATGGTGATCCCATATCACAAGCATCATTTTGAGTGTCTTTGCCAACCTGATCAGCCTGTTGCCTCTGGACCTACAATATGCTTTACGAAAAACCTCTTTGTTAGTCATTTTCTTTCCTTTTAATGGTATTTTGAAAGTCATAGATAGGTGTTGTAGCTCGTTTGATGTTATTGTTGCACATTTGGATGATGTTTTTGTTGTTTTGAAGTGTTTTGGAGTGTATTTGAGAGTTTTGGCGCCTTTAGAAAGCTTGAAATTCAAGTTTTTGTGTCATTTAATAGTTTTGGCACCTTTGGGGTCTGAAATGGCACCTCTTGCAAGGTTGAAAATGCTTGTTTTTGGGTTTTTGAGAGTTTTGGAGCCTTTGGGGTCCCAAATGGTGCCTCTTGCAAGCTTCAAATTCATGTTTTTGAGCTCCAACACTTTTTTGGCGTCTTTGGTGTCCCAAGTGGCGCCTCTTGCAAGCTTGAAAATGCATGTTTTTGAAGTTGAAATTTGTTTTGGCACTTTTGGGGTCCCAAGTGGTGCCTCTTGCAAGCTTGGAATTTATGTTTTTGAGCTCCAACATTGTTTTGGCACCTTTGGTGTCCCAAGTGGCACCGCTTGCAAGCTTGAAAATGCATATTTTTGAAGTTAAACTTTGTTTTGACGCTTATGGGGTCCCAAGTGGCGCCCCTTGCAAGCTTGGAAAACATGTTTTTGAGGTGAAAACTCTATTTTGGCACCTTTGGGTCCCAAATGGTGCCTCTTGTTGCCTTGGAAATTCTTTACCGTGGTTGATTCTAGGTGGTTTAAGTCTGTGGTTTGCCCCATTTGAGAAGGTGTGATTGCGGAAAGGCCTTATGATGATGTTCACAATATGTTTTTGAGTCCTAGTAGTTGTTTTCTTTGTCATGTTTTGGATTGATTTCAGTCTGATTGTGAGATGTACATTGTTTGATTGATGTTCGAGTAAGATAGTTGATGATTTGATCTCATAATAGGTTAGAATCAAATGAGAGAACCAATGATGTATCAACCTCACGATAGGTGAGGAGCGATGATGGTTTGATAGCATATTGACCTCATGATAGTCAAGGATCAATGGTGTGATGATTGATGTATTGCCTTCATGATAGGTGAGGAACGATGATAGGATTGTTAACATATCGACCACATGATAGGCGAGGATCGATAATGGTTTGATAGCACATCGACCTCATGATAGGCGAGGATCAATGATAGAATTGATAACATATCAACCTCATGATAGGAAAGGATCGATAATGGTTTGATAAGATATCGACCTCATGATAGGCGAGGATTGATAATAGGTTTATAGCACATTGACCTCATGATAGGAAAGAATCGATGATAGGAGTGATTGTACTGATTAATCGAGTTGACAATTGTTCTGATTGATTTATATGTCCTGATTGAACTTGATTTTATTAACTGCACATTACTTTGAATAACTGATAGTCTTGATTTAACATGACATTTATTGAGTGATAATCTTGATTGAACATGCTTTGATTAGGGAGATTCAGAGGTACTCCAGTCTCGAGAACATTTTTCGAAGACATCGAACATGGTTCGTCGTTTTTCTGCAACAGATTTGGATATTATCACACATTGTGGGTTGAACTCCTTATTAGATATCCCATAGTATCGGATCAACAGAGGTTTACTAACAACATTGGCAAAGAGGTGGCATAGTGACCACAACACCTTTCACTTAGCCACAGGAGAGATGACAGTGACTCGAGATGATGTTTATCATATTCTACGGATCCCAATGATGGGAGAGATAGTGGTGTATGATAAGATAGAGTAGGGCGGGACAACTACGTTGTGGAGGTTATGCCAAGATGATCACGTGGTAGGCCGATGGATTCCCTGGACATAGATGGTTAGCAGATATGATCCTTTTCCATGTGTGCTTTCCAAATTCATTGGTGGAATCCTTTGTCCTAATCATAGGTCAAAGGGATTTTTGATAGGTTGGGGTCATGTGTTATCTCATATAACACTTGATGGTACTAGATTTTAATGGGGCTCATGCATGTTAGCCCACTTATATCGAGATTTGCACGAGGTTGTTTATTACTGGGGGATGAGCCTATCATGTGGCATTGCATTACTACAGACCTGGGAATGGGCGTATATAGCCGTCACTTGGCCCATGGGAGAGAGACATCGACCACTAGGGAGACCCTATGTTTTTAGTTACCGTAGTCCACATGTCTAGCATAAGTTGGGCAAGGTTTCCTATTAGAGGCATGCGCTAGATGATTTGGATACTGTCACATGGCATTCATACTTGGATTGTGAGTAGTGGCTAGAGGATCAGCTGGAGATTCCATATATGTTGTTATCCCGCAATCTAATTGGGTGGACACATGTTATGCTTGAGTGATACCTATATCTGTGAGTATGTCTATAGTTTGGATGAGTTCAGGGGATGCCCCTAGGAGCTACCCATTATGCACGTCAACGACAGGATGTTTAGAGTGGGGCCCATGTGTATCATATGAGGCATCTTGTACAAAGTACTATACCTTGACACCAGGTGTATGGGATTATGTTCCATTTATTACAGACACTAGGATGATAGAGGATTATTCAGAGTACTTCCACATGCATCCCTTTCCTAGATTTACTCATCTAGAGGAGCCAGTACTGCCAGTTGATGGAGAGGGAGGAGATGACGAGGGTGGTGATGATGGTGGGGAGGGTGTTTGCAGAGGTGATGATGGTGTAGAGGGTGGTTGTTGAGCTGATGGTGGTACAGAGGGTGGTGGTGAGAGTGATTATGGTGCGGTGGGTGGTGGGGAGAGTGATGATGGTGCATATGATAGAGATCCATTTGATTTTGCAGTTATGAGGCACAGGAGGAGTGTTACCATAGCTCAGGTGGTGCTTCCCATGAATCGGATTGGGATACCCTCTCATCAACAATCGTCACAAATAGTGGCTTTGCAGGTAGAGGTTTAGTTGTTTCAGTGCGAGATAGCACAAACTCAAGCACAAATTGTGTCCTTTCAGGATGAGTTAGTGTAGTGTCAGGCACAAATTGATATTTTGACGACTGATAGAGGGATAGATAGGAAGCAGATACAATAGTTGCAGGCATAAATGATCATACTTACTTTAGAGAGGGATGCATTTAGACACTAGATAGAGCAGGTTGAGGCCATTGACAAGAGGATATAGCCAACGACACCATCTACAGGTACAATGGATTTCTTCAGAGAGATATGGCACATTTGTCAGGAGTTTCAATTTTACAAAGGTAAATATCATGAGTCGTTTCATCCTGAGCAACGATAGAGTTTTGTACAGTCTTGTTCTAGTAGATCTCATTCTCAGATTGTTAGCATGGGTGTCACACAACCATTGTTGGGAGATAGGAGAGATCCAGGTGCAGGTTCATTAGGTAGAGGAGGTAGTAGCTCCATGAGAGCAACAACATCTGGTGGGAGCTCGACATAGCATTTTGTGATGTTCCTTGGACATTGTGTATACACTTTTTGTGAGATTGAGGATGTATTTCCCATGATATAATTCCCTTTTGGATTTTGATGTATCTCATCCTAATTTTGGATATCCTTGTACACTTGGACATTATGATAGTTTTGATGATATATGATATGCAACAGTGATTATTATCTAAATGTTGATATGCATTTGATTTCCCTATTATGATATGCAATGTTGTGAATTTATTTAATTTCTATGTGATGATAATGATTAGGCAATGTGATGAGTGTATTTATGATTATGCAATGTAATGTGATGATTATGATTATGCAATGTGATGTGATTTAGATGATATGTAATGCAAATGATTGAATGTGCATGACTTCAAATGTTCAAGGCCTTAAGCTTGAATAAGTGAGTTTGTCTGACTTCCAAGAGTTGTTGGAAGACTGCAGTAGATTGATTTTTTAAGCTTCATAACTCTGACATATTTCCCAACTTTCTTGGAAATTTGAAGAGACTCACTTATTTAAGCATAGTGGATGACATGATTTTGATGTTGGAAATGATATGCAATGCATGTCCTTTATTATTTTCTTTTGTATTTTCTGAGGAAAAAATAATGAGATGAGAATGTTTTCTAACATATGCCAATGATGATGCAATGGATGTGCAACTAAATGAGAATGATGTGTTTTTGGTTAATTTCCAGTGTACTCAATCCATTAAGAATAGAGATGACACCATTGTGAAATTGTTTCAGCATTGAAAAACCCCATAAATACACATGCACACCTAACATGAATGCAGTCTAACTTAACTATGTGAATCTCGTATTCAATAGTTGTCATTTATATTAACCAATTTTTCATTCTCTTTATCATCATTGGGCCTTTAAAATGTTGAAAGTGAGTACAAGCATCGATGGCATAGTTTAGACCAAGATGACCTGAGTACTACTTTCATGATGTTTTAAAATTGCAAGTTAACACAAGCATCTAAGTATAATTAAACCGAGATGACCTGAGCATTGCTTGTGTAAACAAACAAGAGTTGATCTTTTTCCTATGCAAATTCAGAATGTCATTAGTGATATTTGTAGTGCACATCTCGTGACAACTTGCATAGTAATAATGATCAACTCGCAGAAAGAAGACAAAGAAAAATCATACTCCTTCCTTGCTCCCCTAGTTCGATACATCATCGAGGACTCGAGAGATATGATAACAAAAATCAAAGTAGAACAATTTGAACTTTCGTGTTTAATGTGATAAACTCTTGATTCAAAAAGATCACCATCCATTTGAAATTTGTGTTTATAACATGTGTTCGACGACTGTTTTCCTATTGGTTCAAGCTCAAAGTTTATTTGCCCCTAGTGAGTGTAGGATTTTGTCCCCAGTCTAGGGTGAGACATGACCATGATGACCAAGACCTAACCTAAAGACCTATCCTACGGTCCTCAGGGGCTAATCAATAGATTAGCCTTGCCTACATTATACACGCAAAGACCATGTAGTTCGACTGATGACACGACCAAGATTTACAAGATGAAAATATGAACATAATGGTTACCTAAAAGACTGACCTAAATGTCTCGGGGGACAATCAAAGATCACCCTTGCCTACATTCAAAGCTTAGAGATGATGTAGTTCGAAGGAAGACTATGTTTTTGACTTTTTGACCTTTTGACCTATTTTTGGATTTTAATCTGTTTTGAATGTTTATGGGATTTTGATATGTTTTGAATGTTTTTGGATTTTGATCTGTTTTGAATGTTTTTGGGATTTTGATATGTTTTGAATGTTTTTGGGATTTTGATATGTTTTGAATGTTTTTGGATTTTTGATTTTTCGACCTTGAAAATGTACAAAAATCCAATCCAATGTAAGACATGCCCCCAGTGTGATACGATAAGACAAACTGGTTTTTAGAATGGGTCGAGTAATGCCAAGGGATGCCTTGATACAAACATTGGATCCAGCTATGATGCAAACATGGAAGCATGACAAACGCAGAGATGGAAGCATGATGGATGAATGATGTAGAGCAAGTCATGTAGCCCAAGATAGATGGAGAATGCTTATTTTACACAAGGTGCCTGTTTGCCAGGTTTTCACCAAGGTACTTGCCCAAAGCATCACCGAAGTGGTTTTCACTAGAGAACGATCTTTTTTCTTTACTGTTTTCAATCCTTTTTCTGATTTTTTTTTGGATTTTTGGATTTTTTGATTTTTTTGTATATTTTTTTTAGGACATTTTCTGATGTTTTTGGTATTTTTCCAGGACCTTTACCAATGCACTAGATGAGTTAGGTGTTAAACCTTTTGAGATGCAAGCTGTTGAGGGGTTCGTCAAATAGATCCTCTTCTAGTGTGGATAACTGATATGCTCCTGATCCAAAGATTGATGCTATAACAAAGGGACCCAACCAATTAGGTTCAAATTTCCCCTTCTTCTCATGATCTTGTTGATTGCGAGGATTTTCTTTTAAGACTAAGTCGCCCACCTGAAATGCTCTAGGTATTATTTTGTGATTGTATCTCCTAGATATCCTTTGTTGATAAGCTTTTAGGTGATCAACTGCATGTTGTCGGTGTTCATCCAACAATTTTAATTCTTGTAGCCTAGATACTCTGGAATCCTAGTTTGAAATCATCCCTTTAAGTGACACACATAAGGATGGTATCTCAACCTCAATAGGTAGAATAGCTTCTAATCCATAGACTAGAGAATAGGGTGTTGCTCCTATCGGGGTACAGATACTGGTTATGTAAGCCCACAAAGTTGGGTTTAGATGAATATGCCAATCATGTCCAACTTCATTGACGGTTTTCTTCAAAATCTTCAGGATAGTCTTGTTTGAGGCCTCTACTTGGCCATTCCCTTGGGGATAGTAAGGTGTAGAAAATAGATGTTGGATATGGAATCTTTCACAGAGCTCTTCAACATCTTGATTCTTAAAGGGTCGGCCATTGTCTGTAATGATAGATTAAGGAACACCATATCAACAAAGGAGATAATTCAGGATGAATGATGAGATTTGCTTTTCGGTGATAGTGATTAGAAGAACAACTTCAATCCACTTGGTGAAGTATTTGGTGGTTGTTATTATAAACTTATGTCCATTGGAGGAAGAGGGGTGAATCTTACCTACAAGGTCCAATCCCCACTGACAAAAAGGCCATGTAGCTGTGAAAGGATGCAACTCTTGTGTTGGGGCATGTATCAAGTTTCAATGAATTTAACATTTGGAACACCTTTTGACATATTGAAATGACTCTTTCTCCATATTCGGCTAGGCTGGACACTTGTTCTACTGGGAATTCATAACGTCTTCGTTGTTCAGGTATCTGCAAGAGAGAAGCAATGGTGGCCATTGCATTTGCAGCTTTGTTTTCTATTCTGGGAACTTGTGCAAACTTGATCTCAACAAAGTAATTTTTGAAATCATCTACCATCCTCTTGTAGGGCAGCAACTTGTCATCCTTTGTTTGATAATCATCATTGACTTGGTTGATGACTAGTTGTGAGTCACCATAGACTAGCAATTCTATGATTTTCCATTGAACAACTATCTTGATTCCAATGATCAATGCTTCATATTCAACTATGTTGTTGGTGCAGGGGAACATTAATTTGTAGGATTTAGGAATTGTGTATCCTTGCGGCGAGACAAACAAGATTCCTGCACCTAATCCATGTCATAGCTTGCTTACAAACAGAAAATTAAACCATAAATGTAAAATAGAGTTGTGCTTCAACCATCCCCATAGTACCATCCATACAAATATATTTAGAGAATGAAGGAAAAAAGAAGATTACATCCTAAGATCACAGTGATATTAAGAAATGGAAAGAAAAAATGAGAGCACAAAATTATCATGCCATAGTAACTTTAATTAATGTCATACATGACTAGATTGGATTTAAACCCCCCTAAATATACATCTTGTTAATATGACGTAAAGCACAAACTTGATGTTTCTTTCTAAATCAAGAACAACCAAAGAGAAAAGATACTTAGATTTACTCCAATTCAAAGAAACATTCAAAACAAAAAAAACATAGTGTGTTCAAATACTACAACGGTCTTATTTTGTGTCGCACAAGGCCATAAGATTGCAAACTCCCACAATATCTTCAAAATTTGAAGGAAAAAGGATTAGGTAAAAGGAATTAGGTGAGCATGCACCAATAGTTGTGATAGGATGTGTTGATTTTAGTAGTCAATTTTAAAATGAGGACTGACTACAACAACATTGCAAACTCCCACAATATCTTCAAAATTTGAAGTAAAAAGATTAGGGAAAAGGGATTAGTTGAGCATGCACCAATAGTTGTGATATGATGTGTTGATATTAGTAGCCAATTTTGAATAAGGAGTGACTAAAAGTTGTAGTAATCTTCATCTTATTTGGCCCATCTCTTAAATATTGTTTTGAATCTTATAGAAGGTTCATATCTTATGTATTATGGTTAATACCCTATTCAAGCAAGGATTATTCTATTGTCTGTGATAAGTAGTGAACTTACATTTTTTCTTTAAAAAAAAATTAATTGATCTTATTTTTGATAGTTCATTTGGGTTTTACACACTCGCACTAAAAACATTATGGGTTCCAAATTAAGTTACAAAATCAAGTTTAATAGTGCCTAAAAAGCACTGGTCATTTTCTTTCCAGTGTTAGATAACCCATTTATCCTAATTACACTCTTGATCATGGAAAGCATGTGAAGGTTATCATTTATCTCGAATTTGTGATAGGACGTGTTAATATTAGTAGCCAATTTTTAAAATGAGGATTGATTAAAAGTTGTTGTAGTAATCTTATTTTATTGAACAACTTGTACTCAATAATAGTACACAAGATCCAATCATAAGATGGCGCAAAAGATGTATAACAATTAAATAGCGATATTCACAAATTTAGGACCACCATAACTTTTTAACCTTTTAGCATATTTTGAAATATGCTAAAACAATTCAACTAAACATGTATTTTTACCCCTCTAATTGAATACGCTAAACTAAAATATAAGCTTTTTCATTGGGTAATCTTATTAATTGCACTTTTCCTTACATCATTTGGAGTTCATTTCATTTCCTTATCAGACCCCAAACATGACCAGCTCAGCTACTAGGTCCTTTACCTTATGTTCATAGATCACAAAAACCTTAGTTTACAACAGATGGCATATCCCTTAGCCCCGCAAAAAAACGTGTTGGTGATTGAGGAAATAAAACACTTTAAACTATCCGATCATTGTTAACTCAATCTTTGCCACTGGATTTGGCCCTATATATATTGAAGTTCAATTCCTATCTAAGTCGACCCTTGAAAGCCATCATCCTCATGATCCTGAGTCCATCCTCTACCTCTATAGAGAATTGAAAATTGTATGGAATCTGTCTCAAAACAGGTTAGGCATGAAGAATCACAGAGTAGTTCTACCCTTGACCCCAACAATTTTCCAAATTCTTATGACCCACCACAAGTTTGACCTCTTTTTTCAGCAGAGACAGTTGAACTTCTAACGTAACTTGCACATTTCCATTTACAACTTGGATAAGGAGCTCATCTGCGAAATAGGAAATTCTATGAAAAGTCCAATAGCACACAAACTCTTCCTTGACCGACCATGGTCACCAGATACTTCAAGAGGCTCTTCTAAATAGTACCTAAAAGGCCCTGGTCATTTTCTTTCCAGTGTTTGATAACACATTGATCCTAATTACACTATTGATCATGGAAAGCATGAGAAGTCATCATTTATCTAGAATGCATTCTTCTGCCTTCTATTGGAGTAAACCCCTGCAATTGGGGTATCTCTATTTGTTTTGACCATTATTCCTACTTCTAATGCTCAGCATAAACACAATAGACAGAAACCTTCAATCGCAATGATAGAACTAACAAAAGTGAAGACTGATCAAACATGACAAATAACAATTTGGGTTTTTTCGATGGAGTTTGGATAGCTTTCCTTGAAAATTAGTCCTTTTTGAATAGTAAATCCTTCCAATTATGAATGTTGTTCTTAATCCAAGATTAACTAAACTGGGGGAACATTCAAGACGTTTAAGAGTAAGGCTAGAAGATCGCCCAATCATTTCAATCTTTGCCTGCAATTAAAACAGACCTGTTTGCTTCTATTCATTTTGTAGGAAGACATGAGAGAACTGTAGGATAAGATTTCAATGTGAATCAAATATATTTCGTCAGGCCATAGTGGCCTCATCTTATGAAAGAAATGAGCAGATTAGATTTCATACATCCTCAAATATAGCTCCTTGCTACTGTAACCTTAACTACATAATATCAGTAACTGATGTTGCTACCAGCAACACTTGCTTTCTTCTTTTGTAATTAGTTTTCTCAATTTTAGAAGGATCCTTATGTAAGCAGTCATATGAAATTTCATGTTTTAGTATATACATTTTTTTATTTGGAAGGCATGGGATTTGAGATGTAACTATTGTGTTACTCATCAATCTGCATATCAAGCCACCAATCTATTTGAATTTTTTTTCCCCCTAGAGCTAATTATGTTTGTGATAAATGTTATGGATTGCTTCTTTTATGTCACAGCTTCATTCTATAAGTATTTATAGAGTCACAAATCAACCTCATTCCATCTATAATTTTGCAATATAATCATTTTGAAGTTTTGGAATTTTCCAATACAATTTTCCTCTTTTGCATGCCACAATGATAGTCTTCTCACCCATTTCCTTGTTAAGACTGGGTATTTGCAGTGCCCCTGAAACAGTGATCCTAGTTGTAAGTACAAGGTATAAGTGACTTCCTAATACATTCCATGATATAAAAGGTCTGACCAATTGACGACATAGGCTTATAATGCTCAAATATTGATGTGTACATAGTCTAATCGGAATGATTGCAGGTCATTTAATGAGTGATAAGAACAAGTATTATTCATGGTTCTACTATAGTTTGTTTTGTTTATACAAACATGTTTTGTACATGATTCAATTAGAACCATACCATTAAGATGTCTTTTTGTCTCAATATTCATCTACTTTTATGGTATTGTTGGGTGATTGTATATGTGGATTGTGGAATCTATTTTCATGTTTTTTTGAGCACCAATATAAAAATTAACTGAATTTTTGCATGCATGTCATATGGGAAACATCATCTATGAGAGTGCCAATGAACTAGTCTACCCTCATGTATATGGAGGTTATTTATAGAGAGAAATGTATAGATACTTTGTTCAAACATTTGACTATTTAAGCTTATGTTATTGGATAAATAATAGTTCAATTGTTTGACAAGAATGTATATTTTGTTTTGTCATCTTAGAAGGCCAAGGATTTAAAGGTTTTAATCTATTAGTTTCCTTTACATATTTAAGAAATTGTCTTTAACACCCAATGATTCACAGTGACAACTTTTAATTTTAAATTTCATAGAAGAGTTTACCAAATTGTAGCCAATTTAGATGATAAGATATTTTAAACAAGAAAATTGTCTTAAATGTGATTCCCGTGTTATAAGAATTGAATATGAATCATATTTTTGTAGAAAATATGAATCATTTTTTTTGGAAATCTTTGTCTTGAGTGTTTTGATAATTAAGTGGTTTTAAGTAGCATTCAACTAGTTAAAGAGCAAGTTGTAGAATTGTTAATGGCATACTAAAGTTTTAGTAGCACAATGTTACTAAATGTAGAAAGAGTGGCTATGTTAATACTTGAAATAAATGCCAAAAGAAGCAAAAAAATATACCATGACTAAATAGTAAGGAGGGGTTTTAGAGAAAAAGTTTTAAAGAGTAAGAATAATAATATAATATTATATTGTAATAATATCATTGTTTTAGGAGCTGGCTAACTACTAGACAAAACCCACCTATGTACATACAAAAATGCATAAAAACATACATGGTAACATACATAACATGAAGAGACGGCGTAGTGCGGAGCCCACCAGACAGATGACTTAAGTAACGGAACCAGTTACAGAAGGAAACGTCATGGGAAGCGAGGAGGTGTCCCGTCGATGAATTACGCTGACGTTCTTTTGCCTTGTGCAGCAAGCTAACAGTTACGCACGGGAAGGGCGGTGACATGTGATTTAAATTGTAACCGGTACTGTTCTTTTAAGATGCTTGGGAAACGCATTGTGCTTTGGGTTTTCTCATTCTACAAGTTGAAATCGAAAGGTTTGAGAGCAAGGGTGAACTGCGGGCAGGGGAGAGAGTCAGCGAGGGATTTCTAACCGAGTGTTGCAATGGTGAATGCTTTTATGTTTTGTTTCATGCCTTTTTGTATGTAATGCTTGGGAAACACGTTGTGCTTTGGGTTTTCTCATTCTGCAGGTTGAAATTGAAAGGTTTGAGAGCAAGGGCGCAATGTGGGCGGGGGAGAGGACCAGCCGACTTGAGGTGGGGGGTTTCTAACCGAGTGTATGCAATGGTGAATGCTTTTATGTATTGTTTCATGCTTTTTTGTATGTATATAGCTGCATTTTTGTTGTGGGTTGCAGGTTTTGTATATAGCTTTGTTTTTGTTGTGGGTTGTAGGTTTAGAAAACATATGAAAAAGTGAGTTGAGAGGTTTCTAGTCATTTGGGTTGTTATTTGTAAAGGGGTTTGAAATGTTATGAGGGTTTTTGTTTGTAAATTTTTTTGAAACTTTAAGTGGGTTGCAGGTTTTGTAAAACCCAATATTTTGCATCTTAGAATTTTAGAAAAGAAAATGAATGTATTTACAAGTGTTATTTGACCTTAGGAATGTAATGAAAGGCATTGTTCTATAAACACCCATTGTTTTCCAAGAAGCATTAGCACTGTGTTTCCCCACTTTGAACAAGTTTACTTATTATCAGTGATAATGTCAAGAAAATGTTGTTCTTACTATTTGTAATGCACATGTACATATACAGGCTTGAAAACCATGAGGGTTTGGGTATGTTGTGATGTGGGTTGCATTTTTATAAACACCCTATGTTTTTCATTTCATTGCATTGCACATCTTTCAAATCAAAAGGATTCCTTCACATTGCATAACTAATAAGTAGATGTTCATAGATAGATGGAAAAAATTAAATTACAATATAGGTTTTTTACATAGTCAACCTAAAAGTAGATATGCAGTTAGTTCACATTGCATAGGTAATAACTATACACACAACTATAGGGAACTCCACCTGCACAATTAAGAAGCATTAACACTATGTTTCCCCACTTTGAACAAGCTTACTTATTATTGGTGATAATGTCAAGAAATTGGTGTTCTTGCTATTTGTAATGCACACGTACATATACAGGCTTGAAAACCATGAGGGTTTGGGTATGTTGTGATGTGGGTTGCATTTTTATAAAACACCCAGTGTTTTCCATTTCATTGCATTGCACATCTTTCAAACCGAAAGGATTACTTCACATTGTATAAATAATAAGTAGATGCTCATAGATAGATGAAAAAATCTAAATTACAATATAGGTTTTTTACATAGTCAACCTTAAAGCAGTTATGTAGTTAGTTCACATTGCATAGGTAATAACTATATGCACAACTATAGGGAACTCCACCTGCACAACCAAGTATTATTCTAAAATATATTAATTTCTTCACTGTAGAGTGATAATTACAACTTCCAATTGTGTTTTTTTGTCATGGCATTATTCCATGAGAGCACATTTGTTTAAGGTATTTTTTGAAATAGTTCACTACCTTGTCTATGAAAGCATAATAGTAAGCAACAACAGAGACAAGGCAGTGAACTGTTTGGAAAAATGGCTGAAAGAAATGTGGTCTCATGGTCAATGGAATGTCATGCCAAGCCATAGACAAGGAAGTGAATTGTATCTATGTGGTATTGGTTAACTATGGCTTTCCACTATGTTTTGGCAGGCATTCTCATCTCACACTATTTTTACAAAATAATTGCAAACGGTTAGAGTGATATTTGTAGATGGAGACCCCCTAACCAATTTTTTTTAGAAAATGGGATACACCTTATTTAACAAGTAATACATTTTGGCTCATTGTCATCTTCAGTAGAGGTATCAACAATATATTGTGAAACTATACCCACAACTATAGGGAACTCCACCTATGCAACCAAATACTATTGTGAAAGATATTAATTCATTCATACTGGAGTAATAATTGCAGCTACAAATTGTATGTGTTTGTCATGGCATTCCAAGAGGCCACATTTTTTTGATGATTTTTTTCAAACAATTCACTACCTTGTCTATGAAAGCATAATAGTAAGCAACAATAGAGACAAGGTAGTGAACAGTTTTAAAATTACCTCAAAGAAATGTGGTTTCATGGTGATTAGAATGTCATGACAAGCCATAGACAAGGAAATGAATTGTTTGTAAGTATGATTGCTTATGTATGGCTTGTCATTATGTTTTTACAGACATATAATCACCTCACACTGTGTTTTCCAACTTGCAATTATATAATGCATGTATATGGTTGTTGGAAAACATTGTGTGTTTACTATCAAAGCATAATAGTAGATCTGGATTGTCATGGCATTCAAACACCATGGTGATTGGAGTGACATGACAAACCATAGACAAGGGAATGAATTGTTTCTATGTATGATTTCTTATCTATGGCATACCATTGGGTTTTGGCAGACATGTACTCACCTCACACTGTGTTTTCCAACTTGCAATCACACTATGCATGTATATGGTTGTTGGAAAACATTGTGTGTTTACTATCAAAGCATAATAGTAGATTTGGATTGTCATTCCAACACCATGGTGATTAGGATGACATGACAATCCATAGACAAGGCAATAAACTATTTATATGTATGATTGCTTATCTATGGAATTTCATGTGTTTTGGGAGAAATATACTCACCTCACACTGTGTTTTCCAACTTCCAATCACTATGCATGTAAATGGTTGTTGGAAAACATAGTGTGTTTACTATCAAAGCATATTAGTAGATCTGGATTGTCATGGCATTTGAACACCATGGTGATTGGAATGACATAACTTGTGAACTATTTATATGTATGATTGCTTATATAGGGCATGCCATTGTGTTTTGGCAGACATATACTCACCTCACACTGTGTTTTCCAACTTGCAATCACACTATCCATTATCTTATATGTATTTTACCATTTGCTTTAGAGTGTTGTAGATATTTTATGGTCTATGGTTTCATTAAACCTAACAAGAATCCATTGCACATTGTGCTTTGTAAGCTTCCATGCATCATACCATAATCATTGTTAGAAGTGTATTCTCTATTGTGCACTTCAATGTTTTCATTCTATTGCATTTTTATTCTTTTTGGGGGCTACAAAGTGTAAGGTAACCCATAGTGATTAGGTAAGATTGAAAGACCATTTTCATTGTTTGTTTTATTGCTTGCATTAAAATGACAAGATTAGTATTACTATTAGTTTTTTGTGATAACTCTGGAACTTTATGGGCCGAGAATTGGGAAGCAACCCATATCCTCCTAGGTAAGATTCAAAGATTTTCTTTAGTATTCTTATTCATTTCTTGCATTAGAATGAAATGATTAGTCTTTTGAAATAAATTTGTTGTTTTATGGGGTTAGTTTACATTGTTTTTTCTTGATATTGTTATTTCCTATCCATGCCATGTATGCAAAATGATCACAAAAACTAGCCTTAGGTGCATTTATAAACTAATTTAAATATTTTTCTTCCCTCTCTTTTCCAAACAATGCACCATTTGTTGCATATTTCATGTTTCAACTGTCAAAAGAAATTTGTAAATTTGGAATACAAATATGCAAGTTAGACATTAAAGCTTATAATATACTTGCTTTGTTGTATCGATATGGAATTTGAATTTAAAGGCATACTAAGCTTATCTATGGGTTCCCACTACTTTTTCACAGACATATGCTCACCTCACACTATGTTTTCCAACTTGGAATCCTATTGTGCATGCATATGCTTGTTGGAAAATATTGGGTGTTTACTACCAAAGTGTAATAGTAAATATGGATTGTCATGGCATTGCAACACCATGGTGATTGGAATTCCATGACAATCCATAGAGTAGGCAATAAAGTGTTTTTATTGTTTTTCTATGGCTTGTCATGGAATTCCAAGAGGATGGTGGTGGAATGCAATGAAAATCCATATTTTCAATTATGCTTGGATACATTTTTCAACAATCCATATTTACTATTTAGCCATGGTGTTTGAAGCCATGAGAATCGATACTTACTATTATGCTTTGATATATTTTTTGCAAGCATGCATAGCTTGTTCAAAAGAACTTGTTTTAGGCTTTTTTCCATAGAAGCAAGGCAGTGAACTATTTGCTAGATTTCTTTGTTAGACATGAATGAAAATTGTGGTAGCATAGTAAACTATTTCATAAAATGCCTCAAAGAAATCTAGTCTCATGGTGATGGAATACCATGACAATTGACATTGTAGCTGTTGCAATATGGATTGTCATTGTAACACCTACTCATTAAAATATCAATAAAATTAATAAATTAGACAAAAATAATGAAACAAATATGATAACAGGATGAAATTCATTTAAAACCAACTTAACAAACTTCATTAATACGAAAGTATTATTTTAGTCAGTTTCTCAGATAAATTTTTGCCTTTAATGAATCTGAACAATATATGCTCTTTATATTGCAATGATTTACATATTCATGAATTGAATGCAATCATTAGATTGAGATAAGTAATATTAAAGCAATTCAAAAACCTTCACAACCATAAAACATCAATGAGACTATAACACCATATTTTTCTTGAGTGGAAAACCCTCTTGGGGTAGAAAAACCACTCAAAAATTGCCTCACTGGCTTAATCTCAAAAATTTACAATGCCTCATTGGCTATATATCAACATTTTCAATCATTGTTTTAATGATACACAGAGTATCACCTCTATTTCTTTTACAACATATTCTGATCTCACATCACTCAAGACTCAAAGCCAAAAGTTTAAGTACAACATAATTGATTAATTTCACAAAGCATTGAATGTGCTATCCAAATAACTTTCAAATATGAATAAATGAAATGCCATTTCTAAATTGAGAATAATACTTCTTTTCTACTCACCATCTTTTTGAAAGAATACATGAAAGGATATATATAATGTTTTGGATTACTGAACTAGAGTATCTTTTCAAACTGAAAAGTAACTTTCTTCTCTAACTGTCCCTTAACAGTTAACAGTTACAAAACTAAAATGTTTTTAACAAATTTAATCAATGCTTCCTTGAAAAAATGCATGTTGTCTTGATATAACAATATATCACAAAGATATTCAAAAGTATAACTTGTGTTCCCAAATGATAAAGAAAATTGAACCATGACAGGAACAACTAACACTTGACACAATGCAAACCAACAATGGTAATCATATGAACAAAGCTTGACAATAACTAACCACAATGCCAACATGGATTAAGTTATAGATCTAAGATAATAAAAACTTTACCCAAACAAAATAAAAAGAACTCAGCTTTGACTCAATACCCAACATTGTATCTAGGGTTTGAAGGCAATAATAGACTTTATACATTTTAACCCTATTCAACAAAGAGACTCGACTAGTGAAGCAAGGGTAAACCTTTAAGCTATATCATTACTTGTTTAAAGAACTTGATTAGTAGAAACAAATCACATCCAAGTCAAGTACTCATAAGAAGGGTCCAAAGAGGGTTTCACAGATTTACATCCAAGAATAACAAAGATTATGAAAGATAACAACAAGATTTACTTTCTTCTCAAGAACCGACAACCAAAACAAAAGGAAACTCAAAAACTTAAGCAAGAAAAAAATTCCTTAAGACTAAGAGAGAGGAACCAATGACACCTATGGTTCACACTGCCGCCGACTGATTTTTTCCACCTAATCAAAAATTTTAGCCTTCACCAAACTATCACACTTCCTTCCAAACCTATCATGCCACAACAAGACTTTCCTTGACCAAGTTCTTTGATTCCCTAACCATTTAGGCCATTCCATAGCCCAAGCTCTAGGGCTCTCCATAAAACAAGTCTTACAAAAGACTTTTTAAAAAAAACCCTTGAATACAACTTTATGTTATGATATTTATCTTCCAAGCCCTCATTCTTTGATTGCATAACCTTGATATTTCCTTCATATTGTTCTTCATATGGTATGGTGTGAATCTTGTTATGATACATGAAGGTATGTTTGAGTTGTAGATAGATAAATATATACGAGATTTACAAATATGAATGACCTAGGTGGGTGCAAAAAAGAAAGGAATGCAACACATTGATTAGATGCAAGTAAAGCATATAAATGGCTAATGAAAATTATTTGATATGGGAGGAAAGGATATGAAAGGCTAGATATGCAAATCAATGGAATGGAAATGTTATCAATTCATCATTTTTGAGTTGTATGTAGAAAATGATATGTAAGATATAGAACTATGAATGACCTAGGTGGATCCAAAGAAGAAAGGAATGCAACACATTGATGTGATGCAAGGAAATCATATAAATGGTTTATGTAATGTATTCGATATGGGAGGAAAGGATATGGAAGGATAGATATGGAAATGAATGGAATGGAAAGGTTATGAAGTGATCATTTCTTTCATCATAGAGTGGAATGATTCCCCCTTTGTTATTGGTTATGCTTTTTGTAATCATCATAGGGCAGATTGACTTGATACATACACATAAGAAAAACTCATGCCCCATTCCTCACTCTCCTTCGTACACAACAAGGTGTAGAGATCCTCGAGCTTCCTCGGAATGTGACAAGAAAATAAAAGATATGAAAAGATAATGATATTGATGGAGACAAGAGACAAGAGTTAAGATAAAGCACAAGCTTTCATGCATGCAGTGTGAAGATGATAAATATGCAAGATCATGATAATGAAAAAATGCAAATGCTAATGCATATGATAAGGACCAGTGCACAAAATAGTTGTAGGATGGAAAACATGATGGGTTCTGACTTAGTAAAGCCCAATGTTTTATTATGTTAAAGAGTTTATGGTTTTTTTAAATGTTTTAGTCATAACGATGATAACGCAATGATAAATAAGAATTTAAATGATAATGATAAAAAAGATCTTATTCCTTAGTCAAGCTCAAAACCAAAGGACATATGGATGGATAGGGATCAATGATATGGATGAAAGATAGGACATGTAAGGATACACCTTATATGGAGGATGAAGATAGTTGGATGAAAGTATGGAATGCTATGGGTGGAGGGATCCAATGACAAGGGAACCCGAAATGTTTACTCTTATACAAAGGAGAAATAGAGGACGTATGGAGGACTCCAAAGATGGCATGTCAAAGTAATAACATGCCCCCATGGTAAGACGTATGAAAATTTATAACGACATGACATGGATATGGAAGATAAATGGACATGAAAGGAAACATAACATGGATGACAAGTGATATGGAGGATGGAAGACACACATGGTATAAAGCATGCATTAGATTCAATTTCTCGGTATTTTACCCCCAATAATTTATGCAATATCAAAGGAAGGTGGATGGATAAAGTAGATAGAATGGAATATAAATGAAGGAATATGATGGCTAAGTGGAAATAGGATAATCAATAATGTATTGTACAAATGGAAAAGTCTTGCCTCCAAGTGTACAAGTAAGGGTATGTGTATCGATGTGAAATCTAGTGGATATGAATGGATATGAATGGCCATGGAAATGGAAGTTGATGAAGGTGTATGGATATGAATGGAGGACTCAATTGTATCTTTGCAGAAGATAGTACCCCACTGACTAAATGTTTCTTATAGACCATGGCTAACATGTTCACACTTAAAGACGTTGGTAGGAAAATTGGTAAAGATAATGGAATGGGTAGGGGTAGGCAGAAGGGGGTTAAGGATTCATGCAAAGGATTGGATTAAAGCTATGTAATGAGGGATGAAGCTTGGATGGAAGTATGGAATGGAGTCATTATGTGGGAATCTAGGCAAGAACAACATTGGCACACACCTTGAAGGGTGGTGAAAGTTGAAGGATTGTGAGTGGGTTGAGATAATAAAGTTGGGCATATAAGGACGGAAAACGGATTTGGAGAAATGGATGATGGTGGAATAATGGAGTCTTTTGGATTAGCAAGTAGGGATACCAATTTTGATCTTTTTATTTTGAATGCATGGATTTTTTTGCTTTCTTTGGAACCCAAATTTTTTTCACTTTTGATTTTTCTTTATAGCCTTTTCATTTTTTCTTAATAGGCACCTTCCATTTTTTTGGATGTGTTTTTCTTTTGATTTTGGAGCATATTTTTCTCTTTTTTGACATATATTTTTAGTGAGACATGATGATATTTAGGTTTTATTGGATTCTTCGATTTATGCATTTCTTGTTTGGTATCCCAATTGCTTGGATAGGAAATAGAGGGATTTTATGAAATGAGAGGATTTTGAAGTGGAAGGTGTTCAAATGAATTCAAGGGTATGTGCCTTTGTTTTTCTTGAAAGTGCACCTAGGGATATGCATTAGGAACATATGGGCCCATGATGAGTGGAAGGGTTTGTGGATACAGTCCAACAATAGATGGCGAAGATGATGGAGGAGGTGGACATATTGATGTAAAGGGAGACCTCTTTTGTTTGATAGAGCTACCAATGTCTTAAGAAGGAGGTATGCAGCCAAGGCCATAAGAAATTACATGTGTTTTAATATTATGGTGTGCAAGTAAATGGAACTCATGAAGGTGTGTGGTATTGTACGAGAAAACCAACTTTTATAAAGGTGGATGAAGTAAGCTTATATGTTTGTGGTTCATGAATGGGATCTTGTAAAAGTTTAGGATTATCATGAGATGTGAGGGAAATGCTTATACCTTCGGGGTCTTCACTCGTTGAATGGATGGAAAGATTTTTTTAATGAATTTATACACTATGATTATGGTATGGAGTTGACATACTTCAATCATGAGATGGTATGGCATCATGACATGGAATGGAATGATGAGATGAACTGGGATCATGAGGGAGTATTTTGATCTTCACATAAAAGGGGGATCTATGATGCCATGCTTTCGATCAATGAGGTCAAGTGTGTGATATGGTTGACTTTCTATAGGTGCTATGAAGGTGGAAAAACATGAAATGGATGAGATGGATAAACATGGGATGGATGAGGTGAAAATGGGTGGAACTAGAAGACTACGACTACCATTTTGTGAAATAGAATTTTGCGTTGAGTATTGTATTCCTTACAGAGTGACTTTTGGTGTTCCTTCAATTAAATAGGATGGATAGCTAGCGGTTCAACATGGAAGACATTTTGGTTTCCCTTTTCAATGGATGAAAAGGATGACATGGACGGTGACATGAGTTGGGTATAAGTTTCAATGGAAGGTTTATGGTTTTTCTCACTTGATTAAGATTTAGATCTTGAATACCCCATCCCAGTACGGAAGATCATACACACCTTCAAGCATATATAGATTCTATATTACTATGGTCTTCAAATGTATCATTGGATGTTTGATAAATGCACAAACACAAATAATCTGTATGACAATAAAATGGCTTGCTGCAATGAGCACTTTCTGTTTTGTGCACTATAACAATGTATTTAAGTCCACCTTTATATTGAAGGAAAAAAACATAGTGGGTTGTACTTTATATATCATGCAGTGATTTCCAACTTGCAATTATACGTAGACAGTACGGTTGTCATGAAACTCTTGTGGTTTTTAGAACTTAATAATTTCATGAAACTCACCTACAAAATTTATTTCAACTCTTCGGTGGACTAAAATTTGGGTTTCAAAATCGTGATATGATGGTAAATCAAAATGTAATGAATAATTGCAGGTTGGAAAACAGAGTGGGGGATGTCAATAGATGCTTCTAAGAATCTTGCATTTCCTTTTTATGGGCAGCAAGTTGATTATCCCTTTAAACAAAAGCCAAGCCCATACAATACACCTCCTCACCATTCACTTCAGCCAATAGGAAGAGCACTTGGCTAAAAAACGTCCCCTTTGCAACATCTGAATTGTTGCAAACTCATGCACTAGGAAATACAAATGGAATAGTTGGTTCAATTTCATCTTCAACAAGGGACACAAAGGAAATCTAACATTTCAGGATCATAGCTACTCATAAATATAGATAAATAAGTATAATAGTATATTAATGAACTATCATCAACCTCCTCCTATATCAGACCATATGAAGAATGCACAAGAAGACAAAATAAAAATAAAAATTTGGGTGAACATGGAAGGGAAGCCTAAATTCCCCCAACACTTTGCATCATCCCCAATTGTTGAAAATCAATACACATAATAGAGGAAGAATGATGTAACAAACAGAGGAAGTTTTATGACACATGGACACTCCTGTATTCAAGCACCTATAAGGGTGACAAGGGTCATCTAGGAACACATAACACAAGCACAGAGGAACACAAATACACACACAATCCAATCTAGACATAAAGAAGAGGTGCCCCCTAGTCCTCATCAACCAAGAGGTCATCAGCCTCCCAATCTAGATCATTATATGAGGAAGGTGGATGAGCTTGCAAGGGTAGAATATCAAGGGGGAACCCTCTAACCCCCTTACAATAAGAGCTAAGGAAGGAAGCTCGTCGAGGTATCCTCTGCTCAGTTCTTGTGGGGTGAAATTCAAGGACTTTGTAAAGATTTTTGAAAGGGTCGAGACCTCATCCAAATAATTAAACATGCACTTCATAGGAGTGCCATGTGTTAAATCAATAGGAGAGGGAGGCAATGCCCAAGATTCATTGCTAGGCTCAACAAAAGACTTGGGAGCAATGACAAACTCTGAGGATGTCAAGACTTTCTCTGTCACTAGGATGACATTTGCTATGTAGAAACACCTTTCAAGTAAGGTGAACTCCTCTTTTGACCCCCATTGCTAGCAAGGCCATCCTCCACCTTTCGCTTCGTTGAAGGATGTGAGATCCCCATAGATGAGGTAGAAGGAATGGAGGGGGAGGAAAAAACCATGACGGACACCACAGAGGTGTTCAACATGTCCATGGACTTTGAAAATGGTGGGATGTCTAGGAGGGAAATCAAAAGAGGTAGCTCAACTAAAGGAGAAATAAACACCTATACCCTCTTTAGGTTCAGAACATTTACACTCATAGCATGAGTCAAAAGCAACACTGAGGTTGAAGGAACTGAAGTAGAGGGGACGTGAGAGGAGGATACAACAGAAGGTGTTGGAGCAGAAACTACCAATTCCCCCTCCTTCTTTTATAGGGAAGCCTACTTAGCAGTTAGAGCCTTTCTTCAATGCTTGCACTCACGTGTAAGGAAATTCCTATAACTCTATGATCTAGAGGTCGGAAGTTGGGGTGGAACAGAGGACTCTTGTTTAGCCATTAGAGTTTCCATCATGGTCATTTCTAGCGGAGGGAGGGACTCCTAGATAGGCACAAGAGGGATAAGTTGAGAAGAGGTTGGAGTAATAGTAGGGGGAGCAGGCCCTAATGCCTCAACAATGGGCCTCTTCACATTCACTTCCTTAGGGGTAGGAGTGATAGGAGGCTTAGACATAGAGGACTCCCCATGGGGACCCTTCCCCTTACCATACATGTCAGGATGAGGTCTCATGGGTAAGGTAGGAAAATCGAATACCTAGATCTTGACCTCTCACCAAACAGGCATCATCAGACTCCATATACAAAAACTAGGAGTAGTAACCCAAAGTTCCTCTTTAGGAAGGGAGGTAGAGCTAGTGCCCTAAGAACAGGTAGGCTTCTCCTTTCCCTTTTGAGAGGAAGAGGTAGCTTGTTTCTGCACTACCAGGTGAGTCACTTTTGGCTATTCTTTACCCCCAATTTTGTACTTTATGTAGTTTTGATAAAGTAGGTCTATTGTAGGAAGGAGCGGACCAACTGGGATGGACCAAAAATTATCCAAAGAATAACCCCCATGGGATACCAATGGATGATATCTAGTTCCATAAATGACATGCACCACACCTTCATGGGAAAACTTTAAACATTTGTGAATAACGAAGGAAATTCCATTCATGGAAGCTCACCATGGGATGCCCAACTTCATTCTGAACACGTCAGATTCCAGAATGACATCAAAATTTGTATCCATATCCCTAGGTCCAACTAGGATGAAAAGAGTTATAGATCCATATGGTGTAAGAGAGAGGTAGTCATGTGTATGTATGATAGAATTTGTTTTCTCATATTCATCCCTTTATAATGAATTTATCCATAATGCCTCTTTTGTACTAACATTTACTTGACTCATGGGGTCAACTAGGACTCATGTCAGAATGTTTCCATTGAGACAAGCAGGAATGTATAGAGGAGAGGGTTTGTTATTCAAAGGTAAGTCCTACGAGGTGAAAGTCACATCTGGTGAACCAGTCACAGGCTACAAGGGAGGAGTAGGAGTGAACGAGACCATGTTAACATACATCAAGGGTTTAGGAGAAGCATTAGAAGGGTCAATAATCAAGTTTATAGAATGAGACAAAAATGGGTCCATGCAAATCTACAACTCACTATTGGCCTTTGCTATTGGTTTATTTGTATTCTATTTCTTCCCATCAAGACAAATGGTACCATCATTGATGTGATCCTGAATCTCATGACATAGGTGCATGCAATGCTCGATATCATGCCCATTAACATGATGGTACTAACAAAAAGCATTCCCATTGTACTAATCAGGATAAGGCTCCTTCAAAGGTTGGGGATTTTCTAATGTTATAATATTTTCCTTTAATAACTTTTATAGAATAGAAGAATAAGATTCAAGTAGCTTTGTAAAATTTCTATTGTGTCTGAAGTTGTGATCATTAGTCGTGGCAACTACATTGGAAACAACCTTTCCTTTTCCTAAAATAGATGCAATAGATTTTCCTTCAAAGCAAGAGTGCGAGGAATATTTTTTGAACTAAACCATTGTTTGTTGATACTCTCACAACACAACATACAGATGTGTGAAAGAAGGGTATTTCATTAGGGAAAAATTCTCTTGCCAGGCTTGCTGCAAGTTGCCTATGAATACCTTTTTCACATCTAATTCAAGTAGTGGGTATGAAATTTGTAAAAATAGTGCTTGGTAATGCATAGTAAAATCAATTTTCTTCTTGTGTTATCCTTGCTTACATCGAACAAGATCCGAGAAGGTAATCTTCGAGCCGATGTTATCCTAGAATTGATGGAGAAATTGATTGACAAGTTGATCAAATGAGAATATAGAATTATCAGGAAAGGAACAATACCACTCAATTGTTATATCCTTGAGTGATCAAGGGAAGAGTTTAGCCATTAGAGCATCAATGTGGAATAAATTTGTGCACATAGAATTAAAGTTTGATACATGCATTTGTGGATCCCCTTTACCACCATATTTCTAAAATTTAGGTATCTCCATTCCTTGAGGGAAAGGAGTGCTCAAATTCATCACTAATAGTGGGATATGCTAGAGAAAGGGTTGGAAGATAGGTTGGGTGGAAGCCTAGGAAAGACTTGCCAATTAGTTTTGCATCTGACCCATATTTTGAAGAAGAGCATTCAAGACAGGGTCGAAAGATGAAAAAGGCCCAGTGGAACCTCCCCTAGAACCACCTTCAAAGCCACCTCTAGAGCTACTGCTATGACCACCACCAGAACCACTAATGTGGCTTCCGCTAGAACCACCACCATGGTTTCCACAAGAACCACCATTGCTAGTGCCACCACCACTATTGAAGCCACCACCACCACTCATTCCACCAAATCCCCCACTTCTAGAGGTAGTAGGAGGGGTGAAACTAAAGCCAAGGGGTGTTCTACTTGCCTTGACCATAAGGGGTTGTTGAGGAGTGGCAGAAACACTAATCAAGGGGCCTATTTTAGCCATGCATATAGATGTAGTGGGAATTGAAACACTTATATGTCTCTCACAAGCACTAGGTACTGCTTCTTGGGTAGTGCATGATCTAGTGTTAAATGAAGGGATGTATGTTTCAGTTAGATCAATGAGGCTATACAAGATTTTTATACTTGTCTGATCCTTCCCTAACATGTATCTCACTTCATTAACAAGCTTGGTAGCTCTTTCCATATTCAGATCCTTCTCTAAATGATTTGATAAGTCCAACAACCTACCTTCTAATGCTCAAATGTTTTTTGCAAGAATGTGCATAGCCTCATCCTCATCCATAGACAAAGCTATAGGGGACATCGAAGGAGTAGGCACATGATCAGTCTTGTTAATAAAGCCCAACTTGTCTGAAAAGCCTATAATGAAACAAGTAGTAAAATCGACAGTGACCTTCATCTTTTCCATTGGTAGGTGTTGTACACTTCTTCTAACAATGTACTTGGAGGTCATAGATTGGGTGTTGATGCTCCTAAGAAAATCACAACACCCGAGTGTATGACAATCAACAAGTGTGAGGAAGAAGTCTCAACATGAAGAACGGATAGACATTGTTTCACATCAGGTTCACCAAAATGTAGAAGAGAGGGACAAAATACACCAAGGCTCTAGATCATGGAGAACTGAGAGTGGAGGGCTACCCTAATCTACCTCAAGCTAGGAAAGTGTTTTAGGTCAAGGATATAGAATGAAGAGCACTCTCACATGCCTTTGTCACTCTACTAACTCAAGAGATTTGATGAGGCTAAATGAGCAGGTTTTTGGGACCCAAACTATACCTCAAACAACTCTCTGCAAGAGGAAAATAACGCGAATCAGGTATGACAGCACGACATGCTAGTGTCTCTCTGGGGCATTCACATCCATGCAACCAAAAATTACAAAAGTATAGTACAAGATGTCAAAAAACCAACTGGTGATCTAGCAAATAGAATTTAAAGTACTAAAAAAAATGATAAATAGAAGAATGAATGAAATAACTAAAGAGATGATGGAGGAGATGATGGAAGTGAAGGTGGTAAAGAATAATTCACGAGAAGTCCAATTCACCAGCGAGATTTGCATGAATACATACCTACACACAGCCAAGAGAGGAAAAATGTTGGGGCTGTATATAGGGGTTTTCCTTAATCAAACCCCCACTTTGGTGTTTCCACCTCCACAGACAACTAGATAGATTGATAGAAAATGTGATAAAGAAACTAATGGAAAGAAACTGAAAGATAACAAAATCACTATGCTACACAAATCAAGAAGCAATATCACCTTCTCAATCGAGGTACCCTCAAGCATGTAGAGGATGCAAGCTTGGTAAGGTCTATGTTGCCACAACAATGAAGAAGCAATCCCTTAGAACACCAAGCTATAATTTCAGTGGTGGAAAAAGTGCAACAAGATGTAGAGAATATGTGTAGGAGCTAAAGAATCATGAAGCAAAAATCAAGCTAGCTTGTGATATTATCTAGAAGATAGAATGAACTACTAAAGAGATGAAGTGAATCAGAAAGATAAGAATTTCAAGAAGCATTTGGAGGGAAAGATGCATTTTCGGGTTGGTAGGAAGGTGCAAAGGAATTACGCTTCATCTCCAATGGAGAATGTAATGTCTCTTCGGATTTCAAAGGTAGGAATCTATTAGGGATGGTAGTGGGCCATGTAGATGTCCACATGTCATGCACACATCCCTGATACAAATTTCCCCACTAACATAAAGTACAAGCGCCAAGTGGATGTGTTACAAATAGGTAATGTGGAATTTCTTAGTTGGGCTTAATTTTTCTAAGGTAGATGGTGTAAAAGGGGAATTTGTGAAAGGGGTGCAAATTCACTCCTATACAATGTATAGAAGAAATGTCTTGGTAATGTCCATAAGCATGTATAAAAGATAAAAAAAACTAATATATGAACTCATCACACTTAATATTCTACTTTTCTATCAATGGGTCTTCTAATTTTTAGGAGATCTCTATGAATCTCTTGTCATAATCTTTAATTTTTTCTCCTTTCTTTTGTACTATATTCCACATTTCCTTAGACTTTTCATTGGTACCTCTAGAGTGTCAATTTTTTCCAAAATTTCCTTCTTCACATACTCCTAGTCTTTATCATGTTTTGGGTGGGTCTTTCTCTACTATACAAAGAATATTTTCTCAAAGAATTAACAATCAAATAGCTTAGGATTTCCTTCATCAATTCCCTTCATATGCTGAAGGGATTCTAGTATGAAAATGTGTTCTACAACTTTGGTAGTATCCTTGCTAAAGATTGGGAGTTTAATTGACTACTTATTTTCTCTCTTTTTAGTGGTATTTTGTAAATTTATCCTCTTTCTTAGTGCTTATTATTACCACAAACTTATTCTCTTCCTTTTTCCCTTGCTAACTTAGTTTCAAAGTATTATTTTCCTAAGGTTTCTTCAATCAACTAGAAATTGCTTCTTTGGGCTCTTACTTCTTGCAATGTCTCTTGTATTCAAATTCTCCTAAATTTATATGGTATAGGGGATGGAGCCTAGTCTAGGAGTTGTGCCTCTTCATAATTGTGTTTCATATTTGGTGATAAATTTTCATTTGTACATGACATATTATTTATTATTTTGAAAAATATTTTCCCAAACTAAACATGGATTCTTCTTTTTCTATTTCCTCATGCTCCTATTGAATAATTATTCTAAATACTCTTCTTTGAAAAATAATATTTTCTTCAAGGTTTATAGGAATTCAAAAAATATTCATCCAAGTTGACTATGATGTTAGGTAAATTTAGTTTCAGTAGTGGAGATTTGTTAAGTTTGGTAGTGCTAGAGCCTCTCTTTTTTTTTAGACTATAGGAATCGGGTAGTAGTGATTTTTTTTAGTGGATAATATTTTCCAATTGGCTAACAGTTAAAATTTGGGAATCCAAAATTGGTTAATAGTTCAATTTTTAATGTGACTTGAATCACCACATTTTTACAAAATTTTATTATAGTCGTATTTAAATCACCAAAAAATATTTTATTGAAAAATTTAACTCAAATATTTGCCATAATATTTGATACATGATTAGATCAAATTTTCCTAAACTTAATTTTTTTTTTTTAGGCTGCAAAAATCAGGTTTGTATAGCACGGCCCCCTATAAACTGCAGCGCGCCTAGTAACCTTTTTAACGTGACCGGCGGCGCTGGCGCGACACGCCCTCTGGTACCACGGGATGGGGGAGACTAGAACTCGTGACCAGCCTCCTACAACAGGAAAGACTTAGCCAACCGAGCTAGGGCCCCTGCCCAAATTTTCCTAAACTTCATAAGAAATAGTATAAATCTATATTAATTCGCCAATATTATCCTAATTATTAGTTGCTTTAGGGCCATATTTCCAATCTTTAGTTTCCACCATTGATTTACAATATAAAATAATGGCCCTCATTGTATTCCATAAGGTAAAATGTACTTGCAATCGGTAATTCTCATGGGGCTTAAAATTTATTTTGGAATGTTGATCTTCTAAGATTAGTGATCCAAAAGAAAATTTGGGACCCATGAGCATTATAGATTGTGGGTATATTTTACCTTGAAAAATACAATGAGGTTCATTAGATCAATGATCTAAAAGTGATTTTAGGCCCCATGAGCATTGCAGATCACAAGTACATTTTACCTCATAGAATACAAGGGTCATGAGATTATATTTTAAATTAATGGTGGTAAGTAGCTATTATAGTCTACCCCTTAAACCCATCAATAATTTTCACCCTCAATCCCCTAGTTTTCCATAAGAATTAATTTTTTAGATTGGAAGGATTCACCATCATAATCAATGTATTTTCCTATTATTTTTCAAATTTCACCAATATTTTCTACAAAATTTTATTGATGTAAAAAAAACCTCCAATTAAATTAATATTTAAAAAAAAAAGGAAATATTCACCAATAGAAATTAATATTTAAAAAAATATATATATTCATGAGGATTTTATATCTTTTTTTGAGGGGGGTTTCTTAAAGTTATAACTATCAGGTAGCCCCCTATAAACTGCAATGTGCTTGGTAAACTTATTTCATGTGACCAGTGATGCTAGTGTGACATGCCCTCTAGTACTATAGGGATGGAAGGGAGACTAGAACTCATGACCTCTTTCCTACAATCAGATACTTTAGCCAACTGAGCTAGGCCCTCCTCCTAGTGATAGATCCTCCTTGCTTCCCCAACCCTCTACCAATAGTTTCCTTGATGCCCCATATTCTTCTATGCTTCTTTCCAAATTTAATAAAATATTTCCTATCTCTTCTATATGAGAGTTCATTATTTTTGGAGTCTTCTACTCTTCTTCTACCATTACTTTTCACATATCCTTTTTGGAAATGCCCACAATGGCATGGTCATCCTCTCTCTTCTTTGCATTCTCTATTATTTTTTTATGTCTTTTGTCTCTTTCTACATTTTTAATTTTTAATTTTTTTGTTGAATTTCATCTTGCCATGTTTTTTATCCTTTCCAACCTAATATACTCTCTAATATCCCTAGTTTTCTTATTCTCCTTTTGCCATAGTTGTTTATAATTTGGTGTTGTACCACTCAATTTGAACATCTCATGGTAGCTATCTTGTATTTCTCTTGATACATCACATTCAAGGATTCCTTTTATATATCCCCCACTTTCCATTCTCCGTCCCCTGGATGCCTAACCCACTCTCACAAGGTTGACACCGAGGGGATGGTACTACAAGTTCTACAAAAAAAAATCATCTTTTTTATGCTATCTAATCTACAATATTTATTTTTTTATTTCCTTTGTATTACCTAACTAGTGTCTTAGTAATGGAACCAATGTTAGCAAGAAAACTAGGGGATCATAGACTAGAGTTTCATGCACCAAATATTATATATAAGTTGTATTTATATCCTAAACTCAATAATAAAGAGGGATGAGATATTATTACATAATGAAATAGATAGATTAATTTAATAGTAGATAAACTAAATTTAAAGAATATTCATAACTTTCAATATATTAACCAACTTCATATATGTATTATACTTTCATCTTTACATTACAAATACTATTTTTTGTACATTTATCTTACATATCGCCATTATTTTATTTTTATTATATCTTTATATATCTATATTCTATCTCTTGCATACTACTTCTTCCTTCTATTCCATATTATTTGATGTTATACATATAATTTCCTGATAGGACATTTCCCTTACAATTTACCCTACTTCTAGGAGTTGACTTGTTGGCTAGGAGTTCCACAACCCTCTTGTGATTATATGAGTTAGGATTTGTTGCCCTATTCTATATATATATATATATATATATATATTCCCTACTAACATAGACTATTCAAAAATACCTCAACAAAGTGTTATTAAGATGCATTGAATTAAATCATGTTAGCCAAATATTGGAAGAATTCCATGATATCTCATCAAGTGGTCATTTCTATACAAACATCACTACTATTAAGTTAATTAAGGTTGGCTATTATTGGCTAACCTTATTTAATGATGTTTATAGATGGGTGAAGAAATATAAAAAATGTTCTTTATTTTCTAAAAATAACATGTTAGTTTCTCCCCCTCTTCACCCTATTCAAACATACTAGCCATTTGTACAATGGATGTTATACTTTTATCAGCATGATAAATTTGCCATCTATTGCTAGTTACAAATATATTTTGGTAGTTATAAACTATTTCACTAGGTGGGAAAAGGAAGTTGCACTGAGGAATGCTATTGAAGCTCTGGTTCAAAAAAATTTAGATGGAGTTGTGAAAAGCTTTGGTGTTCCTTCCACCATCATCTCTAAAAATTCTAGGTTCTTTTTTGGAATCCAAATTAGTGATAAGGTTAATTAGGGTTTACACTTGAAGACTGAACATCAAGTTCTAACAATCAAAGTAATTGCTTGGTTCATTCCACCAATAAAAACTTGATCAAAATAATTATAGGACCATTGAGGATAATCAAAGGTCTTGGAATAGTAAGCTAAGGACAACCCTTTGTTCTAATACAATCACTCCAAAGAGAGGTGTTGGAAACCCCCTTCCATATTGGTTTATGGTAGTGAAGCAAGAATCCCATTATCACTAGAGTTTACATCTATTGAGTTGGAATAATAACTAGAGATGTTAGAAATGGTGCAATAATAGTGAGGTTTGAGGAGCTAATTGAGTTGGATGATATTAGGAACAGGCCATGCATACCCTTAAGAATCACCAATCACAATTCAAGAGGAATTTGGATTAAAAAATATGTCAAAAAATTGTTCAAAGAGGGAGACTTGGTGTTAAAGTGGGATGTATATAGAGCTAAGGATAGAAGGCATCCAAAGTTTGATGTCACTTGGACTAGCCCATATATCATCACCAATTATAAAGAAAATACATTCAATATCTCCAAGCTAGATGGTGAAGTCATTCCTATCCTAGTGAATGGGATATACCTCAAGCATAGATTTTGATCTTATGATTAAACCATGTGTATATTAGTTTAATTTTTTTTACTTTCCATGAAGTAATACTGCACACTCTGAATTCACAGGGTCAAAGTTTTGTAATATCATGACAAGGTAAAACTTTTCCAAGACCAAATGGATTTTTTTGTGAGATAAGCTTTGTGGAGATTTTAAGACATTTAGACATATCCAAAAGGTTGCTAAATTTCTATAAATGACCAAATTGGCATCTGAAAGGGTGTTAAATTTTTGCAAATGGTCAAATTAACATCCAAATAGGGCTTGAATTTCTAAAAAAGTTCAAAATGGATGCATGGCTCCCAAAAAACACCATCAATATTGCAATGACCCCAACAACTACCAAATTTGATTTGTGGAGGCCCACGAAAGGTTTTTTAACTCATTTTTCATGAATTCTAAGGGTGAAAACAATGCCCGTGTTGCATTTATTGATTTATAGACTCCCTTTTATAGAGGGTCATCCCTAGCCAAATTTTGTAGTATATTTGTGGGAATTTTTCACTTCTTCCATGGATTCATTAATGTTGAGGCATGAACATGATGCTATGAATGTTTTCTCATGCCTCTAGTTTGAGATTTTGTGTACACATGACTACAATTCATTTGGTAAGGACATGGCTATGGTTTTCCAACTCTTTCCATGTGCTCTTTCTTTCTCCTACATCATTTTTGGAAATAAAGGGAATTTTCTCTCATTGTTATGGGTTATTTTTCCTTGGTTTTATTCTTAAGAGCTTTACATCTCTACACATCTTCTTTTGTGAAGCAAGCTCCATGCTTCTAAATGAATAAAGATTGTTATTTATTACCTTTTCTCACTTCTTGTAGTTTATGTTAAGGTTATTTACCTTTGTGTTTGAATGATTATTTATTAGCTTTTATGTCTCTATGTTGTGTTAAACATGTTTGCAAGAGCTAACACATATTTGTTTTCCCTTTTACTATTTTTCAAGTCCTAACCTCCATACACACCTCTAAGAGCTAATATAATAGAGATTTGTATGGTTCCTCTTGATATTTTATTTATTTATCTATGTTTTGGTGATAAAGGAGAAACACCATTTAATCTAGGTGCATCACCACCCTTTTCAATTTTGTATAGTTCTCTCTCCCTTTTCCTTTGCAAGTTGTTAGATTAGTATTAGTCTGTAGGTATTCAATATTGAGTTGGATCAATGCTTTGCATCTAGGTTAGAAAGGAAGTTGACCTTCTTCAAAAGTTTGATCTCAATTGCAAGGTCCCACGCCTTGAGATAAGTCATATTATGTCATTGGAAAGTTGAACTAGTTTTAGCATAGTGTAATTTCATGTGACAATAATTTGATTGAAATTTTTCATGATGTTTCTATGTCCAAACAAGATGATAATTATGGGAAGGATGAATTTATGAAGGTGATGATCAAATGGTCAAGATTAAATTTGGATAGTTGAATTTGAGATTATGGCTTGATGTAAACTAAGTCCAAGCATGGTGAAATTTTTTATGAATTGAATATGGTAATGGTTATAGTGAAGGTATGGATGATGGGTATGACAAGATGGAGAAGGTTTAGAGTTTAAAAAATGAATATTGTCTTGTGTATGGGGATGATTAGTGATGGTTTAGGTCAAGAAAATATTAATTGGATTAGAAGTTTGGAAAAGGGGTTGTGGAGATTCAAAATTACATGTCAAATACATGTTGCTTAATGGAATAGTGTAATAACTTAAACTAAAAAAGTACCAATACAGTGAAAGCACTAAAATAATGAAAGTGTTACAAAAATGTAGGTGTTAGTTTGTCAATAGTACTAAAACAACAAAAGGACTGAAGATGATGGAAATTTTAAAGTATCAAATGTGCTAAATCAACATATGCACTAAAATAATGGTGTTAAGATATAGGGAAAATATGCTAAATTGAGATTTTTAATTCAATTTTTTGGCAAGACTTTCAAAAAATCAACAAACACAATGGTTGATTTTTACTTTTGATGATGTAAAATATTGTAGTGGAATCCTTGGTGCAAGGTTAATCTTTTATCAACCAAAGTTATTTTAGATTCTACTTTCTATTTTAGTTCAATTTTGGTGTGTTTTTGTTAGTTTTGGGGTTGTTGCTTCTAAATAATTTTTAAAGACAATTTTTCCAAGTTAAGAGTATCACCTAGTAGAAGAGATTGATGGGTATCTACAATTTAGATTTGGTGAGAATTGGATGAAAATTGGCTAAGTTATAGCTTTACAGATTTTTGGTCTATTACTAGTTTGTGGACTTCCAGTTTGCTACTAAACATACCCTTATGTGGATGTTTGGTCTACTACTAGCCTTATGCATCCATATTTGATCTAATATAGAACTTTGTGTAGATTTTTTGTTGAATTGGCCATTTAAAACATGTTCCAATATATTTAACTAGTTCCAATGTGTTTTCTTGCACAAATAGTATCGATGGGTTTTTTGCATTTTGTGAGAACTTTGGGGTCATCTAGCTTACAAAATTTCTTACCCATCTAAATCATTTTAGAATTCCATAACCATCTAGAGTTTATATATTTTTCATGGCCATCTAAAATTATTAATAAAATCAAGTACACTAAAAATTCAAAGGCTTAATCAATTAATTCACATGATGATATCATCATGATGGAAGTCAACTCAAATTAGATGATGATGTCATCATGTATAGATTATGAAATTTTTCCAACCAATTAAATATGAAGTGGAATTTCTTGTTTGAACTATTCATTCATGAATCTTTCACATCTACAAAATTTTAGTTTATTATTTCATATGCATACTTTCAACCTACTATTGCACTCTCATTTTTATAATTATTTAGTTGTTATAATGGCCAAGATCTAATTTGATCCAACTTCCTATCCATTGATGGATAAAATGGAATCATTATTTTCATTTTAGAGAGGATTTTGGGAAGGAGTATAGGAAATAGGCTAAATTTATAACCATAATGGTGATGTTTGTATAGTAGCTCTGAAAACCCCTATTGCAATGAAATTATTCTAGAAAATAAAAGATTTTTTTGAATTCGTGTATTTAAGCATTGTTTGCTACATGATCGATCTTATTGATAAGGCTCACTATTCATGTTTGTATTAAATGGTAGTAAAGTGAGGTTCATGTTGGGAGGTTTGTTGAGGTAGAAGATATGTGTGAGGGTTTGAAGTAGTGTGGAATTTCTCAAAGGCCTTGAATATTTTTTGCGGGTGTGAAGAGGATTTTTTTAATTGTAGAGGACTAATGGGGACATTAAAACCATGATAAATAACAAGGGTTGCATGCGAGTTAGTTACAAGTATGAAGAACTCATGTAATTGCAGAGACTTTGGAAGGATGAGAACATATTAGTTGTCCTCTAAAATAGATTGAAATTATATAGAAGGTGCATAAGCATCCTCCACTATGGAAAGTGGGTAGAGGAAGTGTTTAGAAGTGTGTCTTCTAGGTTTTATGTTGGGTAGAGGATAGGTGTATATGAGGCTATTTTTGTTGGTATGAAAGAGGATCTATAACAATGAATAGCATTAGGTATGGAGTTTTTCTATGAGTTGATGAGTGCCTAAAGGTGCGTGTAAATATGTCATGGAAGAGGAAAATTATAAGTTTATCTATAGGAAAGGCTTTAGGGATTTTAGTTCTTGTAAGAAGAGAAAGGACATACAAGGATATAATTAATGAGATGGAGAGGATGTTGAAGGGTTTGAAGGAGATGAAGATGGAAATAGAATCAAGGAAAGAAGAGTAGAGTATGGGTAAGGTGAAGCCCCATTATTTCCCTAATAATGATTTTTTGTAGGTGAACCTATGTGTACAAATAAAGGTGAGGGAGTGTTGATGACACTAAAGAAGAAATTTATAAAGATAAAGAAGATGGTGGAGTTGCAACAACATGTCTTAGTGAAGGAATCAAGGTTGATGGTTGAAGATGTTAGTGGAGAAGATGTTGCGACAAAGAGTGGTGAAGAAAATATTGCAGTAGAAGTTGAAGAGGAGAATGAAGATACATCAAGAACTTTGACAATAAGGGATGATATAAGAGGATATGTTGTAACAAATAATGTTAAGGATATGTTTTAGCAGATAAAATACAATTAGAAAAATATATTCAAGGAAAGGTAGTAGTGATTGTGAAGGAGTGTGAAGATGACATGTAGATAGAAATATTCAATTTTCATGATATTATTAGTATATTTGTATGCAAGTGTTGTAGAGGATGATGTAAATGAAATAGAGGGAAGAAGATTTTTGGTGGAGGCAATATCATGGTGGGTTGAATCCCATGAGAGAGAAAAGAGAAATTAAGATATGTGACAAGATGAGGAGCATTGAATGGAGGAGAAATTTAGAGTAGATTGGGATATGATGGACATAGCTCCAAGAGATGAAAGAGGAATGAAAAGAAAAAATATGTGGAGGAGGATGGTACTTGTCCCAACCAAATGTTGGAAGATGTAAACAAAGAAATTTTCTAATGAACCTACTTTAGTGATGGTGTTTGCTACATGTTACAACCTAGAAGGGTAGTTCTACTATCCAACTCCATTTTTTGATCCCAAGCTCATGTGTTTTTCACCTTAGGTATTTGATGTAGGAGCATCCTAAATGTAAGGGCAATCTTGCATCAACTAAAACTATTTTAGGTTTTTTTCAATTTTAGTTTAGTTTTGGTGTGTTTTGTTAGTTTTTGATTTTTCACTTTTAGAGAATTTTCAAAGAAAATTTGGTCATTAATGGAATCACCTATTAGAAGATCTTAATGGGTATTTACAGTTTAGATTTGGTGAGAATTGGATGAAAATGAGCTAAGTTATGGATTTATGGGCTTTTGGTTTATTACTAGTTTGTAGAATTTTGGATTGTTGTTGAGACTACCCTTATGTAAATTTCTAGTCTATTATTGGTCCTATGTGAATGTTTTTCTACTAACCTTTACAAAGATTTATTTATAAATTGATTGTTTACAATAGGTTCCAATGCATTTGACCAGTTCTAATATATTTTCCCGCACAACCAAATACCTAATGGGTTTTTCTATATTTTATGAACCTTTTGGGTCATCTAGCTTATGAAATTTATTTCCCTTCTAACTCTTTTGAGAATTCCATAACCATCTATATTTTTCAATAATTTCACAACCATTTAAAATTGTAGGTAAAATCAAGTACATTGAACATTTAAAGGTTTAATCAACCTATTTAAATGGATTGTTTTGACAATGACATTAGCACTAGGTAAGGTAACTTTAGCTTGATGGCGATGCCACCATGTATAGATTATGGAGTTTTTTTAGTCAATTAAACATGAAGCAAAACTTCTTATTTGAACTAGTCATTCCTAGATCTTCCACTTGCTACTACATTTGTAGACTTTTGATCTACCACTATGCTAATTATTTTTACAATGATTCAATTACTGTAATGGACATCTGATTTGATCCAACTTCCTATCCATTAATGGATGATGTTGGGAAAAGTGTCTCCACCTTGCAATTACATAAGTTATTATTGATACATAAGGTATTGTTCATATAATGACGACCAGGGGGTATAGGGGTTCCCCCCCATGAGGGGTCTGGAGGGATCATCCCCTCAGTAAGGGGTCCAAGGGAAACATGCCCCAGGGGAGGCTTAGGGGTAGCGCCCCTGAAAGGAAAATTTTATTTATATTTTATTATTGTAAATCTAGACCATTCATCATTAGGTCTTAGATTTTATGACCGATATTTTATTATCTTGTCTTTCCCTAGAAGGAAACCCTATTTTATGAGGGCATTGTATTACAACTATGTATTGTGATGTATTCTAAGAGTCTGATAGCAGTTGTGTTTCCTCTGGATCTTTGGTTGATGATACTCCTATGAGAAGCTTACTCTACAAGTATATTATAATCTTTGTGATTTTTGAATAATATATCGGGTGGATTTTAGAGTGTGGGGTTTTTCTCTTGAAAGGGTTTTCCCCACATAAATAATTGTGTTGTGGTGTGCATGATATTTATGTTTATTTTTTCTTAAGTTTATGTAACTGTTAAAGATCTGTAAAAGTTTTGCATTATCCTCCTCTCAAGATTAGTGTAGGAAGTTGTTCTGCTACCTTAGCTTCCTTATAGATAAAAGGGAGTCATTTTCCATTTTAGGGGGCCTTTTTTGAAGTAGATAAAATATGCCAAATTTATAACTATGATGGTGACATTTGTTCTATAACTCTAAAGAAACCTATTGTAATGAACTTATTCAAGAAAGTAAAGGATGCTTATTGAACTCTAATATAGAATTGTGGTTTGGATGTGTGATAAAGCTACTTGATAAGGCTCCCTATTCCTTTATGCATCATAAAGGCTGATAGGAAATTATTGGTTTCTCATAAGAAAACACACCAAATAATTTTTGTACAATCCTATAATTATTCAAGTGAGATTAACACCTATAGTGGGCTCATTGATTTAATATATACCAAGGATATGGGTAACTAGATAATGCAAGGTAATATTCCACCCATGAACCCCTTATCTTGAGGGCTTAAGCCTTTCCCAAAGTGATCTCTACCTCTACCACTCAAAGGTTTGTGATAAGCAAATTTTCAAACTACTATTACTTGATACACCACAACAGGCTAATTGAAAGGTCTTATCTTTGATGTACCATCTCTCTAAGGTATCCTTAAAATACCACAAGGGTACATGAGTCTCAGATCTATGAACCATATCTCATTTACAAGTACATGACAACTCAATGTCACTTCACCTTATTTCCTAATGAATAGGATCCCCAAGGTTGTACCAAACACAATGATGATTATATTAAGCTAAAATTTGCATTCTCTCTCTTTATATAACCTACTAGATTTGTATGGTTGAGGTCATCCATTGGGGTCATGAAATTATCAAGTAGGCCTCCTAGTGTGAAAGGAATGTTAGGTGTTTTTAGTAAACCAAGATTGAAAAAAGTGCAAGGGGAGGGCATTCAAAAGACAACACCCTTGTGTTGTAATTTAAAACATAAAAAAAAAGTGTAAGACTTTCGATACCTAAGATTGCACTAAGCACAAGGGAAATCATATTGAAGGGAAATGAAGATCCCAAAAAGGTCATCCAAGAACCAATATATGCCTCTAGTATCTTATGTTTTTTGAGATACAAGCACACACAACTATGTCTTAAAGTAGAAATAGACTCAGTTTAATTTCCATCACATTAACCCTTAGAGGAAAGAAATGTAGTTTGTAGATCCATTCACATTTTAATTGTAAAAGAATAGATAGAAGAGATAGAACATATGTATACACGGGGAAAACCTTTTTAGGTAAAATACCCCATAGTCAAAATGCATAGCTCAATTGTATTATTAGTAACAATTTTGTTACAAAAAGGCATCCCTCTCTTAACTAGACCATCAACTCTAATACCAAATGTTGAAAATAAATGTATAGCTTGTAGCAATATGAACTTATTAAAGTGATTGAAAATATTAAATTATGTTTACAATATTACCATAAAATGATTAAGTGATTGATAGTTGCAATAGTGAAAGAAAAAATTGCAATACTACAAGTCATCAACACAAGATATGCATGGAAAAACCCTTGCAATATAAAAATCCACACCCAAAGAGATTTAATGTGTGTTCTAATCTTTAGGGAAGCACATCAATATACCAATCCTATTTGTAATCTAGCAACACTTTGTCACTCTAAAAACTTGCAAAGAAATCATACTAAAACACCATCTCAAGGCTCCAATATATATAAGTTTGTGGGAGATAATACTACAAATGATATCTTGAAACAATAAGAAAAACCAACTGGAAAAACCCCTAACCCCTTAGTGGAAAAGCTATAAACATGGAATAAAATATTAAATTATCACATGGCCTTCACATGGGAGCCTAATCCACATCCAATAGGAATTGTTCAAACCCGAGTGCTCTATAACTCTTTGATGGCTTCAACAATTACATACAAATTCATGAACATGCACCAACATGCAAACTTGGGTGCCCAACGATGGAATATCATACAAAGAATGTAAATAACATGCAAGGACATGCACACTAAAGTGGTACCCAACCAAAAATTTGGATGCCCAAGAATAATATGCCTCCAAGATGCTTTATAACCACCACTGTAATGGGTCTGCCTCTTTGAATGCAATTACAATTTCTCATAGGAAAATAAATAATAAATATTTTGTCCCTCATGTCCCCTAGAACACTTTCCAAAGAATGTGGAAACACATACCTCAACTTAGAATAGAAATTTTAATGTCACTTATCCTAACACCCTCTACCTCTATCTACCTACCTCTCCCTCCATCACTCCCTACCACTATCTCTCTCTCTCCCTTCCTTCCCCTCTTTCTATCTCTCCTATCCCTATATACCTACATATCTCTCTCCCTCCCTCACTCCCCCTCTTTCTATCTCTCATCACCCTCTCTCTCTACTCTTATTTATCTCACCTATCCCTCTTTACCTCTCCCTCTATCCCCTCTCTCTCCCACCTCCCTCATCTCTCTCTCTCTCTCTCTCTCTCTATCTCTCTTTCACCTCTCTCTCTCTCTCTCTCACCCCCCTTCATCCCCCTCTTTATATCTTTCCTCTCTCCCCTCTCTTCTGTCTTTCTCTCCTCACCCTCTCTATACCTACATCTCTCTCTACTTCTATATATCTCACCTATCCCTCTTTACCTCTCCCTCCCTCCCCTCTCTCTCCTACCATCCCTCCTTTGTGTGTGTAGGTTTCTCTATATCTCAACTCTCTCTCAACTCTCTCTCCCTCCCCCCTACCTCTCCCTACCTCTCTCCTTCCCTCTCTACTTCTCTCTATCTCCCCTCCTCTCTACCTACCTCTCTCTATTGCTCTCTCACCTCTCTCTATCCCTAGGTCTCCCTCCATCTCTCCTTCCCTCTCTACTTCTCTCTATGTCCCCTCTACATATCTCTACCTACATCTCCCTCTATAACTTTGTACCATTGTCTCTCTACCTACCTCTCCACCTCTATCTCCCATCTCACTCTACCTACTTCTCCCTCCATCACTCCAAACCACTCTATCTTCTCTCTCTATCTCTCTCCCTCCCTCCCTACCCAATTTTTTTTATCTCTCCTCTCCCTCTCTCTCTCTTTCTCTCTATCTCACCTCTCTCTCTCCCCCTTCTTACCTCTCCCTACCTCTCTCCTTTCCTCTCTACTCTCTATATCCCCTCTCCCTCTCCATCTCTCTCTCTCTCACTCATTCTCTCCTACACTCTCTACTTCTCTCTATCTCACCACTCTCTCTTTATAGTTGTATATATCTCACTTATACATCTTTAGGTGTCCCTCCCTCCCATATCTCTCACTCTCTCCTTCCATCCTCTATTTCTCTTTCTCTTTTTCTCTATCTCTATCTCTCTCACTCTCTCTCTTTAATGTGCACCAATATGTGATATAAAAAGGGGAGGAAGATGAGGATATTGAGGGAGATAGGGAAGGAGGGAGGGAGAGGTAGAGATGGAGAGAGAGATATATATAGAGAGAGAAGTAGATAGGGAAGGAGAGAGAGAGAGGGGAAAGAGGGAGGGAGAGAGAGGTGAGATAGATAGAAGTAGAGAGGGAGGGGGACAAAGAGGGAGGAATAATTAGAGAGGGAGAGCAAGGTGAGAAAGATAGAAGTAGAGAGAGGGGGAAGGAGAGTGAGAGAGAAAGAGGGGGAAAATGAGAGAATAGAGAGGGAAGGAGAGAGATAGAGGCGATAGAGAGATGTGATAGAGATAGAAGTAGAGAGGGAAGGAAGAAGGTGGAGAGATTGAGGGAAGGAACGAGGGAGGGAGAGAGAAATAGGTATAGATGGATAGGCTAGATAGAGATAAGGAGAGAGGGAAGGTGGGTGGGAGAGAGAGGGGGGGAAATAGAGAAAATTAGAGAGGGAAGGAGGGAGAAATAGAGAGGTGAGATAGAGAGAATTAGAGAGGGAAGGAGGGATAGAGAGAGGGGAGATAGAGAAAGAGAGGGAAGGGAGGAGAGAGAGAGAGAGAATGAGAGAGAGAGAGAGAGAGAGAGAGAGAGAGAGAGAGAGAGAGAGAGAGAGAGAGAGAGAGAGAGAGAGAGAGAGAGAGAGAGAGAGAGAGAGAGAGAGAGAATGGTGAGATAGAGAGAAGTAGAGAGGGAAGGAGGGAGAGAGAGAAGGATGGATAAGTAGAGAGGTAGTTCTTGAGCTCAAGGAGAGAGATTCAAATTAAAGGGATGGGGATAGTGAGGGAGAGGTCTAGAACATACGAGATAAACAATGAGTGAGATAAGGAGAGAGAGAGAGAGAGAAAGATGATACATTTTTTTTATTTCTAAAATTTGACCTCTTGATTACTGAGATTTGACATACTGATTATTGAAATTTGACTAAGTCTAAAAAATTATAAGATCTTCCAAAAACTAGAATTTGCATTGTAACTCCAAGAGATTTGAAACCACTCTCAAACATCCTAAAACTATATACATGAAATATAACTTGAAGTATAAGAAAGTAAATGTCCATATGTAAATTCTTATTTCATGTATATATTTTGACTGACAAAGAAAGATACAAAAAATGCATTAAAAAAACTCATCATTCACATTTGGTGAGCACTAAATTTGGTGCTCGCCAAATGGGCTTGGTATGTCCAAGCCTTATGATCGATCATCAAACCATTTGATGAGTGCCAAATTTGGTGCTCACCAAACATGCAACTCAGGAAAAAAAATGAATGTAGCATCTTTTTTGTGTCACATGTTTTTGCACTTACCCCATGCAAAGAACTAATTAACAAAATTAAAATACTATAATTAACAAAACTTACATTTAATTTTATTCATGTTAATTAAACTTATATTTAAGTTTTTTTCAACCTACAAAACTATAATTACAATACTATAAAGGCAAGTACTCACCACTAAGGTAGCACTTGTTAATATGTAAATAAATATATTAAGATACTCTCAAAATAAACACAAAACTAAATAGAAAATGACATAATATACAAATTTCACCATCATAAATATTAACTTCACTTTTAATTATGTTGAAGGTGTTCCCTCTATGAAATGAACAAAGGTGAGTTTGATAATCAATGACATATAGCAGTGAAGAAGTGAAAGAAAATGAGATCAATCTCATCCATTCATCACAATAATTGATGGTCAACACAAATTAAATGCATGTCAATGAATTGACAAGTTGAACTAAAGATATTTTTACAAATGCACATGAAATGTTCAATGTGATGTTGTCATGTGGTTCTTGAGAAATGTTACATTATTTTCACCACTAAATATCTATTCACTATCATCTCCTTACCTTTCAAAATTATATCCCAATAGAAAAATTGGAGGTTGGGAGTGACTGGAGAAAAAATGGAGCTTCTTTATCACCATGCTCTCTCTCAATGAAGTTGTGGTATTTTCTAGATCCTCTTCCCTTTCCTGTTAGGTCTAGGAAGAGGACCTTGATATTCTCAAATTTTCACGAGCTATGGAATGTGAAATAAAATTGGTAGGTGTTTCATTAAAAAAAATTTTATCTCCTTTTCAAGATCTAATATTATTGTCTAACCATGTTTTCCTATTATTCATTTTTGATGGTTGAAATGATTTGGATTAGAGTGGGGATAGAGTTGCCCCAAATTGAGGTTCATTTCAAGGGTTTTGACATGGACAGGAATTTTCCTACTATTCCCAACTATTTGCTAAACTTGGACGAGGTATTAATTTTGAATCACCAATTTTTGCTCATTGTATTACCCTTTAATTTTCTTTGACACCATATTCTCTCTTCAAATAATTTTGGGGAGATTTTTTGTTTTGCGTAAGAGCAAAAGGAACTTGAAGATCCTAGATTATGTTAACAGTATTATCAAACTCCATAGGTACAACACCCTTTCCTTTAATATTTATACATTGGTAATGTCAAAGTAATGCCTTTATTATATTGTGAGCCATGACCGAAGAATAGGGTTACTTTTATTAGTTTCTTGTATTTCCTTCAAATTAATGATGTTGAACAATGTAGAATGACTTTTCTCCTTGAACTAATGGGCTTCTAGAAGATAACCTTACTTTTGGCCTAATACAAATATGAGGGTAATTTTCTATCAAAATGGTTGTTTGTGGCTCTACTGAGATTGTTTATCGACATTCATTCTTCCTAGTATTCATGTTCTTGAGGGTGTGTTTAACACATTCTTTGAATTTTTACTTAAAATTTGTAGGTGTCTAGAAGTGTATATTTTTTCACAATTTTCATTCACCCCCCTTTTGTCTTCATTTTACACCTATGAAGTTTCATACAAATATTTTTGTTGTTAGTATATATATGAATCTCTTTGTTCTTCTAGGCTCCAAATGGTGAATGGAAGGTGTGAGCCAAAGAGAAACCAAAGAAGAAATCATGAAGTTTACCAAATCAAGGTTATTTGAACTAGGAAGTTCACTTTCTTTTAAAAGATGGGAAAAATGATGTAACTTCCCCTAAATACAGTAGCTCACACTAGTCTATGTTCATTTAGGATTTAGATATTTTTGGGGGCTTTTATTTGCAACTATATTTTTTAGTTTTCATAATGATTCTTTAGTGTCATTCCCTATTTGTTAGTCTTTCAATTTTGTTTTATATGGGATGTGTGTGTTGCTATTGAGAGTGATTTTTTCTGGTTGCTATTTGGAAGCCCAATAAATTAAAAAGAAGGGATGGATTTAAAGATGTGTTTCTTACGTTTCATGGTGGACTAAAATTTGAATAAATCGTATTCCTATGAATCTATCGAGTATTGTTATCTATAGATATGTTGTTTCATTGTTACCATGTTATCTATGGTTGTGTTGTTCCCTATTGTTATATATGGTTGTGTTGTGTCATTTTTACCCTTTTTCCATTGATTGTCGATTTGAATAGAGCATGTGCAAGCCACTTCAAGGGTTGGCTAGTACCTCAGTTTCAAAAAGACTGAGTAATAATCCCATTGTTTTGTTGTGTTTGTTCTAGTTTACCATTTGAGTAAAGTTGCAGGATCATAGTATCCAGATTTGTGTGTTAAATATGTAGAAACATAGGTACATCTACACCATAAGTTCTTTAGCCAAAAAAATGAAGCATTTATCCCAGGGATTAAAAAACTTAGGAAACACTTCATCAATAATGTCCTAAAATTATTACTTCACTTATTGTGTAGTTTCAATGGTTGCAAAAATCTTGGGCATAACTATTTGTTGAATATTGGATGAATAGGTTCACCATGGAATGCTCCTAAATTTGAATTAGGATAAAAATATGAAGTTTTGAGTGAGCTCTCTTGTAATTTCAAGTGTCAATATGTCTCTTGAAAGCTTTATATTTACTTATGGAATGGATGATCATGTTATGCCACTAACTATAGTTACACTCTTGAGTAGATGTAGGTCATCCCCATCTAGCAAAATCTTGTTAGAAACTCAAAAAAGCTTCCTCTTAGCTTAGAAAACCTCTTCTTGGTGTGTCAACTGTTTGACATATTCACTCATGGAATACATGATCAAGTAATACAATTAACTATAGTTTCATTGTTACACTTTTGATTAGATGTAGGTCATCCCCATCTAGAAAAAGCTTGTTGGGAAGTCAAAAAAGCCTCCTCTTAGCTTGAAAAGCTCTTACACAATAATCAAATGTGAGAATAAGAAGATCATGTAGAGTTTGTTGTTACCTATGCTTTCTCCAATGTTTCAAATATTTTTGTCCCTAGAATCTTGTGAATTGATAAACGTATAAATTTCAATAAGCATATTTAAAGTCATATCCTATGTGTCCTATGACAAAACCTTAGGAAAGGTTTAAATACTTAAAATGAGAAGAAAAATAAATAATCAAAGTGAGAAAACCAAAATATTGAAACTAATAATATAATGGTTTGATATAATCTTTGTCAATTCTTGAATTCAAGAAAACTTAAAAATCTATTAGAAATTGTGGCCATTCTAAAAAAAATCTCATTTCCTACTACATACAATTTAACATTGTGTTAATGCCATGTGTATATACATGATGTAGCTTGTTGTTTCTTGGAATAAAATTTAAGATTTTTTTTCTTTGGGAATAAAGAATAGTCAAATTCATTTAGCTAAACTTGGAAGATGTTGAGACTCCAAGTTCAAATTTCTGCCTATTTAATCATAATCTCTATAATCCATTTATTATGTTTATAACAAAGGCACACTCTATTCATTTTATTTATAACAATTTTTTAATTTTTTTATAATAGTTTACATTTTATATACCATTCATTAATGAGTTGTTTATATAATTACAGGGATTGAGTCCAATGCTTTTATCACTAGTGATGTATATCCAATTAAAAGTTCATATGGTTCCATGTCTTTCCAAGACAATGGAATTTAGGAAATAAGCATTGTATGTGATTGAGATTCTTTGAGTTTGAGCATAAATCATGTTGACAACTCTATAAACATGAAATGTAACCTTCAAGTATTTTTTATTGTGGATAAATCTAATAGACAAACTTCTTTTAAAAAAGACTGCAAGCTAGTCAATAATATTTAAAACACTGAAGAAATTTAGCATGCCAATTTGGATACTAATAATGATAATTATGGTATTTGGTTAAATGAATGTTACTTAATGTTGATCGAGAAGATATTTTTTGCATTTAATTACTTGTGTTATGAGGAGATTTTAGTAAGAATGTCTTCTCTAGGTGGTTTCTATTAAAGTTATGAAGACCATGTTCTTAAAGAGTTTGCTTAGTTTCTGCCATTTTATTTTTTCTTCATAAGTATTATTAAACGAAGGCTATCAATTTGAGAAAGAATTTGGTTTGTCTTTGACTAACTTTATTAGTGGGAATGAGCAGAAAAGTGTTAAATAATGTTATATCAGTGGAGTATGCTCAGTGTGATGATGGTGATAGTAGGGGAAGTTATGGGAGGTTCGTTGAAAATCAATCTTTAATTCTTAAATATGATAGATGTCTAGTGAGGGGAAATCTTGATTATGGGAGGGTTGCAAGTCCTATTAATGCATGACAACCAAAGAGGGGCGGTCTTGATTATGGGAGTGTTGCAAGTCCTGTTAATGCATGATGCTTAGAGAGGGACAATCCTAATTATGGTAGGGTTGCAAGTCCTGTTTATCCTTGACACTATGAGAGGGTTAGTCTAGGTTATGCTAGAGTTTTTAGGCTTGTCCTGGAACAATACCAAAGGTGATTATAAACATTTTTAGATATACAATCGTATTTTATACCATCTTCAATGTCTAATTTTGTTTTCATATTCATTTGAACAATTGATCACCTTTGAAGTGATCAATATCTTGAAAGATTGATGGAGCATGATTTTAACTTACCAAGGGATTTTTGAAAATTGATGTCACATAATTAGTTGAACATGTATATTCCTATGCTCCATGGGGACATCTCCCCTACTTTTTTGGCCCATATCCATACCAAGGATGAAACAGGGATGCAGGGATGGCTAGGAAACGTCCCCCAACCATCCCTTTTTGAGGGAAAGTTTCAAAAAAAAATGAGGACTTTTTTGAAGTTTCAAGGGAGTTAGGGGATGACTAGTCGTACCTAGTGTGGCTAGGACATCCCTCAACCATACTGGGTATGACTAGTTGTACTCTACGACCCAACCACACTGTGAATGCATTTTTAAAAAAAGTGAGTTTTTTAAAAGAAAAAAAAGGCATGGGCGGGCCCACAAGAACCCCCCATGCCACTTAACTAAACCTAAGCCTATCATATTCCTTAAAATGAAAAAAGCACCTCATTTTTACATTTGCATTTTGAAGTTAAGGGGAGAAAAAGAAGAGCGACTGAGTGAAGGAAGGGCATCATTTCCACCATATTAGAGGTATGCTTTTCATATTTATTTTGTATTTGCAAATTGTTTTTAATTTTTTCAAGTTTTTTTTAAGTTTTTCAACACATATGAAGGGCATTGTGCATTTATTTTTTTATTTGAACTGCAGCTTTTGAAAAAAGAAATTTTATAGAAAAACAATCATGAGCAACAATGATAGTGATAGTGAGGATGTTAAAATCAAATACAAGAAAGACGTAGAACTCAAAGAAGTAGACCTAGAAGTATGACAAACATTGGGGGGTGTTCATAAAGTGGGAGTGGAGTAGGGTCAACAAGTTAAAACCCATTTTAATCTCCATTTGATACCCTCAAAAAGTATGCAAAAGGCCCATTTAACCCAAAAAAGCCTCTACTACAATTTGCAACAAGAGTTGATAAAGATAAGAAAAAAAATTGGGGGGTAGTAGAGTATGGGAGTGTCATTTGTGTGGAAAATAATATAGGGGAAGCTATACAAGAGTTTATTGCCATATTTTGTTGATAGGTGGTCAAGGGGTGAAAGGTTGTAGAAAAATAACCCGAGCTGAAAAAATTGAGGCAACTAGATTGCATACAAAGGGGGAGGCATGAGGTAAAGGGGTTTCTTTGGAGAGTTTACAGCCTAGTGTGGGAATGCTTGCATGATCAATGGATGTTGCTTCTCAATCTCATGTGGCAGAGGGTTCTATTGGGGGAAAGAAGAGAAGTATGAATGTTGTAGATATGTTTAATATCATAGTACGAGATGGGGCTAATTCCTCTATTGCTAAGTTTTTTTATGCTAATGCCATACCATTTCATGTCTCACATTCATCATATTTTAAACAAATGTGCAAAGATATTATAGCTATTGGTCACTCATATGTTCCACCTAGAGAAACTAAACTACGCACCACCCTTCTTGATAGAGAGTACTCCAATGTGAGTGTTTTGATGGAGGATATGAGACAAACATGGATGAGAGATGACTGCTCCATAATCATGGATGGGTGGACCAATATCAAACATTGGCCACTCATCAATCTTATTGTCACTAGTTTAGTAGGCTTTTATTTTCTTAGAGCTATAGATTGTGTGAGGGAAAAAGGAAGGATGCAACCTTCCAATTTCATATTTTGAGAGATGCCATAGAGGAGGTTGAAGCCTCTAATGTTGTGTAGGTAGTGACTAATTTAGCCTGAGTGTGTAAATTAGCTGGATTGATGGTGGAGAGTTCTTATACACATATTTTTTGGACTCATTGTGTGAATGCATTGAAAAATATCTTGAAGGACATTGGGAAGATAGATTAGGTGAAGGAAATGGTTGTAGAGGCTAGAGATGTGTAAATGTTCATTTGCAACCATCACACTTCACTTGCTTTATTTAGAAAATTTTCAAAGAAGGAATTCATCAAGCCCGTGGAGACTAGATATGCTAGCTACTTCATTTTATTGGAGAGGATGATTAAGGTCCAAGAGACTCTACAATTAATGGTGGTCAATGTAGAGTGAGGTAGATGGCATGAGTCAAGTACACCAAAGGGAAGAACTATGAAACAAAAAATCCTTGATGATGATTGGTGGTCCACAATAAGGTAAGAAAACTGGTATTGCTGATTTTATTATTTATTTTTTATTTTTTTTATTACTAATTTTATTATTTAACTTGTTTGCACTTGCAAATATGTTTGCTCCTTCATCTAGCCTATTGTGCAAGTGATTAGATATGATGATACTACCTCTCCTAGCCTTGGAGAGATTTATGAGACCTTTTATAGCATGCTTGGATATATCAAACAAGCAATTCATAGCAGGGACCCTACTTTGGGATTTTATGAGGAGCATCATAGATCCATTGTGACGCGACAGTGGGAAATTATGAACACCCTACTGCATATGACAACCTATGCTCTCAATCCCAAATACTATACATCAAGACCTAGGAGAGTGCCTCCATCTCATGATGAAGAGGTCAAAGAAGGCTTCATGAGGGCCCTTACAAAAATGTATTCTTCAGAGGAATTTACTATACTTCACACATAGTGGCTTTCATTTTCCAATCCTCGTGGTCCAACCTTTAGCAAACCAGAGGCAAGGATGGATAGAGATACATTAGCTCAAATTGACCCTATTGGATGGTGGACATGGCATGGGAAGGATGCATCAAAGTTGAGAGTACTTTCCATTCGTCTTCTTTCAAGGTCAGACTCCAGCCTTACGTTGGGATGTTAATCCTAAAGATGTTATGCAGATTGAGGAGGAGGATGCACATGAGGGATTGGTTGGAGTTCCATTGGTTGAGGAAGACCCTTATATTGACATGGACATTGACACTGACTTAGACTCAAGCTTTGATGGTGAGGGAAATGTTGATTTAGACCTACCTTTTGTTGATTAGGGACACTAAACAACCATATATTTTCTTAGTTTTATGTTTATCATGTCATTTCATAATTGAGACTTGGAGCCCTTGGGCATTTTTTGTTATAATTATTAGACTCTTATATGATATGTATGCACATTGATAATGAAAAACATTTGAATTTTGTTAATTTGTTTGTCAATTCTCATGTGAAATCTCAATTCAAGTCTAATGATATGTATTAAGCTTATACAATCTCTAGAATGAATACTTTATCAATGTTATGCTATGAACATTTGAAATTTCTTTATATTTTTTAAAATTTCCCTTTTTTTTTATCAACCATCCCTTATTGTCCCTTAAAAGATGATCCAAAAGTACCCCTGTACTGAAAACTCATCCCACTGTACCCTACTGTACCCATCCCCAAAACCCCATGGAGCATATGTATGTTCTTATTTTTACATCTAAAGCAGGACATTTGTTATTTGGAGGGCTTTGAAAATATTGATGTCTAAAATCTTGGAGTTAATTGGCTCTATTGCATTGGAACATTGGTTGTATTGTGCATTGTTTATCTATATATAATTTTGAATTGAGTACTGGTACCACAATCCAATTTCTCTTAGAAGGGAAAATGATTACTCAATTACCTAGTAAGAAAGTGGATTTGTGTTTCTATTTCCTTTCATTTTAAGCCATTCTTTAGTAGAATCCAATGTAAATATTGTGTTAAGAGTAATAGTCAATCTAAAACAAGATAATTAAAATCTAGAATGGGATAGTTGTTTAGGTAGTGGTACTATCTACATGGTGTCTACATGGTGAGGTATTTGTTGGGATGTAAGAGCTATGTGATGGTGCAAATTACTTGCAACTCAACCATTTTCTTCTTATACAAACTTATTTGTTAACTACAAGTTATGGGATATTCACTGAAAAAACTCTAAATGCTATTTTTTTTCAAATGTTTAAGTGAGTGTAGTTTTTAAGTTTTATATAGAATAATTTAAATAATTGAAAGAAAAAATATTGTTTAAAAATTTGATCTTTGATTTAAAAAATCTTTAATAATATTCTAAATCTCATATCTATAATTTTAAATTTTCTATTACTTCGAATAACATTAAAAATCTTCATTATTATTATGTTTAAAAAAAATCTTTATTATTAATATTTTTATCTTAATTTTTTTCTTTAAAATATATTTTTTTAAAAACCTTAACAATGTTTTACATTCAAAATTGAAAAATATTTTACCTTTTTAATAGGTTTCATTTTATTTTTAACTTTTAAAGTTTGATTTTACTTGTGACTTTTAATATAAAAGTATAGTTTGTTTTAATTTGATATTCTATTTGCAATATTGAAGTACAATTTAAAAAAAAAAATCATTTAAGAATTTATTACATTCAATTTTATAATAATTTTTTATTTGTTGATATTAAATTTAATATATAAATTATATGTTTTAGATATATATTTTATTAATATTTCTTTTTTAATTAATTAATTTTTAAAATTTAATTATTTAACATTAACTTTTTAAATAATTAGATTTTGGCATATTTTGACTTTGCATTTAATTTAGTCTATTTAAATCTTTAATTAACATTTAAGTTTGAAATTTAATGATAAGTAAACAAGGAAGAGATCAAATTTTATTTAACTTATAAATTGGTTTGTGTTGTCAAAGCTTACCAAAAAATATTATAATTATATAGATGTTTTATATAATGCAAATTTAATTTAATTTAATTTTTTTTTGATAGTTAAATAATTGTGTTATGGGGCAGCACTCGGTATTGCTTTCTAAAAGATATTACAATGGATAGTACATTGATCATAGACTTCCACATACTAGCCTTCACCCTGCTAACCACCTAACTTGATGTTTTCAGGACAAAAATTCCAGTGCCATATACACAATCCTGGAAATGTTACATATATTGACCTAGACTAGACTGCAAATTAGTTGAATTAACACCCAAAAAAACCCTATTAAAACTTACTAACCACACTGGACATACATATTAGAGAGACCTTTATATCTATAGTATGATTAACAACACAAAATATTATACAAAAAGAACCTTTGGACACCAGAATACCATCCCTAATCATCGTTGTCCTCATCAAAGTCGAAGCGCTTTTGACAGGCTTTGAATACTACAATTACTGGGCAATTTGGACCACAATTGGCATGAGTCGGGCTCTTGGCCTGTTGTTCTGGATCTCACTCATCATTTTTACGCCATTCCTCTCCCAACCCTAGTTCCTAATATTCCTCATCACTGACCACAAACTCATTCACCAACTCTTTGTCCTCCACATAGCACATAGCCCAACTGCGAGGCAAATTGGAGACCAAATTCACAACACAAAGCAAGAAAAAGATGCTACACTCATGAACGTCCCAAAGATTTTCATAGATTTCAGGATCTATGGTTCTAATCAAAGGAAACTTCATGATCTCCCTGCCATGCATCTGAATCATGTAGTAATTTTGAGGCATGGGAATTAGTTTGTTTTCATCCACATTGTCCAAAGCCGCATCGGTTTCTACTAGCCAGACATGCTTGAAGATCATCTGAGTCAACTTTTTGGCCAATTCCTTCGACACCTCCATCTGTAACAGAACTGCCAAAAACATAGCAGGAATTTTAGAATTGGACCTTGCCCTATGATAAGCTCATAGAAACTCAGGACCTAGTACTCGCTTTACTACCCATAGGATTACTGGTTGTGGAGACCAAAGCATCCCTTGAAGACGCTTATTAAATATTTTGCCTCTAAAATCCTGTTGTTGTTTGTCTTAACTAAGAGCCAGTGGAGTCTCCATTATAAGCTAAATGCTGACTGCTAACACCTGTTGGAGGAGAAAGGCACTTGTAACCCACCTACCGTTTTGGAAATTAAATATAAAAACAAAATTTTGAGAGGCTTCCTTAAGGTAATAAAGTTGCATTCTGCACTAAAACCAATGCATGTTCTCTCATTATTAGGAAGTAAGTCCTTTGGATGCCCGACTATTACAAATGAGATCTTTTGGTGTATCAAATAATTATCCAACTCATCGTTGATGGCAAGGCCATAATAGATGTCCTTCCACATACTTCGCGTGATTAAGACTATATCCTTTTGGATTCAAAAATGTTGATTTACAAGGCACTACCCTAGGCCTCGTTGGAGCCATGGTGGGCCCCAAGAATTATTTGTCCAGCCACATGTAATCCACATGAGCACATACTAGGGATGACTTGTAAAACCTACACCAATAGAAAACTGACGACACTGCAAACATCTATGGGAAAATCCCATAGTAATTTAGTCGTTGAATTTCAAAATTTCCCAAGTATTTGAGAATCATAGCCTTATTTATTGCTTACTGCCTCTTTCGCCAAGAAGTTTGCTCTTTGGTTCCCTTCTCTGAAAATATGAAATACTTTATAATCTTCAAAGCCACTCAAAAGGTGCATTATTTCCTAGAGCCAGTGATTCAGTTTCCAATTGGGACAAATGCTCTATCTTATCAAGTTTATAGTGATTAGGGAGTCTCCTTCTAACTGAATATTTTTTTCCTTTAAATGAATACCTAACTAAATTCCCATTAAAACTGCTTGGAATTCCTCCTTATTGTTTGTACAGATTCCTAGAGGTTTCGAATTCTTTGCCATTATCTCCCCCCTCTCATTTTTGGCTACACATCCAGCACTGCCCGAGCCTGGGTTGCCTCAAGATGCCCCATCAAAGTTGATCTTGATCTAACCTATTTCTGGATGTTCCCATTTAACTTCCCTTTTCTTTAGCTAGGAAGCCTTATGACCTGGCCCTATAATTTTAGGAATAAGGAGCCCCTTGAAAGCATGCTTCATTTGATCATCCCAATTCGAATATGTACCTATCTTCCCCGAGTTTGATTTGACTGCTTCATTTACTGTTTCTGTGATCATTCCTTCAATTTTCTCACATAGCTTTGTTGACTGCATTTCTTTGTTTTGAAAGATCCTTTTGTTGCGCTCCTTCCACATTTCCCATATTATTATTGAGGGGGCAATGGGCCAAATACTATCAAAAACTACCTTTCTTCTTGGAAGAGGCCACATATTGAACCATGTAAATAGGCATTTTGGTAAGGGGATTTTCCAATTGATTTTTCTCATGAAATTTTGCCAACATTGCATTGAATAAGGTTAGTTGAGAAGTAGATGATCAAAGGTTTCATTGTCCTTTTTGCATAAAATGCACCTCCCTGGACCCTGAATTATGAAAGTGGTTAATCTATCCTCAGATAAGATCTTCTTTTGGATTTCCAGCCAAGCAAATACCCCAGCTTTAGGTAGACAATATCTCCCCCATAGTAGTTTGCTCAGCCATTTTTTCCTTGCCTCTGCTAGTTCCTTTAGCTTATAACCAAACTTCATTGCATATGACCCAATCGAGGAGCCACACCACCTAATAATGTCATCTTGATTAGAGGGAAAAAAGGTTCATTCTTTTAACATTGTCAATAGAACATCCTTCTAGTTTTGTGGGGCTTCTAGCTCTTGTAGAGAGTTCCATTCCCATTCTAGAACTCCCTCCCTAACTATCATCCTTCCATAGTTTCTTACCTTGTCACCCCAATTTCTTTGGGTTTCTGTTTTGATCAAGTCTAGCCTAGGAAGAGTTGCTAAAGGTTCTTTTCCATTCCATGAATCCTACCAAAAGGATGCAGAATTTCCATCCCTCAACTCCCAAGTCACATGTTTAGTGATTATATCCCCACAATTCTAAGGATTTCAGTTAGAGAGTCTGAATCTGAGTATTTTCTTTGCAAGATTCTGACCCATCTTTGATTTCCTTTTGCATACATTTCCCAAACTAGTTTTTCACCTACTGCCATATTCGTCAATCTTAGTTGTCTAAGCCCTGCTCCACCAGCCTCTTTAGGGGTGCATACTTTTTTCCAAGCCACAAGTGGAAATTTTTTATGATCTCTTGTGCCACTCCAAAAAAAATTCCAAAAAAATTGGTTAAGATTTTCCTCTACTACTGTTCGAATTTTTAGGCATGCCATTGAGTAAATTGGTATTGCTAAAAGAACTGCCTTCACCATTAGTAGTCTTCTTGCTGCATAAAGCCATTTCTCTTTCCATGTCCCCATCTTGTTCTTGCAATTGTTGATTAGTTCTTCCCAATAGAATTTTTTATTGATGCCTACAAAAAGGGGGGTGCCCAAGAATCTACCTAGAAAGTTTGCCACTCTCAATCCCAAAATTCTTGCCAGATCTCTTTGAAGGCTTGGTTGAGTATTAAGAAATAAGACCTTAGATTTATGCCAATTTATGCTTTGTCCTGATGCTTGACAATATTCATCCAAAAAGGATTTTATGGTTCTTGCTTCTCTTCTACTAGACATAATAAAAAGAGTTGTATCATCAACAAATTGTTGATGTGTTGAGTTTTCAACTCCATTGGCAACTCTCACTCCTTTCCATTTGCCTTCCTATCTTAGAGTTGTTATTCCTCAGGCCATAAATTCTACCATTATGATGAATAGAAAGGGGGAGAGGGGATCTCCCTGCGTTATCCCTCTCGAAGATGAGAAAAAACCCCGAGCTGACCCATTAACCAGTACTGAGAAATTTTCCATGGAGATGCAACTTTTAATCCATCTAACCCAATCCTCTTGGAAACCAAACTTCCTGAGAACCTATAGTAGGAATTCTCTATCCACCACATCATATGCTTTAAGAATGTCTAGCTTGACAATCATGCATGGTTCTCTTACCTTTCTGGCTGAGTAGAGAGTTTCAAGAGTTGATATTATGCCTTCCACAATTGATCTACCCAAGGTTAAACCACTTTGTTCCTCTGAGATGATGTTGTTCAGAACTCCCTTCAGTCTATTTGAAATTATTTTAGTGATCACTTTGTAAACTGTGTTGCATAGGGCAATTGGTCTGTAGTCTCCCATCTTCACACCCGACTCTTTTTCTTTGGGATCAGTGCTAGGAATGTGTGGTTTGTTGCTCCCAACATGGTCATCTTTTTCCTTGATTCTTCTGCTGCCAGGTAAAGATCTTCTCCTACTATATCCCAAAATTTCTGAAAAAATCAAGTTGGAAAGCCATTTGGGTCTGGCGATTTATTTGGATTTAGTTGGAAGGTCACCTTTTTCAGCTCTTCTTTACTTATTTGTTTGAATAGCAAATCTTATTTTTTTCCTCCCTATGATCCTTGGGATTGAGGCTAGCATTTTGTTCTTAACTTCCTCATTACTCTCTGATGGTCTATTTAATATTGTTTGAAAAAAATTAACAATCTCCTCATTTACTTCCTCCAGTGACTGGGCTAGCGATCCACCATCTCTTGTTATGGAAGATATTCTATTCCTACTCTTGCCGGTTACTGCCATTCTATGAAAGTATTTTGTGTTGCGATCTCCTTCCTTGATCCATGTTTCCCTAGATTTTTTCCTCCAAAAACATTCTTCTCTTTTCAAGATCTCTAAGAGTTCTTTGAGAGCTTTTTCCATCTCAAAGTCCACCCGCCCATTCCTTTGTCTATGATATGTTCATTGAGAGTGAATAGATCTTTGGTTACCCTATCTTTCTATTGAAAGATATTCTTGAAGAGATCTCTATTCCACTTCTTTAGTTTGTTTTTCACATAGTTCAGTTTTTTGTTTAGAATATATAAATAAGAATGGTTCCCAAGTCGGGGCTCCTTCCGCCATTTCCTAATCAAATTTGGTAGCTTATCATCTCTGAGCCACATTTTCTCAAATTTGAAAGGGCAGCTAGTGGGGGTTGTGTCTAGCTATATTAGTAGTTGCACTGGGAAGTGATTTGAACCCACATAGGGTAAAATAGTGGCTTCATATGTTTGGTTGCATCTCCCCCATTCACCAAACAAAAGAAATTTATCCAACCTCTTGACTATGTTTGTAAATCCTCTCCTTTTGTTTATCTAGGTAAAGGTGCCATTTTTTGTAGTTATATCCATCATATGGTTGTTGCAGAAAAACTCTTGAAAGTCCTATTGGAATCTTGTAATTCTCCCTACCCCACCTCTCTTTTCTTCATGGTTTAGGGTTGCATTGAAGTTACCTGCAATGATTCATTTTACTCCTCCATGGATTGAGATGGCTTGGGTGATTTGTTTCCAAAATGCTCTTTTCTCACCAGTTTGGGTGGGGCTGTAAGTGTTGATTAGAGTGAATTGCTCATTTCTTTGTAACACTCTGCATTTTATTGCTAACCAATTCTTTTTTTCCTCCAAAAGTTCCCCTGTTACTGTGAGGGGGTTCCAGATAACACCTAGCCCTCCTGAAGCTCCTTCTACCCTTACATAGTAGCCATCCCATTGTTTCCACCATTTCATTCTAGTATTGATTTCTTTTGAGTCCCACTTTGTTTCTTGCAGTATAAATATATCTGCTTTTAATTGGTCAATTTGGCGCTTGACCATGCACCATTCGTTAGGGGCATTTAAGCCCCTAACATTCCATGTTATAATTCTCATTGTGTCTAGGGAAGGAGAGTTTCCTTCCCTTTCCATAGTTTTGTTTGCCTGCCACATTGGCTGCTATCTCCAGTTTAGCTTTGTTGGTTTTGGGGCCTCTCCTCCCCATGCCTTTTATATTTGGTTTATTTAGCTTGGATTGAATCTGTTCCAACATTCTTTCCTCCCACAATTCCCCTTCTTTAGCTTCCTCTGCACTCTCTTCATTTGATACCCAATCTTCACCTAATTCACGATCTGATTGGACGTTTTCTTCTTCCTCCTTTTCCTCCTTATGGTAATTTTGAGATGCACTGCCTTCTTTGACACCTGACTCCTCCTCATCCTTTGATTCCTCTACTTTATTCCTTTGGGCATGCTTGAACTCCAGACTTGTGGTATCTAGGTTTTTTTTTGTGCTCAAAACTTCTCCTATTTGTGAAGAGATGATTTTCTCCAAGTCTTTGGTGTGTTCCAGGAGAGTGCTCAAATACTTTTGAGTCTACAAAGTCACTTCTTTAGTCTTTGACATATCTTGGCTTGAGATAACATTTGCTTTCCATTCAAGGTCTCCCAAATTTTTTTTTGGGGGATATTTCCAGACAATTGTTCTAATCCAACACCCTTTAAATCCAGATTACCTCCATTTCCACCAGAATTCACTAATGGATCTATATTGACATTTTGCTTACTACCAGGAGTATCCACTTCTGTTGTGCCAAAGCTTCTATTCTTAATGTCCTCTCTGGAAAGACACCTCCCTAACTTATTGACATCACTCTTGGCTACTTCTGAATCCAAGACCCAAACTCAGAGAGGATTTCCAAGCTCTTATAGATCACTACTCCTTCCTCAATCTCTACCAGGATGTTTGGTTTTGCATCTTCTTTCCCATTTATGAAATCTTCATCTATTCCCAAGCAAACCCCTAAGGAGTCACCAATCTTAGTCATGGCCTCCACACTCCAATATTCTGATGGGAGGTCGATTAGTTTTAACCATGTTGGGGTTTGTTTGATCTTGTAATGCCATGGATTGAAGTTGGATTCCCAATTTTTACAATGAAAGTTGTGACCATTAAAGAATAGGGGTTTACCAAACAATATTTGCTAATTTAGATTCCAGTCTATGCATTCTATCAAGTAGAAAGCATTAGGAAGAGGATTAATGCTTACCTGGTCTTTAAAGTTTTGCAGCCACCATTTCATAGTTTCTTCTTTCGGGTTGCTTGGGCCACACCATTTCACGAAGAGGGCTCGATCACACAACCTCTCCACTCTTCCCTTTATGAACTTTGCTAGCATTGTGAAAAGCTTACTACCCCAAGGCTTGGGATTCGTTTCCGATCCATTTGCATTCCTTCTTCTGCCTCCAAAAGGGCCTCCATTCTTCCACCTTCGTTTGGAATTTTGATGATTCAAATCTCTTGGAGGTTCCTTGTTGTTCCAATGGGCTCCATGGTTCCGAAGATTGGCCCTGCGAGTGTGGTCTTCCCCCGGGCGAAAATATTGGGGGCTCTGACTGCTATTGTTGTCAATCTTCTTTTGGCACAAAACTTCTTGACTAAGGTTGTTGTAATGGCCAAATTTTCTATCCCTGGCATTGCTCCAGTGACTTGTCCCTGACGCCCTAGGCCTTCCATTTTTCCCAAACCACCCACTCTTGACAACATTAGTGTTTAAATTGTCCTTTAGTATCCAATTTTCCAGATTTTGCGATTGCCAGCTTCCTTTCCAATGGTCATTGTGGAAGCCATTCCTCCGATCGATCCGACTTTGATTATTCCCATAGTCATCTTCCTGAAGCTTGTACCAGGGATTGCATTTATCAATCCATCTCCCATTCGAGAAAACCCATTGAGGAATGTGGGTTGCTTCTTTGCCCTTGTCTAATTCAAGCCCTACTTTGTTCAGAGGCTTAACCTCGAGTTCGTCACCCCATCTCCTTTTCTCCTGATCGATTGCTTCCTAATGTGATTCTCCTTCTGCAAAATTTCGCTCCAACTCTCCACCTTGCGCCATAATTTTAAATTAATATTATAGTTATATAATATTTTATAATAGAAATTATTAGATATAAATATAAGTATAGTATTTTTAAATTATTACATATTAAATTATATTTAATATTAGATATAATATAAATTATTTCATCATTATATAATGTAAATTATTAAATTCATTTAAAAAAATATTATAATTATATATACATATATTTTTTATACAATAGGGGTGTCCAGCAGGGTATTTTGCATACTTGGGGGAGCTAGGGCAAGACTAGTCCCATGTAGGTGAAATCCCCTGCCACAAGAAGTCCCACCTCTTAACCCCAAAACTTAGTCAACCTGAAACCAATCGTACACAAACCCAATGCCCAAACCCATACAAACTATTATAATTATATTTATTATTATATATGAAATTATATATTTATATGGATATTTCTACCCCTCTTTGTTCTATCACTCCATCCCTCCCTTTCTCATTATCTTCCTCTTTTTATTTTTGTCTGCCCTATCCTATCTTTCCCTTTAAATAATAGACCTAAGTTTTCCCTAATGGACCTTCCTCACCTCTTCGGCGTACCCATTGCACACCAAGGTGCGATTGCTAGAATATAAGGATTTAAGTCTTAGGAATTCAGTTGAGATCACAGGGAAGCGTATTAAAACCTGAAACCCCAAATTTTGCGCAGAGCTCTTCCTATGGCTTTAACGGCAGAGGGCATAGACAGATTAAGTGCATTGCCGGATGAAATTCTGTGCCATCACATACTCACCAAGCTTCCTCTGAAAGAAGCAATTGCCTCCTCTCTGCTCTCTTCCAGGTGGAGGTGGCTCTGGACTGGTCTGCCCCGACTAAACTTTTCTCGCGAATTTTGCATATCCCTCCGAAATAAAGCCAAGATAAATTCCATTATGAAAAAGCTCATCCTCATTAATCCCGGAGAACTGGAAAGCTTTGAGCTTCACATTACTGACCATTACACGCCGACTGACAATAGGGGCTATATAGTGCAGGGTGACTGTAGGAACTTTGTCTTCTTTCGCAAAATGTCTGCATGCATTAACTATGCAGCTCTGAGAAAGGTTAAACAACTTACTCTTATCAGCTTAAACGCGAGAATTCGTTGTATGCCAAGTTCTGTTTTTAACTGCCACCGTCTCACGTCTTTAATTCTCAACAATCTCGACTCAAAATGCAAACCCACCCATTTTGGTGGGTTTCCATGTCTGAAAATCTGCTCCTTTAGAAGTATTGAACTGTGTGATGCCATGCTTGAACACCTGTTAGCCGGAAGTCCGCATCTTGAGAGTCTGACAGTGTCTGGTTGTGTTGGCCTTATTAATTTAACAGTACGCAGCCCCTTTCTCAATGATCTCAGCATTGAAATAGGCAGGAAAGATAATGAGACGTTCAGTTCAAGGGATCTTGTTTATGTGCCAAACAGTGTGAAACTGAATTGCCCACAATTGCTCAACCTCAAACTGGAAAGAAGTTCCTCCTGGGAAGACAGGCAGATGTTGTTAAAGAAGATGGTCGTGGATATTAATTTGCCTGCTTGTAGGGGCATGTCTACAAACCTAGTTTGTGTAAAAGACATTCTCGACAGCTTCCCCAATTTGGAAGACCTCTCAATGGATTCCCACTGCTTTCTGGTATGTAATCTCTTAGCATGTCTCAAAAGTTCATCGTTTTTTGTGGGCATCTTCATTTTATATGTTATGTACAAAGGATTCCACATTTATGGATGGCAGGGAAGTTTTTTTTTTTGTGGGCATCTTCATTCTATATATTAGGTATAGTTGAATCCACAATCATGTATGGCAGGGCATAGGATGGGCTAACACTTACGTATAAGAAAAAATTAAGGCACTATTTTAGGATTTTATGTTTTTTTCCATGCTTTAATGTATTTATGTTTATTTTTTTGAATGTAGTATTATTTTAGGTATTTTAAAATTTTTTGTCCATGTTTTAAAGTATTCATGTAAAACTTCTTTTAATGGTGAAGAGATTCAATATTGTATTGAGAAAGATTGGATTTTATGCAATAGTAATTTTTTTTATTGTGCTAATTTTTTTTTATTAAAAATGGGTTTCCAGATGCCAATACTGTATGTTGTCTTTGTTTTCTATCTATTTTATTATTGTTTCAGATCATGTCTATACTAGTTATGTTGTACAGGATTATCAGAGTTCTTTTTTTGTACGGAAGTATCGTGGGAGCAGACAAGGTTCAGCACTTCTAGAAGGAAAACTGAGGAGAGTGCAGGTGATTACATCAGAATTTGGTGAGCTGCAACTGAATTTGCTTCGTTACATTTTGCACACTTGTGCATTGTTAGAAACGGTGACACTTTCTCCACCATCCGACCAAACAAAAAGTAGCCTTGATCTCATCTTTGTGAATAAACTGTTGAGTTTACAACGATCTTCTGCGAAAGCAAGAATATTCATTACACAAGTGAAGTGAAGAAAGATACGGAAGGCGATTGCTGGATACTCTTACGTACAGTGAAAGATTTGTGGCATTTTTGCATTTATAATTTAATGATCCTGCTTTTTTTCCATGTTTATATTAAGTTCCTTAAAAACCTTTGCAAAACAAAATGCAAAAGTTCCTTTTTCTTCCAGGCACTTCTATTTTGGCCTAATGTGTTTTGCCTCAACAATTACTATATCTGTAAATTTAGCATTCATATGATAAAGCATGCTGCAAGCAGTATGCGGGGCATTAGTTCTCAGATATATAAAATGTTTTGGTATGCTTTACATAATTAACCTTCGCATGTAAAGGCTATCTGTGAAGTGCATCATTGATCCATGTCTGTGGTAACAAATAAGATAGTTTTCTACTTCCCTGCCCGTATTTCATGATAAGACAGCTAATTGATTTCAGTAGGCCTGTTACACTTGCTTATTTATCCAAATTTCTATTTGTCAATGATTTGTACATTAAACAACATGGTGAGCCTGAAATCCAAATGAATGTATTATTTTATTTACCAATTTATAGAAACTTGTTTTTTGAAATTCTAGTTTGATAGTAAGGGTTTTTGCCACTAACCATGTTATATACTTTGATAATCTCTCCTCTGTGTTCTAAAGTTCTGCAAAGTGCTTTTATGTAACTATTGAATGAATACACTGATTGCTATAATTATTATAATATCATTTATTGTACTAGGGTCTTCTTCTGTGAACAATTACTTGTTTCAGAGATTTACACATATTCCATCATGAAATAACTTAATGAGCTTATGTTCCATATACATGGAGCATTTACATGAAATGTACTAATTCATAAAGTTTCTATAGGGTATTCTTTTTCATGCAACATGTTGAGCATCAGGGTTTGTGCTATCGATTTTATTTTTCTTGGTTAGTTTTAATTATTTTCTGTTCTATAATTCTGCTAGTCACATTTACTTTTTTCTTGTACCCATTTCCTTGCTGATTTATCAGCAATTTTTTGATTGAGCCTTTGATCAAGAATCTTGTAGTATTACAGGATATGCACAATTTTATTCATTCTATAGAATTTTCAAGCAATATGTTTTTGCTTAACAGGAAAAACAAGTTTTTTAAGAGACCCAAAACCCCCAATTACAAAATGCTGCTATAACAAATAAAAACACAATCATCCAGCAGTCAAACCACAGCGAACAAAAAACAACTAACTAAACTAAAGCAATTAAACAGACAATAGACTATTTCATTTTCTTGAGGGTGTCTGCTACCTCCAGTTCCTGGTTATAATGCTGATTAACCAGGGTTAACAGTTCATCCTTTTCTTCATTAAAGGTTTTCTTTTTACTCCCTCGGGTAGGAGCACTTGGACCTTTCTCACCTTCCAGCACAATCTTTTTACCTTTATCTTTGGCAGGCTGCTCCTTCAACTTACTGGTAGCAGGGTTCCCATCAATCATCTGATCTTCTTTCAATTCTTCTAATTTCTCAGTGGGGATTTTTAAAGCTTCCACACTGTTCTTAATAGAACATTGGCTGATTCTTAAGAGATTATCCATGCTTGATTTGATCTCTTGAATCTTTTTCTCTATGTCCTGTATGCGGAGATCGTAGTCCACTTTGAGCTCTCTAATTTAAATCCTAAGAAACATGTTGAATCTTTTCCTGTTAAGCAATATTTTGAGTTGAGTACTACAGTCCTTTTTAAATCCCAAGAAAAAGTGAATATGTTTGTTTATACTGTGTATTGAATATCTTTCAAGTTAGTTAATATTCATGCATTGCGCTTTAGCGCAACCCACATAGTGCTGGAACTTGCTATTAATGTAGAAGACATTTGAGGTACATTGCCACTTAGGATACAACATAGACCCATCCTGTATGAATTCTGGCAGATGCATCCTAAAATGCCACAGGCCCACAACTGATTTGTTATTGCAGGAAACCTGCTGTATGTCATAATATAACCTATACTCCAAGCCATTGACATATAAATTTAGAATGCTGTGATATTCACTAGAAGCCTAAAATGTTAGGATTACTGACCTGCTGTACTAGCTATTCTTAAATGTCTGATCACTCTTGCAGCCAATGTTTCCAAGCCAAACATTCCACTCTCTTGAACATAATCTCCTTCAACGAATGACCCAATAATGCCCTCCCTTACTTGGGTGTAGGGCTGTGTGTTAACTATGACCTTGAATGTGTGATGGAGCTTAAACATTGCCATGGGATTTCAGTATGCAGTAGCTAGGAAGTTTGAAGAGCAATAAACTCAATTTTTAAACTTACTTAAATTCTATGACATTTTTATATGGTGACTTGCCTTTCATACCCCATCAGTTCTAGTTCTTTCCATTTCTTATAAATCGTTCTCTGACTGATACTAGTCTGACATCCTTGAGAAGCGTTTCAAACCTTCATTTTCCAACCCAAGCACCCTGTTGAAAAATGAAAGCGAACATCAAAGATTTCCCAACGAATCCTCGTAAAAGAAGCATGGAAAGGCCAGAGAGGACAAAACCCAAATTTGTGAGCATGAATTCAGAAGAAAAACTTGTAGATATCCTTGAGGAGTGCCTCGTGAATCTCTTCAAGGGTCACTATCAATGGTGATTTGAAAATAAATACACAATGCAGGTTGGTACTAAATTGAAATCTGGCAGGGTTAAATGTTTCTTGATTCTGCAAGTTTTTCATTTTATTTTATTAATTTCAAAGTTGAAATGTAATTTGAATGCCTCCCACAATCATATCTAATATAAACTGTAAAAAAATTCAACACTTAAATACATTACCCTTCATTATTAAAAAATAAAAAGTAAAGGGGTTCATTAATTTAAAAATCTTATCATATTCTCTGTTTTTTAGTCCCTGACTTGTACTCGACATTCTCTCTTTTTTTTATTTTGTGCATTTTGAGCCGTGCTAAAGGAAAAATTAAAGTGCTTCTCTAATGCTAGTGAATTTAGTGTTACTTGCAGGTTGATAAATCTAGTTTCTGATTTTCCTATTACCTAACAAGAATCTCCCCGGTGAACTAACTTATTTTTCATGTGTAAAATTAAAGGAAAAATAGCGGCTAAGGGCACCTGCAACGCTTGCATACTGTTTTTCAAGTGGCAGCTGCTCTATGATGTGTATCAGACATCTATTTACTTTTTTCCATTTCAAAGTGGTATTTTTCATCTTTTGACAGCCACGATAGTAGCTCTGTGTCTCTTTATAGGTCTAGCAAAGGGTAAATCTTTGTGCTTCTATGAGAGCACCTAAAATGCAGATAGCAGCGGTGTTGGTGAATGTATTCTATTGACTATTGATGTACAACTAATCTAACGGAGCCCAAAGATGCGACAGAATCCTGGGGAAATGTGGCTTTTTAATGAAGAAAGGGACAGCCATGAGATTGATTTTCAATTCATATTGCATTTCCATTTTTTTTGCATTCCTACTGAACTCTTCTGTTTTTTATGGTGGGCTACAGAACAAATGAAATAAACACGTTACGTTATGTGACCTAATGATTCACTTGGGTAAGCACCTTTTTATTATGCCTTTCTTATTGCAAATTATCTGGTTGCGCTATGTCAGCTTAAGTGATTTGATTTCATGAAAACCTTTATGCTCTTGGCTATCATAAAAGTATGGGTTTATGCTAAAGCATATAATCAACCAAAGTCTGGAAGAAGTTAAACAATGTCATTATCTATCATTAGCAAACATCGTTCAGTTCTTCAAATAACCTTAAAATACATGTCTCATTTGAATTGTTCTGCTTCAGTTAGTTACTTCTACAAAAAGAGTGGATTTGAAATCCGGACATTTTATTTCTCTTCTTGAATCAAATTTGTGATTTTTCAACATTTCAACTGTTTTGATACATGTCTGTGCTTCTTATGGAATCGAATTTAGTCATATATGAATTCCAACTTGCACTTATAAGGCGTTCCGCTGACAAAATGGAAAAAAATTCTTTCTAGTAAAAAATTCTACACTGAGGTAAGATAAATTTCTCAAAAGTGAAGTTGAATTGGTTTGAACTTTGAAGAGTAAAAGATCTATTCTCCTGTCGAAGGAAAGGACTAACAAATGTATTTATATATAATTTTGAATGGACTGACTTGACTTTTGGATTTCAATTATGCTTTTCCAGTGCTCATCATAAGCCTCCATTAATGCATGTACATGTAGGATTGCATGATACTAATCTACATATCCAAGTGCTATGAGGGTAGATGTAGATATGCCTCTTAAGGTGAAGATGGTGGATCCTCTAGGAGCTTCAAGACTTTTTCATCATATATACAAGAGCTGTGCCGCAGCTGGAGTCCCTGCTTAAGGAAATATTGGAAGTAATTGATAAACAGAAAAATTATGGAGAGCTAAACAATAACACAAATCTTTATGGTTTATTTTTAATATACAGAGCTAGACAATAACATAGACTTAGATGGGGATGATAAATAATATTTGATTTTTTTTAGATATTGTGCAAACAAAGAATTTGCTTGTTAAATCTGCAAAATACATAAAACCTATAGAGCACATAAAATTGGCTATAAAACTTGTAGATTCATAATCAGATCTTGTGTAGAGAAGGCAAGAGAACATATAGTCCATCAAACACCCGCCACTAAACGACACAAGCCTTGGTCACATTAAGATTCAAGTCACTCAATTCATGTACATCGCTCCAAAAGAATGTGGTAATTGTTTCCAATGTCCAACTGCAAAGCAACACTTATATACCAATATTAACTCCAGATCCTATAAACATCAAGCCCAATTTTCAGATGTCTACAATAGAGATGTTTCTCAAAGAATAATGGTACATTCATCCAAAAAATATATAGAGATCATCATATATTTGGGTAAGAAAGCATTAGACAAATATCCTTTGGTACTCCTTCACCTCTTGACATAGCTAAATTAGACTCAATGTCCATTGAGAAAAATTTAAAGGATATGTCACATTCTCCAACATCATAGTTAGCTCATGAGTAATTCTAATTGAAATTTCTACCTTATTGTTGGATTTATACAAATTAAAAAGAAAATGAAATGTAGTAATATTATATAATACATGGCAAAATGCACATCACAACTTACTTTAGTCTTCATCCTTTGCAATGTAGTCCCTGAATATTTAGCCTTGATAATCAAGAAGAGCTTTCCAACTTGTGGTTGTGTCCTTAGTATCTCAATCACCACTACAAATGACCAAATCCAAATTTAGATTTATCTAAAACATAACATATTCTTAACACCAAAAAGAAAGACAATAATCTCCATGGAAACAAATCCATTTTACAGAGAAGGCATCAATGCAACATCCTCACACTAGAAACAACTTTTTATTCAACTAAAGCAAATTAAAACAAGATGAGCTGAAAAAGTTAACTAATTATTTTGTCAGTGAAATGATCTATTCTTTTTTTATTTATTTTGAAGATGCTTTGAATATAAGTAATCCAATGTTCAACTCTATTTTGTAAACTCATCACGCATTGATTCAAATCCAAACTCAGTTGTGTAAACAAGAGATACTGGATTCTAATTCTACATAATCTTGGTATTACCAAGAAATAGTTACCAAATAAAATATAGTTGATCTCATTGTAAACAAGCATAAGTTTGAATACCTTTTGCAAGGAAGCCTATTGCGCCTATGACTAGAATGTTTTTGTCCTTGAGGAAATCATCTATACCTAGGCCCTTGTATAGTGAGTGCTCACTCTCCTTCACTGATCCATTTCCTTCTTTGATAGCCATATGAGAATTTGTAGCACTAATTGCAAGCTAGCTTGTTGAATTTCTTCTTTACTGATTTAAAACATGACTTAGCTGTTGAAGAATCACCATTGAGAAGACTTAAAAGCATTCTCAAGAAACTATCATAAAAATTGCAGCTTACCAAACAAAAACAAAAAAAATGCAACTTACCATTACACCTACATTGAGGAGAAATAATGACTTGTTTCACCAAATGAATCTAGCAAAGCAGGTTAAAATCACTGCAATAGTTTTAGGATATTCACAATTTGGATGTGTTGAAAAGGATTTAGTAACTTAAGTAAACACAATTGGAAGTTGTAAAGCCGAAATCCACAAAATTTAACATCATCCTCCCTCCCTGTACCAAAATGGTAGCTTTAGAACAAGGTATGGAGATTTGTCAAAACATAATAGAAGCAAAATTCCTTAAGGGAAATTCTTATGTTAGGCATGTATGCAAAATGTGATAGCAAAGACAAGGCATGTGTTGCCACCTCCCACCAGCAACTTTCATTGTCAAGACACTTCTACAGATTGAAAACATTAGCAACCTACCAAAAATTTTCCTCTCTTCATTTTTTATTGGTTGCCAAAACAATTTGTAAATAAAAAAACAAAAAAACCACCAGCAAAAATCAAAATCAGAAAATTAAAAAAATCAATTGAAATCTTATTTTAATAGTGAAATAGCTCCAAACCATAGGACAAATGGTTTTATGCTCGCCTGACTCAATTTTTGAGAGAAGTATTAATAGCAAAGAATGAAGCGAAAACATTACTAATAATGGCTTCTTTCGAAAAGACTAGTTTTTTGTTTTCTTGACCATGTTGCTTGAAATGAATGTAAGGAAAGATAAGATGTGGAACAAACTTTCCTAGTCCCAAGAACTCAAGGGAAAATGTAGATATGACTTTGAAATTTTCAATTACAGTTCAATAAGATACACATGAAAAGAATAACATAAAAGAGAAATGAACCCATACATAATTGGACACTAAATTTACATGGGAAAACCCTTATGGGAGAAAAACCCAGCACACCAAGTAAAGCCTCTCTATATTACAGTAAACAAAATTACATACAGAGATCAAACTTCACTTTCAAATGTCAATTTTATAGCAACAACATTTCCTTGATTAACCTTGTACAGAACATCGCTGTTATAATGCTCTCAGAAGCATACAATGAATTCACACACACTGATCAAATCGTGTTCAATCGAACAACTCTTTCACCACCAAACTATTCATCATCTTCGACCATTACAGAGCATAATCGTTATTGTTCATGGTCTGTTGATCTTCCACACAGGAATGGTCACAACAGTTCAACTGCCAATGGTTCTCCTTCTACTTCTCTCATTGGTCTAAAACAGATCACGTAGGACAGTTGTTCGGTCAAAACGTTCAACTGTGTCGCATGTCGGTGAGACACCAAACCATGTCTTCCCGATGGAAAATTGCCCCGATCACAGAGCCATCGACAAGACCAAAGGTGTCGGCAACATCCTGAGAAGTCAGGCCGATAAAAAATCAAGTCTCCCTGATATTACAAGAAAACCAACTGTCCTTATCGGCAAGAGTCCAGGAAGTTTCATCGATAGCTCATGTTACTCCGATATGTCCATCACATGTAAATCTATCGGTGAGACTAGCACCATCGACAAGAGGTCACACCGAATGCAAATCCGTTGGCTAGACACACTCTATTGCTAAGACTCCTGTAGATCCTTCATGTCACCACGTCCAATCCATTGACAAGACTAGCACCATCGGCAAGAGGTCACATGAATGCAAACCCGACCAAATCTCATCGGCTAGAGTCACACCGATGTCATCAACAGATCATGTCACCTTGACTAGTCTATCGGCAAGACCAACACCATCGGCAAGAGTTCACACCAAGTGCAAACCCGTCGGCCAAGAGTCTGAAATGTCACTCCAAGGGTTCGTGACTCCTAGATGTCTTCTATCACCAAGAGTCTCACTCCAATCAGAACAAGTTAGGAATCTTACTCCGATAGCCCATGTCTTGTTGATGACTTCTGTCGGCAAGACAGAGCCAATGTCACACTGATTTGACCTCTTTAGGAGTTTAGACCATAGTTGCTTGTCGGTAAGACATTCTGAGGGTCTCACCTATTTTTCTCTTTCAGGAGTTTCATGTCAGCAAGTTTGAGACACATTTTCCAACAATCTCCCACTTGACGAAGATCTTACTGACACCTCTAGAGCACAACCAAACTACTGAAATTCATGGGCACCAAGGCCCATCAAACTGGCACACCACCTGTACTTGTTTGTGCTCACTGGTTTCATCAATGCATCTGCAACATTTTTCAAAGTATCTACTTTTTCTAAACAAAAATTTCCATCCTCCACCATATCTCGTATAAAGTGATACTGCACATCAATATGTTTTGTCTTAGCATGGAAAGTCAGATTTTTTGCCAAACATATAGCACTTTGACTACCACAAATTTTTTTAATTTTCCCTACATCAAACCCAATGTTAGAACACAAACGTTTGAACTAGATTGCTTCTTTACAGGCGTGTGTAGCTACCATGTATTCTACCTTTGTAGTGGACAAAGTGACTACAACTTGCCGCTTATTCATCCAACTAATTGCACCACCATGCATCATGAAAATATATCCACTGGCGGATCTTCTGCTATTAATGTCCCCTGCCCAATCATAATCCACATATCCATGAATGCTGAGAGTCCTCTATGATTCAACCAAATTTCCATGGTAATAGAAAGCATACTCTGAAGTGCCCTTTAGATATCTAAATTCTCTTTTCATAGCATCCCAATGTGTCCTTCTAGAATTCACCATAAAACGACTAAGTACTCCCATTGCTTGGGCAATGTCTGGCCTTGTACAAACCATTGCATACATTAAACTGCCAACTGCACTAGCATAAGGGACTCTGGTCATGTCCTCCATTTCAGTAGGAGATTTTGGACAATCTTCAATAGATAGTTTCGTTCCCTGCAAAACTAGAACAACTAGCTGCTTGCAATCAGTCATACAAAATCTCTCCAGAACAGTATTAATATACTTACTCTGGCTGAGCCAAAGTTTTCTACTCTTTATGTCCCTAGTTATTTCTATTCCCAGAATATACTTAGCTGCACCAAGATCTTTCATTTTGAACTTTGCAGACAACTGAAATTTTAGATCAAAAATCATTAACTTACTATTGCCTATGAACAACATATCATCAACATAGAGAGCAATAATAAGAACATGATCATTTTCAACTTTGAAGTACACACAATGATCAGATTTCGATCTTACAAATCCCAATGACAAAACAAACATGTCAAACTTCTAGTACCACATTCTAGGAGATTGTTTTAATCCATACAGAGATTTTTTCAACTTGCAAACTAGATTTTATTTACCTTTTTCCACAAAGTGCTCAGGCTGGGACATATAAATTTCTTCTTCAAGATCACTATGAAGAAATGTTGTCTTCACATCCATCTGTTCAATCTCTAAGTCATACGTTGCTGCAAGTGACAAAAGAAATCTGATAGACATCAACTTAGCTATAGGAGAAAAAATTTCTCCATAATCAATTCCCTCTACCTGGGAATATCCCTTCACAACCAACCTTGCCTTATACTTTTCCACACTACCATCCAGACCTATTTTCTTTTTAAATACCCATTTGCAACCAACAACTTTTCTGCCTTCAGGCAAGGGCACCAAACTCCAAGTGTCATTCTTTTCTAATGACGCCATTTCTTCATTCATGGCTTCCAACCAAGAGTTTGAATCAGACATTCTAATTGCCTCTTTGACAGTCCTAGGCTCATTAGTGTTAGAAATTAAAGGATAAGCACAAGTAAAATCTAACATAGAAAACCCATACCTATTAGGTTGCTTTCTTTCACGTGTTGACCTCCTCACAGGCTGAGGCTGAGGTTGTTGTTCTTCTTCATAACTCTCATAACTACTTGAACTCTCCTTAGTTTCAAGTACATTTTGAATTTTGAATTTCTCTTTATCTAGTGTCGGAGGAATTTCAACTACATCCTTTTTATTTTTTGACTTTGTATCTGACTGCAAATCCAAAGTAGAAGGCTTCAACTCACGAAAAATAACACTTTTGTTGTACAAAACCTTCTCTGTATCAGGATTCCAAAGCTTGTATCCTTTTATGCCAACACTATAACCAATAAAAATACATTTAATAGCCTTGCTCCCCAATTTAGATCTTTTTTCATTCGACACATATGCATATGCCTCACAACCAAAGACACGAATGTGTCTCAGAGAGGGCTTCTTTCCAGACCATGCTTCCAAAGGTGTTTTCTCAACAAGAGCAGAATTAGGAGAACAATTTATTAAATAACATGCTGTTGCAACTACCTCAACCCAAAACTTCTCCTCTAGGCCAACACTGCTCAACATACTTCGTGCTCTTTCCATCACTATCATGTTGAACCTTTCAGCAACTCCATTTTGCTGTGAAGTGTAGGGTGTATTTTTATGTCTTTTAATTCCTTGATCTTTACAGTACCTTTCAAACTCATCAGAACAAAACTCACCGCCATTGTCAGTCCTTAAACATTTTATTTTTCTTCTAGTCTGATTTTCCACAAAGTTTTAAAATTCCTTAAAACAACGAAATACTTCTTATTTAATTTTCAAAAAATAAACAAATGCCCTTCTTGAATTATCATCAATGAACGATACATAATATCTTGATTTAGACAATGAAGGAACATTTATTGGACCAAAAATATTAGAATGAATGTAATCAAGTAAACTAGAAGATTTATGAGGACTGGAGTAAAATAAAACACAGTGTTGTTTACCATATATACAATGTTTACAAAATTCAAATTCAAGGTTACAGTCATCAAGCCCCTCAACCGGGTTTTTATTTTTCAAAATTTTTAAACCTTTTTCTCCAATGTGGCCAAGCCTATGATGCTAGAGCATAGTCTTTTCTGCTGGAAGTTTAACTTCCATAGAGTTTGCACTATCAAGAACTTTTTCCTCCTTTTCTCCATGAGTAGCCTTTTGTGACTTTGCAGAGACACTATTGCATTAAACAAGTGCGCCCAACTTATACAAAGTACCAATACGAGAACCCCTAGCTAGCACCATTGAGCCTCTAGTCATTTTGCATCCATTTCCAGAGAATGTGACTTGCACTCCAACATCATTCAACTTACTAACAAAAAGTAAATTTTGAGCCAAACCTGGTATATGCATTACATCATTGATTCCCTTCACTCTTCCATCAGGGAACTAAATTATGACTCTTACATGACCAACTATTTCTAGAGATGAATCACTTTCCAAATACACCCTTCCACCATCATATTTTTCATACTTAGTGAACCAATCTCTATGAGATGTCATGTGGAAAGATGCTCTAGAATCAATCAGCCAAACATCATCTGATGCTTAAATTTCCAAGGCTGCAATGAAGGCATCAACATCACTCTGAGAAGAATCATTGTTTGAAGAATTCTTCTTCTTCTTTTTCTCCTCTTTGCAATCCTTTTGGACATGCCTAGGCTGCCCACAATTCCAACACTTCACCTTGGACTTCTTACTAGGAGACTTTGGTCTCCCTTCCAATTTCGATTTGAACCTCTTGTCCTTCTTCTTTCCTTTTTCTTTCAATCTACTTCGAACAACAATAGCCTCCTTCGCCATCTCAGAAGATTTTCTTCTCATCTCTTCTGATAACAAAGAAGCAACAACATCTTCCATCCTAAAAGTGGATGTCGTACTCCCAATAGCCATCACCAAGTGATCCCAAGAATCTGACAATTAACATAACAATAGCATACAACGATCTTCTTCATCAATCTTCACACCTACAAATGCTAACTGAGCAATCAACATGTTGAAAGCATTCAAATGATCAGCAACAGACGCTCCTTCCTGCATTTTCAAAGAGTACAACTTCTTCCTCAAGAACAACTTATTCACCAAGGACTTGCCCTGATAAATAGCTCTCAGTCTTTTCCACAAAGAAGATGTAGTATTTTCTTCATGAACGTTTAGAAGAACAGAGTCTTCCAAACAGAGCCTTATCAACCCCTTTGATCTTCAATTTGCGAGGTCCCAATCCTCTTGCTTCATGTCTGTAGGTTTTGTTATAGACACAACAAGCCAAAGATCTCGATCAACCAACAGATCTTCCATTTTGAGTTTCCACAACTCAAAATTACTGCCATTGAATTTCTCAATTTCAATCTTTCCTGATGTGCTTGCCATCTTAATCTGTAATTCAAATTACCAGACTTTTGCAAGACTCCCATTGAACAAAATTGATACAAAAAACCCAATCTACCCACAAGGATAACACAACTGGCCAGGCTCTGATACCACTTGTAAGGAAAGATAAGATGTGGAACAAACTTTCCTAATGCCAAGAACTCAGGGGAAAATGTAGATATGACTTAAAATTTTTCAATTACAGTTCAATAAGATACACATGAAAAGAATAACATAAAAGAGAAATGAACACATACACAATTGGACACCAGATTTATGTAGGAAAATCCTTACTGGAGAAAAACCCACCACACCAAATAAAACCTCTTTATATTACAGTAAACAAAATTACATATAGAGATCAAACTTCACTTTCAGATGTCAATTTTATAGCAACAACATTTCCCTAATCAACCTTGTACAAAACATCACTATTACAATGCTCTCAGAAGCATACAAAGAATTCTCACACATTGATCAAATCGTGTTCAATTGAACAACTCTTTCACCACCGAACTGTTCATCATCTTCAACCATTATAAAGCATAATCATTATTGTTCATGATATGTTGATCTTCCACATAGGAATAGTCACAATATTTCAACTGCCAACGGTTCTCCTTCTACTTCTCTCATTGGTCCAAAACAAATCACATAGGACAGTCGTTCGGTCAAAAGGTTCAACTGTGTCGCATGTCAGTGAGACACCAAACTATGTCTTCCCGATGCCAAATTGCCTAATCACAGAGCCATTGGCAAGACCAAAGGTATCGACAACATCCTGAGAAGTCAGGCTGATAAAAAATCAAGTCTCCCCAATATCACAAGAAAACCAACCATCCTTATCGGCAAGAGTCCAAGAATTTTCGTCGACAACTCATGTTACTTTGATATGTCCATCACGTGTAGATCCATTAGTGAGAATAGCACCATCGGCAAGAGGTCACACCAAATGCAAATCCGTTGGCTAGACACACTCTATCGCTAAGACTCCTATAGATCCTTCATGTCACCCTGACGAGTCCATCGGCAAGACCAACACCATCGACAAGAGGTCACATTGAATGCAAACTCGACCAAATATCATCGGCCAAAGTCACACCGATGTCCTCGATAGTTCATGTCACCCCGACCAATCTATTGGCAAGACCAACACCATCGGCAAGAGTTTACACTGAGTGCAAACCCATCAACCAAGAGTCTGAAATGTCACTCTGAAAGTTCGTGACTCCCAGATGTCTTCTGTCGCCAAGAGTCTCACTCCAATCAGAACAAGTTAGGAATCTTACTCCCGATAGCCCATGTCTTGCTGATGACTTCTGTTGGCAAGACAGAGCCAATGTCACACCGATTTGACCTCTTCAAGAGTTTAGACCACAACTGCTTGTCAGCAAGACATTCTGAGGGTCTCACCGATTTTGCTCTTTCAGGAGTTTCATGTCAGCAAGTTTGAGGCACATTTTCCAACAATGAATAGGGTATGCTATTGTTGATGCTAGAGTTAGTATACATCAATTAGGCATAAAGAACTATGAAGAGTAGAGAAAGAAACTCATATTGCAATGTATCTAGGGTAATGAGGGTTGGAATGACTAGATTGATAATTTAAAACAATGATCTCTCAATCGTTTTACAATGGAATCCCATGGGCTTTTGGAATTTATGATACAAACAAGACCCAAAAGAGGTGTTTTGGTTTGCACATGAATGTTATATTCTTAATGAGTGCATGAAATTTGCAAAAAATATACATATAGATATATACATACGTACATGCATATAAATATATATACATGTACACATACATATACATGTATGGATGTATAGATACATGCATACATGTATGGATGTATAGATACATGCATACATGTATATTTTTTATTAGATAAGAGATTTTGGTCAAAGCTATAAATTGGAAGAGGGTTTTGAAAGGGTCCACAAATCTTGTACAACAAGAAAAAAATACAACCACATGCGTCTAAAAACCTAGAACAAGAACAATGAAACTAACAAAAAACCAAAGATCCCAAGGAACAAATGAGTCTCAACAAAGGAGCGACTTGGACTTAATCATGTAGGTTTAAAACCAAACCTAGTGTATGGATTCTAATGAGTAGATTCCTACTCCTCAAGTTCCAACCTCAAAGAGAAACCTAATTCGACGAACTAACACTTAGTCACAACACCAGGCTTCCTCCTATCCTTTTGGGCATATCCCCATGCTTCAAACATAGGGCTTATCATTATATCAACACTTTTTCTTTTGTTCTTTGTATTAGACTGCTCTTTAACAACTTCCTGACTATCTTTCCCAACCATGGGAGGAGTTGTGGTACCAATTTTATGATAATGGTGATGTTCTTTAACACCTTGATAGAAATAGAAGTGCCTAGCTTTATGACAATACAATAAAACTTACAATGATGACTCGTTTATTTTTTTCTCACAAGGACTAGATATTTAGAAAAAAAAATTATAACCTTTGGTAGCTCCCTATTTGTATCAAAATAAACATTGAATCTAATAAAGAATAAATGTTTCGTGGACTTTGTGACATTGTCAATGGATACAAATTGACCAAAAGAGTTCACAATACTATGAAAAAACTATTCATGACAAAACTCCAAAGGGAGCCCTTAGATTCTAACCCAAATAGATGCCAAACCAAGGTTTTCCTTCATAGTATCAAAACCAATAGACCAATTTTTAAGAAAATGGAAAAACTTACTAAGGAACCAATGACCCTACTGAATTTTCATGCTTTCCCCCAAATTTTGGAAGCAAAAAAGAAACAATCCATTTGTCATTACAAACACCTAAATTTGACCAACCACACTCCATATTTTTATAACGTGACTCCAAACACCATCAATGTTTAGATGGAAGCTAGAAAATTTCCCAATGAGAGCATTCTACATCTAGGAAGCATCATAGTCAACCACCACATTGGAAACCTTCAAACTAATGAACTGAGACCTTTCCCTTATCAAACTAACCAAATTTTCCCTAGGATGTACCACAACACCTTTTGAAACCCTGAATCAAACTAGAACTAACCAGGTGCCATCAAATCTTGATCAGGGGAAAGGGGGAACTCCACATAAGACTTGTAAGGGGTTAAGTGGAATTGGTTAAAAAAATCAAGAATTATTCAATAGGGTTAGAAATCCAAAAGACCCAAAATAAATGAATGCTCAAACCCCACTTACCAAATGAGATAGAATGCACTCTATGCTATGAAATCAACACAAAATGTTAGCACAAATCAATCTCAACAAATGAAATCATAAGCATAAACACAAACCTCACATCCCATTTGAAGGAGAAGATTAGTGATTGGTGTTGGATTGTTCAACACTTAGCTTCCATTGTACTTGCAAAAGCTCAATTGATTGATGCCCTAGATGATCGATGACACAATGATATGATTGCAAAGCTCAATTCTCACACTAATGATACACAAAACCTAGGTTGCCAAATTCTAGGTGATGATAATGAGATAATGAGGGTGATTTTATAGATTTTATAAAATTAGAATCAACGGTGGAGATTGAATCTTGAAATGGAGGGATGGGAGAAGATCAAGGATGATGAAGGGATGAAATTAGTTTAAAATCAAAATATCTCCTCATTTGTAGGAAAATGGTTAAGATATTTCAAGATCAAGGGTGGAGATTAGATCTGAAAATGAAGGGCTAGACATGCTTGAGACAAAAATTAGTTAGGATATTTGAAAAGGAATATTACTTTAGAATATGCTTTATGGAGGGAAATTGAGATAATTGAGATAATTATGGAGGATGCTCTTTTACAAAAGAATATTCCATTGAGTTGAAAGATTAAAGATAGGATAATTAAAATTATTTCATTATAAGAGATTGGAAGAAATATTAGATGAACCTAATTAAATAACTAAAAAATATTCAATTAGGATAATAGAGGAAAATTAGTGATGAAATGATGAATTAATTAAATAATTCAAGATTATTTAATTAACAAAGTAAAATAGGGTTAAAAGGTGAAAATGATGTTAAAAGGAAAATAATGATGCAAATAATACGAAAGGATGATAAATGCACTAAAGATAATGAAAATGATGGAAATGATGAAAAATATAGTTTTAGGATGTGTGATATGTGTTAGGCATTTTTACATGTCTACAAGAGTCAAACCCCTCAACTAAACATCCAATCCTCGAAAAAGGCCTTGTTGCAAACCTAACAAGGTGCACACAAACTCCCTCATCAATTATAGTTTGGTTAAAAACATCACCAAAAGTTGAATCAACTAACCTCTACACATCTTAAGTAGAGGCCACAAGCACTGTTTGATCAACTTCATCAACAGTAGACACCTTTGGAGACACCACACAAGGATCAACATAAGGAGACCCACATCCAACCATTAGGGAGAGAAGAAATCCTTTCTTTAGCCCCGTAACCTAAGCTCCATTATGGGCTACCTCAAAAACCTCTCAAGCAACCCCAAGGTCATGCCCCTACCCCATTAGGCAAGCTTCTAAGAGAAAATCAAGCAGTGGTTTATCTTCCTTCTCAACCCCATCCTTCAACTAGAAGTTTGTCTCATAAATATCATGGTTAGAAATGCCAATATCAAGGTCATTATCGAAAAACACCATCATCTTGGATGCACCATCGTAGGAGGAAAGTATATTCATAGTCACCACAAAGGTTTTCTTCTTCCCTATTATTGGCTTTATTGTCACCTCCACAAAAGGATTCTTGGTTTAGGGAAGTAGAGAGCCTCTTGAGAGAGCACTCACAAGGTCCCTCATTGCAAAAAAAGAAGAAGATGGACACCAAAAGAGGAAAGTGACTGCATTACCCTTTGTGCCTCCAACCATAATGTTGAAAGGGGTTCATTGTCTTTGACCACATCCTCGTCATCCACAAACGGGGAAAACCATTATTCAAAAATTGATGTATCCTCTCCATCTTTGTATGTATGTATGTATGTATGTAAAGGTCCCACGTTGTAGACAAAGAAGATGAAAACCCAAAAGATGAATGTATGTATGTATTCATACAAAGGTCCCTCATGACAAACAAAGAAGATGGACACCCGAAAGAGGAAAATGTTTGCATTGTAATCCTCTATTCCTCCAACCATAATGCTAAAAGGGTTCATTGTCTTTGGCCACATCCTTGTCATCCACAAACGAAGAAAATTATTATTAAATTTGATGTATCCTCTCCATGTATGTATGTGTGTATGTCAATCTATTTATATATTTCAATCTATCCATATATGCATAGATACACTATATATACATACATGCATACATCTACATATGTATATGTACTTATATATTTCAATCTATCTATATATATATATATATGTATCTATACATGTATATACATATACATGTACATATATACATGCATACATACACTCTGTGTCATTAAATTGCCTTGCTAAAATTAAATTTGATTATTGAATATTAATAGATTGGTAATCCAATCTAAAGAAATGATGCATACAATGTATTAGAAAGCATTCACAACATTAAACAACATTAAGCAACATCTACCTAAGATTTCAAAAGATGAAATCTCTAAAGAAAACTAATTATAATTGTGAATAAAATTATTACAATTATATAAAACATCTTTATTGTTAGAAGAATATCTTCCATACTTGTAGTAATCTTGGATTTTCATGCCCCTTTTGAATGATACCATTCATTAGCCCAACTTAAAAGGCATGTCTCGTTATGTAAATATGAGGTTTTATTAATGCTATACTTATTTTCTTTTATTATTGTATCCACCTAGTGATGTGAGATAGGAGGTGTTCATTCATATCAACTCAAAAATGGCATTCCAAATTCTATGCACTCATTAAGAATATAGCATTCATTTGCAAACCAAAATACCTATTTTGGTTCTTTTGTTTGCATCATAAATTCTAAAATCCTATGTGATTCCATTGTATGTATGCATGTATGTATGCATGTATGTATGCATATATGCATATATGTATGTACATGCACATATATGTATGTATATTTAGTGTTGAACATTGTCACCCTTAACAATTTCACACTAGGTTTAGTTCCCCCTATGTGTATGGACTTAATTATGCATCTAATCTTCCCATTTTATAAATAACTTTGAAAAATCAAAAGGTGGGATTGAAAATAAATATTTAATATTTGCTACTGATGTTAAAGGCTCTAAAAAATATGGGGTTGGACTAGGGTTCCCAACACCCTTGTCTAACCCATTTTGGCTAAAATTTAAATATGTCGATAATTTCAACATTTTAATATTTGAAAATCTAAAATCATTTATCAGCTATGGGTATTTGATTTTCATGAAATTAGAAGAATTGCATATAAATACAAGTCATTTTTACCATTTTAATCCTAATGGATCCTAGCAACTTTGAAGAGAAAATCCTAAGGCAATCAATTAAACAATTAGGCAGTCAAGAGAAGAATTAGTAGAATGACAATAACATTCATTTCAATCAAGCATCATGTTAGCCATGCATCATGTTTTCATGTGAGTTTGTTCATGTTTCATGTTCATTTGTTTTGTGAGTACTAACACTTGGAGGACTTCAAATCAAGCATCAATTTCTCCTTGAAGGTGATGAGTGTAAATTACTTTAGCCCATTAAGGAATGCAGATTTGAGTGGTGAGTTGCAACAATAGTCAATATATCACTTATTTATCATTTAGCCTCTACTCGACCGAGGGTAAGCTCTCTTTTTACATCATCATAGCCATTGTGGAGGTAGAAATACCAAAATGGTGTTTGAATTAGGTAAGCCCCTATATGGCACAACCCTTCCCCCTCTTTCATGTGTGCAAGTTACAAATATGAAGTGAATTAGAGAAAGATTGAAGACCAATTTCTCATTCATGCATTAAAGTCCTACAAGTCATCAAGTCAAGAAAAATGGATTTTATTAGCGATAGATAAGTTTCATCAGTAATCCCAAGAGAGAAGAGCACACAAACTAGGAGCAGCAGGATTGAAATCAAATCTTGAGTAGTTTCTACCCAATCTAGGGCACCCAACATCCCTATCCATTTGTTTTAAGCCAAAATTTATATGCCATGTTTTTTTGTGTTTGTTATCTTCTATTCTAAATTCCTTTTCTACTTGTCTATTCTTTGTTTTTAAGAAATCTCAATAGTTTGTTACATTTTTATAAATAACCTAGGAAAATAATTGCATCATAAAATTTAGTCAATTAACAACACATCATTCCACCCCAAAATAAAGGATTAAAACCTTGATCCACCATTCTAGCTCTTCCATTGAGGTTTCTAGCCAAGTGGGTATTGAGATCATTTTTAATCCTTTTCATGTTTCATATTGGAAGAAGTGTGATTTAAGACTTAGATCCTTTTTTCCAATCAAACATTTTGGTGAATCCAACTATTTGTGCACTTAAAAATATTCTAAAATCTAAAACATATAATTTTAAAATTTGAGTATAATCTTAAGTTGTGTGAATTAATCATTTATGCATACAAAAATTCCAGAAAAAAATATTGAAAAATTAAAAATCTACATTACGTTTTCATTTAAAATACTAGGGTTAATTTCAGTTAAATCTAGCTCTTAATTGCATTAAAATTTTTGCATTAGGTCATGTTGAAATCTGAAAGTGTTTAAAGTTATCATTTATGGATATGTATGTTGTTGAAAAGTGAAAAGTTGCATTGTGGTTATTGTCATTTCAAAAAGATAGTAAAATTTCAAAATTCTAGATTAGGATCACTTAACTACTTACTGCACTTTAATATCTAAAAATACATTTGGACTGCATTCTTTTTTTTTTGAAAAATGCATACACAATTGTGTTTTCCATATTAAAAAATAAAATTGAAATTCTATGCATTTCTAGAAATATGCCTATCATCATACCTGAATGATTACAAATTAGGACCCTCAGACACTGTAGAAAACTTCCAATTTTGAAATCAGTAAAATTAACCTACTAGTCTAGGACACCCAATGCCCTTGTCTAGTTAGTTTTTCCTAAAACTTGGATCATAGTTTTGTCTCTATGTTCTATGTATTTATAGGTTTTGTTCTTGCAAATTTATTTATGTTTCTATGATTGTGTTGTGTTTGATCTTCTTTGCATGTAAACTTTAGTGTTTTTAAACTCATAATTTTATGAGCTTTACAACCAATGTCAAGCTTGAGTCTTATAACTCTTTCACACAAGGTATTGCCTCTACTCAATCCATCTTGGATTCCTTCCCTAATCCTATGTCACCAATGACTTTTCCGCAACCTAAAATTCATGTGGACTTGGAGGCTACTATTTCCCATGTCTCTAAAGACAAACTAAAACTATTGGATAAGAATTTATGTCTTCAAGATTACCTAAGTACTGAGCCTTTAGCTAGAGAGACAGTTCCTATTGTGGACAACTTTAGGAATATAAGTGTTGTGTAGTCTAGCTCACATAGTAGATACTAACATTCCTACGACAACTAGTTGCACCCAATCATTCACCAATGCTCAAAACCAATTAGGAAAAATAGTTTCCTCTCCCATAACAATTCCTTTTATTCCCACATTTACACCTCCCGCCATAGCATCGGGAATACAATATAGTAGTAGTCTAAACTCAAGCTTAGGGATTCCTAGTGGGAATCCTTATAGTTTTGTCACTTCACCCATAACATCACCATCACCCCTCTAAATATGCAACACAATAACCCACACATTGTTCATACTAGTTCACCATACTCGAAAAACTCTCAAAATATATCACCTAATGATCTAATGATAAATCATCTTTTGCAAAACATGGCATCATTACAACAAAAAAAAATCAAAATTAAATCAAAATCAAACCAATAAACCTCCAACGTACCTTACATGTAGCCCATTTTCATTTGCTATCCTAAAAAAACCTATACCACAAAACATTGAAACACCCCAATTTGAAAAATACAATGGTAAAGGAGATCCTAACAACCATCTGTCAACTTTTACTACCTTGTGTAGTGACTTCATTTATGAAGATGCACTCCTAGAAAAATTATTTTCAAGATCATTGAAAGACATGTTCTTGGATTGGTTTTTTTCATTGCCAATCAACTCAATTACCTCATTCACACAACTCATTAGTGCATTTCTTCAACATTTTCAAGTAAAGATTGGTCCTTAATTAATGTTAACAAATTTAGTTCATTGTAAACAAGGACCTAAAGAAAAGATAATAAAATTTATTGGATGATACCAATATCTTTACTCACAAATATCCTATAGTCTTCCAAATGCTGATATTCAAATATTTTTATAGGAAATTTGTAACCTAATATTCAAGAATAAATATTGTTGATGAAATATCTATCCTTGGTGCAGGGGCACCCAGGTCAATTAATGCCTCCAAGGGGAAAAGTTAGAATTTTGTTTTGGTTTTGTGATGTGTTCATGTAATAAGGTCTAGAAAGACCATTTCATGTATTTTGGGGTCCAATTAGTGGTCTTGGTTGTTGGAGTTAGAATCTAGATGCAAAACTTGTAAAAAGTTGCATAAATGTTGTCAAAGTTGTAAACACATGAAATGTGAAGAGTCATAAGTTGTAAATGAGGGAAGTGGGACAGTTGTAACTCGAAAAATCAGTTGTAAATGGTTAGTACATGTTTAAAAATTCCTTGGAGGATTGAATCCAAGGTTGAGGTTGTTGATGAAGTTTGGAAGGAGAATGGAAATACATCTCAATTTTCTACATTTTTTAATGTTTTTCTTTGTTCTAATGAATAGTATAGACTTGTATGACCTCACCATGGCCTCAAACCTATTGGAATTGGTGGTGGTGTGAATCTTCTTTATTTTCCTTTTTGCAGCACTCAAATTCATTAAGCTTCAAGCAAGTTAGAGCCATTTTACCCCAAGTAGCCTGAAACCCTAGTTAGGGTAAAAGTGAGCAAACAAATCAGTTTTTGAAGGTTTTCATCCAAAGTGACCTACCTTGATTCTAAGATATGTTGTATAAGGTTGAAATAGGTTTTTGAAACTATGTTTACATTTGTGGTATCATGTTTGTAATGAAAATTATGAAAAAAAAACCCCAATTTGTTGCTCCAATGTTTAAGATTTTAAGATCAAGTTGCCAACTTTTGATGGTTTCCGTACAAAGGACTATGCCCTAATTTTTATATGTGTCGTAAGGGTGAAAATGGTATCCCAAATTTTCCTTACATTTTTAAAATCATTTTTACATCAAAAGTTATGACCCAAAAGGTTGATTTATTGCTCTCTTTAGGCCTAATAGGAAAGGGGTAGTTAAAGTTTGAGCCCTTCCATACAAATGAGCTCTATCTAATTTCTTGGTATGTGTTGTAAATTCCAAAAGGGTATCTGAATTTGTGCTCACTTTGTGGATATAAATTCTCTCTTGAAAGTTGTACTAAGTTTTTCCTTTTTGGAGTACTTTAAGGATTCAGGCCTGTTTGTGAAGGGATGATAGGTAGAATGAAGAATCTAAGTTTTTGTGAATCATATTTGGTTTGAACATGTTGTCCCCACAGTGTCTAGAGTGTTCCAAGTGTTGGGTGAAAGTTCTGAGGAATTGATGCCTTATTTGTGTTTTTTAACCCTTACAGAGTATGCGTCAACTGGGAAGAGTTTGAGTTTGTGGACCATGGAGACTAAGTACATTTCCGTATGTGGTTGAAAAAACATTGTGTCTGTCCCTGCCTCTACATCAATTCTTTACACATTTGTGTATGAATTCATGATCATCAAATATTAATTATTCAATATGAAGGTACATTTGTTTCCTGTTGGTTAATCCAAAGTTGTGCCTCAAAATAATTATCATTCATTTAAAAAGAAAAAGAAAAAAATTCATTAAGATAAACACTCCTCAAACTGCTAATAACATTGACACACAAGTCTCTACCAAAAATATAAATCCATTTCAATTTAGGCAAAGAGATAGGAAATTTTCACAATTTCCCAATTCTCTCCATGTGATAATGTTGTAGGTGTTAAACAAGAACATGATTCAACTCCCTTCAATTAGGCCAATTGACACAACTAAACCTTTACCACCAAACTTAATACAAAAGTATTTTTTCAATATCATTGTACACCCAAACATGGTTTAGAACAATATATGCATCTTATGCATCGAGTGCAAGACCTCATCAACTCTAATCAAATCTAGTTGGGTGACATTAATGAGAAAGGAAATAAATCGGTTTCACCATCTAACCAAAACTTGCAAATATTTACAAACCCATTGCCAAGTCATTCATCAAACTTTGTGCAATGTAGTGATAATGATGAACATTCCAATGATTTATACAACATTGTAAACACACTAGAAGTTCAACCTCATAAAGGCCAAACCACTTTGGTGTCTAACATTTCTTTCACACATATTGATGCATCCATAAACACACCTAATGGTCCTCTTTATATCATCAATAGAATTAATGATAAACCCACAAGGGGAAAACTCAATAATCCCGTATGTGTAGAGAATGTGATCACCGAAGAATTCTTATTTGTACATGGACTTTAAAAAGATAATTGTGAACAATCGAAAGCACGGTTAAAGCTCACGATGGTTTCATTCAACCTATGATAAGTTTGATAACTTTATTGGTAAAGTAGGACGAAAAAATTAGATGTTTCATTTACCATAGTTCTAACATCAGACCAATTTTGTGTGAAGTTAGGCTATCCATGGTTACACTCCATGAATGTGGTCTCATCAATTATTCACAAATGTATAAAATTCCCATTTAAAGAAGAAATACACACTATTTATCACAACGTGTTTAAACCTTTGGCCTCTCATGGAAGTTGTTCAGTAGATTATTTTTGGTCTCAACCTATCAAACCCTTTAAGCCTCATGAGGGATTTTTATTCATGTCATATCAAAATTTTAAAGCTAAACGTATAGCTGAATTGTCCCTTAGTAATATCCTTCTTGAGGTTCCTCAATCTACAATGGCTTTGATGGATGTTTCTCCTACCCCACATGTAGTGAAGGAAATTTTCTGAAATGAGTATACTCCCTTGTCACTTTGAGTTGTATGTTGTAGTTCCACCTTCACCATCTTATAAAAGAGCAAGAGATAACCGTGTAATAAATTTTTTTCCTCCAAGGAAAAACAAGTCTTTAGACCTAAGAATATTATGGTCTCCCAACCATGGTGGTCCCTTTAGTTCTTCCTAAAAAGGAAGAAAAGATACCAATGTTGGGAAACACCTCCATTACCCCTTCATAAGAAGAAAATAATGTGAGAAGAAATAGAAGTGCAAAAGAATGTAAATGAAGACATCGTACTATATCTCATTAGCTTGTAAAAAAATGTGAAACCTTACCTCATGATCATCCATCCATCCAATCCCACTCTGATGAATTACCTCCTGCCCATCCATCCTCATCATCGCTTGACTCCACTCGCCACCCTAACCAAACCATGAAATTGAACCTTACTTATCCCAACGTAAGAAAATAATGAAAGATGCTCATATAAATGATGGAGCTCAAAATCATGTTGATAGTACCAATATGCAACCTATTGTGATACATTCTGATATTGAAGAAGATGATAGACAAGAGGAACAAAAAAAATGTCATAATGAATTAGCTCTTATATTTTCCAAATCAATTAATCTAAATGGGGGCAGCCATGATGATCCTCTTGATGAGAGTGACTCACCATGCATCAAACCTGGTGCTACTCCTTGCATGACACTTGTAGTCTCTTTAGTGTATTGTCTTCCTCCCATTTATGATGAGCAAGATTGGGATGTAGACAATTTTCTTTGGACTAGCTCACGTGTAGTACCTTTGTGTTTGTTTTCTTGCATGTGATGTAATCTCTCGTGATGTTTTTCTTGGAGTGTTTCTATGTTTGTTAGTTTTCTTTGGATGACCCTTATTGTTCTTGTTGGCACAAGGATACAAAGAAAATGAATCTATCACGACTTTCCCCTATTTATATCTCCATTATTCTTTATGTAACGAACATTATTATTTTGCATTTCCTTTAGGGAATGAGACATTTAGGTATCTTCCATGTTTACCTAAAAGAGTGTATGTTGTCTTCATGTGTCATTCCTCCATTGCATTCATAGTTCCATGAGTATCCAAGGAATGATGTTGATTCCAAGCATAATCATTTTAAATACTTTTTATGGTTTATACTGATCCTAGATTTGTGGATCCATTTCATGATATTTATTGTCTTCTTATGTGGTTTTATCTTGGGGACAACCCCTTGTTATGAGTTAGCTTTACCAGGAACATATAATTGACTTAGGGTTTTCCAATAAAATCTCATGGCCTTGTCATGTTACATATATTGTTTTACTCTACCTTAAAGTCAATTGCTCACAGTTGGTATTAGCAATTACTTTAAGGTGGGGGCATGCATTCCATTATGTGCTTCACCTTTTTCACATGCGTTGAGCTTGGTGATGCATTTTTGACATATTGATAATTGTTGTAGTGCCTTATCAAAAATTATTGGGACTATAATTCTTGGTATGGTTAACATGAGAATACTCCTAGTGAATATTGGACTTCACTAGCCCTTGTGTGTCCCTCATTTTCTATTGTTGTAGAAACTCGCCTAGTGAATATTAGACTTCACTAGTCTATGTTTTTTCTTGTCAAAGCTCACCTAGTGAATATAAAACTTCACTAGCCTATGATTCATTGATTCATGTGTCACCTAGCAAATATCAAACTTTGTTAGCCTGTGACTAATGAACACCTTGGGTATGGATACCAGTAAGGTTTTTGTAGAGTTTTCTAGTCCATGATTTTCATATCCCCTTTGCATGTTTGCATTATGTTTTGCATTGTGTTTTCATTTTTTTTGCATTGTGTTTTCATTTTGTGTTCATGTTATGTTTTGTGTTTTCATTGTGTATGTTTCATGTTTTTTATGCTACATTGCATTTCATATGTGTGTTCATTTTACCTTACATTGTCTTGTCATGGGATCTTGAATATGAGGCTAGCACATCCCCTAGATTCAATGCCATCATATCTCTTCAATGCTTGTATAATTGAATCCTTCTTGGCTTAGCTCCATAATTTAGTGTGAGTCTGAACCTAAGTTCATACTCTCACTAAAGTGGAGGATAAATGTAGCATCAAAATTATCACCCTTGATAATTTCACACTAGGTTTAGCTCCCCCCTATGTGCTTGGACCTAATCATACATCTAATATACCCATTTTATAAATAACTTCAAAAAATTAAAAGATGGGATTGAAAATAAATATTTAATATTTGCTATTGATGTTTAAGGTCCTGAAAAGGATGGGCCTAGACTAGGGCACCCAACACCCCTATCCAACCCATTTTGGATAAAATTTAAATATGTTAGTGCCAACATTTTAATATTTGAAAATACAAAATCATTTGTCGGCTATTTATTTTTAATTTTTCAGGAAATTAGAAGAATTGCATATAAATACATCATTTTTACCATCACAATCCTAATGGATCCTAGCAACTTTGAAGAGAAAATCCCAAGGAAATTAATTGAGAAATTGAGTAGTCAAAAGCAGAATTAGTAGAATTACAACAACATTAATTTCAATTAAGCATCATGTTAGCCATGCATCATATTTTCATGCGAGTCTGTTTATGCTTCATGTTGATTTTTTTGTGAGTACTAACACTTGTAGGACTTCAAATAAAGCATTGATTTATCCTTGAAGGTGATGTGTACATGAATTAGTCCACCAAGGAATGCAAATCGGAGTGGTGAGTTGCAATAATAACCAATTTGTCACTTGTTTATAATTTAGCATCTATCCAACTAAGGGTAAGCTCTCTTTTTACATCATCATAGGAATTGTGGAGGTAGAAAAACCAAAATTGGGTTTGACTTAGGAAATTCCCTATATGAAAAAACCCTTCCCCCTCTATCATGTGTGTAGGTTACAAATCTAAAGTGAATTGGAGGAATATTGAAGACTAATTGTTCATTTATGTATCAAGTCCTACAAGTCATCAAGTCAAGGGAAGTGGATTTTATCAGTGACAGACAAAGTTTTGATAGTGAGTCTGAGAGAGAAGAGTGATGAGCTCAATTAGTGGCTCAATTTTGATAGGGTTCATTACATATTTGTTGTTGCTATCATAGACTTTAACACTTGGTTATTGATATTTTCCTTAAGACCATAGACCTTGGCATAAGTTTATCTCTGTGAATTTAATGACATTATCATGCTATGCAAATTACTTATGTTTAATTTACAAGTGGATGAATGAATGTTACTAAGGTAATTATAGATATACATTTGTTTGTGTTTGCTAGTGTTATTGTGTAGGTTTCCACTAAAATGATGATGTCAACAAAGCTTGCTATGTGGGAGAAACTCTTGCCAGTTGGTCAGTTGCCAAGAAGTTAAGAAGCTGATCATTAAGAAGTAAAAGGAGGGAAAATTCTCATGGAGGGAAATTCCTAATTTGAATAAAAATAATGTAACTACCTTTTTAATGGTCATATTTGTTGTTGAGAAAATCTAGGGAGTGTGTTGTGCTAGATTCTCGTTGAAGCAAATCTGCTTTGACCAATTTAGTGCATGCATAACTTCCTCCATCTTTTTCTATGCTTTCAATAAGTGGAATCCTCCTATTTTGATGGAGTCGACTACCTAGATAGTTAGGGTTAGTCAGTAGTTTTTCTCTCTCTAAATAATGGTCAGATGCTCCTTTTGATAAGGTTGGATATTCTGAGTTTGTATTCATATTTTCCAGTTCTAGTAATATAGTCATATTACTAAGATGTTGTACTCATGCTTTCAAGAAATAATATGATATTTTGAGTTGTTGCATTTGAGACTAGTTTAAAGGAGACTCACCCAAGGGGTCCCACTTGGTGAGAATTCCACCTATCTAGTTTAGAAGTTATTTTCTGCTCAATAGTTAGTTTCAATTTCAGCAATTGTCTGTTCCTATAGCCACTGAAATTCCATTATATGATTATTCTTGCAGCCAAGGCATACATAGTAGTTTCTTGTCTGTTTGTTGAGATTGCCATTTCTATTTTTCATTTCCAATATAGTTGTTAATTCTTAGTGAAGATATTGATTTATGCTTGGTGTTTAAGTTAATTTCCTTCTAGAATTTTATTTCCAACATTGTTTCTTTCCTAGTTTATGGATCATTGCAATGAAGTCCTAGTGCACATACATTGTTGACCCATTTCAAGTTTACATCCCTGGGTTGACAATTGAAATGTACCTTCATGATGAGTGAGATAGATACTTAGTGTAGATGTTCAATCTCTAAGTCATAGCTCTAAGGGATTATTTATTAAACCATTAAAGGAGGCCAACATTTTTGGCACCGTTGTTGGGGATGGTGTCAAACTAGGCAGTTCTTTGGAGTCATTGATAGTTTCTTTCTTATTGTAGTAGTTCTGAATTTTTCTCTTAGTTACCCTTCATTTACGAAAGTAATGACCCCCTATTCTTTCACCAATTCTTTGTGTGAGTTGGTTGATACTGAGTTGATACTGCATGCATAAAGGAAGGAGGAGAGATGCTCATGGGATATTCCTTCCTAATGACCCTGATCCATTCCAACTAGTTGAACATCAAAATATACCAAGAGATGAAGAAGAAGAAGAGGCACACCCTTTTGCTGATGCATTTCCTCATCTTACCAATTTAGACACTTCCTCTAAAGATAAAAATCTGATTGAGAATCCATTTTCTTTGGATCTTCATCAAGCAGGCATGGGTGATGAGAATAATGAGAATAGACATAGAAACATACCTAATCAACTAGCTTTTCCATTCCCCATTGCTCATGAAAATGAAGTTGAAAACCTCAAAAATATCCCTACTTCAGTCCTTAATAAGTTCTATGGACTTGTCACAGAAGACCCTGATACTTTCTTATTTGAGTTTGATATGCTCTACATAAGCTATGACTATACCACTGATGCTCATAGGCTTAAGTTGTTTCCTACCACTTTGAAAGAAGCTACATTGAGATGGTTTATGAGCTTGGGTAGGAATATTGTAGAGACTTGGGATGACATGAAGAAAAAGTTCCTTGAGAAGTACAAGGAATATTGCAGGGGAAGTGACATGAGAGGAGATGAAATCTTTAGGATGCAACAATAGGAAGATGAGAGTTTGGAGGATTACATTTCAAGGTTTTTCTTTTGCTTTTAGAAATATCCACATCATACACTTAATGGAGAGTCTCAAAAGCTACTTTTCTTGAGAGGAATCAATGACAACCGCACTGATGCTTTGGACTTGATGGGAGGAGGAGATATCACCCAAGTTCCTTGGGATGATATTAAGAAGACATGTTAGAACTATTCCAGGGTAGCCTCAAAGAAAGGAAGAGGTTACCAATCCTCTATGGGTAAATCATCCACCAATGGAGTTTCAAGGATGGAGATTACTCACTTTTTGGTAGATTTCAAGCAAGACATCATAAACAATCTAGCTACCTAGCTGGATACACTTCAAGTAAAGAAGAAACATGAGGAGGCATAGGCAATGTTGGCAGAATATTTCCCTCATTGCAGACAAAAGAAGAAGGACTGCAGATGCAAAATGGTAGCTAACATTGACAACAAGCAGATTCCACTTGAGTTCAAGCCAATCCAGGGTGATGATGATCAAGTATACTACATTGCACAAAGGAGGACATGGGCTCCAAGACAAGGTATGCCACCGGATCCTTGATCTTTTGTTGGGCCTAAATTTCAATTCTTATGCATCTAGTAACCAATGGCAACCCCCATATCCATCCAGCTATGGAGGATATCAAGCTCATCCTTGGAATAACCCTCCAAATACCTGGTCCAATCACCAAAAATCTCCACCCCAGTGGCAACAGCCTCAAGGGAATTGGAAATAGTTTTAGGGGAATTGGCAGCCACCTCTAGGAAACTAGCAACGAACATCCCAATGGAGGGGAGGACAACAATGACCAAACCAAACAACTAGTTACATGCAACCACCTTCACATCCTCAACAACCTACTATAATGCCTCCTCCTACTAGCTCAAGTTCAAGCACACCTAAGCCTACTCAATTACTAGCTCAGCCCACACCTAACCCATATAATAAACCACAACAACATCTAGTATACTCTACAGATCCTAATCAATTTCCTACATATGTTGTGAGTGTGAGTGACATCCATCTACGTTCAGGAACTACTTTTCTAGCTCCTTCCACTCCTATCATCATTGAGCTTCCTATGGAAGAAGAGGAGCCTCTGAATGTCCCCATGCAACCTAGTGTGCCTATAAATCCTGAACCAGTTCATTCAAAGGTTAGAAGTTGTTAAACAAAAGGAAGAGAAGGAAGAAACAATCTTTGACATCTTGGACTAGTTGAGACACATATGTTTCAAGATACCTTTGTTTCAAGCCATAAAAGATGTCCCTATATATGGAAAAGCAATCAAGGAAGCATGCCTTAAAAAGTTAGGGAGGAAAAATAAAGACCCCACCACAGTTCATATGGTAGGACAACTGGCAGATATCATGCTTGGAAAAGTTGTAGTTCCTAAGTACATTAATCCAGGTAGTCCTGTGGTAGGAGTTATTATAAACAGAATCCAAATCAAGAATGCTCTAATTGACTTGGGAGCAAAAATAAATGTGATGACCAAGGACGTCCCACAACAACTAAATGTTGCAAACACGAGACCTACTTGTACTATCTTGTAGCTTGATGATAGTTCCACTATTAAACCTAATGGTGTAGTAGAATACCTTGTGGTAACTCTAGACTCTTGGGAGTACCCAACAAATTTTATGATCCTTTCTCCTAAAGCTACACTAGGAAAGTATCCCATTATTCTAAGAAGGTCATGGTTGGCCATAGCAGATGCTTACATTGGATGTCAATCAAGGGACATGGTCATTTTTTATTGGAAGAGTACCAAAAAGATTGATTTCTACCCTCTTTCTCAACCATCCCATGACTTGGATAACCCCATATGGCCACATGTTGGTGAAGAGGCCGAGAAATTCAATTCAATGGCACAACTCATGATGTTAGGAAAATATTATTTCATGTAGCTTCAGGAGGAAGATGAAGTGTTGTACCACATAATTCAAAACCATTGTGAGGTGCATGAAGAGTCATCTACTCATGAATCTGGTGCTACCAGTTCAGTGAAGACACTTCTGCCCACTCCTCCTGCAACTGAACTTCCTACAACAACTGATATGCTCCATACATTGTTGCCACATGAATTAAAAATTCCAAGTATTAGTGAAGCAGCTATAATAGAGTTAACCACACAAGTGCAAGTGTTAGAAGGAAAACATTTGAATATTACGAGCAAGTTGAGTCAAGAGAAACAATTGTCTCTGAAAAACCTATTGAAGACTCACCAACATGCATTTGCATGGGAATACCATGACATGAAGGGATTGGACCCCAAGATCTGTACTCATAGGATATATATTAGAGATGATTGCACACTAGTGAGGAAACAACAAAGGAGAATCAACCCTACATTGAGGGAGATTGTAAAAGGGGAACTACAAAAATTATTGGATGCAGGATTTATCTACCCCATCTTAGACAGCTAGTGGGTTCCCCCATTGGTGATTGTGCCTAAAAAGGGGGGTAAATGGATATTTTTTGTTGACTATAGGGAACTAAACTCTACCACAAAAAAGGATCATTTCCCCCTTCCTTTCATAGACCAAGTATTGGATTCCATTGCAGGCAAGCAATATTTTTAGTTTGTAGATGGATTCAGTGGCTATAATCAAATACAAATTGCACTTGAGGATCAAGAGAATACCATCTTTACCTGTCCATGGGGGAATTATGCCTACTCAGTGCTTCCATTTGGGTTGTGTAATGCACCCACAACTTTTCAAAGGGAAGTCATTAGTATATTTTCAGACATCTCACATAATTGCATGGGAGATTTGTATGGATGATTTTACTACCTATGGTGTTGATTTTGCAGAAGCTCTAGAGAATATAAGGAAGGTTTTGCAGAGATGTGAAGACCATAACCTATCCTTGAATAGTGAAAAGTCTTTCATGATGATGTAGGAAGGAGTAGTCCTTGGGAACTACATCTCTAAAAAGGGAATTCAAGTAGACTCGACCAAGATTGAAGTGATCACCAATCTGCCTATTCTCACAAAGCAAAAGGATGTTAGCATTTTCTTGGGTCATGCAGGGTACTATAGGTGTTTCATCAAAAAATTCAAAAAAATGGCAGCACCACTATACAATCTTCTCACTAAAGATGTTGAATTCCAGTGGATAGAGGATTGTAACAAGGAATTCTCTGATTTGAAAGCAGCTTTAACCCATGCTCCTACACTCAAAGGTCTTAATTGGGAGCTTCCTTTTCACATTCATATAGATGCATCAGATTATGTTGTGGGAGTTGTATTGAGACAGAAAGAAGGAACCATTGAGAATGCAATCTATTTTGTTAGCAAAAACCTACAAGGGATTGAATTTAATTACATAGTGACAAAAAAAGAAATATTGTTAGTCAACTATTCCCTTAACAAATTCAGGCACTATATAACAGGGTATCCGATTTTTATTCATATAGACCATGCAACAATAAGATACCTCATGAATAAGCCCTTGATTTTAGGTAGGCTAGCAAGGTGGTTGTTATTGATGCAAGAGTTTGACATCACCATTGTTGATAAAACAAGAAAGGAAAATGTGGTAGGAGACTTTCTTTCTAGATTGACTACATCAGAAGATAATCAAGTTATTGATGACTCTTTCCTTGATAAAAATTTGTTTTCCATCAATGTGCATACACCTTGGTATGCTGACATAACTAATTACCTGGTTACAGGGAGATTTTCTCCTCATTTCTCTCCAAAAGAGAGAAGGGTACTCATTGAGAAAACCTTTCATTTCTCATGGATTGTAGGCTATTTATTCTACACTATACTAGACCATGCCATGAGGAGATGTGTAAGGGAAGATGAGACATATGATATATTGCATGCATGTCACAATTAACCCTATGGAGGGCATTTTGCAGCCAAGAGGACAACAATGAAGATCCTTAATAAAGGATATTACTATCCCACACTTCATAAGGATATAGATAGGTATATAAGGAAGTGTGATAGATGCCAAAGGATGGGTCAGCCAACCAAATCTAATGAGATGCCTCTTTAGCCACAAGTAGTCATCACTCCATTTGATAAATGGGGACTGGATTTTGTAGGACCCATTGATCCTCCATCAAATGGTAAATCCTACATCTTGGTTTGCACTGACTATGTGACCAAGTGGGTTGAGGTTACAACAATAAAGCATGCCAGGGATAATAAGGTTGCAAAATTTCTTTATGAGGAAATCTTCACTCGTTATGGGGTCCCAAGGGAGATACTGACTGATCAAGGGGCTCAATTTACATCAACCCTTGTCACAACACTAGTTAATGAATATAATGTGAGGCACAAGAAGTCTACTCCCTATCACCCTTATGCCAATGGCCAATCTAAGGTGACCAATAGGGAAATTGAGGCAATTCTGACCAAAACAGTGGCTATTCATAGGAAAGATTGGGAAAATAGGATGCCAGAAGCTATCTAGGCCTATAGGACCAGCTAGAAAATAACCATAGGTTTCACTCCTTTTGAATTACTGTATGGGAAGACAACTATGATGCCCATTGAATTTGAGCATAAAACTCTTAGGACTGCACTAGATCTTGGGATGAACATATCCGAGGCACAAAAGGATAGAATCTTATAGTTGTATGCTTTGGATGAGATGAGAAAGACATCCCTGCATCATATTGAGGTAGTGTAGAATCAAAGGGTCAAATGGCATGATAAGTACATAAAGGAAAAGAAGTTCTAGCCTGGTGATTGTGCACTCCTTTATGACTCTAGGTATCAAGACAATGCAGGTAAATTGCATGTTGGTGTAATTAATTAATTATTACACTAGCATAAGTTAACTTAGGTCTTGCATTTAATTAATTAAGTCCTAGGTTGCATTATTAGATAAATCATTTAATAAATGGGATAATATTCCCTTCCTTATTTGTAGGAGATTAGATTCCTTCTAGAAGATGAGTTGTCCTAGAACTTATCTCAGCATTTAATGATCATCTAGATAGGGTTCACATGTTGTCACATGTTGTTAGATCAAGACACATGGCAACATCTCATGCATATTAGGTTTTCATTCTTGCCTATATATTCAAGGCATCTTGTACATTTGTAATCAATCAATCCAATATCTTTTTCATCTTATCAATAGAATCTTTAATCAAGCATTCCATTGTTGCAACACTTTCTGGGTGGTTGATTATCTTTCCTGGCTCAAATGTCCTCCATCGAAGACTATAGCTTCAAGGACTGTGCATCCATAATCTCAACATGGTATCAGAGATTATCCAGTGAAACGTCAACCCTCGATCAAGAAAGTTGGTGTGCGAGATTCTTGCAGGCTGAAGGTTTCCATTGCAGGCTACTTGTTTCCACCCGGGGACAAAGCTGATTTCTGAAGCAGATTGAGTCAGATCCGAGCTCGCCATTGTCTTCAAAAGGCCTTGAAACCCTAGGATCGCTTGCCCATTCATCAAAATCGAATACATCAATCCGGGAACTTTAGAGGTATTTTTTAGGGTTTGCAAAATCAATCGTACTATCCATACAATTTGCAGCAAAAAATCATCCCTTGATGTTGTCCTTTGAGGCAAAATTTTTTTAGCAGCAGGCCACTTTTCGTTTCAGAAAAATCGGGCTAATATTTTTTATTATTTGGCAAAAAATCATATTTCTATAGTTTGCAAAAATTATTTGATCAACCAACATTTCAATTGCTTGGTCGGCATCCTCTTTTAATTTGCAGACTATAATATTTCCATCGACTTCAATAAATCTATCGGTCAACTTTTTTGGAGGATTTGTTCTTTTTAAAAATAATCGACATTTTATTTTGATTTTTAATTGCTTTCAAGCAATATTAAAAATCAATATTTATATCCTTGGTCGGTTATATTTTAAAGTCTGCAAAATATATTTGGCCTTTATTAATCTGTAGGGCCGTCACATCCACCGTTGCCGTGTCCCATCACCGTTTGTCGGCATCCTTCTCACTGGTTCTTCTACTAGCGTCCTTTTCTTTCACCAACAACCGTGGTCACATCTCCGGTTCTCCACTAGCCGCTCTACTCCCCATCGCCGGTTCCCCATCGCCGGGCGACTACCAGAGTTTGCTCCCACTGATCAGGCTCTCATCGCCGACAATAGATTGCTCCTCCCGCCGGCCGAAGTTATCACTGCTAGCCCCGACCTGGTCCTATCAACGACTGAGGGGTTCGCTCAACCAGCGGCGCCGCCCCGGCCGCCGCTCAACAACCGCTCCGCCGCCGCTTCACCTGGTGGCACTTTTTTTTCCACAGCCTGAGCCGCGGTCACATGAACGACCAGTATTTTAGCCCGAGGTGCTAATCTTTTGCACCTGTTTAGCCTGCAAGTGCCTCAAATAGGCATTTTTTTCATTTGATCACAACTTTCACCCAGGATATCAAAATTTGACAAACGATATACTGTCGGAAAGGGAATTTTGTGTACTTTCCAGTGGTGAGATCCATTCTGCAAAATTTTTCTTGCAAAAATTTGTATAGTCAACTAAAGCCCAAACCCTAATTTGGACATAAAGGCTTGTAACTTTGCAACCGCTCATTAGATTTCAGTGATTCTAGCGGCATCAGGAAGGTGATTCAAAGCTTTTTTTCATCAGTCCAGCCCCTTGACCAGCTTTAGCTCCAGGTACTCTTGCATGTGATTTTTTTCAGTTTGGTGCATTTGCTCAATAACCTGGTCATCTTGAAGCTTGGGAAAAGATTTTTTGATTCAGTTAGCATCACTTCAGTTGTACATCATATTTGTAAGTCTCTATTTGTTGTTTAAGGTAATTTGTCTTTGTTTTTGTGGAGAAATTTCATTATGTGGCTTGCATATTTCTCTCCTTCTTTGGCTATGTTGCACAAGGGTAACTATCAGCAATGGCGAGATGGGATCTGCCACCATCTCCAATCACTTGATTTGTTGCCACATCTATTTGGTATTGTTCCTCATCCAAGTGAAGGTATTCAAGAATTTGCTTGGAGTTGCAACAGATACACTGTTTTGGAGATCATTGCGATGCAAGTTGATTGCGATGTTTTGAGATCTATTGAACATTGTGATTGTCCTCACATTCTTTGGACTAAGCTTTGGGAGATCTATGGAGATTCAGATACTCCACCATTCCCCGATGATCATGTTTCAAAATGTCATTCTTCAGATCAAGTACCCCATGATGTTATTGTTGTGCAGGAAGTTGATTACCTTGATCTTTCTGAAGAGGTTGACAAGGTCTCTTTCTGTGCTTCTTCTTCATCAGAGACAGTTGGTATCCCTTCACATTCAGTGATTTCTTGTCTAGAATCATTGATTGAGGCTTCCATCATCATCTCTATCCATTAGGACACATTCAATTTTTCAGACTTGACATCACATGATGGCTTTGTTTCAGGTATCACTGATTTGGCTACTTCTATAGGTTTGGAGAAAATTCTTGAGGGGATATCACTCCTCTATTCAGATTTCACTTTGGAGAGTTGTTTTGAGTCTCCCCATTCTTTTGTCTCAACCTTGATTGGGAATCCAGAGACTATCCTAGAGACACTTGGTTTCTCTTTAGAGATTTCATATCCGAGACTTCTTCCCTGTCATTCCATTCAGGATTTGCAGTTTCTTCAACATCAACCATTGGATTTGCTTCAGACTTCTTTCAGTGGTTTTGAGGACACTTCATTCAGGGGGGGCTATCAAGTCTCCATCCCATCCATCATATCCATCACATCTCCGTCTTTGGATATTGTTCAACATCCATTTTTGCATCATCCTAGTTTGTCACTCTCTTCATTGATTGTGGCCTCTTCATCATCAAGCAAGGAGACATTTGAGTAGAGTTCAGAGACATCATCATCCATATTCATCCTTCCTTCCTTCAATTCCTATCCAGAATGGGAAGCATCTTTGCACTTGCAGTTGGTTTTGTTTCTTCCGAAAGGGAGACAAGTTGTTTGTTGACATTGGATCTTGTTCTGTCTTCAGACACTTACCTTTTTTGCAAGTGATATCATCTTTAGCAGGGCTATATAGTCTCTCTCTTTCCCTCCTATGGGGGGGCATTGATTTTTTTGTATCCATGTGACAGATGGTGTACTTGGGGGGTATTTGGGATTCCTCCATCCTTCCCATCATATCTCACATTTTCTGCATTTTCATCTCCTTTTTGGAGAGGGGTTTTATTCCCACTGGGTTTTCCCCTTTTCTCCATTTGTGGGAGATTTTTTTGCATCTTCATGTACATGGGTACCTAACATGGCCTCGTAGTCAGGACCCATAATCATCTTGCATAATCATTGCATTTTTCTCCCTAAGTTGCACTTATGGGGGGGTGTTGGTGTAATTAATTAATTATTACACTAGCATAAGTTAACTTAGGTCTTGCATTTAATTAATTAAGTCCCAGGTTGCATTATTAGATAAATCATTTAATAAATGGGATAATATTCCCTTCCTTATTTGTACGAGATTAGATTCCTTCTAGAAGATGAGTTGTCCTTCTAGAACTTATCTCAGCATTTAATGATCATCTAGATAGGGTTCACATGTTGTCACATGTTGTTAGATCAAGACACATGGCAACATCTCATGCATATTAGGTTTTCATTCTTGCCTATATATTCAAGGCATCTTGTACATTTGTAATCAATCAATCCAATATCTTTTTCATCTTATCAATAGAATCTTTAATCAAGCATTCCATTGTTACAACACTTTCTGGGTGGTTGATTATCTTTCCTGGCTCAAAGGTCCTCCATCGAAGACTGCAGCTTCAAGGACTGTGCATCCATAATCTCAACATTGTAGACTAGATGGTTCAAACTGTATGAAGTTGTAGAAGTATTTCCCAATGGAGCTATACAACTCACCACCATTGACCTTGTTAGATTCAAACTTTTAGTCAATGGCCATTGTATAAGGTTGTATCACAAGCTACCATCCAAGGAAGAGTTCATGCATCAATTTATTCAACACCCAACCACTGAACTTCTTGTAGCCAAAGGAAGCATACCTAGTGTCCCTCCTTCTGACTGATTCAAGTACACATGCAATCACTTCATAATAAAGATTTCCACTTTTGTGGGAGTCCACTTCTTCATTAATCCACCCATCTTCCCATCCATCTCCATCTTCTCTCTCTTCCATAACTCCACTATCACTCCACTTCGCCATCATTCCATGCCATCACCACTGCATTAATTGCTCAATTGTAATTCTTAAAAGTAATTGGTACCTTCTCCACATTATTTGCAATGAAACTCCATGTTTTTAGGTACGTATGCGAAAATTTGTTGTATGTTAATTACCTTTAGTGCATTTCTTTAATTATTGTAATTAAATGTAGATATTTCACATAGCATGAAATTGTACTCTGCCTTATCCAATCATAATTATCAACCAGCCTGTGCGAACACATGTCGTAATTTAGGTTGGGGGGAGTGTCAAGACACAAATCCATGTGTCATCCATATCAACAAATTTCAAATAAGCCAATTTGAATGATAAATTGAAATGATGACTTGCATGTGTAGAATGTCCCTAAATCACCACCATTTTTCTTGATGATACCCTTCATTAATGAATCTTTATTGCCTAGTCATAATCTCAAATGTCACCCAAAACAAAAATTAAATTGGTGAGCTACATGACATTGGCGTCAACACTATAGAAGAAGGAATTGCAGGAAGAAGAAGTTGGGGTTTTCAAAAAGAAATTGCAGGAAAAGGAAATTTAGCCAAAGTGCTTATTGATTGCGGGTAGCTAAAACAATGGGAGGTCAGCTAATTAGGAATGAAACCATGGTTCATGATGTGGTAATGCAGGATGCACCTTCTTAGCAGAGTTTAGAAATTGTGGATGGTTGGATTATTTCTTCAAAATCGACAGCTACAATGAGGACATTGCACAAGAATTTTCACATACACTCTTTGAGGGGAAGGCAATGGTAAAAGGGTTGGAGGTGATTGTTATTGAGGAAAGAATTGTGGAGGTAATGGGTTTACCTACTGATTGTGAGCCATACTCTACTGCCAGAGATGTAAGGTCGGTCAGGGCTGAATTTATTGAACCAAGTGACCCTTCGTTGGTAGTGGATAAAAAAGGTACGAAGAGAACTTCTCTACCAAAGCCATGGAAACAAGTAGCTATCCACATTGTCAAGTACATTACTTGTGAGGGCCGCTAGTCATGCTTCCATTCTGTACACTTCAAGCTCCTAAAACATATGAGGTATGGATGAAGAATGAACATGCCAATGTGTTGTATCACCTTATTTCCATCATGGAAGCTGAAATGCAAAAAGGTAGGGATAATTTTGACTCTCACCATTGTTTAATAAAATTGTTAGTGGAAAAATCTCTGCAAGAAGTGTCTAATATGACATGGGAGGAGTTTGTGAATATTGATCAATTTAGACCCAAACATATACGTCTTAGAGGTCAATCTCAACCTCATAGGGTTAATAGAGGTGATCCCACAATACTGGTTTACAATTTTTGGCCAAACTGGACATTGAACTGATTTTTTCTAACTAAATCTTCACTTTCAGACACCTCTAGCAGCTAAACCGCGAGGAATTTGAAGATGATTCAAACTAATGATTTGTGAAATTATGTTTGTAGATTTTAAATATATTTTTTTCAAAAATATTGGAATTAGATTGTACTTCTTTTTCCATCTCCTTTGAAAACTAGTTTTTTTTTTTTTCAAACACCATTTTTAAGGAGTGATGCTCACCGTAACACATAAATTTTTCTCCATGAAGGATAAAATTATATTTTTCAAATTTAGATTTGTAACTACAATATCTAGTGCTTCCAATTGGTTTCATAGTGTTTTATTGAATATTTTCTCTTTAATCAAGTTTTGAAGTCAAACCAATTACAATTTAGACATAGGTGGACCGTATAACACAACTTTTTTCGTATGTATCAATTTTTTTTTTTTGTATCAAGGACTTCAATATCTAGTGCACTCATATTTTTCAAATTTTTTTGATAATATTCTATTTGTCCACATGTGCAGAACAAAGAGCTTGGTTTTTCGTGAAAGACCTACATTCATAAGAAATAAAAAAATAAATATAATAATCAAATCAAATCAAATTAAAATTATACTTTTTTGGAAGCTTATAATAAGGACTACATACAAAAAAATAAATAAATAAATTCATTTGATCCCCCAAAAGGTAAATCAAAAGTGGTTTTTTTTCAACATTTTGATAGGTGTAAAGGAGACTTCGTTATAGGTATGGTTTAAAACTAGCAAGTTTCTATCCAAGGGGGATTGGTCTAAGGTGGTTTGATCAAACCCTCTTCAATTGGAATCTTTTAAATAGAAATTTTCAAGGCTTAAATCATTATATTTTCTAAAAATATGTGATTTTAGCAAAAATTAGGATCTCCTAAAAAGTGTAAACCACTATTGTGGCAGCACCCATAGGGAAGTGAGGGTTGTTGAAATTACTCCTGGAGCATCAACCTCTGGGAAAAACCCTAGTTCAAACCCTCTTGTAGCTGAGCAAGCTATTGAAATCAGGTCTTCTGAGTTAGAATATTCGATGAGGAAAGTTCATCCTTAGAATCTGATATTAATGTTGTTCCCAAAACCCCAATTCGAACTAGGGTTGCCCTTAGGATAGAGGACACACAAATGAAAGAAGCATAAATGAAAAATGTAAAGGAAAAGAGGAAAGTGGTAGAAAAAGTAACACCAAACCCTAGGAAATGAAAGGTTGATAACATTGTTCTTCTTGCAACCGAAGAAAAAGATAAAAACCCTCCTAAGAAGTCAAAACCAATTGGGCCAATCACTAGTGTACCTCCAAAGAGAAGCCCTAGGATTAGAAAAAACATCTAGGGAGGAGACAGAAGCCCCAATGGGGCAAGTAAATGTTGAGGAAAAAATATTATTTTGAGAAACAAGCAAATATCAGATTGGCAGAACTCGCTGCCATTGCAGAACAGGTTGGGAATCAAGAACAAGATGAAAGTCCATAACCCCTACAACAAGAACAAGATGAGAATCCAAAATTCTTGCAGCCAGAGCAGGATAAACAACCTAAATCATTGCAACTGGTGTTATTTGAATAACAAGAATCGGTGCAAAAAAATTGTTTGGTAGGAACACATAAACCTCCTGATTTTTCATGGAATGACATAGCTATGAAACTATGGAGTGAGATGCTGAGAAAAGAAGAGGAATGGAGAAAGGAAAAGTGCAAGCTACAAAATGAGATTAAAAAGAAAAACATAGAGATTGAAGAAAAGAATGCAAAAATTACTACCTTGAAGCAAAAGGTAGACAATGTGGTAGATTTAATACCCAAGATGCTGACATGTAGAAATCCTCCTAGAGTGTATGCCTTGCACTTAAAGGAGCGAAATATTTCCTTTAAACTATCAAGGATTATTTCAGGTTTGTGTCCTACTCTTGACACTCCGCATGAATTTTTATAGGCTTATTAGTTTGCCCCTCCTGATGTTAAAAATTTGTTAAGTGAACTATACCTACATAACTATGTTTTGTCTGATGATCATGATTGGAATCCCTTGTATATTGGAGACCTCCATTTAAGGGAATTTATGTCCTAGATTCATAATGAAATTAGTTGGGGGCAATAGTATAGAACTTACAGGGAAAGGGAATTCCATACTCCCTTGCCTCTCAAGGCTGAATCTATTTACCCTAGAGATATTTTCCAGGCATAACACATAATTCTTTTGTGCCCTAGCTACAAGGATAAGATTATGCCTGTTAGAGACGAGGCTTACAAGGAATATGAGAAGGTAGCCAAAACCACAGGAAAATCAGTAATGGGATACTTAGCACAAAGGTAGAACAATTTACTAGAAGAATTGAAACAAGTTGAACCCCACTCTTTATAGAACTATGTTGCAACATGCAAAAGAGTTGACAGGTACATACAGATTGGTAGAAGGAAGAAACAATTTTGGCTTCCATTAACATTTCAGCCACCTACACTATTGTGTCCTATGCTAGATTACAAGTTTTACTAGTATGAAGTAGCTGCAGAAAGGGAAAGATGGGACAGACTGAAGAACAAACAAGGATTCTATTGGGATCCTAATTCAAACACTTGAGAGACTGATGTGGGACAGCTGTCAGTTGGTGACTTCAAGGCATTATCTAGGGAAAATAATAGTGCTCCTTCTGCTAGAGGACTAGCAAAATGTTAGGTTGGGGGGAATGATGAGCTCAATTAATGGCTCAATTTTGATAGGGTTCATTACATATTTTTTGTTTCTATCATAGACTTTGACACTTGGTTGTTGATATTTTCCTTAAAACAATAGACCTTGGCATAAGTTTGTCTCTGTGACTTTAATGAAATTATCATGTTATGTGAATTACCTATGTTGAATTTACAAGTGGTTGAATGAATGTTACTAAGGTAATTATAGATATACATTACTTTGTGCATGCTAATGTTATTGTGCAGGTTTCCACTAAAATGTTGATGTCAGCAAATCCTGCTATGTGGGAGAAACTCTTTAGAGCTGGTCAGTTGCCAAGAATTCAAGAAGCTGATCATTAAGAAGTTTAAAAGGAGGGAAAACTCTCATGGAGGGAAATTCCTAATTCGAATAAAAAAAATGTAACTACCTTTTTAATGGTCATATTTGTTGTTGAACAAATCTAGGGAGTGTGTTGTGCTAGATTCTCATTGAAGCAAGTTTGCTTTGACCAATTTAACACATACATAACTTCCTCCATCTTTTTCTATGCTTTCAATAAGTGGAATCCTCCTATTTTGATGGAGTTGGCTACCTAGGTAGTTGGGGTTAGTCAATAGTTTTTCTCTCTATAAATAATGGTCAAATGCTCCTTTTGATAAGGTTGGATATTCTGAGTTTGTATTCATATTTTCCAGTTCTAGTATAGTCATATTACTGAGATGTTGTACTCATGCTTTCAAAAGATAATATGATATTTTGAGTTGTTGCATTTGAGATTAGTTTAAGGGAAACTCACCCAAGAGGGACCACTCGGTGAGAATTTCACCTATCTAGTTTAGAAGTTATTTTTTGCTCAGTAGTTAGTTTCAATTTCAACAACTATTTGTTCTTGCAACCACTGAAATTCCATTTTGTGAGTGTTCCTATAGCCAAGGCAGACAAAGTAGTTTTCTGTTTGTTTGGTGAGATTGACATTTCTATTTTTCATTTCCAGTTTGGTTGTTAATGCTTAGTGTAGATGTTGATTTATGCTTAGTGTTTAAGTTAATTTTCTTCCAACATTTTATTTCCAACATTGTTTCTTTCCTAGTTTATGGATGATTGCAATGAAGTCCTAGTGCACATACAATGTTAACCCATTTCAAGTTTATGTCCTTGGGTTGACAATTGAAATGAACCTTCATGATGAGTGAGATGGCTACTTAGTGTAGATATTCAATCTCTAAGTCACAACTCTAAGGGATTAGTTATTAAACCATTAGAGGAGGCCAACAAAGAGCACACTGACCAAGATCAACATGAGTTGGAAATTAGATCTTGAGTAGTTGCTACCTAATCTAGGGCATCAAACACCTTTGACCAACTGTTTTAGACCCAAATTTATATGATAGGTTCTTCCAAGTTTTCTCTCTTCTATTTGGATTTTTGTTTTTGCTTGTTTATTATGCTCTTTTACAAATCTCAACAATTTGTCTCATTTTCATAAATAACCTAGGAAGATCATTGCATTATAAAATTCAGTCAATTAACAACACATTATTCCACCCCCAAACAAAGGATTAAAACCTTGATCTACCATTCCTACTCTTCCACTAAGATTTGTAGCCAAGTGGGTATTGACATAATTTTTAAGCCTTTTCATGTTTCATATTAGAAGAACTATGATTGAAGACCTAGATCCCTTTTTCCAATCAAATAATATATATGTATCTATGTCTGTATCTATATATGTATAGATACATATAAGCATACAATAAAATATATGTGTGTGTATGTATATGTATGTATATATGTACATACATGCATGTTCATGTACACATATACATACATATCCATATACATATAGATATATATTTAGGTATGTATGAATGTATGCATACATGGATGTATATATGAATGTATGTATGCATATATTGATGTATGGATGTATGTATGCATGCATGCATGTATATATGTATGCATGTAAGTATCTATGTATGCATGCACACATGTATATATGGATGAATGCTATATGAATGCATGTACATAGGCATGCATGTGTGTATAAGAGTGAATTTGCACCTCATGTGCAAATCCCCTTTTTTCCTTTATCCACCTTAGAAAACCAAGTTTGAAGGATTAATTCCACTTAAGCCCACTGCTTGCATCCCACTTGGCGCCTATTTTGAGTGTTAGTGGAGGCACTTCTGTCAAGGATGCCCACGCGGTGCACTTATGTCCTTGGTAGATTCTTGCAGTTGGACTTGTGGAGGCGTTACTCTTCTCATTGGAGGTGAAGCTGTAACACCTCCTTCGGCCGACCAACCTGAATATGGCCATTTTTCTCCATTCCTCCTTCAAATTCATCCCTTCAACATGCATTCCAACCTCTTGACTAGATTCACAAGCCTTTTCCATACTCTTGCACTCACTCTCAAGCTCTCAAGCAACATTTCAAGCACTCCATTGCAGCCAAAGCAACACTCCATCACTTCAGTAGAGCAAGTTTGGGACCATGCCATTGCAACAGAGGCTCGAGTACTCTAATATTCTCCCCCAAGCAGTCTTGAGTGCTCTTGGTGGAGGTGGTAAGCTTCCCTTTCCTCTCCTCTATCACTTGGTTGAGTAGCATAACACTGTTTTGTAGTGCTTCTTTTCTCTTTACTACATTATTTCCTTTAACTCATTTCCTTGGTTGTCTGTGGAGGTGGAAACACCGAAACGGGGGTCTGACTGAGGCAGGTCCCTATACAACCACCCAACATTTTCCTCTCTTGTTGTGTGTAGGAGCACACACTTCTTGAGGAATTAGCTGGTGAATGAATTCCTTGGTGAGATTCTTCTTGCTCTCTTCACTCTTGCATATTTTCTTTCTAATATTAAAGAGTATTTCATTTTCTTAATCACATCACTCTGTCCCTTTAGTTAATCAGCTGGGCCATTAGCTAGTTTTATTGGTTTGACCTCATCTTCACTGTTGTCTGCTCGTTCAGACACTAGCACACTTTTGAGATGCCAACATGTCGTGCTGACGTCCAGAGACCACACTTTTTTCCTCAAACAGAGAGCTTCCTGAGGCATAGTGTTAGACCTAAAACTGGCTTGCATAACCCTTTCTTGTGTTTTGGGTTTGCAGAGTAACTAAGAGGCCTCGAGGTCCTCATTATTGTTGCCTCACATTTCCAAACATTACACTTAGCTGAGGTAAGCTAGGGCAGCCTCTCGTATCTTGACCCTTTGTGACCTGGGGTATTGCACGCAGTGGTCCCCCTCTCTTACATATTTGGTGAACCTGATGTGAACCATTTTGGTTCTATTCTTGTGATCTTGACAATTCCTTTCCTTGTACTCTAGGAGTGTTGTAGGTGAGAGTGTTGTGAGGCTGTCACCTTACAACCTAGCTTGTGACCCCTAGTTGGCATAGTTAGAAGGTTTTGAAGGTATTGAGCGATGAAACCTTAATTGGGTCACTATATTATCCATTAACCTTTAGGGACTCTATGGAAGCGTTGTCTAGTGTGCATGATGGCTTCTTTCTTGCACCATCCCATCCCCTCTGTGTAGCCTATGGATAGTGGCATTGGTATAACTTTCACTTCATAAGACTTGTTGATGGGATTCAACAAGGAACCATCTCCTCTTTACATTCCTATGCGGATCAATGGAAACATCATAGTAGGTGTTCTCATTGATTTGAAATCACAAGTGAACATAATAATAGAGGAGATTATGCTAATAAACTTCTTACACAAGGATGGGCATGATGCTCCTGTAAGTACCATCCGAACACATGACGGGCTTTCTATACCCCCTTTGGGTAGTATTATCCTGTCAGTCTTGGTTGGACCTAAGTACGTGAAACTCCTGTTTGATATCATCCATGGGTCTAAACTCTTTAGGGTGAAATTGGGCATCCTCTAGTTAGTGACAATGAACGTGGTACCCTCTGTCATACATAAATGTCTAAAATTCATCTATGGAGGCTCCATGCATGTAATCCACGACACTAGTTATAGACCACCGATCACATGTGGTAGCTACTCCTTGGACCACTCTTGGCCTGCACCTATTGGTCCTCTCCTACCTAGAACAAACCTTCTACACCAAACATATCAAAACTATAAGAAAGGGCGGCTAAGGCCGAAAGTGAGTTCACATAAGGCTTGCTTAAAAGCTGACAACAATGTCGCTACAGCACGAAAGAAGGAAGAAGAGAAGCAATATCAAAATCCTCCTTCCTCTTCTGCTAGTCAACCTAGTGATTCTTCTCACCCCGCTGAGGTAGCATCAAGTTCTACTCCCCATTTACAGGAGAATCCTATGGTGCCCGCTTAACGAAAGCCTAAGGGTCTTGCTTTTGAACTTCCTATTCTACCGACGGAACCTAGACCTACTTGATATAACAAGAAGAAGGCCTCCCAAGGAGAGTCTTCTTTGTCTCGACCCCCACAGCCTCCTACTACTCCTACTCCTAAGACAGTGAGTGGAAAGAGGTCCATTGCTGAGGCTCTTGAGTCGACTCCTCTTATCGCTCCTCAACCTGTTCCTCCTGCTCTCATGCAAGAACCTGTCCCTCCACCAAAAAAAACCGAGGTGGACGTTCCCATGGTTGAGTAGGAACCTTCTATCCCTTCACAAATCCTAGTCTCTAACTCAAAGAGCCGTAGAAACTGCCTTGCGCACAAATGTAAGCACCAGCAAAAGGCTCTCTTGGCTGAACATGCCGCCTCACAAAGGAAGGAGGAAGAAACAATCGCCCCTGTTTCAAAGCCTCCTACAGCGCCTTCTTCCTCTTGCTTCTCTCTAGTCTAGTCCTATACTAATCCCGACCTCCATTGCAAGTACGAATGTGCCTAACCCTAAATAGGTACAGGTGTTCATCGCTCCTTCAACAAAACTACCTTTGCTTATGTCCATTATGGATATCCAGCCTTTCCCAAATCCCATGGATATGGTTAATACCTCGTATCCGTTGTGGTTCTTTCCTCGTCTATGGGGAGCTTGTCTTCTCTGACGAAGAAGAGGTGGAGATTGGTCCTTCTAGCAATGAAGGATGTAAGAGGAGCCCATCTTCTTCACAAGGTGGTCCTATGATGACTTGTTTTGTCCTAGTGATGGAACTAGTCCCGTCTTCCCCTGAGTTCATCACCCCTCCTAAGTCACTCGGTGAACCTAGTGGTGAATCTCAGGCTCAACCTCCTCATCTGTTGAAGTTAGACATGGTGCTTCTGTGGGGTGCATGTTTAACTCTGTGGATGAAATCTAGCCTTGTCAACAATCTTCGCAAAATTGCCGACTTTTACTCCACAAGAGCTCGATGGAGAGGACCTCGAGGGACATTCTTCCTTGGACCTTATTGTGGAAGGGTTGGATGCTCCTCTTAAAATCCCACCAGTGCAGGTGCATCCTCCTTCCCCTTATGAGGATTTAGATTGGGAAGCATATGACTTCTTGGCTAAACAATGTTAGGAGGAGGCCCCTTTTCTTGATCTTGTGTATCTGTGTGTGTGTTTTGTGATGTGTTCCCCCATGCTCATGCTATGTGTTCCTAGATGACCCTCGTTGCCCCCGTAGGTGCTTGGATACAAGTGTGGTTTTTGTGTCATAAACCTTCTTCTATTTGTATCATTATTCTTCCATGTTTGTACTTGATTTTCAATAAATTGGGGACAATGCAAAGCTTTGGGAGCATTCAGGATTCCCTTCCATGTTGACCCAATTTTTTTATTTGTTACTTTGTCTTCATGTGCATTCTTCCTAATCTGGTTGGGGATTGATGATCTTTCACCTTGCATTGTGGTTACCTATTACTTATATGAGCTTGGATAGATCTAACCCCACTAAACCAGATCCCCCTATTCCCTTTGTCTATACTTTTCCTCTTTCTTTTTTTGTCCCTTTATCTTTCTCCCTTCTTTTCTTGAGTTGTCCCTTTCATGTGTGACAATGCCTTCTCTTTAGCATTTCAATTTTCAAAAAATGCATTCATTTCCAATGAATCTTTTCTCAAAAATTAGCACAATTTTTTTCTTTGGAATCACATTCTCAACTTGGAACCCTAACATAATGTGTTTCCTTCATCACGGGTTCACAAAGAAAGGACTTGGAGACATTCCTCTAAGGTGGGATCAACTTTGACCTTCCATGTGTGCGGGGGCATATCTTTCATTTCAAATTCCTTGATGAAGTGAACATCTTTTGAAATGATTCCTTGACGATGGATCACTCTAAGAAAAGAAGAACAACTACTTTCAAACTATGTGTCCCTTGAGTGGACCCCTTTTCACAATGGGTTCCCAAGGGAACCTTCTATGAAAGTCTTTACCTCGAATGGATTCTTTTGCGTCTAGCCTGGGGGAAACTTGACTAAACTTATTCCATTCCCCTGTTTACGTCTAGCTTGGGGGCAACCCAACTAGACCTATTTTATATCTTCACGTCTAGCTTGGGGGCAGCCCAACTAGACTTCACCTTTCAAATAGCGTGTCCCTTGAGTGGACCCCTCTCCTTTTGAAGGGTTCCTGAGGGACCCCTTTGAAAGACTTACAAATCATCAACGGTCTATGGAACTATCTGCTCACTTTCCTATATGGTTGCTTCTTGACTCTATGGAGTCCGCTTCCTTGGGCGTTCTTCATGCTTGGGTTCGTAGAGAATACCTTCCCTATGGGACTAAGAGCCTTTAGGGAACTTCCTTGGGTGTTCTTCATGCTTGAGTTAATGGAGAATACCTTCCCTATGGGGCTGAAAACCTTTAGGGTGCTTCCTTTGTGTCTCCTCCATGCTAGAGTTTTTGGAGGATACCTTCCTTGCAGGTCTGTGGGCCTGTAAGGTGCTTACTTCATGGGGCTTCTTTCAGGTGAGAGATCTTGGGGGTTGCATCCTTACAGGTTGGGGGCTTGTAAGACACTTTGTTTTTTCAAAATTCATAGTTTTGAGTAGCTATGGAGTCCTTTGCTTTCCCTACACCTTCAAGTTCGCCAAACTGTGGTCTACTTCCTCAACGATTCAGGTATACATTTCTAACCCTACTCTTTCTTGATATACTTTATCAAGCACTCATCAATATTCGTGCTCACTAAAGTGGGGGGAAAATGTATAAGAGTGAATTTTCACCCCATGTGCAAATTCCCTTTTTGCCTTTATCCACCTTAGAAAACCAAGTTCAGAGGCTTAATTCCACCTAAGCTCGCTACTTGCATCCCACTTGGCACCTGTTTTGAGCGTCGGTGGAAGCGTTTTTGTTGGGGACACATGCGTGGTGCATGGATGCCCACACAACGCACTTATGTCTCTGGCAGATTCCTACAACTAGACTTGCAGAGGCATTACTCTTCTCATTGGAGGTGAAGTTGTAACGCCCCCTTCGGTCAACCGACCCGAATATGGCCGTTTTTCTCCATTCCAACTTAAAATTCATCCCTTCAACATGCATTCCAACCTCTATATTGGATTCACAAGCCTCTTCCATACTCTTGCGCTGACTCTCAAGCTCTCAAGCAACATTTCAAGCACTCCATTACAGCCAAAGCAACACTCCATCACTTCGGTAGAGCAAGTTGAGGACCACGCCATTGCAACAGAGGCTCAAGTACTCTCATATTCTCCCCCAAACATCCTTGAGTGCTCTTGGTGGAGGTGGTAAGCTTCCCTATCCTCTCCTCCATCTCTTGGTTGAGTAGCATAACACTATTTTGCAGTGCTTCTTTGCTCTTTACCACATTATTTCCTTTATCTCATATTTTTAGCTGTCTGTGGAGGTGGAAACACCTAAACGGGGGTCTGACTGAGGTAGGCCCCAATACAACCACTAAACATTTTCCTCTCTTGTTGTGTGTAGGAAGACATACTTCTCGAGGAATTAGCTGGGAAAAAAATTCCTTGGTGAGATTCTTCTTGCTCTCTTCACTCTTGCGTATTTACTTTATAATATTAGAGAGTATTTCATTTACTTAATCACATCATTCTAGCTCTTTAGTTAATCAGTCGGGCCATTAGCTAGTTTTATTGGTTTGACCTCGCCTTCACTATTGTCTGGTCGTATGTACAGACACCAAAATACTTTTGAGACGCCAGTGCACCACGCTGATGTCCAGAGACTGTGCTTTTGTCCTCAGATAGAGAGCTTCCTAAGGTGTAGTGTTAGACCTAAAAACTAACTCACCTAGCCCTTTCTTGCATTTTAGGTCTATAGAGTAACTAAGAGGCCTTGAGGTCCTCATTACGCTTGACTCACATTTCCAAACATTACACTTAGCCGAGGTAAGTTGGGGAAGCCTCTCACATCTTGACCCTCTGTGACTTGGGGTCTTGCATGCGATGGTCCCCCTCTCTTATAGTGTGTATATATGCATGCATGCATAAATATATGCATGTATGTATGCATGGATGCATGTATATTTGTATGTATGAACGCATGAATGTATGTGTTATATGTATGTATGTATGTGTATATGTATGTATAAACATACATATATGCACACACACATATATATACACACGTGTAGAGGGAATTATTATAGATTCTAAGAACTTACACAATAACCTATATACATACAAACATACATACATACACATACACATATACATATACATATACATATACATATACATATACACATACATATACATATACATATGTACATAAATATACATATACATATACATATATGTGTATTTATATCTATGTATACATATATGTACATAGATACACATACATATACATTTACATAGATATATGTTGATGAGTATTTGTGTACATTCACAACACAGATAAAACATGTGTTTTATCTCCCTTGAAAGGAAATATATCTTCAAAAACTTCATAAATACATCCCCAAGGCTTCGATAGTCAAGTCTTGACTTTGCGTAAAATGAATCAGTGGATAATGTTTTTTTGTTTTACAAGGGGTCTTATGTATTTAAGTTGAAACTTTGAAAACAAGGGTTTGAAAGGTCTGAAAATGATATGAAACCCTAGTTGTATTTTAGATCTCTAAAAGTGACTTTTAACATCTAATATGATAGTGGAAATGATGCATTTTTGTAAACTAAGTCAGATTTTTTGAAATAAAATACAAAAGATAAGGGGTAGAGAAACTAAATTTGAAAACCTACGGTCAATAAAAATAATGGTTAATTGAAAATCCTACACCCAAGAGCTCTGTGAAAATTGAGCTTATAGAAAGTCGTTCCCACACCCCGACCAAAAAATATGCTAAGACTTCTCCCAACCCTATGGACCCTTCATGGTCGGACCTACTTACCATCACTCTTGAAAAATGGAGAGCTGCTCTATGATCCCTGTTGTGCACAAAAAGAAAAAATGTTGATTTGTGAGTTGGGGGTTGATCCCAACACTATCACGATTCTAGATGAAAAGGAAAATAGCCCTTATTGTTCTACTCCGGTGGGTTGAAGGTCAACTAGGCTTGTGTTGGCAACATCAAAAGGGTTTGATAACTAAAAAATGTCTAAAAGCTCAGAAGAAAAGTGTTATACTAGGTCCTAGGATAGTAAAGGGAAGAAGGTGGTAAGGGAAGATATTGATTCCTCAACTGAGGAAATCCCAGACAGTCTTGGGGGTGAGTCTACTAAGGAAGAGAAGTCAGTGTCAAAAAATGAGGAAGACACTAGCAATGAGGAAGAAGAAGAGGAATCATGACAAGAAGAGGTGCATAAGGATGAAAAGGAAAATGACAGGGTTGTGGAAAAAGAAGATGCTACCAATGACACAAAGGTTATGGAGGTCAATAACCTTGGCGAAGAGAACATGTCAGGCCCTAACACTGCTAGAATTTAGAAGGTGGAAGAAAGGTTGGAGATGTTGGAACAACTGATGCAAGAGGAAGGTAAGGACGATAGATTCCAGGCTCTTGAAAATGTTGTTAAGAACTTATGTAGGGTGGTGGGTACAGTAATGAAAAAAGTTGTGATGGCCACAGACTCGAGTCAAGGTAAAATTAAGAAGCAACAGAGGAAATAGGCGAATGATGATGAAGTAGATCTGTATGGAAAGATGGAGCCCAAAGAGAAGTTTGAAGACTCTGTCGAAGACCTATTGAAGGCTTGGGATTTGATCAAGGATGCTTGATCCTTGGTTGTTGGTCATTTTACTTTTTGTCAAGAGCTTTTATGATCCTTTTTGTTAATCTTGGTTGTGTTAATGCTATTTTTGGCCGTTGGGGCCTAGACTTTAATTTTTCTAGCTATATCTATGATAGGATTTATGGTTTTAGATTGGACACTATTTTAACGTTATGTAGTTATAACCTAGTTTTGTGGTGGGATTTAAGATAGATTGGATATAATTTTTTGGTATGACTGATAGGGCTATAAGGTTTGATGTAGAGGGCATAGGTTAAATTTTTTGGTTGATTGGTTGGGGAAGTGTTCTTTGTTCTGCTTCCTCTTTGTGTTGTCTTGGCTAGATGTTGTTCTTTGGTTTGTTGTACTAATTTGTAAGGGTCAGGACCCTTTCCCTGCTTAATCAATCAAAAACAATAATGGTTGATGTTACAAATAGACAAATCCCTCTTAAACCAATTCATGTTTAATCAAGGTTAAACCCACACCACTATAGAAATAGTGAAAACTTTAAAGGAAAGCTTAAAGATTTTTAGATTGTAAATGTTCATGTATACACCCAAATTTTGGTGCAATATAAATGAACATCCACAATTGAACTAATGCTATAAAAAGGCTCAGACTAACCATACAAAGTAACTTACAATCAACAAATTACAAATGGTATGAACTAGAGATCTATCAAATACTTTTAACACATTGCCATTATCAAAACTAAACTTTATCTAAATTGAAGAAAGAGACCATGCATACATTTAGAAACAAGAAGTAGAAAACCCAACTTCAATGCCTTTGCTTGTATTAAATTCTAAAATGTTGTTACAACAACTCCAATTCAACCCCTTACAATGAGAGAATACCTGCCTTTTATAGACAAGGATTACAAATCAATGGCGAAGATTGACATCTCAACACCGATGACCCAAATTATGTTTACATTTAATAAAAAAAAAAATGTATTAAATATTTACAACTTATATCTTATCCTCTCTAGCTAATTTCAGTTTACAAATGTTCCTAGGAGAATGTAAAATATATTAATTACAAGTTTCATTAAATATTCCTTTTTACAAAATCCCAGAAAATATGTGGCACAATTTCCAAAAAAGATATTACAACTGGAAAATTTTACAAAAATTGATTATCAATTATATTTCTTTCAGCAACCTCTTTCATTACAAATTTTATAAAAAAGCTTTAGTGATATTGTAACTTTATCATCAAGAGATCACGGGGCAACATGTACTTCATATCCCAAAACTTCATATTCCTCCATTAACCTGCTCTGAAGCTTGATGTAAGAAGATCTCTGTCTAATAACCTCCTCTGACCTAACCAAAAAATCCTTTGTTAAACTGTTAGTTGGTTCTTTGTGCATTACTTTGTGCCATTGTTGCTTCAAACCTACATTATCTAGCTTTTTCAAAGTGCCAATAGGCACCTTTATCATATCCTACAAATTTTTTTTATAATTTTCCAAAACTTTGTTGACCTGATCAACGATATTGGACATATCAAGCATTACCTGAATTACTATCTCCATTTTGAATTTCAGGGCATACATCCGAAAGGATGACTCCTTTACCTCCTCAGGAAAAATTTCTTCCTGCTCGAATACATTCATAGGCATCTTCTTTATTGCGTCAAGCTTGGGATAGACCATTGCATAATATTGGGAGAAGACCTTGTAGTCTTCAACCATTTTATCAATCTCTTCTTTCAAAATTAGGAAATTATTATGTGCTTGCACAACCATTCCTATCGCCTTTCTGCCAGTGGCTGCAATTCCTTTAATCCAATCATGGGTAGACTGGTCCCATGTCTTCATTTCTCCATTTTATTCACATCATCTTTAGATAGCAAAATTAGGGAACTAGCCTTCCTCGAAGCACTCTGGACTGGTGTGACTAAATGTTGAATGAGGGCTATTAATTTTGCAATTTGTGCTTTCAGCTCAGAGCTAGTTGCCTCATCCTTGTCCATCCTTTTCAAAATGTTTAAAATGGACCCCTAGAGCTCATCAATCTCCTGCACTCTATTAGTGGGGCCGATATTTATTGAGGCAATGTTGTACTCTAGAAAAATTGTAGAGTTGTCCTTATCTACAACGAGAGATGCAACATGAAGGATTCAGGAGCTTGAAATATCTTTGGTCATATGCGACCTTTTTTTTTCTTTCTTCTTCTCCATCGGCTTTCCAAAATGGGCCAAAATCGCTTCTAAACTCGCTTGAGGAGTTTCTACTACAGGAAGTTTTTATTCTTCATCTGCTCCTCTAACCAAATAGGAGCTGGTGTCTTCTCTGCAGTCTTTAGGGTAGAAGAAGTTTCTTCAGATGTATCTTTTGTTGCAATAACCTCCTTTGATTGTTCCTTAATATTCTCTTCCTTCTCTTCTTCTCCTAGAGATTACACAATTTAAACTTCCACAACTTCCTTGGAAGGATTTTCTTGGTGAGGTGGAGCAACTGTAGTTTCCTCCATCATGGGAAGTCCCACCATATCTTCCCTCTCCTATCTCTGCATCTCCTTCAAAATTTAGTCAACACTCTACATACTTAGTGGCTCCAAGATTGCTTGAGAAGTGGGAGGAGGGGAGGCTTATGCCACCTGATTTATCATGGCTTTGTGAAACTCAAAGAGCATGATATTCGTGACTTCCTTGGGTAGATTGGACAAAAGCAACATGAAAGATTTAGGATGGCTAAGAGAGGCGAGAGAAGAAGTAGAGGGAATAGTAGGCGATAAAATGGAGAGAGTGAATTGAGGGTTTCAAAGTGAGGAATCCGAACAAGGGGAAGTAGAAGAAGTGGAAGGGGATGACTCTACTGGGATTGTAGAAGTGGAGGGAGTGGGAATGAAAGTTGTGAGATGAATGGAAATGCCAATTGCAGGAGGTGAGGAAATAATGGGTGGAGGATTGGAAGTAGAGGGGATGGCAACAAATGTGGATGAAGGAATAAAAGGTGGAGGAGATGAAGGAATAGTGGTAAAAGGTGGAAATGGAGGTGAAGGTTCCCTTACCTCCTCAAGGATTGACTCCATGCTACTGGTACCACCTTTCTTATCCCTCTTGGGTGAAGGCTTATTTTCCTCACCGACCTTTTGCTTATAGACTCGAGGCTTTTTTGTGGGATGCCTCTCTTCAATGCTCTTTTTTCCTTTTCCTTTTTCCTTAGGAGGAGTGAAAACCTCCTTGCTTGTAGAGCTTGTGGCCGAGCCTCCCTTGTCTTCGATTCTCTCTTCATCAATGGACGGGGCTTCCTCTTCTTTCTCCCCAAATGTGAACTTGACCCTTTGTGCTATTAGGGTGGATACCTAGGTATCTACCCATCTATTTGTTCTTTAGAGCACTAGTCAAGTGATGACATCAAGGTTCGTTTCTTCTTCTTTAGTCTAATTCGGTAGAGGGATAGGCTTATCAACTATCTTGTTATACTCCTCATCTAGAGTCTGCCCATCATCCTACAGTTGATCAAGCACCTCGAAGAGACTTAGGGTACAAATATACTCTAACATCACCCTCATATATAATGTCTTTCTAACTTTGAGATCATTAGCACAATTAGCCCAAAAATCCTCAATGTGCAATTGATGGGTGTATTACTTCCCTACTTGTTTCTTCATTTTAATATAGGGATCAATATTATCCCTTCAACTGTGGAAGTTGAATCTAAATGATTGAATCTCCTTATTTGAATGCTCATCTGAGGGAGTTGAGGGACATGCATACAAACCCCTTCCAAATGTCAATGGCTAGGGAACTCCTACCCTATGCTTCTTGTGCAACAAGTGATGGGATGCACACAACTGTTTGGTCATTTCCAACATGACAATTTTATCATTTGGGTATTTTGGGAGTCTATATATGGGGAACCCGAGAAACCCTCCATCTTGAAATATGTAAACTTTGGAAATTGGATGAACCAATATCCAAACCTTTTGAGCATCTCCATTGTGGAAGAGATCCTTCTATTAAGATCACCTTGCAAAGTTCTGACAATGAACATGATGGTGGTGTTGCTTACCCTCTTATAGCGGTGTTTCGCATTCTGAATTTGCAACTAAGAGTAGCAATCATACACCTAACACACAAAACAAAATTAAGAAACAATAGAATATTACGATAACCTTAAACATTTTTTTCCTTTCTTAAATTCGAAAAGTGTCATCAAAAGGCAACACCCTTAGATCTTTCTTTATAACAAGATAGAGTAGGGTGAGGAACAAAGCTCCTTCATAAAGATCCTTCATAATGCATCCCATTTATATAATTTTATCACTTTTAACTAAGCTCCAAACCCTTGAAAAAAACACATTTTAAATACAAATAGAACGTGTATTCATTCAACAAAGAGTGTTTGTTTTTCTCACCAAATTCCAAATCTGCAGCTTAGAAGTAAAGTTTTACTAAAAGTCTGAAAACAAATATTTTATATACTAATTGTAAATACAGATTTCGCAGTGAAAAAACCATGGGTTTTTCAAAATATATTAAAAAATTGCAATACATTTTTGAAAAACCACAGTTCATTTGTGATTGAACCAGCCTCCCAAAATTCCTCCTAATCAAAGGAAAAAACTAATAACAAATCGCTGGCATGGTTGATCAGCAACTAATTGTAATTTATTCAGAAATTCTACTTTTACGCATTGTATTGGTCTGAAGCCTTATCAAAAAGACTGTCAAAAGGACTGTTGTTTCCCACAAAAATTGTTCATGTCTGTAATCCGCCTAGGAAAGGCAAGCTAAGAAATATCAGTCCTAAATGACATAGATGATGGGCATAAATGATTCAACTTCAAACATATGAACTGAAGTACTTTACACATAATGGATATTAACAGTAAACCTTAATCAGGTCAAACCCAGAGAGAAAAAAACAAGTTTAACTTTTGGTAGTGGCAAGTAACGCCATCAGACCTAATATATACTGGCAAACCATTCCCAACTGCAGCATTCTAAGCAGCATATTCACTGAACTTTTGTAAACTCAAACAAGTGACTGAAAATCAGAAGGTATATAGAAGTCAAATTATACCATAAAATGAAAGAAAACAAAAATCTTATTTGTTAACCAACATTTAAGGAAGGCTCTCTGCCCTGTTTTCAAATACTCTGTTTTCATTCTAAAACTCTCTTTGGATTTACTTAAAAATATAGAGCATATTGCTGTTTTAAATGTATAAGCAGAATAATAAAAATATATTTAAAAATAGTTGTTTATACATAAAAATATATACGTAGATTTATTTTATACTTAAAAAACTTTTACAAACTGCTATGTTACAAAGGTATTGTTTAACACTTCTGATATTTCATCTTCACTGTTATATCTACCAGACTACAAAATGATATATGTGACATATGTTAAAATATATAAAACTTGAGCAACTGCAAAATTCAAACATTAAATCAGCAATGAACTATTTTTTAATATACAATAAAATATATATAATTTACAAAACTTGAATTGCAACCTTCTAACATAATTTGAACAGCAAGATGCAAACATTGACTCCCTAAAAAACTACTTATATATAAACTATTTACCATTATTAATACTCCTGTACAAAAAAAGGTGAACGGAAAGGTTATATTTCCAACCAAACCTGCAACAATCTTCCTACAAATCAAATAGCAATACTTAAAATCACTTTAAATTCTTCACTGCCCATAACTTGTCCCGAGACAGTTGCTATTTGCGCTTGTTACTGCCAACCATATCACATGAATCAGCCACTGCAAAGCTTCCTTCTCCCGGTCATGAAATCTCTGAGAAGAGTCTGTACAAAACTTTAATATTGCTTTCTGCTCATCAAGAGGAATGGTACTCACCATTTTAGCAGCACAATCCACAAATCTTTCAAGGCATTCCAGAGATGAACCATAGAAAGTCTGATCTTTTGAGCTAGCCGTCTGAAAGAAAAGACATGCCATAACTGGTGCCCAATTTTTCAGAAAGAGAATGCGGCTAGACTTAGGAATAATTATATCTCTATTTGCAAAACCCTTCATATACCTATCCACTAGAATTTCTAGTAGATGAGATGAAAAAGATTGGCCAGCATGGGTGTTGAATAATATCTCAGCTAGTCCTGAATCTTCGACAAACATTTTCAATGCAATTTCAAATATTTTCTTATTACAAAGCTTAGTGACGTCTAATAGCCACAACAGAGTCTCACAAGCAGAATCCCTCAATTCAATAGAATATCCATTCTTAATAAGCTGAATTTTGAGCCTACATTCTTTTAAAAGTGCCTCTCTGCATACCTCTTGCACAGCTGGAGATGCATTGCCTTGGAAGATTCCAGTCAGATGTTGCTCCAATGTAAGCCGCATACGACTCAGAGGTATCATTGGCCGAGAGTCATTTCTCGATATAATAGAAAACATTTCTCGCAGTTTCTTTTTTAAGAGCTCTAACTCTTCACTAAACGATGAGTTGGACATTTCAAGCCTGGCAGATAAATCGGCAGAAACACTCATCACACTCATCTGCGTAGATGATAGCAGAGACCTGATCCTGATTGTTTCTTGTGGAGTCCAAGAAACTGCTTCCAGATATTGCATGCATGCCTTAATGCCTTCTGCAAACTGTAATTGAGAAGCAATTGGCAAAATTTCCAAGGCTTCATCGATGCCAGAGAAGTAAATGCCTCTTCCGTGATAAGACGAGTACATGAAACTAATACACTTATGGTAACTATTAGTTCCTGTATTGGGAAGAAGTGTTATCTCGAAATATCCGTTCTGGGGCCTAAACTGAAAATACTTGGATTTGTTTAGAACATGAGAATGGTACAAATATTGCGGCCAACACGAAATATTCTGGGAGCTCTTAAATTGTAATGTAACATCGCCATTCTTCCCATCGCCTATTTCAAAGGATTGTGCGTCCATTGGCTATTGCAATTGAATGAAGGGAAGTGGGGAACTCAAACTTAAGACGGCTATGGTAGGTTGTGCTTATATTCTTTTTATAGAAGACTGCAATAGATTGTGGATTTTATGGTTTAGCTGCTTGGAATGATCTTGGCTGTGTCCTTTTAGACTGCTGTCGATTTATATATTGGCTGTGTACTCTCTAAGGTGCTTATAAAAACTTAAAACCGCAACCTAAAGCTTCCATTAATGCTAAATGAAAGTTCAAAATTGACTTTAAAATGTGCAACGTGTTTATTGGTAATTGATCAAAGCTCCAAAAAGTAATCAGTGTCACAAATGGGAATCTTAAAGTAGCAATGTCGGCCACTTTTGCTCACTTTATGCCGGCCACTTTTGCTCACCAAGGATGAGTTCTGACAACAAATGCTCCTATCCCTAATTAAGTGACCCCATGAAAGATAAACAAACATAACATTCTTTTCTTAGGTTGATAAATTAATTAAAGCAATTAACATTCAAATAATTCAGATAAACTATTTGAGTTTAGATGTATATATGATATATGAATTGAAATAAAAATAGAGGTGTAATTTGATGTTGGAGGAGATGATGAACCATTTATGATACATGATTGGTATTCAAAATATGAAATTTGATCTAGAATGAATAGATTAAAATGATCATGGTTTGCAAAATCTAGAACTCTCTATGAACTTGGATCAATCTTGCATCTATGGCCTTGATTCCTATATTTGTAGTTTTGACCCAAAGAGTTTGATCTTGAGCTTTTAGTGCAACCCTAAGTCTAGAGCCTTCAAAATTTTAGGACCTATAATTAGTGTTCACCTTTACTTGTACTTGCATATGAAAGACTTGGTGGTGCTACAAATCACCATCGACACTTGATATGCTAGGGAAGGGAATTTGACTTGCTTTTTTCCCTTGTGCCTCAATCAACCTCTATTGATCAATTCAATGATTATTAAATATAAGATTCATTCTTAAATTGATCAAGATTGTATTTAATAACCATTTTCTATAAACTTGTATTTACTCAAATCATATTGATCAATCACCATTTTGCATACATCATTTTCACCATTGTACAATAAACATCACACACTTACCAAAATCACCATAATTTGAGCTAAACATTATGAATGTGGGTTTGATTAAGGTGGGCTCTCTACAATAATAACCATTTTTTCTCATACAAATTTTAACAAGTGTTTCCTAGTGTTGGCGACATGCTTTTGGATTCTCCATGCACTACTAGAAACCCCAACCTTTTTGGGTAGCTCCAATAAATTTTAGAGTCATGGGAAAAAAAGGAAACTAATATCTATAATAAATCAACAATGCCTAGTTAGACATGAGAAGCCAAAGGAGGTCACAAGTGCCTAGTTAAGGTCACTAGTGCATGAAGTAGGTCCCTATCATTTTGAATGTGTCACAAGAACTTGAAGTAGGTCACATGCACAACTATTAGGTCAACTTCATCTATCAAACTTTCCCATAATATATGTACCTAACTAGAAGCACCTATATGCCACTTTCCAAACACCCATAACTAGTTTTTAAACCTTTGTCTTTATTTTAACACGCTTTCTCTTACCTGATTATCCTCCTTTCACAGGTTTTATTTCTATTTTGTTAGGACCCTATCATTTTTTTCTAAAAGTAGTTATTATGTACTTTGAGATCTATCATGTCAATTAGTACATGAGTGAGTGCACTGAATTGGAGGAGAAAAAAGTAGCAAAATCAAAAAATTGAGAAAAACACAAGTATGCTATGTAAAATTTTATATAGCATAAGTGCATAAAATGTGATTGTACTTTGTAATATGAGAAAATTACAAAATATGATCACGATTTTTAATGTTCAAGTGTATATTATAAATAATTGTGCTTTGTAATGTGAGCATGTTGTGAAACACATGTCCATTTTGTAATGTGAGTATGTTTTGAAACATGAGCTTGCCTTGTAGCACACTCACACTATATATAGTTTTAAGATATTTGTATATTAGAATTAGAGAAAGGGAAAGGTAGAGAGAGGTAGTGATAGAGAGATAGAGTTAGAGAGATAAAGAGAGATAGGGAGGGAAGATAGATAAAGAGATAGAGAGGGGGAGAATGGGAGAGAGATAGAAAGAGATAGAGATGGAGGGAGAGATAGATTTAGAGAGAGGAGAGAGATAGAGATAAGGAGAAAGAGAGAGATAAAGATAGAGAGAGGGAGGATAGAGACAAAGAGAAAGAGAGAAATATATCTAGAGATATAGAGAGGGGGAGATAGAGATAGAGAGATAGAGAGATAGAGAGAGGGAGATAGATAGATAGAAGGGACGAGAAATATAGAGAGAGGATAAAGAGAGAGATGGATAGATAAAGATAGAGAGGGAGGTATAGAGAAATAGAGAGGGAGATATAGATATAGAGATAAGGGGAGAGATGGATAAAAGTATGAAATTATGTCACACTTTCAAACAACTAAATAATTTCTAGTGAAACCTATCCACCCTAAATAGTTTTAGGTTAAAAAATATTTCTCAAAACTACTTGGAAACTATGGCATAAAATGATTTGGGAAAATCCTTTCACCCAAAATAGCTAAATAGCTATAATTCAACTCTAAAATTTGAATAGCACTATTTTTGTGTGGAACATTTTTAAAACCTTTTTGAGTGAAAGAATTTTAATCAAAATGGTTTCATCTAAAACTATCTATGTGGAAGCTTATTTGGCATCTTAACCCCTCATTTGAGGCAAATTCAATAAAAACTCAACTTCAATTCTATATTTCTCACACTAGGAGTACTTTCAAGAAAATTCACTAAAAACTCAACTTCAATTCTATATGATGCACTAGAGGAGAGAATCTTCTCCAAGAGGCTATATTTTTTAAGTGATAATAAAATTAGACAAAAGTTTATGTCCCATGAAAAAAATTGACATTTTGATTAATTTTAATTTAAAAAATAAATATTCATCAAATGGGTAATTGCACCAAGTTGTGACACAAAAAAGGTGACAAATTGGGAAAAAAAATTGAATAAAGGATTTTTGCATGCACCAAATAGAAAATTATGTTAAAAGAAAAGCGTTTTAAGACTCATTTTTTCCATGGCCATGACTTCTACTTGCTATTTTGTACCTCTACAACCCATGCTTGCCAAAAGAAGACCATTTTTTGCACTCTTAGCTTGTGATTCTTCGCAAGGATGCCACCATGAAATCAAAGAGGTAAAAGAGGTATGTATTTCTATTGTTTTAGTTTCAAATTTGATATAAATTTGAGATTGAAATAGGTTTTTTAATTACACTTTGTTTTAATTTCTAGGAAATTAATCTCCACCTCCAAATATTGATAATTCACAATCACCTCCTCACGAAAAACCTCCTAAACAAAAAGAACATCAAACCCCTCCCTCAATTCATAAAAATCCTATAGGAACTCAAGAAAATATTTTAAATCAAATAGAAAACAACAAAAGAGAGCTTGACGAATTGATTGCAAGATGAAATGAACATATTGGGACCCACCCTCATAGGAGAGGCATTGCCAAATCCTTAAAGTTGATTGTATCTCATGTAGGAGCAATGAGTGAAAAATTAATTTTTGGTTGAATAAGAGGGAGGAATTAAAATAATTTTACGCAATTGGACTTTCCTATGCACAAGTGAAGAAAGAAAAAAATAGAAAAGTCAACTTTTGTGCCCTTTTCGCAAACCCAAGAACCAATGCACATTTATCACTTGCATGCAAGAGGTTCCCCATGCATTGGTGCCACCTTGAATTAATTAAATATAAGTTTTGGGAGTGGTGGTGGGTGGTTTTTGACCAAACCCCATGCAATAACTATGAGGTCTTGTAGCATTTTTTGAGGAAACTCTATTGTGAGTTTGTCCTCAACAAGATGCCAAATTATTTTGACTATCTAGAATTTTAGGGTAGAGGTGGGGGATCCACACATGATAGAGTGGGTGCATGATGTAATCCATAGTTGGCACTGAGACGCTTGGCTAAACCCGTGGTGGAGCATGTCACCGTTCCTTCCATTATGAAGGATAGTGTCAAGGTGGAGGTCCACTGGACTCGATTAGCTCACTCACTCAGAGCATTGTATAGTGTGTGAGAGCTCTAATAGAGCCTTATGTGGGTGAATCTTCTAGGCCCATAGTTCCAGTCCACTATTGTCACTCTTACAGTGATGCTTGCACTTATGATGGTGAGAGTGCTCAGGATGTAGCTACACAACATACATCAATTAGAAAGTAGATGGTTTTGACAAATGTCTTATTAAATGAAACATTTGGCATTGATACTCAGGTAAAATTCAACAAGTTCATTTAATTTTGTTTATTAAATTTTATTTTGAAATGTAAGAATAACTAAATTAGTAGAATTAATATGATGAAAATGTAGGGTCATATTGTTGATGATATGTGCACCTTCCCGTAGACCCCTATATGTTTATGTCATCAATTCCACAAGTATGCAGTTGGTATTAAAGAAATAATTATTGTATGTGAATAGTTAAACCTTATATGAATGAATGTATCATTACACACTTTGGATGTCAAACAGTTTTTTGGTGGACCTTCGACATCAACACCTCACTATTCTCATCCTTGAACAACTTTCATTTAGGTAACCTTTATTCACTAATGGTGTTGTAAGAAAATATTAGCTAGTTTTGGTAATTGAAAAAAATGTTATTCCATATATGATTTTACTCTTTAGCACAATTCATTATGATTTTGTACAATTATAGTTTGTTCTTTAATGCATGTATCCTTTGAGGTTCTATACGACTCCTTAGGGCTTGATTTTCCTTAATTTGGTTTTGAATCAAAATGACCTATCTTTCTTTGCTCAAAAACCCTTGGTAGTATATCATTGGTCCTTGTGCCCTACTACCACCTATTCCATAAGTCACTCCCTCCACCAACTCACCCCTTGTTAGAGGGAAACTTGACCTTGAGAAACTTCACAATTAGAATAAAGCAATTAAAAGTAATCACTAAATTATAAAATATTAGTGGCTAAAAACTATGAATGAGCACTAGTAACTACACTAATAACTTAGATTGATATAATTTGATAGACCTACAAAATTAAGAAGATAATCATTAAGCTAAGTTCAATAGAGTACTCTAAATAATTGAGGATTTTGTTGATTTAATGTTATATCAATTTGAGTATATGAACACTTATTCCATGTTTGTAAACCATTAAGAACAACAACATTCAAAAACAAAATAAAATTTCAACGTTATTGACAATTCCTATGATGTCAACTTCCCTTGAATCTAATGCATAGCACTTGTAGACTTGGAAAATTCCAAACCTAATTCATTCATGACTTCAAAGGGAATGGAATTGCCTAAAGCCCCTAGATTCAACATATAGTTATGTACAACTATCCCTTTATTAGTAGCAAGGCATTAAATGTATTTAAATTCAATTGGCTACCCACTAGTGATGTGCCAAGGTAAATTTCAAGAGCATATTAGAAGTCATCATTAACATTGGTATTGATTGGATGGTTGACAAGGTCATCAAATATAGTTGATGCATCTAAATACAACATTCCCTCTCTTTACATTTCATAATCTTAAGGAATTCACTTATAGGCATATAAATTCTAAGTTGGCTCATAGCATGGGAAAAAAATGGGAACATTACTCAATGAATGGGTGAATAAGGTACAATTATAGCATTAGTGTCAAGAATGAATGGTATGATGTTGCTACAAGTTTTCACTTTCATGTTATTTATGGCATTACCGCCCCCTCAGGTGATGGTTATCATCACATTGGTGTTGGTTTCAACTATTTTGATATTTGTATCTTTAGTATTTGAAACCTCAAAATTACTTCATGGTATATTGACCCCTTTGTTGTTGGGGAATTTATTTCAAGTTCCTTAGCTTTACATATGGGGTATTTTCTTATCAGTTGTCACTTATTTTGGATTTCTCTTCCTAGTATAAATTTTGTGCCTTTTGTTTTGCTCTATTAGCTGATGTGAGGGTAAGTGTAAGCTTCTAAGTCTAATTTTTGTTGAAGTATCGTAGGCAAAAAAAATCCATTAGGAACATTCCATGAAATTTAAAATTTCACACTTGTGATTTTACTTTGATTTCAGGTTTTAAATAGACTTTGAAACCCAATCCTAAGCATTGGAGTCCAATTGTTTATGGTACAACATTGACCTAGTTGCATTAAGGTTTTGTTCTATTTGAGACACCATTTTTTCATGTTGCATATGAAGTGGTATATTGACTTAGAATTCCACTTTCAAGACAATAATCAACATTTTTTTTGGAGATATATTATGCCCAATTATTTGATCCCAAAATTTTCATTTCCATCCATTTTGTATTTTAATTAAACAAAAAAAACTAATGAAAGTGATAAAAAGATTAATATTTGTTGTTTCATTTTCAGATGCTGACATCATAAATCCCTAGTGAAGTTCGTGGCACAATGGACCATGGAGTTGCTACAGTAGTAGCAAGTTCAAATCCTTTTATAGAGGTATGCAAGAAATTAGTAAATTTGGCATTATATTTTCTCTTCTATGGTATATTATTGAAAATTTTCATGATACTTATATGTAGTTTAATTGTTATCTTGATGGTTGCTCCATGTGCTTGTCACTCTAGATTGTCGATATGCTACCATTGTGGATGAGTGTGCTAATTATTTGTTTGTAGTAAGTGATAAATTTGTTATATGTCATTCCACAATTCAATTTATATGTATTAATGTCTATAATTCTTATTGTATTAATTGGATCTCTAGATGAGTGAAGAGAGGAGGATGAGTGAGCACATTCAAAATACAAGAACATCAACAAAAAATCCATCTAGCCGATAGTTGAAGGCAATGGGTGATCTATTTCCTTCCCCTAGTGGGAAATGACTATGTATTAGTGTCATTTGTTGTATACCAACATGAAATTTTTTAACATATATTTTGTACTATTGATATGTGACATTTTATGTCCATATGTATTTTTTGTAAGATTGTATGACTTTATTGGATATGTTTTTTACTTTTATTGATATATACCATTGTATAGCCTTTTGGATTTTTGATTAATGAAAATCTTATTTTATCACTGTTATCAAATTATATAGTTTTATCATGAACGTTGTCAACATGAGGATTAAGTAAATCCTATTTTTGATAGCTATTCTTGAATGATGTTATCATGTGTATTGTGTAAATCATATTCTTTAATGTTGTAGGCATGGGTGTTGTTTACATCTTGTTCTTGATTGTTTTTTTTCGAATATTTACCAATTATTCATACGATGCTTAAATAATTACTAATTGCTTTTATTACATTCAAGTTTTCACAAGTTCCTATAGCTTTCTAACATTCACAATAAATGTTATTGAGTAGAGATTTAAATATCTATAGACTCCTACAATTAAGGCTAATAGGCTTGCTAGCTTCTTTAATAAACTATTACCAAGAAGAGTATTAATTCAATATTGTTTTTGATTAATGATCTAATAATATTCCTATATTTTGTTAGGCTTCCATTAAAATGCTTAAATTTGGTGGGATTGGTGCATAGTTTTTGCATGGGTAAATCACTTCACTCTTACATTTTACATATATTACATCAAGTCATGAACTACATTGTGTTCCATGGAGTATATTGTATTGTAGTGGAGTGTGCATGAATTTCTATATCTTATTTGAGGAAAATGGTAGGCCACAATATATAGGAATTTTTTGCATTCATGTACTGATGCCATATGCTCCATTTGTTAGTGATAATACTTACGAGAATGTGTCTACTACTTTATAAACTAAAAATTTTAAGGATGATAGTTTGAAATCTATAACTTGTAACAATTTATTTTGGTTTAACGAATCCTTATCTAAGACCACCTTTTTATGGTGGTACATCATAAAAGACTCCAACTTGCTAAGTGCATGGAATGTTTTCCTTATTATGCCTTGAGGACTGATACTTTATACCTTTATTGCCCTTATTACTTGGCTACTTATCATATTCTTGCTCATGCATATTTCCCTTCTTGCTTTTCTATGACCATGTTTCAAAATACTGCCCTTTTAGATCAATTGTTTTTGAAGTGACTACCTTTTATATAATAGGGTAAGTGTCTTTTATTTAGCTTCACAATGTAGTCACTTCTTCAATGGCCTCAAAATTACTGCCCCTAAATGCTTGAAGTCATTGCTTCCTTTCATAGTCAAAACACACAGTCATTAATTCATAGTCCTTGACTATCAATAACCTAATGTCAATCAAGTTCAGGGCTTCAATTTCACAACCTATTAATGACTTGTTTCTTGTCTTTGAATCCTTAAATGTGTAAAATAATAAAAATTTTCCCTCTTTTTTATACCATTATCCTCTTTATAAACTCAATTGTCATATTATTCATGGTGAAAAATCCTATGATTGTGGGGTATGTGTAGGATCATGATGGGCCAAAAAGTGGCAATATGATGGGTATGTGTAGGGTATGTGGCTCGTGACTTTTTTTTTACCCCAAATTGATGAAACGAAAAGGGTTTTAAAGGAGATTCTTATCTTTCCACCAATATAAATTATTCTTTACTTTGAATTTAATATATAATTATTATTCATTTTCTAATTGAATTATGACTAAAGTTCTGATTGATAGGTTGATTGAAAAACATCTATAACTTCCAAACAATATCACATTTTTTTAATTTGAAACATGTGTCACATTCTATGCTTCACATACTATAGGATTAAAAAAAATGAATTTCATGAATTTTGACCAAGTTAAAGTGGTCGACATACAAGTTTTTATATTTTTAAAAGTTGTAATAAAAATTCATAATTAATTATTTACTTGGAAACAAATTACAAAAATATGCATCACATCGAGACATGGTCCTTATATCTAAAATCTTATAAAAAATATTATCATTTTATTGTGGTTAGGGTGGTCCAGACACCTACTTATTTTTTCCCTGAATTTAAGTACTAATGCATTGAAATTTCAAATTTTCACCAAATAGATTTAAAAAAAAACCTAGTAGTTTAGAAACTACATTCAATTTTCTACAAATTCTATTCTTACATATTTTTGAAATAATATAGATAAATTATTCAATTTTTTACGTCAAGTTGCCTAACTCTGATTTTTCTGAATTTTTCACCACTTAAGGGACTGTTTTTTCCATGGTGATCTTGCACATACCCTGTGGTTGAATTTTTCTTGACAATCTCATTCCCTTGCAAAAAGGACTATCCTTTCATAACTTTTCTACCCTCCACTTATGATGTCTTATGATGTTTCATGTCAGGAACTGCTATACTGCTATCTTGGATTGTTTGATTTTAATGCACCTTTACACCTTGTTATGCATTTTTCATTGTGATATTTTCTCATAGGACTATCCCATTGAACATGGTCTGCCACTTTTCCCTTTGTACTGTGCATTCCCTCTTAATTTCTTGAGAAAACTTTAATCACATTTCTTGTTCTTTTCCTTGTATTTTATCTCATTTGTTAATCACTTGGCAATAGTGGACTGCTACTTTGAACTTTACGATTTTTTCATCCTTTTGACTAATTTTCCCTCATGACTGTGCTTCTACTCTACATGAACTCTTCCATCTATGACTTTCCATTTTCAAAGGACTATCCTTGATGCATTAATTCTCCTTTAATGCCTTCAAGATGCATTGATATGTGAACTACTATCATATAATTTCTTAGTCAATTCTAGTTGGATTGTGTGCATAACCATAGAGAAACAAAATGAATCATTTGGCACAACCTTAATGTCAACATTTATCACTATTTTTTGCATGGTGGGTTTCCCATACAAAGGTGGCATCCCTCCATTCTTGTCAGTTTAATGTCCTAAAAAAATCCCTTGAAAGTGGTGAGGCTAAAACTAGCACATGCTAGAAAATCTAGACATACCAGGCTATCTTGCAACTTTCTTTTGAATGCAACTAATGCTTTTTCCATCAAATGAAAAAAATTTCACCATGGGAAAATGGATTGGAGATATGAAAAACTAAGAGGTTATTATAGAGGAACCCTACATGACCTTATACATTTAGACAAAATGTTTCTAAGTGTCATGATTTCTAAGTAATAGCTTGTCAAAGTTTGTTGCCCTTTTGCACTTTGGTTTCTTAAGAGAAATCACCGATGCAATGTAGCCCATAATTTTTTGGCATGTTGGGGTGCAAATACAAAAAATTCATAGTGTAAACCTACCCATTTGAATGTGTTGGAATTGTCGATTTGGTCTTACAATGAACATAACAAAAATTACACCACCTTGAAACTTTACACTACATGCATTTGATGTTTTTTCCATCAACTAAAAACTTGTCACCATGAGAAAATGGATTGGAGATATGAAAAATTGATGGAGGTTATTGTAGAGGGACCTTACATGACCATGTACCTTCAAACGAAATTTTTCTAAGTGCACAATTTTTTAGTAACATCTTGTCAAAGTTGGTTTCCCTTTCCCACTTTGGTCTCTTAAGAGAAATCATTGGTGCAATGTAGCCTGAAACATTTTGGCATGATGGGGTGTGAAACATGACCTTTCCTAGCATAAAACCACCCATTTGGACATGTTGGAATTGATAGTTTGGTTGCATGATGAACAAAATAAAAATTACGCCACCTTGCAACTTTACATTGCATGCATCTAATGTTTTTTCCATCAAATGAAAGCTTGTCACCATGAGCAAATGGATTGGAGATATGAAAAATTGAGAGAGGTTATTGTAGAGGGATCTTATGTAACCCTATACCTTTAGACAAAATTTTTCTGAGTGTCACAGTTTTAAAGTAAAAATTCATAAAAGTTTTCTACCCTTTCACACTTTGGTCTCTTAAAAGAATTCACTGGTGCAATGTAGCCCAAAATGTTTCAACATGCTGGGGTGTGAAATAGGACCTTTCTTAGTGTAAACCTACCCAACTAGACGTGTTGCACCACAAACATAATAAAATTTACACCACCTTACAACTTTACACTCCATGCATCTGATGCTTTTTCCATCAATTGAAAACTTGTCACCATGAGCAAATGGATTGAAGATATGAAAAAATGAGAGAGGTTATTGTATAGGGACCTTTATATGACCTTGTACCTTTAGATGAAATGTTTCTTAGTGCCATGGTTTTTAAGTAACATCTCATTAAAGTTTGTTGCCCTTTCGTACTTTGGTCTCTTAAGAGAAATCACTAGTGTAATGTAGCTTGGAACATTCTGACATACTGGGGTGTGAAATAGGGCCTTTCTTAGCGTAAAAATACCCATATGAACATGTTGGAATTGTTGGTTTGGTTGCACAATAAATATAATAGAAATTACACCATCTTGCAACTTTACACTGCATGCATTCGACAATATTTTCATCAATTGAAAACTTGTCACCATAGGAAAATGGATTGGAGATAAAATAAGAGAGGCAATTGTAGAGGGACCTTACATGACCCTATAACTTTAGACATAATGTTTCTAAGTGCCACGATTATTTAGTAATAGCTCGTCAAAGCTTTTTGCCCTTTCACACTTTGGTCTCTTAAAAGAAATCATTGGTGCAATGTAGCTTGGAATGTTTCAACATGTTGGGGTTCAAAAAAGGACCTTTCCTAGCATATACCTACCCATCCAGACATGTTGGAACTATTAGTTTGGTTGCATGATGAACAAAACAAAAATTACACCACCTTGCAACTTTACATTGCGTGCATTTGACAATTTTTCCATCACACGAGAAAGTGGATTGGAGATATAAAAAAATGAGAGAGGTTATTGTAGAGGGACCCTAAATGAACTTGTACATTCAAATGAAATGTTTCTAAGTGCCATAGTTTTTGAGTTACAACTCATCAAAGTTTGTTTCCCTTTCGTACTTTGGTCTCTTAAGAGAAATTATCAATGTAATGTAGCCTAAAATGTTTCAACATGTTGGGGTGCAAAAAAGGACCTTTCTTAGTATAAAATTACCCATTAAAACATGTTGGAATTGTCGGTGTGGTCACACAATAAATATAATGAAAATTAAACCAATTTGCAACTTTACATTGAATGAATTTGACAATTTTTCCATCAAATAAAACTTGTCACCACGAGACAAAGGATTGGAGATATGAAAAAATGTGTGAGGTTATTGTAGAGGGACCCCACATGACCTTGTACCTTCAGATGGAATGTTTTTAAGTGCCACATTTTTTGAGTAACATCTCGTCAAAGTTTGCGACCCTTTCACACTTTGGTCTCTTAAGAGAAATTGTCAATGCAATGTAGCCCAAAATGTTTCGGCATGTTGGGGTGCGAAATAGGGCATTTCCTAGCATAAAACTACCCATACAAATGTGTTGGAACTATTGGTTTGGTCATGTGGTGAATATAACAAAAATTAAACCACCTTGCAACTTTACACTGCATGCCAAAACTTTACATTGCATGTCAGGATTGAAATAGGAAGAGATAGAGAGTTAGAAATAGTGGGAAAGATAGAGGGAGAAAATAGAGAGATGCAAGGAGAGGAAAGGAGAGATAGATATGGTGGGAGAGAGAGAGAGAGATAGAAACAAGGCCTATTATGTCTAAAGGTGGCTAGTGATGAAAGTGAGCCCAAAAATTACCATGAAAAACCCTATGATCTCGAAAGAATTTATTCTAAATCGATTGAAATACCAAAATTATAATATTTTTAAAAAATAATAATTTATATTATATAAAATATAATATATAGTATATATTATATTATATTTATATTTAATAATATCTATTATAAAATAAATGTATAATAATAAATAAATATAATTATAATATTATTTTACAAAAAAATTACATTATATAAAATATAATAATATAATTTTTAATTAATCGTGCATATATAATTAACTAATTTAAGCTTAAAGAATGATTATTTTCTCTTACACTCATGAAAGTGACATGGAAAAAATGAGTGGTACAGTTTTAAGAATTGTCAATTTTTTATTAATAATTATTTTCTTAAAAGTGGTTAGAATGGTATATCGGTATATATTTTTAATCATTTAAAAAAAAAAGTAGGCATAGAAATTTAAAGTATGGCTATTCATTCACTGAAACGTGGTTGGTATGCATAAACAATACAATACACATGTAGCTATCTAAGTTAGGGTCTCACTTAATTGAAACTAGACAACTTTGGACAAAATATCTACATAAATCACGAAGGTACTGCAATGTGTTTGTGTGTGATAGAAAAATTAGTTAGTCAAATGCACACAAGCTTTCACAATATAAAATCATTTTCCATTGCAACATTTCAAACAAAAAATTTGAAGGATGTCAAGATAGTTGTAGATCTATGAAAATTATATTAAGTTGACTTGTAAAGTTCAAGATATCTCCTGGTTTCAATGGTTTCTTTTTAGGTGGTTCTAAGATGAGCACGAGTTTGTTTTGAACTTGAGGTTTGTGTGAGAGTGGGTAAAGGATAAGTTGAGGTGTGATTGCATTAATGTCTCTTTCTTTTTATTTGTCATGACAAGCCTTAGTGGATGAACCTTGTGAGATGAAATCCTCAAGGGCTTCATCTAACATATCAAAGTCACCACTACTAAAGGGCTCAAGGGATATGTTAAATTGGAAAAATAAATTTGACATGATCAAATAACTATGCTTTCTCCAAGAGTTTCATCAAGTTTTGCTTGTTTATTTTTTATGTTTTTAGTTTTTAGTTTTTGTTTTTGTTTTCTAATGATTGCAAAATGTGAACTATCTATCTAGTAATGCAATAATGTTGAAAATGAAATAAAAGTACATAAAACTTACACTAACTTTAACTAATATATGCAAGAAATTTATTCTTCCACAATGCTACAAAATGTGACTAAATGATTAATAACATGAATACAGAAATAAACTATTTCAGAATTTTAATTTTCAGATATGGAAACATAAACAAAAATGAAAACCAGAGACCAAAAAACACTCAATTTTTTTTTTAAATGTTTGTACAGGGACTCATTCACCCTAGGGCGAATGGGTCCCAGATTAGGGTTTTTTTAATTTACCTTTCACCTAACCTTCACATTTTCCTTCCCCTTTTGGGTAGCATGTTCATATTGATATGATAGCAACCCTATTAGATCACCTCTTATTTCACCATCTCATATCTCTCATCCTTGTATATACCTCTTAGTTATCTTCCCTTCAAGTTAAACATTTCCCATCTATAAAACCATTATTTCATTAATTATCTTTTAGCTACCTATAAATTGAAGACTAAACCTCAATAGGGAAAATGGATTAGTTACTTGGAAAAATCCATCAACTATTATACCTTATTTCTTCAACACTATCATAGAAGAGCTATAATAAAATATTGAAGGCTTAAAAAATGTCTCAAATGATAAATTTTCATGGCGAAATTCCCTTGGATATTAACCCACTTAATACTCTCTCCAATAGAAAATTACTCACATGGAACATTTTATTTGAAAATTGGTTGTTTACAAGAGTAAAGGAGCTCAAATGTGGGTACATATTTGGTAGATTGAAGATGAAGATAAGGGATACAATTCTTCTTTCATTATTTACAATATAAATACTAGCAAAGATCATATTTCAATAAAACAAGTGCATTGACTAATAAGAATAGTTACTATTGAATATTATTATTCTAATCCTAATATGTTCAATAAAACAAGTTCATTGACTATTAAGAATAGTTATTCAATGATATTTTACCTAAAGATCATGTAATCCATATTTTAGAGAACATTATTGGTTGTATCTCTCATAAAATTGATCCTGAGTATAGCCATTTTATTAATAAACTCCTTTCAATGGAATAAATAAACAAGGAAATGTATTTCATGGGTGTGGAAGATTCTTAGAATGGATGGATTTTCAATTGATCTCTATGGGACTATTTAGCCTAGCATCCAAGAAGTATCCCTCTTTGTCTACTTATAAAGTGTAAGGAAAGTCAAGGTGCGGAAACAACTCTCCTAACGTCAAAACCTTAGGGAAGAATGTAGAGACACTTTTAAAATTTACAATTACAGTCCAATTAAGATGCACTTTGAAATAGATAACAAAAACAAAGAATTTGACAATCACACATGAACACCAGATATACGTGGGAAAACCTTTATGGGAGAAAAACCCACCACACCAAGAGAAATCACTTTGTATTATAGTAATGGAGATTATGTACAAATGTTAGAATTATCTTTCTGGTTTCTATTTATAATAGCATTCACCATGAACAATCTTGTATAGGAACCTTCAAGTTACAGTCTTTACAGTATAGAATACATCCACTGATACAATCACTCAACAATCTGTCCAACCAACTGATCACAATCTACAATCACAGAGTATACCCATGTCATTCCATGTCCGTCGAGCTTCCTCATAGAACCATCACAATGAACAATCTTCCAACTGTTCAGATTCAAATTCTCCTATTGGTCCATGAGACTCCACATAAGATGGTCAAAAAGGTCAAAAGAGTTCACACTATGTTGGCATCTCAGTGAGACACTAACAGTGTCTCGCTAATGCCACATAGTCTTCATATCGATGTCGCCAAGAGTTATTCTTAACGACAAGATGTTTCACTGAGCTCACAAGTCACTTTGAAGAGTCATGCTGTCGGCAAAACTTATCAATCTCACCAAGACATCCTATCGAGCTTTCATGTGTTACACCGATGACCAAACAGTCGACGAGACCTATCGCTTTCACCAGGAGATCATAGCGAGGTCCAAAAGTATCATAGATGTGAGTTTAACATTCAGCAAGAGTAACGTTCTTCACTAGGACCTCACACCGATTCATCAAGAGTTATACCGAAGTCACATGTTATACCGAGCTTCAATCACCAGTTGACAAGACTTATTAATATTGCCAAGAGGTTTCTCTGAGATCTCTTATGTCACCTCGAAGCCATCAACAGTCACCAAGACATATGTGTTTCATTAAGACTTCACTCTGAGATCTCAAGGTTACATTGAGACCACCATTCACTAAGAGCTACACCAAAGACTTCAAATGTGTTTCCATTGGCGAGACCTTCAATGTTCATTGAGACATCTTCCTGAGACCTTTTGAGTTACCCCAAAGGAATACTATCGGTGTAACATTCCCTCATCGGTAAGACTTCTTACTGATAGTATTCCTTCCGGCGAGAGTTTCCCCGATGACTCCAAACCAAACGCTGTTGGTGAGACTTTAACACATCATTAAGAGCTCATAGCGAAACAAACATTGTTACTTCAATGAACCCAAGTGTTACATTATCGATGAGACATTAGCTATTCACTGGGACTTCTCACCAAGCCACTATAGGTTATCCTGAAGGCTGTGGTCGCCATGAGTCTCCCCAATGCCTGATATGAATGGCCTATCGGCCAAAGATCTCCATTCGATAAGAGGTCAAACCAAATACTTCTTGTCACAGTGATAGGCTCCAAAGTGTAACCGTTCGGTGAGACAAAAGCTAGGTCACAACGACCTGTACAAAACATGGTGTTTCAAACTGCTCATTGACCAGACATAAGAGTTATCACAATGACTTGGATCCTAAAGACGTTTTGTCCTATGATGATTGAGACATACATTTCCAACAAACTCCCACTTGACGAAGATCACACAGGTACCTCCAGAGCACTACAAAACACTTATTGAAAATCATGGGCACTAAGGCCCATTGAATTGGCACACCACCTGAACTTGTATGTGCTCACTGGCTTCATGAATGCATCTGCAACATTCTCTAGAGTATCCACCTTTTCCAAATTGACCTTTCCATCCTCAACCATATATCATACAAAGTTATACTGCACATCAATATGTTTCATCCTAGCATGGAAAGTAGGGTTCTTTGCCAGACAAATTGCACTCCAACTGTCACAAAAAAAAGTTATCTCCCCTACATCAAAACCAATGTTAGAACACAAACGTTTCAACCAAACTACTTCTTTACAAGCATGAGTAGCTGCCATGTATTTAGCCTATGTAGTGGACAAAGTGACTATAGCCTGTCGCTTGCTCATCTAGCTCATTGCACCACCATTCATCATGAAAATGTATCCACTAGTGGACCTCCTACTGTCAATGTCCCCTACCCAATTAGAATCCACATAGCCTCAAATACTGAGAGTCCTCTGTGATTCAACCAAGTTCCCATGGTAACACAAAGCAAAATTTGAAGTGCCCTTCAAATATTTGAAAACTCTCTTTACAACATCCCAATGTGTCCTTCTAGGATTAAACTGACTAAGAACTCCCATTGTTTGGGAAATGTCTGGCCTTGTATAGACCATTGCATACATGAGACTTCCAACTGAACTAGCATAGGGTACACTGGTCATGTCCTCCATCTCAATAGGAGATTTTGGACAATCTTCAACAGATAGCTTCATTCCTTGCAAGACTAGAACAACTAGCTTTTTGCAATCATTCATACAAAATCTCTCAAGAACAGTCCTGATATACTTACTCTGACTGAGCCAAAGATTTATATTCTTCCTATGCCTGGTTATCTCCATCCCTAGAATATACCTTGCTGCACCAAGATCTTTCATTTCGAACTTAGTAGACAACTGAGACTTAAGATCAAAAATCATTAGCTTACTATTGCCTATGAACAACATATCATCAACATAGAGAGCAATAATAAGTACTCAATCACCTTTAGCTTTATAATACACACAATGATTAGATTTAGATCTTACAAATCCAAAAGACAACACAAAAGTATCAAATTTCTAATACCACATTCTAGGTGATTGCTTTAACCCATATAGAGACTTCTTTAGCTTGCATACTAGTTTTTCTTTACCTTTTTCAACAAAGTGCTAAGGCTGAGACATATAGATTTCTTCTTCAAGATCACTATGAAGAAATGTTGTCTTCACATCCATCTGTTTGACCTCTAAGTCATATGCTACTGCAAGTGACAAAAGAAATCTGATAGATGTCAGCTTTGTTACAGGAGAGAAAATCTCCCCATAATCAATTCCCTCGACCTGGGAATAACCCTTTTTAACCAGTCTTGCCTTGTACTTTTCTACACTGCCATCTAGACCTATCTTCTTCTTAAATACCCATTTGCAGCCCACAGGTTTTCTGCCTTCAAGCAAGGGCACCAGACTCTAGGTATCATTCTTTTCTAATGATTCCATCTCTTCTTCCATGGCTTCCAACCAAGAGTTTGAATCAGACATTTTAATTGCCTCTTTTACAATCCTAGGCTCATCAGTGCTAGAAATCAAGGCATAGGAACAAGGAGAATCAATCAAAGAGAACCCATACCTATCTGGTTGTTTTTTTTCACGGGTTGACCTCCTCACTGGATAAGGCTGAGTTTGTGCTTCTTCTTCTGAACTTTCAGAATTACTTGAGCTCTCCTCAGTTTCAGGTAAATTTTGAATTTTGAATTCCTCTTTCTCTAGAGTAGGAGGAATTACTGCTACATCCTTATTGTTTTCTAACTTTGTCTCTGACTGCAAATCCAAGGTGGAAGGTTTCAACTCATCAAAGATTACACTTATGTTGTATACAACCTTCTCTGTAACAAGATTCCAAAGCTTGTATCCTTTTATGCCAGCACTATAGCCAATAAAAATACATTTGACAGCCTTGTTCTCCAACTTAGATCTTTTCACATCCGGTACATATGCATATGCCTCACAGCCAAAGACTTGAATATGTCTAAGAGAGGGTTTCTTACCAGACCACGCTTCCAAAGGTGTTTTCTCAACAAGAGCAGAATTTGGAGACCGATTAATTAAGTAACATGCAGTAGTAGTAACCTCAGCCCAGAACTTCTCCTCCAAGCTAGCACTACTAAGCATACTTCTTTCTCTCTCCATCACCATCCTATTGAACCTTTCTACAACTCCATTTTTCTGTGTAGTATAAGGTGTAGTCTTATGTCTTTTAATCCCATGGTCTTTATAGTATCTTTCAAATTCATCAGAATAGAATTCACCGCCATTATCAATCCTTAAGCATTTGATATTTCTACCAATCTGATTTTCTACAAGGTTCTTAAATTCCTTAAACTAACTGAACACTTCTGATTTACTTTTCAAAAAATATACAAATGCTCTTCTTGAATAATCATCAATAAACAACACATAGAATCTTGATTTAGACAAAGAAGGAACATTCACAGGACCAAACACATCCGAATGGATATAATCTAGCAAACTAGAAGATTTGTGAGGACTGTCATAAAATGAAACACGGTGTTGCTTTCCATATATACAATGTTCACAGAATTCAAATTCAAGATTACAATCATCTAGCCCCTCAACCAGGTTTTTATTCTTCAATGTTTTTAAACCTTTTTCTCCTATGTGGCCTAACCTATGATGCCAGAGCATAGTCTTCTCTGCTGGAAGTTTTACTTCCATATAGTTTACATAAGTAGGGATATTTTCCTCTTTACCTCCACGAGTAGCCTTCAGTGACTTTACAAAGACACTGTTACATTGAACAACCTGTGCATCTAGCTTGTACAGGGTACCAATTCGAGCACCTCTAGCCAACACCATTGAACTTCTAGTCATCTTGCAGCTATTTCTAGAGAAAGTGACTTGTACTCCAATATCATTCATCTTACTGATAGAAAGTAGATTTCGAGCCAGACCTAGTATATGCATCACGTCCTTGATCCCCTTTACTCTGCCATCAGCGAATTGAATTTTGACTCTTCCATGGCCAACTATCTCCAAAGATGAATCACTTTCCAAGTACACCTTCCACCATCGTATTCTTCATACTTTGTGAACCAGTCTCTATGAGATGTCATGTGGAAAGATGCTCCAGAATCAATCAACCAGACATCATCTGATGCCTGAGTAGCCAAGGTAGAAATGAAGGCATTTGAATCACCCCGAGAAGACTCATTTTTGGAAGAAGCCTTCTTCTTCTTCTTCTTCTCCTCTTTACAATCCTTTCAGACATGACCAGGTTGCCCACAATTCCAACATTTCACCTTGGACTTCTTTCCAGGAGACTTTGATCTCCCTTCTGATTTTGATTTTGATTTCTTGTCCTTCTTCTTGCCTTTATCTTTCGATCTTCCTCTGACAACAAAAGCTTCCTTCGCCATCTTAGAAGATTTTCTTCTCATCTCTTTTGACAACAAAGATGCAACAACATCATCCATCTTGAACTTTGATGTTGTACTCCCAATATCCATCACCAGATGATCCCAAGAGTCTGGCAAAGAACACAACAAAAGCATACAACGATCTTCTTCTTCAATTTTTACACCAACAGATGTCAATTGAGAAATTAGCATATTAAATGCATTCAAATGATCAACTACAAACCCTCCTTCCTGCATTCTCAAAGAATACAACTTCTTCCTCAGGAATAGTTTATTCACCAAGGACTTCCCCTGATAAATAGATGTTTATTTTGTCTACAAAGAGGCTGTAGTATTTTCTTCATGCACATTCAGAAGAACAAAGTCTGCCAGACAGAGCCTTATTAGCCCTTTTTCCTTTCTATCTGCCAGGTCCCAATCCTCTTGCTTCATGGTCTGAGTTTTCGTTCCAGACACTGCAAGCCACAGATCATGATCAATAAGAAAATCTTCCATCTTGAGTTTCCACAACTCAAAGTTACTACCTTTGAACTTCTCTATTTCAATCTTTCCTGATGTGCTAGCCATCTCAACCTATAATCAAAAACAACAAACTCTGCAAGACTCCCACTGAACAGAATTGACTCAAAAAACCCAACGTACCCACAAGGATAGCACAACTGGCCAGGCTCTAATACCACTGGTAAGGAAAGTCAAGGTGCAGAAACAACTCTCCTAATGTCAAAACCTCAAGGAAGAATGCAAAGACACTTTTAAAATTTACAATTACAGTCCAATTAAGATGCACTTTGAAACATATAATAGAAGCAAAGAATTTGACAATCACACATGAACACTAGATATACATGGGAAAACCCTTACGGGAGAAAAACCCACCACACCAAGAGAAATCACTTTGTATTATAGTAATGGAGATTACATAAAATTTTCAGACTTATCTTTCTGGTGTCTATTTACAGTAGCATTCACCATGAACAATCTTGTATAGGAACCTTCAAGTTACATTCTTTACAATATAGAATACATCCACTGATACAATCTCTCAACAGTCTGTCGTTCCAACCAACCGATCACAATTTGCAATCACAGAGTACAACCATGTCATTCCATTTCCATCGAGCTTCCTCACAGAACTGTCACAATGGACAATCTTGCAACAATTTAGATTCAGCTTCTCCTATTGGTCCACGAGACTCCACATAGGACGATCAAAATGGTCAAAAGAGTTCACACTGTGTTGGCATCTCGATGAGACACTAACAGTGTCTTGCCGCTGCCACATAGTCTTCATATCCATGTCACCAAGAGTTATTCTTATCGGCAAGATGTTTCATCGAGCTCACAAGTCACTTCGAAAAGTCATGCTGTTAGCAAAACTTATTGATCTCGCCAAGACATCCTATCAAGCTTTCATGTGTTACACCGATGACCAAACAGTCGACGAGACCTATCACTTTCGCCAGGAGATCATAGTGAGGTCCAAAAGTCTCATAGATGTGATTTTAACATTCGGCAAGAGTATCATTTTTCACCAAGACCTCACACTAAGTCATCAAGAGTTATACCGAAGTCACATGTCATATTGAGCTTTAATCACTAGTTGGAAAGACTTATTAATATTGCCAAGAGGTTTCTCTAAGATCTCTTATGTCACCCCAAAGCCATCAACAGTCACCAAGACATATTTCTTTTGTTAAGACTTCACTTTGAGATCTCAAGGTTACATTGAGACCACTGTTCACTAAGAGCTACATCGAAGAATTCAAATGTGTTTCCATCGGCGAGACCTTCAACGTTTGCTGAGACATCTTCCTGGGACCTTTTGAGTTACCCCGAAGGAATACTATCGGTGTAACATTCCTTGATGAATCCAAACCAAACACTGTCAGCGAGACTTTAACACATCGCTGAGAGCTCATAGCGAAACAAACATTGTTACTTCGATGAAACCAAGTGTTACACTATCGGTGAGACATTAGCTATTCGCTGGGACTTCTCACCGAGCCACTATAGGTTATCCCGAAGGCCATGGTCACCATGAGTCTCTCCAACGCTTGATATGAATGGCTTATCGGCCAAAAATCTCCATGCGATAAGAGGTCATGCTGAATACTTCTTGTCAGAGCGATAGGCTCCAAAGTGAAACCGTTCGGTGAGACAAAAACTAGGTCAGAGCGACTTGTACAAAACATGGTGTTTCAAACTGCTCGTCGGCTAGACATAAGAGCTGTCACATTGACTTGGCTCCTAAAGAGGTTTCGGCCTATGATGATTGAGACATACATTTCCAACATAAAGAACTACAATTATATCATCATGGGATATTATTAGACAAGGCTTGATCAAGTTCGTTCCTAAGGAAAAACAAGAAGATACAGTGAATGGTTGGAAATAAATTAGTATACTCAATACTTCTTATTATGATGCAGGAGCATCCCTAGTTGTAAAGCAATAATGTATCAACCAAAGTCATTTCTTTTCTTTCATTTCAATATGTAGATGTCTCATAAATTTCTTTCACGTTTTACTAATGTATCATTTCTCAGCTCATGGAGCAAGATATTGGTTCTACATGAGGTCATCTATATCATATCCATGTTTTAGGTGATTTGATTTTATTTGCAGAAAATTATCGGTCTCAAAATTTCATTATCATTCTTAGTCAGAGCATTTGGGGTTGACCTAGCTCATATTAGTTGTTTCTACCTATTTTGAAGCATGTAAAGCTTAATGGAAAATCTTGCATGGCGTTTAGGTCCAAATAGAACTTTCTCAAAGATCCATAATATGTTTCATCTCACGATGGATTATCTTCTCATGTTTTAGGCTAACCTACACATTTGATCTTGCATTAGGGTTTTGAACCCTTAAGGCTGACGTAGATCATAGTTGGAGCTGGAGATTCATATTTAAGATCATTTGTAATTCATTAGAAGGCAATTAGTTTAGTAGTTCATGAGTTAGGATTTATATAGTTAGATTCAACCTTTTGAGTTGTGGAGTGTAATAAGTCCTTGTGCCAATTGAATATCTTGTAATGCTCTTGTGGTAGGCCTATGAGCCCTAGTCATTCTGCATATGAGGCATATGATGCACGTAAGATTTCCAAGTGTTGAATCAATGATAACACATGTTTATTTAAAATTTCCTTGTGTTATTTATGTTATGTTGGACTCTAAGATGCATGGTTAGATAGTCCTTTCTAGACCCTCCATTCATGATTGCACCAAGTGGTATCAAAGTGATTTTGTGAGTCATGATAAGGCATTCCTTATGGTGAACAAATCATTGGCCTGAGGTGGACTATATGTATTTTCAACCAATCACCAACTATGAGGCAATTGAAACCCTTGTAGCCAGATCATTGAATTAAGGTAGTTGTATTGGATCCAAGGAGAGAGATACCGCCAAGGAGAATGCCTACTATGGTGAATATCATTGGAAGAATGAATGAGATGTTAGAGATGATGAGGAAAATGAGAGTTTGATTGGATGTTGTAGAAGAGGATAGAAGAGGAGGTCTAAGCACTACACATGCAAACAAAAGTGATGATGGTGATTTAGATCAAGCTAAAAATTAGAATGAAGAAAACCTAGAGGAAGAAGAAGAAGAAGAAGATTAGGTAAAAATGTTGAAACTATTTCCAAGATTGGTAAGAGACCTAGAATTGAAATACAAAATTACACAAAAAATTTAAACCCCAAGGAATTGATTATCTAGATCAATGATATGGAAGAATACTTTGAATATGAAGAAATTGAAGATCTAGAAAGAGTGAGATTTGAAAAACTAAGTTGAAAGGGCATGCTTCTATATGGTGGAAAGAAGTTCAATTGGATAGAAATAGAAGAGGAAAGGATAAAATCATAAAGTGGGATAGGATGGTAACAAAATTGAAGAATCAATTCATAACTATTGATTGTGAGCTTGAATTGTTGAAAATATTGCAAAACTTGAGGAAAATGGAGAAGTCTGTCAAAGAGTATATTGAAGAATTTTACAAGATGATTATTAGAATTGGGAATAGTGAAGCAAGCAAGGAGAAGGTGGTGAAGTACATAAATGGAATGAGAACAAAAATCCAAGAAGAATTGAGCCTGGTGAAGATGAAAACAATTGAAGAAGCATACCAATTTGTGTTGAAGGTGGAGGAAAAGTTGAAAAAAAAGTTTGAGAAAATAAAAAGGATTGCAAGAGGAAGATTCTAGAGAAGTGGATCATAGTTTGGAGAAAGAAGACTGTATGCGGAGCAAAGAAAAGATGGAAAATACTACCACGGTGAAGGGGAGGACCATAATTCATACTGTAGAGGAAGAGAGGAACAAAAATTCTACTACAATGAAAAAGGAGGTCATAATCCCTACCACAATGATGGATGTAGGACAGATGAAGGAAGAAATGAAAAGAGACCATTTAGAGGAACTTGTTTCAAGTGTGGAGGTGAAGGACATAGAACATTTGAATATCATCAAGGAAGTACTAGTAAAAGAAATGAGCATACTAGAAGAGTAGCTTATGTGGATGAAGAAAATGTTGCATCCCCTAATTTAGTTGGGAAACTAGATAAAGGAAAGTCATTAGTCTGGATGAGAGATTTAATGCATGAATAAGTGACTGGGGATCCATCGCAAAGGAAGATTTTTTTAAGAACAAGAAGTAAATCCAAAGGAAAGGTATGTAAATTTATCATTGATAGTGGTAGTACTAATAATATAGCTTCATAAGAGATTGTAACCAAGTTGAATTTGAAGAGGTTGAAACATCTAAATCCCTACAAGATAAGATGGAATCAATATGAACACAAGATCTTGGTAAGTGGGTAGTTTGGTGAAATTGCATATAGGATCATATAATGATGAAGTGTTGTGAGATATTATTCCCATGGATGCATGCCATTTATTGTTAGGAAGACCATGGTAATATTATTGGAAATAAATTCATGATGGAAGGAAGAATACCTATATTTTGACTTCAAATGGCAAGAGAATTAAATTGATACCTTTGGAGGAAGTGGAAAAAAAAGAGGTATGTGGCACTGATAGACTATGTTTGGTAGTTGGAAGTTTCTAGAATGATTGAGGCATGAAAACATGTTTTTTGTATTGATTCCAAAGAAGCATGGAAGTCCAAAGGCAAGGAACCCTACTACAAAAGTTAAAGATCCATCGTAGACAAAAGAAGTAGAACTGTTAATAGAGTATGAAGACATCAAATCAAAGAATGTACCAGAGGGATTACCACAGGTCTAAAGCATCAGTCATAATATATATCTAATACCTAAGGCAAGCTTTCCAAAAAAAGTGGCACAGAGGATGACACCTATAAAGAATGTGAATTTGAACAAACACATATAAGAGTTGTTGAACAAAGGATTGATCAAGGAGAGCTTAAGTGCATGTGCGGTACCTGATGTACTAGCACCAAAGAAAGATAAAGAGTGGAGAATGTGTACAGAATAAAGAGAAAGATCAATAGAATCGTAGTTAAGTATAGATTCTCATTGCCAAGGATGGATGAAATTACGGACTATTTGAGTGGAACAAAGTATTTCACAAAGATTGACCTAAAGAGTGGATATCTTTAGATCAAAATTAGAGAAGGATATGAATGGAAGACTACATTTAAGAGTAATGAAGGATTGTATGAGGGGTTAATAATGCTTTTTGATTGACTAATGCACCTAGCACTTTCATGAGATTGATGAACAAGGTACTGAAGCAATTCTTGGGTAATTTTTTTAATTGTTTATCTAGATGATATTATATTTTTTAGTAAGGCTAGAGAAGAAAATTTGTGGCACATCAAACAAGTATTAGAGAGATTAAGAGAGGAGAAGTTGTTGATAAACATCAAGAAGTGTAGCTTTATGAAGACAAATTTGGTGTACTTAGGTTTTTTTATTTATGCAGAAGGATTGAAGATGGACCGTGAGAGCAATTGTTGAGTGGCCTACACCAATGAACATTGGAGAGGTAAGATCGTTCCATGAACTAGCTAGTTTCTACTGTAAATTCATCAAAATCTTTAGTAGCATTTGTACACCTATGAAAAAAATAATGAGAGGAGATAGGAAAGAATTTTAAGTGGACGTCTAGAGCACAAAGAAGTTTTGAATTGTTGAAGCGAAAGGTGATAGAGCAACTGGTGTTAGCATTACCTGTCATAACCCAATTTTATTGTATATTTATTATATTATGGTAAATTGAATTATTGAAGAAATTCAATTTATATTAAATGGAAAATTTGGAATTTTAAAAAATTGAATGAAAGAAGTTGACTGATGATGACTTTGTGAGTATTTGGAAATTATCTTATATGCTATCAAGAATTGAACGTTACTGATAAATTTGCAAGTGCAAGTGTGTGTAGTTACAAGGTGATAGGTTGAATGACGAGAACATGGTTGAAGTAGGATTTTTTAGTTGGATCGAATGGTAAGCCAGTTGGAATCTAGGTGCACACACCACAAATGGCATGATGACTTGCATTTGAATAATTTTACATATATAGAAGAATGCAATTTCATTACTTGAATTGTTTCAAAGATTGAAAATGAATGGTTTGTACATTAAATTATCTACTCAAAACTTTGTGTTTTGAAGAAAATGAAAGAAAGTATTGAAAAAAATGAATAAAAAGGATAAGAAATTTCATTATGTGAAAATTAAGTGAAAATAAATTATTTCAGTTTACATATATGGATGCTTGTGATGTAATTAAAGTTCCTTAATTTAAATGATATCATATGGAGCTTATAAGCTCTCCCAAACAAACAATTTATACAAGAATGTATATATATATATATACATGTATGTAAATAAATATTAATACATACACATATTTGAAATGAAGAATGAACCTGATAAATATGAAAAAAATCATATAAATACATATAGACATATGTATATATGAATATTTATATATTACATATATATTCATATTCATATGCTCATCAAAATTCAAATTAATAACCAATAATATTATAATACTAGAGTATTGAAATCAAATAAGATCATGAAGGACATGGTATGCCAAAATATTTAATGGCAATATTAAAACAAGTAGTGGTCGATAGTAAGGAAATAATGCCATCACCAGTAGCATGCAAAAGAATAATATTGTTTCCATTTTTGAATACACAACGTTGTGGGCGAAAAAGGCATGACAAAGGAAGTTGTTGGTTCGAAGGAAAAAATAGAGAAGAGCTCATGGGTGAGGGAAAAATCTAAGACAAACTCACACAAAACTCAATTTATCAAGTAAATCAATTACTTTAGAAAGAAAACACTATTTTCCTTTATCTTTTTTTCCTCATCGTTTGAATGGTATTCTTCCAATTTGTTGATTGTATCATTTAAACTCTAAAATGTGTATTCATGTTGAATAACTATGGCCTTGAGTCGAGTACTATGGGAATCAATCATTGTTTTGGGTTGCACAACCTATGACCAATATTGTATGAGTTTCATTTAGAATCTTTAATGGCTAGCTCTCAGAGGTAGGCCGAGCCTTAGAGTTACTAAAATGTGACTGTTCTTGAAGTTCATACTTTTTTGCTATCCATTCAATGGCTATTCGAAATTTCTATTTTGATTCTCTGTATTTTTATGATGATTAAAACTATTGTGGATTGACTATCCATCCCATGAAAAGGGTACAACCCTATGTCTTATTTTTTTTATATGTATCATATTCTCCTTATCGGTTGGGTCGATAATGAGCAACTAAAAAGAATGCTCAAGATTGTATTGTATGTACTATAATGTTGTCATATTCTAGTGGGAAAGGCAGTGAAATCCTTGTTTAAATTCAGTAAACCCAAGTAGGGTTCAACCTATAAGATCGAAGGCTTTTTTCCTTGTAGCCAAGAATCATGCATGTTGATTATGAGTGGTGAAACCAACATGTCTTAAGGGATGAATCTGTGAATGTTTTTATTGCCAAGAAAGAAATGCAGTAGACCAATATGAATGGTCCATTCAGAGTGACCTATGAATGTTTGTTGAAACTTGAAAAGGCATGAGTTTTCCCAAAACCCGAAACTTCTATGTCTATTTATTGACTGAAATACTTGTTTAAGTTTTACCTCAACAAGCATGTCAAACTTAGATTCTTTATATTATTAATTTGCACAATGAATTTCAGAAATGAAATTTGTTCTAGATTTAAATATTAGACATTCTATTTTTATTTCTGAAACTAGGCTATGTGATTTGTTAGAGAAATCTCTTAGTTTTCTTGAAAATTGAAAAATGAGAAGCTGTAGATAATATTGTTACTAGCAAAACAACATTGTTTATTTTTAGTTCATTATGGAAAAACCCGTTCTATTTTAAAATAGTGAATAATTAAATGTAATGTTTTCATTTAGCTTCCAAATAGCTTGAAACAACAATAAGTAATTGTAAACAATGAGTGTTCTATTGGAAAATGACATTTTCTATCATTAAATGTAAATGTTTAGTCTGAAACAGTATTGTAATGATGTAAACATTGAATAATATTTTGTAAACAACATTGTTTTGTTGTTATCTTTATAGATAAAAAAAACCTGACACATTAAATTATTTAGTTGGAATCCGCTTTGAATAGTTGTAAACAGTGAATTTTCATATGTAAACAACTTGTCAGATTATAACTATTTAGTAGGAAACAATACTTGTTTTGTTTAAACAATGAATGTTCATATGTAAACAACTTATCTTATAATTGTTTAGTAGGAAGCAATACTTGTTATGTTTAAACAATGAATGTTCATATGTAAAAAACTTGTCTTGTAACTATTTAGTAGGAAATAGTACTTGTTATGTATAAATGATGAATGTTCATGTGTAAAAAGAAATTTTAGAGTATCACAGTTGTGAGAATGCAATATAATAGTATGTGTGAAATTATTAACATATACTTGTTTTGATTCTTTATTTTTGAAAAAAGAAACATCAAATGAAATATTATTATTTAATGATTTATTTCAAAATGTATGCACAAATCTAAAACTTAAGTAGGCACATATATGTGTATGCAAAAATAATTTGTCTATGTACATACATATACTTGTGACAAACCTTGTTTTGTTCTTAGTTAATGTTTACATGGAAAATGCTTATGATGAAAAGTATATAATAGTCATAAGAATGATATGACTGATTGTTGAATTACTCTATTGAATCATAAATTGAATTTCTATTTAGAGAGTAAATTAGTAATTTGATTCTTCTTTTGAAGACATATATGAAAGAATATTCTAATTCTTGAACATAACACTGATACCTTAGTTGACTAGAGCACCTCAGGGTAGATGCTGCTAGAGGGTAGATAACTGTTATGAGATGTATAGTAGAAAGTTACCTTCTAGGATAGGTTCCAAAATGGAGTTTAGAGAGTATAGGTTTGTTTTACCAGAACCTATTGTTTTATGTTGTTGCAACACATTTATTATGCTTGTCCAAGCAATAGATTTCATTTGTATGCATGAACTTTGTGATTTCACTCTCTACAATTCCTAACATAGATATTGAATTTTCTTTACTAACTTGTAGATAGAAATTGCATGTTGATGTATGGGAATGCACCAGATTCCACCTTGCATATTGTTCTCTTGCTAAAATTTCCATGCAGGGTCAAGCATTCTTCAAGTCAAAAGAATACCCAGGAAGTGTAAGCTTCATGGTTGGGTAGTAAAGCGCTTCAACCATGTTCTTGTCCACTGGTGGAGGTGAGGGTCAAGGAATAACCTTAGTTGTTCACAAGACTATTTAGTCTAAGATGTAATTTGATGTAATACATTCTTGTATTTGATGTAAAGAGTACATTGTAATGAATTTGTGGCCTTAGGAGCCAAGTCAAACCTAATATTGTAATTTGACTTTTGAAGTGAATATATGAATCATTGACTCATTTTAAATGGACATGTGTAGCTATGATTGACTTTAGCCACTAGTTATATCTTTTTAATTTGGAATATAATCATGTTTCAAATAAAATAATGTTAATTAAGTAATAATTCAGGATGGTTTATTACATTTGGTATCATAGCTTAGGGTTTAACTCTAGGCCTTTGAGTCTACCATAGTAGACTAGGGGTATTTGACCCTTGACCCAAATTTGGTTGTCTTGAGAATTTACTGAACCTGGATTGAATGCAAGAATGGGAAGGTCAAGGGAAGGATGAAGGAAAGGGAAAACTATTAGAACCTCATGTAAGAATTACATAAAGGAAGGAAATGCCAAGATGAAGGTTCAATAAGAAATTCTCTATGACAAAACTCTAGCTTAGGATCTTACATGACTCAAGCTAGAGAGAGGCTTGAAAATTGAGGAGAAGAAAACACCTAAGATCAAAAAGATTTTTGCAATCCAAGACTAGCCTCTAGGGTGTGGATCCAATGCACCCTTGTTGACTAAAGAGGAAAAGGAGAGCCTGCGTGCTCAACCATCCTCTTATGTAAAGTTTGATGTAAATTTAGATGAGGACCTAGAGTAATGTCCTCTTTTTGACATAGAGAAATCAGAATGATGTAACAAGAATCCTATTATAAATAAGGGTCTATTGACTTACCTTAAATATAAATAAAATTAGATAATCTTTATTTTGTGTGTTCAAAGGACTCTAAAATGTGTGTATTATGCATGAATGTGTATGTCTTCTAGAATGAGGGATGTATGCATATGAAAAATTATGTGATGTAGAATAAGAATGTTTATTCATAGAACCCCATGTTGAGATGCGATAAACTTGAATGTGATGTAGGATAGGTGTGGGCCATCCTTGTAACCACGAAGCAAGAGATGAGAGGTAGTGGTTCTAATAACGGACCTAACAAGAGGATGGAGAAAATTCTAGAGCTTCTAAATTGGAAAGAGTCTCACATGGATCATATAGAGCAAGAATTATGAGTGGCATATGAGGACTAGGATCATAGGAATGTAGATGGATATGAAGGAGATGGCGGTCCAGGGGAAATTCTATGAGAACGAATTGAGGAAGAGCTTGGGAAAGACCTCAAAAGAGTAGCACTGCCCAAGTTTGATGGTAAGGCTATCAGAGTTGGAGTTGAGGCTTGGATTATAGAGATGGAAAAATACTTTGGGCTTTGTAACCTTTCTAAACAAACCAAAGCAACATGGGCTACATACTAGCTCTTAGGTGAAGCAATGACTTGGTGGGATAATGAGAAGTTAGAATGGAATCTTCAGATTGTTGAGATCACTTGGGAACTCTTCCTCCAATATTTCAAGAAGATATGATTACTGTAACTTTTCTTTGACAAGAAAGTGATGGAATTTCATAACCTAACCTAGGGAAATATGGTTGTGATTCAACATTGGGAAAAATTCACCAACCTGTTGAAACATGTGCCCTAATATCAAGGAGATGAATGGTTCCATATCCATAAATTTATAATGGGACTCAAACCTCACATAGGAGCTGAAGTGGATATGTATGAACCTCAAACCATGAATGAATTCTTTCAAAAATCCATCAAACGGGAACATAAACTATGGAAACTATCAAATATTTGCAATGACTTAAATTCTATGTCACGGTATGGGAAAAAGAAATTTCATAAGGGATACAAGAGCCATTAGATCCATAATCTCAAGAGGGGAAGTGAGTTGTAGGAGAAGGGTGAAGATGGTAATGGTGGAAAGAATAAGAAAACAAATAAATGCAAGGGTAAAGATGACCATAAGAAGAAGGAATTTAGAGAGGGAATTCCAAGAGGTTGCAAAGGGCCTTAAGATGGATGATATACTTGTGGAGGTGATCATTATGCCTTGAATTTTCCTCAGCGGTTGAATTCACAGAAGGAAGGAAGCTATCAATAGACTTAGCATCACTTGATCCACCTTGTAGTGGATAATAGATAGGCAAAGTAAGGCTTCACCAATTCAACTAATGAGTAAGCTCAATGGCCAATCTATCTCTATCTTAATTGATACTGGAGCTATTGAATGTTTTATAGATCCTAGAATAATATCCAAGATACCATTAGACCTGGATACATGGAAAATTCATGGAAAATCTAGTATGGTAATTGAGTAGAGCAGAGGGTAGATACATGTCTCTTTTGCAGTCCAACCTTTCATGTGGCACCTTTAGGCTCATATGATGTAATTTAGGGAATAAATTGGTTAATTGAGCATAAGGCTATAGTGAATTTTGAGGATAATATGGTCAACTTCCTAGATGATTATGGAAACCCAATTGAGGTTTTTGGGATGCCGAGAACCTTAGAGCTTAGATAGATTTTTTATGGTGCAGCTCAGGAAGGCTCATCAAAAGGGGTGTGCAATTTAAGTAGTGCATGTCAGTAATCCTAACAACAAGGAACCATATTTAGATGACTATCCTATTCTCAAGAAGTTCCAAGATATATTCCCTGATGAACTTACAAAGTTGCCTCTGAAGCAGGAATTCAATTTTCTATTGACTTGGTTCCAAGACCCAAGCCTTAATCTAAGGCACCTTATTATATGACCACCATAGAAGTCTATGAGTTTAAGGCCTAGTTAATGGAATTGTTGGATAAGGGACTTATAATACCTAGTGTGTCATCTTGGGGAGTGTTGATTATTTTTGTGAAAAAGAAGGATGGAACTTTGCATTTGTATATAGATTATCAGATGTTGAACAAGGTGACCATCAAGAACTGGTATCCACTCCTGAGGATTGATGAGATATTTGACCTAATGAAAGGAGCAACGGTGTTCTCTGAAATTGATCTTAGGTCAAGGTACCATCAATTGAGAATTAAGGAAGAATACATTCCAAAAATTGTATTTAGTACTCAATATAGACATTATGAGTTCATAATGGTACCTTTTGGTTTGAATAATGCACCAACAACCTTTATGAACCTCATGAATAGTTTTTTCAAAAATTTCTTTGATCAATTTGTTCTAATCTTTATTGATGACATTCTAGTCTACTCAAAGATAGTCGAAGAGCATGATAGACATTTGAGAATTAGCTTTTCAGTGATTGAGAGAAAGGAAAATTTTTGGGAAGTTGTCCAAGTGCTCATTCTATCAAGACAGAGTGCAAAAATCTAGGCCATATCATTTCAGCTAAAGGAGTCTTTGAAGAGCCCAAAAAGATCAAGCAATCATAGAATGGCCATTACCTCAAAATGTATTAGAAGTCCACAACTTCATGGGCCTCATGGGATACTATAGGAATTTTTTGCAAGGGTTCTCCCAGATTGCATCTCCTATTACTTCACTCCAAAGGAAGGGAACATGGTTTGAATGGACCAAGAAATGCAAGTAGGCATTCCAACTCCTAAAGGAGAGGCTCACGAAAACACTAGTGCTAACAATCCCTAATCCTAATGTGAGATTCATAGTAATAAAAAATGCATCAGAAGAGGGATTGGGAGTAGTATTAATGTGAGATGGACAAGTGGTAGCATATGAATCAATGAAGCTCAAGTAGTATGAAGTGAACTAAACACCTCATGATTTGGAATTGGTGGCCATAGTACATTCCTTACAGATGTGGAGGAATTATCTTTTGGGAAAGTTGTTTGAACTCAAGACATAACACTTAGAATTGAGATACATATTTACCCATCCAAACCTTAATGTGTGGCAGAGAAGGTGGCTAGAATTCCTTAGCAAGTATGAATTTGGAATTGAATATATAAAGGGAAAAGAGAACATAGTGATTGATTCTCTTAGTAGACAAAGACACATGGAAGCCATGATCTCAACAAGGTCTAACTTGAGACAGTAGGTGATTCATAATTTTTTAGGGGATGAGCACTATGAGAGAGTGAAGAGAATCCTAGTAGTAAATCCTTTAGATGATTAGTTTGATGGATATGAGATTGAAGCATATGGTATTTTGAGATATTAGAGGAGAATGCATATTCCTAACTTTGGAGAGCTGAGGAAGTTAGTTTTAGAAGTTCACAATGCACCTTATTCAGGACACCCCAGAGAATCCAAGATGATTGCAGAGTTGAAGACTTTGTATTTTTGGCCTAAACTCAAGAAGGATGTAGTGGAGTACATAGCCAGATGCTTGGAGTGCCAATGAATCAAGGTTGAGCATGCACATCTAGCCAAGTTATTGTATCCTCATGACATACCTAAGTATAAATGGAAGGTTATCAATATGGATTTTGTATAGGGGTTTCCATTGAGCAAGAACAAGCATGATGTTATCTTAGTCGTGATTGATAAGTTGACCAAGGTTGTACACTTCATTCTAGGAAACCTTAATGATGGTTCATTAGCCTTGGCTAAGAAATTTTTCCAAGAGATCTTCCACTTGCATGGAGTTCCAAAGACTATCATTTTTTATAGGGACACATGAATGACCTCAAGGTTTTGGATGACCCTGAATGGTGCATTGGGAACCAAACTAAATTTCAACTTGGCTTATCATCATTAGACTAACAGGTAGACAAAGAGGGTGAATTAGGTAGTCAAATATCTCCTCCAAATGTATTGTATGGACCAATAGTATAGGTGGGAAGAATATTTTCCTTTGGTAGAGTTTTTTTATAAAAATCCTATCATACATCCTTAGGCATGACATCGTTTGAATTCTTGTATGGGTGGAAGTGTCATGCCTCCATCAGTTGGGATAAATTGGAGGACATGATCATAGTAGGACCTGAAATGCTTAAGGAAATGGGAGAGAAAATGAGGGTCATTAATAGAAGATTGAAAGAGATGATAGACTGACATAAGAGTTATGCCGATAAGAACCAAACTCTTGGATAGTTCACAATAGGGGATAAATTTTTCTTGAGAGTTAAACCTCATAAAAGATCTATTGATTTTGGAAAGTATTCCAAGTTGACTCCAAGATATGTGAGACCGTTTGAAATATTGAAGTTATTAACCCAATTGCTTATAGACTAGCTCTACCACCTGCTCTGGATCAACTTCATAATGTGTTTCGTGTTTCCTTGCTTCATCCATATCATTCTGATGTGACTCATGTGCTTGATAGGAAATCTTTGTAGGTACAAGATCTAGGAGTGGTGCTAGTGGAGCCCATTAGAATATTGGATAGACGCAACATTAAGTTGCAGAGTAGAGATATTGCTTAGTTTAAGGTCCAATGGGACCAATACCTAGAGGAGTGCTACTTGGGAGGATGCGGAAGAAATAGAACACTCCTTTCCACATTTTCTTTCTTGAGAAAGAAACTTCAATAATTTTTCTTGAAATTTTTTGGATTGAGATACTATGATATTTCATGCTTTAAATTCTGATGTGATGTTGAAATAGACATATATTCTAATGTGATGTTGAAATAGACATGTATGTTCAAATTTGATATAATGTTCTTTTATTTTGACTTAATAGACATCGTAATGATGTCTCTTCCAAGAGGGGGGGATGTCATATCCTAATTTTATTATATATTTATTATATTATGGTAAATTGAATTATTGAAAAAATTCAATTTATATTAAATGGAAATTTTGGAATTTTCAAAAATTGAATGAAAGTTGACTGATGTTGAATTTGTGAGCATTTGAAAATTATCTTATATGCTATCAATATTGAATGTTACTGATAAATTTGCAAGTGCAAGTGTGTGTAGTTGCAGGGTGACAAGTTGAAGGATGAGAACACGATTGAAGTAGGATTATTTAGTTGGATTGAATGGTAAGCCAATTGGAATCTGGATGCACACACCAAAAATGGCACGATGACTTGCATTTGAACTAATTTTCATATAGAGAAGAACACAATTTCATTACTTGAATTTTTTCAGTGCTTGAAAATGAATGGTTTGTACATTAAATTTTCTACTCAAAGCTCTATGTTTTGAAGAAAACGAAAGAAAGCATTGAAAAGAATGATTAAAAAGGATAAGATATTTCATTATGTGAAAATTAAGTGAAAATAAATTATTTTAATATACATATATGGATGCTTGTGATGAAATTAAAGTTCCTTAATTTTTAAATGATATCATATGGAACTTATAAGCCCTCCCAAAAAAACAATTTATACAATAATGTGTGTGTGTGTGTGTTGGAGGTTGTGGTTGTGTTGCTGATATGTGGTTTTCATTGATGTCAACACTATTAGTACTATTGTATTGAAGGTTGTTTATGTCGAGGATATTGAGGAAATTGTTAAAGAAAGAGTTGCAGGTTCCTAGTGGAACAGTGTAGGTCAAGAAGGTGTTTTGTTATGTTCATTGAAGATTAGTTGTTTTGGACTAAAGGGTTTATTTCTAAGAGTATCTAGTTCATCTACCAGAAGTTTCAAAGGTCTGTGTGAAGATTTGATCATGCTATGTATAGTTGTGTCCTGACAGTTATGTGGTTTCTCTCAGTACTCCTAATTGAAGTTTATGTGATTCTGGTAATCTCAGCTATTGTGGATGATTCTCTATTAGTTCTTGTTGCTTGTGGATGCTTCTAGATCATTCTTTATCTTCATTGTACATCCATATTGATTGGTGTTCTCATGGTCAAATATTTTTCTCATGTGTGTTTGGTTTTCCATGTTCCTGGCCGACATGATGGTTGTAATGTGTTGTGGATCCTTGGAGATTTAAATTTGAATGTTTGGTGAACTCGAGGATATTGTTTTTGGTCACATCATAATATTAGCCAACGATGTTTGATTCACATTAAAATTTATTTGTAAATTTTGGGCCTTCATAGTAAATATGTTTTATATTTTAGTCGATGAAGTTGTTGATGAAATTCTTGGTGTAGATAAATAAGAGTGGTTGTTTGTTTGAATTGAAGTGTGCTCGGTGTGCTCCTATGTGTATGTGTGAATATAATTTGATTGCAGAGTAGAGTGTGAAGAAGTTTGAGTGAAGTGTGAAGAAGTATTTTTGTGCTTAACTAGAACTGTAATCAAGATTTTGCATAAGCTATTTTCTTAGTTCATACCCTACGGATATAATCTAAATTGCTTTGTAGTGTTGGGCAGTGATCCCTTTTGTATTTGAGGAGTGAGCTCTAGGTAGTGTTCCTGAATGCATGTGCATTCCTATTATTTTTCTTTATACTTTTAACAAGGTATGATATTGTGGACTGACATCCACTATGGTTTTTCCCCTAATAGGGTCTCCACATAAAAATATCGGTGTTCTCTATGCTTCTGATGTGTTGACTATTCCTGGTTTATTATTCATTCATCAGATTTGAAATTAAGTTAAGTTTGAAAAGTTTAAATATGTTGTGACAACTGATTCACCCCCCCTCTCAGTTGTTTGTCCTTGTTTTTCCAACAATTGGTATCAAAGCAGGTTCCTCTGAAGAATTTTAAAAGCTTGAGGTGATTTGAGATGAAATCATATAAGAAGGGCAGTTCTAGATTCGATGGAACAAATTACTCATTGTGGAAAGCCATGATGGAGTGTCATTTAAGGTGTATTGGTGAACCCTATTGGAAGATCACAAAGAATAGATATGTTATTCCTCATAATGGTCCTTCCACTCCTGATGAAATTAAAGAGGTTGAGAATAACATTAGGGCTATTGAAGCTTTACTGAGTGCTTTGACAAATTCAAGAAATGAAAAATGTGATAGATTTGAAGACAACTCATGAGATTTGGATGAAGCTGGAAACTTTGTATGAAGGATATGCACATGTGAAGATGGCTAAGCTACAGAGTTTGAAAGGAAAGTATGAAAATTTTAAGATGGGTGAAGATGAAAATATTTCTTCTTTTATGCAAAAAGTAAATGACCTAGTGATGGGTATTAGATGTGTCAATGGTACCCTAGAAGAGGAATAAATTTTAGCTAAAGTGCTTATATCTCCCTCCTACAAAGCAAAGGATCATGTTATTGAAGAAATCATATCACTGACGAATGTGACAAGAGATACATTGATTGGTAAATTTGCTGCCTTTGAGTTGAGTGAATTTGGTGAATTTGTTCCCAAGACTGAAACTACATTTAAGGCTATTGTATCTGGAAGAAAAAAGAAAATATATGATCTAGGAGAGAGCTATAGAAATACATTCAAGTATGAGGAAGAAATGAAACAAATTGAAGATGAATAAAGAGAGGTAGAAGAGTTAGAAGCACTGATTGTAAAGAAATAAGGTGGAGGACAAGGTAAGTATAAAGGAAAGCTACCTATCAAATGTCTTTCTTGTAGTAAAATAGGCCATTTTGCTTCAAGGTGTGTTGAAAGAATTCCTAGGTCTAAGCCTTACAAACCTAGATTTCAAAAGAAATTCTATTTTGTTGAAGAAGGTGTGACTGATGAAGAATTTGATAAAGAAAATGGAAAAGAAGATGATTGGGTTTTCATTGCTATGAAGGAAAATAGTCCACTCGCTATTGAATATGCTAAAGTTGAGAAAGCTCTTGCAGCCTGAATTGTAGAAAAGGATGAGTGGGTTATTGATAGCAGATGCTCACATCATATGACTGGTGACAAAAGAAAATTTTTAAGTTTAGAGTAATATGAGGTGGGATTGTAATATTTGGAGATAGCCATGCTTGTGTGATTCATGATAGAGGGTCTATTTATCTTGGTGGTAAGCATAACACTAATGATGTCCTTTATGTTGAAGCTTGAAGCACAATTTTCTAAGTGCTGGACAAATGGTTGACAAAGGCTATGATCTTCAGTTCAAAGATAGAAGATGTGGGATACTTGGAAGTTCTAGAAATGTAATTGCTTCAAGTGAAAAAAAAAAGGTAATATTTTTCACCTAAATGCTACTAGTAAAAGTTGTTTAATTGCTCAAGTAGATGAAAGCTAGTTATGGCATAGGAGGTTGTGTCATGTGAATTTTGATAACATTGTCAAAGTAAGCTCCACTCAAGCAGTAAGAGATCTACCTAGGCTAGTGAAGCTTGCTAACACAATTTGCAAGGAATGTCAGATGGGAAAATAGACTAGAGTTTCTTTTTGGAGAAAACAACATCATTCTAATGGATTACTAGAGTTGGTACATACTAATTTGTGTGGTACCTCTAGAGTTAGAAGTCTTCATGGAGAAAGTTACTTTATGCTAATTATTGATGATTACTCTAGAATGATATGGGTTGCTTTCTTAAGAGAAAAATGTGAAGCATTAGAGAAGTTCAAAAATTTCAAAGTTATGGAAAAAAATGAGAAAGGTTTGAAAATCAAGTGTTTAAGGTCAGATAGAGGTGGTGAGTTCACCTCCAAGGAGTTCAATTATTTATGTGAAGAGCATGAAATTAGAAGATAGTTATCTGCTCCCCGAACCCCTCAACAAAATGGAGTTGCAGAGAGGAAGAACAAAACAATTCTAGATGCTGCTAGAACAATGATGATTGAAGGAAATGTGCCTCACATCTATTGGAGTGAAGTTGTAAGCACTGTTGTGTACACTTTGAACCAAATAAATGTAAATGGTAATTCTAGTAAGACTCCTTTTGAACTATAGTTTGGTTACAAGCCTATTGTTAAATACTTCAAGATCTTTGGAAGAAAATGCTACATCAAGAGAGATAAGGACATAGGAAAGTTTGATGCAAGAAGTGATGAAGGAATCTTTCTAGGTTACTCTACTAAAAGCAAGGCCTATCGGTGCTATAACAGAAGATCAAGAAAAATGGTTGAGAGTGCAAATGTTAGAGTTGATGAGGACTCTGCTAAATCATCTAGATACTATGGATATGATTCAGATGACCAGGAAGATAGTAAAAACAAAGGGGAAAATGCTCAAACACAAAATCAACATCAAATTATTCCATACGTTCTAGTAAAACAACTTCCATCTGTTCTGGTAAATCAGGGTAGTTAGGAAGCAGAGATAAGTCCAAGTGCAGAAGAAAGAACAGAAGAACCAAATGTTCAAGAAAGTCCTAAGGTTCTAAGGTATGTAAAGATAAATCATTCTAAAAATCAAATTATAGGAGACAAGAATAAATGTGTACAAACTAGAAGAAAGATTGCAAAAGAGTATTGCTTGATTTCCAAAATTGAGCCTCAAGATGTCAATGAAGCTTGCAATGATGAACACTGGATGAAAGATATAAAGGAAGAACTAATCTAGATTGAAAATAATGATACATGGATGCTTGTTCCCACACCTAAAGACAAAAATGTGATTGGTACTAAATGGGTCTTTTGGAATAAGCTAAATGAACAAGGTGAAGTAGTTAGGAATAAAGCAAGACTAGTATGTAAAGGGTATTCACAAATGGAAGGTATTGATTTTGAAGAAACCTTTGTTCATGTTGCTAGAATTGAAGCTGTTAGATTATTTATTGCTTATGCTGCATATAAGAACTACAAAGTCTATAAAATAGATGTAAAGTCAGCTTTTGTGAATGGTGAGCTAGAAGAAGAAGTATATATTGAACAGCTGGATGGATTTCAACTGACTGATAAGGAAGACATGGTTTGTCGATTGAAGAAAGCTCTATATGGACTCAAGAAAACCCCCAGAGCCTAGTATACTAGACTGGATAAATATTTATTAAAGCTTGGATTCAATAAAGGTATTGCTGACAACTTATATTTCAAGTTGGATCATGATAAAGAGTTGATTATTGAAGTTTTTGTTGATGACATTATTTTTGGAGGAGATGACAATCTATGTATGAATTTTCTTAATGAAATGAAGAGTGAATTTGAGATGAGTATGATTAGAGATGAATTTCTTTCTGGGATTGCAAGTTACTTAGTTAGACAATGGAATTTTCATATCTTAGTCCAAATATGTGAAAGAGTTGCTAAAGAAGTTTGGCATGGAAGACTCAAAGCCTGTTTGTACTCCCATGGTAACCGGATGCAAGTTAATATAGAATGATGATTCTCCTAAGGAAAATCAAACAAGATATAGGTCAGTGATTGGTGGATTGATTTTTTTAACCCAAACTAGACTAGATATTATGAATGTTGTATGTATGGTTGTGAGATTTCAGGTTGATCCAAAAGAATCCCATGTGACTACTGTAAAGACAATCTTCAGATATCTAAAAGGAATAATTGATTTTGGACTTTGGTACCCTAGGGATGATTATCTTACTTTGAATGCATATATTGATGCAGATTGGGTAGGAGATGTAGATGACATGAAGAGTACTAGTGGTGGTGCTTTCTTCCTAGGGAAGAAGTTGGTGTCATGGTTAAGTAAAAAGCATAATTCCATTTCTTTATCTACTATTAAGGTAGAGTATATTACTGCTACAAATAACTGTACTCAAGTGATGTGGATGAAATAGATGCTAAAAGATATCAGAGTAGTATATGATCAACCTATTTTCATATACTATGAAAACTCAAGTGCAATCAACATATCAAAGAATTTGATGCTACACTCTAATACCAAGCATGTATCAATCAAGTTTCACTTCTTTAGGGAGAAAGTGAATGAGAGAGAAGTCAGACTGGAATATGTGCCTACCAAATAACAAGTTGCATAGATTTTCACCAAGCCGTTTCCAAAGGATACTTTTGAGTATCTTAGAGGGATGCTCGGGGTGATTACCCCTCCTAATATGAACTAAAATATGCATTTACTTACATCAATCTATGTGCTTCATAGATATTACTGATCTGGATTGATGTTTTCATGGCTGCTACTTAGGGGGAGAAGTCAGATGTGCAGATATGTGGTTCAAAGCTTGTATGTGGGAAGATAATGCTTATCTTTTCCATTGATTTAAAAGGGGGAGAAGATCAGTTGAGAAGAAGATTCAAAACCTAAGTAGGAGCAAGTATTGTTGGGTTGATGGTATTTTTCGCATCATGTGTTGCCATCAATTCCAAAGGGGGAGATTGTTGGATTTTGTGGTTGTGTTGCTAATATGTGGTTTTCATTGATGTCAACACTATTGGCACTATTGTATTGAAGGTTGTATATGTTGAGGATATTGAGAAAATTGTTAAAGAAAGAGTTGCAGGTTCCTAGTGGAACATTGTAGGTCAAGAAGGTGTTTTGTTTTGTATGTTGAATATCAATTGTTGTGGACTAAAGGGTTTATTTCTGAGAGTATCTAGTTCATCTACCGAAAGGTTTAGAGGTCCACATGAAGATTTGATCGTGCTATGGATAGTTGTGTTCTGACAGTATTTCTATGGTTTCTATCAGTACTCATGATTGAAGTTTATGTAATTTTGGTAATCTCAATTGTTGTGGATGATTCTCTATTAGTTCTTATTGCTTGTGGATGCTTCTATATCTTTTTCTATCTTCGTTGTATGTCTACATTGATCAGTGTGCTCGTGGTTGAATATTTTTCTCATGTGTGTTCGGGTTTTCATGTTCCTAGCCAACATGATGGTTGTAACGTGTTGTAGATCCTTGGAGATTTAAATTTGAATGCTTGGTGTGCTCGAGGATATTGTTTTGGGTTGCATCATAATATTAGCCGACGGTGTTTGATTTGCATTAAAATTTATTTGTAAATTTTGGGCCGACATTGTAAATATGTTTTATATTTTAGTCGACAAAGTCTTTGATGAAATTCTTGGTGTGGATATATAAGAGTGGTTTTTCGTTTGAATTGAAGTGTACTCGGTGTGCTCCTATGTGTGTATGTGTGAAAATCATTTGATTGTAGAGTAGAGTGTGAAGAAGTTTGAGCGTAGTGTGCAAAAGTATTTTTATGCTTAACTGGAACTGTAATCAAGCTTTTGTAGAAGCTATTTTCTCAGTTCATACCTTGCAAATCTAATCTAAATTGCTTTGTAGTGTTGGGAAGTGATCCCTTTTGTATTTGAGCAATGAGCTATAAGAAGTGTGCCTGAATGCATGTGTGTTCCCATTATTTTTCTTTATACTTTTAATAGTGTATAATATTGTGGACTAACATCCACCGTGGCTTTTACCCTAATAGGGTTTCCACATAAAAATCTTGGTGTACTTTGTCCTTCGGATGTGTTGACTATTCATGGTTTATTATTCATTCATTAGATCTGAAATTAAGTTAAGTAAAGTTTGAAAAGTTTAAATATTCTATGACAACTGATTCACCCCCCCTCTCAGTTGCTTGTGCTTTTTTTTCCAACAATATATACATGTATGTGAATATGTATATCTGTAGATGTAATAATTTGAAAATGCTCAAAACTTAACATGTATTAGCATGATTAGTTAATTAAAGCACAACAAATTAAACATCTTTATGAAATACTCAATCATGTTTATTATTCATTCATTAGATCTGAAATTAAGTTAAGTTTGAAAAGTTTAAATATTCTGTGACAACTGATTCACCCCCCCTCTCAGTTGCTTGTCCTTTTTTTTCCAACAATATATACATGTATGTAAATATGTATATTTGTAGATGTAATAATTTGAAAATGCTCAAAACTTAACATGTATTAGCATGATTAGTTAATTAAAGCACAACAAATTAAACATCTTTATTAAATACTCAATCATGTTAAATATGCAACCAAGGAAACAATGAAACTAAATAAAAGCATATGAACACATGAATCGAACTCTATCTCATAGTGGAGTGGTGCTCCTTTGATGTGAAAAGGATGCCCTTTCCCACCCCTTGATAGGCTTTCAAAATGATGAGCAAGATGCAAGTGATGAAGACAAATGTGTGTATAGTGTAAATGCATTAAACTATGGATAGATTTTAAGTAGAGAAGGCCTCTATTTATAGGTTAGAGGTTTGAAGAATTGAAGAATAGGAAGAATGTGGGATTAAAAAAGGACCAATGGCATTGAGAAATTTTCCTCAATGCTAATGGGTAAGGATTGATCACACTTTGTATGTGTTTGTAAGAGGCACCAAATGCATGTTTGAGAGGCATGAAATGCATGTGCTTGAATTGTTTTGGGGGGAGAAATTATTTGAATGAGAAAGTAAAATAAAGGGAGTCAATGAAAGAATATTCCCTATAATGTGCTTTTGAGAGGGAAAATGAGATAATTAGTTAATTAGAAGAATTAATTTTCATGTCCAAGTGGGTGGGTTAGTCAAGGGTTGAGTTTGACCGAGGTTGAGTCAAAAGCTAGAGTATGGGTAATGAGAATTAAAGTTAATTAATTTAAAATTTAATTAACTTTGAGTGGGTTAGTGAATTTGATTTAAACCATTTGATTTATTTAATCAAATAAGAGGACTTTGGGTATTAATTAAACAATTCGATTTATTTAATTAATAAGAGGATTATGAGGATTTTAATTAATCAAATTGATTTATTTAATTAAACATGATTAGTGAATTAATCTAATAAATTACTTTGTTTGATTAATAGAGGAAATGGAATTAGATGCATGATATTGATTAAGATTATTTGCATGTCTACTATATATATATACACACACACACACATGTATGTAAATAAATGTGAATACATACATACATACATACACACACATATATAAATATATATACATATATTTGAAATGAAGAATGAACATGATAAATATGAAATAAATCATATAAATACATATAGACATGTATATATAAATATATATATATACATATTCATATTCATATTCTCATTGAAATTTAAATCAATAACTAATAATATTCTAATAGCGTACTATTGAAATCAAATAAGATCATGAAGGACGTGGTCTACCACAAGATTTAATGGTAATATTCAAACAAGTAGTGGTTGATGGCAAGGCAATCATGCCATTGCCAATAACATACAAAAGAATAATGTTGTTTCCATTTTTTAATACAAAATGTTGTGGGAGAAAAAGGCACAATGAAGAAAGTTGTTGGTTCGAAGGAAAAAGTAGAGAAGAGCTTGGGGGTGAGGGAAAAAATTGAGGCAGACTCACACAAAGCTCGATTTATTAGGTAAATCGATTACTTTAGAAAGAAAAATCGATTTTCCTTTATCTTTTTCTTCCTCGTCGTTTGAATGGTATTCTTCCATTTTGTTGATTACATCATTTAAACTGTAAAATATGTATTCTTGTTGAATAATCATGGCCTTGAGCCAAGTATTGTTGGTATCAATCATTGTTTTAGGTCGCACGGCTTGTGGCCAGTATTGTATGAGTTTCATTTAGAATCCTTAGTGGCTAGCTCTTGTAGCTAGGCTAAGCCTTAGAGTTACTAAAATGTGACTATTATTGAAGTTCATACTTTTGTGCTAGCCATTCGATGGCTATTCAAAATTTCTATTCTGATTCTCTATATTTTTATGATGATTATTAAAACTATGGATCGACTATCAATACCATGAAAAGGGTATCAACCCTGTGTCTTGTTTTTTTATATGTATCATATTCTCCTTATCGATTGGGCTAATAATAAGAAGCTAAAATAAATGCTCAAGATTGTATTGTATGTACTATAATGTTGCCATATTCTAGTGGGAAAGGTGGTGAAATCCTTGTTTAAATTCAATAAACCCAAGTAGGGTTCAACCTATAAGATCGAAGAGTTGTTTCCTTGTAGCCAAGAATCATGCATGTCGATTATGAGTGGTGAAACCAACATGTCTTAAGGGTTGAATTTGTGCATGTTTTTTTTTTCCAAGAAAGAAATGCTCTAGACCAATATGAATGGTTGATTCAAAGAAACATGTGAATGTTTGTTGAAACTTGAAAAGGCATGAGTTTTTCTAGAACCCAAAACTTCTATGTCTATTTATTGACTAAAATACTTGTTTAAGTTTTACCTCAACAAGCATGTCAAACTTAGATCCTTTATATTATTAAGTTGTACAATGAATTTCAGAAATGAAAGTTGTTCAAGATCTGAATATTAGACATTCTATTTTTATGTCTGAAACTAGGCTATATGATTTGTTAGTGAAATATCTTCGTTTGCTTGAAAATTGACAAATGAGAAGCTGTAGATGATATTGTTACTGGCAAAACAACATTATTTATTTTTAGTTCATTGTGGAAAAACCTGTTTTGTTTTAAAATAGTGAACAATTAAATGCAATGTTGCCATTTAGCTTCTAAACAACTTGAAATGACAATAAGTAATTGCAAATAGTGAGTATTATGTTGGAAAATGATATTTTATGTCATTAAATGTAACTGTTTAGTCTCAAACAGTATTGTAATGATATAAATAGTGAATAATCTTTTGTAAACAACCTTGTTCATTAAACTGTTTAGTTGGAATTAGCTTTGAATAGTGAAGATAGAAGTGTAGGGTTTTGAGGAACTAAAACATATGTATGAGGGTGATCCATATTTTTCTAAAGCGTGGAAGTCATGTAAGGAACCAGTAGAAACATATAGGAGTCAATGGTTGGATTATTTCATTTAGGAAGATATGTTGTTTAAGGGAAATCAGTTGTATATTCCAAGGAGTTCCATGAGGGAGAATTTGATCAAGGAGAATCATATTGGAGGAATAGAAAGACATTTTAGAGTTGATGAGATAGTAGATTCAGTGAACACTATTTTTTTCCAAAGACATATAAGGATGTCAAGAAGTGTGTTCAAAGTTGTAAATTTCATCAAGTATAGAATACTGGATTGTACAAACCTTTGATAGTACTAGATAGACCTTGGGAAGATATAAGTATGGATTTCATATTGGGATTACAAGAACTCAAAGAGGATATAATTCAATAATGATAGTAGTGGATATATTTTCTAAGATGACACATTTCATTCTTTGTAAAAATACTAATGATGTTATGCATGTTGCTCACCTATTTTCAAGTAGATTGTAAGATAGCATGGAGTACCAAAGAGTATAGTTTCAAAAAGGGACACCAAGTTCATCGGATACTTTTGGAAGACATTGTGGAAGAAGATGAAGACAGATTTGAAGTTCAGTTTAGCATATCACCCACAAATAGAAGTTTGGGTGACTTATTAAGATGTTTGGTTAGAGACAAGGCAAGAAATTGGGATATAGTTCTACCATGAGCAGAGTTTTCCTACAATAATTTGATAGTAAACCAGAGTATAGGGAAGACACCATTTGAGATTGTGAAAGGAGTAAATCCTAGAGGATTTTTGGAGCTCAAAGACATCAGTATGAAGAATAAGAGGAGTGAAAAAGCATAAGAGTTTGTCATATTCATGGACACATTGCATGCACTTAGGTCCAAAAGCACTTATAAGACATGAATAGTAAGTATAAGGAGCAAGTTGATGATAAAATGAGACAAGGAATTTGGATTGGAGGAGTAGTTACCACATCAACCACCATAGTAGATTGAGTAGATCTTGGATACCATAATATGAAGGAGCACTAGGAACTATTACAAGGAGTACCTAGTAAAGTGGAGAGGTAGACCAATGGAGCACTCATCATGGATTTCTCTTGTTGAGGTGGACCACTTTGGTTTTCCTTTATCCCCTAGAAAGTGAGGGATCCACTTTTCTTCGAACCCTAGGTGTCTAATGTAGGATAATCCCTAGTTATAAATCAATCATGTATCAACCAAAACCATTTAGTTTCTTTCATCTTAGTTTGTAGTTGTCTCATTAGTTTCTTTTTTCATTTTACCATTGTATCATTTTTCAACTCCTAGATCAAGATATTGGTTCTACATGAGGTCATACATCATATCCATATTTCAGGTGATTTTCTTTTATTTGTAAAATGTTATCGCTCTCAGAATTTCACTATCATTCTCAGTTAGAGAATTTGGGGATGACCTAACTCAAATTAGTTGTGTAGACCTATTTCGAAGCATGCAAAGCTTAATGGAACACCATACATGGTTTTTAGGTCCAAGGAGAACTTTCTTGGACATCTACAATGTGTTTCATCTCGTGATGGATTATCTTCTCATGTTTGAGGCCAACCTACATGTTTGATCTTGCATTGGGGTTTGTGAACCCTTAAGGTCAACATAGATCATATTTGGAGCTAGAGATTCATATTTAAGATCATTTTCAATTCATTAGAAGGAAATTAGTTCAATAGGTCATGAGTCAGGAATTAGATAGTTGGATTCGACCTTCTTGGCTATGGAATGTAATAAGGATTTACATGTCAATTGTAATATCTTGTAATGCCCTTGTGGCCATCTTGCGAGCCCTAGTCATTCCACATATGAGGCATATGATGTATGTAATATTTCCAATTGTTGAATAAATGATAATACATGTTTGTTGTGAATTTCTTGTGATATTTTCATTGTGTTGAACTCTAAGCTACATGGTTAGACAATCCTTTCTGGACCCTCCATCCATGGCTACACAATATTCACAAATACTTGGTTGAAAGAGTAAATAATGTTAGCTAGGGAATCATGAGTCTCTAACATCTAGATAATTAAGTGGTCAATTTATTCTAGACAACATATTACTTACTAGGGAGACTATTGAATGGGCACAAAAAAACTAATCAAGCTGCTCTTTTAACAAAACTAGATTTAAAGAGGCTTGTAACCACATTTTTAGGCCCTTCATCCCTTAGATGTTATAATGATTAGGATTCATTCCCACAATTTATGACCACATTAGAATATTGTTTATGGATGTTGATACTAGGTTAACAACCAATGGATCATTCTCCCCCAACTTCCCTTCCAAAAATCTTTTTCCAAGGATATCTTCCTACTCACTCCATTATGTTGTTACTATTGATGCTCTCGGGTGCCTCTTCTATCATGCTCTTTTTATAAATCTTACTGTGGCATATCCCTTACTAGAGATGTTAAAACCATAAATTTGCATTTTGTTGAAGATAATATGTTTTTTTTTTCTTTCAAAACTTGGCTGAGGAGTTTTCCAATAAACAAGATATTTTAGATCTCCATTATGTAGTCTCAAGATATCAATTAGCAATGCATAAGACTAATTGTTTGATGATCCCTCCCAAGCCTCACCCACCTTGAATTCTTGAGGGATGGAAATAATTTAAAATATGAAACCATTACTAAATATATGTGCATACCTTTTGGGATTATTGTTTCTCCAAAAGACATTTGGAATTGACATTTGAACAAGGTCAAAGGAAAGCTCTTATTTCAAAATAACCAAGTTTTTTCCATGTATAGGCACATTTAGGTCACTAATAACATCCTCTAGGTGATCCATGCCTATATTTCCTCTTATTGGCTACCTTCTAAAGCTATTATAATGAGCCAACTCAACTAATACAGAGATTCCTATGGGATAAAGGGGTCGACAAGAAGGAAATTCCTACCACTTATTAGATGCATTCCATTATTATAAAAGGTAAAGGGGGAATTGGTATCATCAACTCATACATCCAAGGGATTTGTCTTATGGCACATAGATTGTGACTCTATAGATGCATATGTGCATTGGAAGTAATTGTTTCAATTTCATACTTATTATACTTCAATGAGTAATCCTTGGGACATAATACACTAGTATAATAAACTCCTTTTGACTCCTTATTTTTTACTCATATCTATCGACCCCTTTTAATAGCATATTAAAAGTTTGACAATTAGTCTCTCTACAAATTCCTAAGTTTGATCAATCTCTTAGGCATAGACTAAGATTTCCACCTCTTCTATTTGGTGGAACCAATTGATCAAACCAACATATTAAAAACCTTTGGGATTCATTTATAGGTATAAATGTACAAACCTCTTCAAAAAGGGTGCTCAAGTGTCCAAATATATGTAGAATTTTTTAATCTTCAATTAGAAAAATTTATAATAGTTCTAGACTATATTTATTCTCGATTATATTAGCAAGTGGCCTATGTTTGATCCAATAAGATTGTTCTTCCTAACCTTTCTATCCTACTATTTATAATATATCACTCTAATTTCTTAAAATACTAAAAATGACCCAACAATGTAATATTCACTTTTTCTCCATTAAAGTGTTTATAAGAATCTTTTGCCTTTGTTTCCTTTAAAATTTAGTCTTAGTGCTAAATGGATGGCTAACTTCAACTAGACTAAGTGAAATAAGCTTAAGTTACAAATATAGAAATCTATAGTAGATGCTCAACCTCAAATAAACTCCTTCATAACTTCTTGTTGAGGATAGCTTTGATTTCCTTTTCTCGCCTACCACTTGTCCCTTTGGTGCTAAGAAAGATTTTATCAAGAATTATTTTTGGTTTTACAATCATGCTAATAAGATTTAGCTAACCTTCATATGCTCCTTGGTTACCCTTTTACAAATTTTCAAGTCATGTAGAAGTCTACCATCCTTAGTTTACCTCTCTTTGTCAATGTGTTTAATAATACTTGTCATTAAGTGATTGTTAAACAAATATGGAAGTTCTATTGTTTGGTTGTTTTCTTATATTCCATCCTTAAAAGGTTGAAACGACAATTGGTGGCTATAACTAATCACTTTAGATGGAAAATTTGTCTAAGGTTATGAAGGAGCGGGTCAAGGCCAATAAGAAGTTTACAAATTAGGTCATTGGTCTAAAACCCCGGCTATAAGATATGATCAATAAACAAGTTGATCATGCCTCAAAGATAGCTAAGACAACCAAGGAGTCATATTGACTATCCACCACTTCTAAAATTTTGTCTAATAAAAACAATATCAACAAAATTGATCTCCTTAACATCAATAATATTCATGATATTACTAACAAATTTATAACTTATATAATTTCTAAATTTAACAATCCTAATATTGACTATAAATATCACTCCTCTAATTATAAAATGATTGATAATATTACAATTTTAAATCAATTTATTTCTATTAACTACAATATATTATATTATTTCTTTGGATGCTCTTTTAGAAGATAAAGACGTTATATCTATATTTCTAGCATGTTCTCTTCAAAACTACTATAATCCATATTTTTTTTTAGGTAATTCAATATAAAAATAATTATAAGAAAATTTAATATTTCTAAGAAATGTGTTATGCTTTTGAATCATTTATCACACATCGCCATCGATAAATACTTATAGCTAGAAACCACAAGTTTTAAAGAAAATCCAATCAGAAAACGATCTTTGATTTTTTTCACCTTTACAACATACCTTTGATTTTTTTCACCTTTACAACATACATTTGATAAAGAGGTTTGTATAATTTCTTCTTTTATAGATCCGGAGATTTTAAATAATTCAATTGCTTGTCCTCTTTTTCCTTAAATTTAAAGGCCACACTACAACCTCGTATTTCCTTTATTTAAAAGGAATCATGATTTGTCTTTTTAACTTTATTATGAGAATAAAATATTTTCACCTTTAAGTGGTTACTTAGAATTGAAGGTAAGAATAAAATATGTGCATGTTGAAAAATTGAGTGTACTTTGTTCAAGTCATCTTTACGATTTGTGTTTGTATATTTATTTTGGTATTTTCAATCTTTTTATTATTGCTTGTTTTGATTATTTAAATAATATGTTACTAATATTTAATAGATTTTCTATTATGTGCAAGAAGTGACTTGTTTTCTTCCTTTCATTTTAGTGAAACACTTCAAATCAAATCGATAATTTGAACAAGTTTGAAGATATTTTAAGTAACCATTCAAATGTCTAATTTGTCCTCCTAAATGTAGATGTAATGAATGAAGTGCTAAATCATGATATTATAAGATCATTCCCTTTTTCCCACAATCCTATAAAATGAATTTAGGATTTGTCTTTTTATACAACACTCTAGCACAAAAATTTAAAAATTCCATGCTTAAGTCAACAAATGATGGCTAGTAGGAAGATGATTAGCTTGGGCCTAGGGTAAATTTTGGATTTGAAACTTTTGAAGTGAAATATGCATTATTAATTTAAACCAAGTTTAAATTCACACCATAGGTTCAACTTGATATAAAGGATAGAAAACAAAAGATCTAGTTTGTCTAGACTCTTGGAATGTGTGGAATTAGGTTCGATTAAGGCTTATCTCAACTATCAACTTTTATGCCAAAAACATGTCACTTGTACAAGATTTATTGTATTTGGGATGAATAGGTTAGTGTGTGTCCAAAACAAAGATTAAATATGCTAGGTATGCATTTTTCACCCTAGCATTGTATCTCCACTTTTACTTACATGTGAACAACTATGAATCATGCATGTCTTTACATGTGAACAACTATGAATCATGCATGTCAAAGTAAGTAATTAATGCAAAAATAAATAATAGGTGCATATGTACAAAGGATATAGACATGCATAAATATTTGTCCATACTTGTACTAAATGCTTCATTGTAGTACTTGCAAACACAAAATTCCATTAAATGTACAAATCCCATATTTGAATTATGGGAAGAGAAGCACACAAAGGTTATTCACTATCAAATGTTACATCATCGATAAGCACAAGCTAGTTAACTTAGTGTAGACATGGAAACTATACCGACATACCTGATCCTGATTATTAACACCATTTCATTCTAAATCATCCCTCAATCTAATTATTTAATCAGATACCTTTATTTGATTAAATTCATCAATTTTCCTCTCTTAATTAAATAAATTATTTTATCTAATTAAGTCTTTTTCTCTTGTTAATTAAATCAATCTATCTGATCTAATTAACCCTATGTCTGTATTTAATTAAATAATTCCCTTTATTTCATTAAATCTCTAAAGTCTATCTATTAAATTAAATAAATTAAACCTTTTGGAATCTAGGGTGGCTTAAGATGTTCAATATGTATAACCCAGATAACACAACTCATTTTATTTCATTCATTTGTTTCCCCAACGGAGTTTCCAAAAAATTTCTAGCTAACAAATTGGGAACCTTGAGAAATAATGATTTACTTTGCTTGAAAGGTGTGATTTCTCCTAATAACTCTAGAAATTTCACAATTTCATTTGTGACTTTCCTCTGAATTTTGGAGGTACAACTCCCTCGTATGATATGCAATGAATCTGACTAAACTAAACAAACATATGTATGCTTTTAACCTGAAAGAAGGAAAGGAAAAACTTAATACAAGGAAAATTCATAATATCAAGTGCAGAGAAAATTAATAAAGTACTGACACAAAAACCAATTTACATATAACAGATCGTGAAGATACTAGTACATAGACTAGTAGGCATAAACTAGATTATGAAATTGTTGGCTCAAAGATCCGTTTGCTAAAGATGTAGTAATAGAAATATAAACCCAATATCACCTGTAAACTAAAATCAACTACAAAGATAGATGCATATAACACACATGAATAGCATAAACACCAAGATATACCTAAACACAAAGATTTAAGAATATCAGATATCTTTGCAAGCTAGATGCACACAAACTAGAGATTTTATTTCACAACAAAATTGCATTCAAGATAGCATAATATCAAGTCTTTTTTTTTATGTCTAGAGAGAGAAACAATTTAAAATAAAATACATATAAATAAATCAGGTGAGTAACCACTTCTTTCTTTTCCCATAACTATTTTTTAATTAAAAGTCTTTTCAAGAAATAAAAGCAATTGAAAACTAAGATAGTGGTGCTTCGCTTCCAGATTTTGTAGACATGTGGAAGATCCTTATGGTGTGGAATGGTTATGTCTGTCATTTGTAATCTCTATGCTAGTTGGTTATCCCAAACGGCTTCGATTCTTTGTTCATAAGTCTTCATGAGCCTCGTTGCCTTCAAGATAGGATAAGATCCAGTTCGTTGAATTTCCTCAAATGCTCAGCACCAAAAGATTGAGAGTTGAAAATTCCATCAACTATTTTATGAAAATCACTCTCTAAAGTTTTAGCATTCTCATTACTCTCATCTCCTCCCTTGTCAAGTTGCAATTTGAGGGCAACAAGGTTTTTTATGAATTTCCTCCAAGATTGCATTGCATTCAATTCAAATCTCTTGAAGCTTTTGTAGCCCCTACTTTGTGACCTATAACTTTCATTCGACACTTTTATTCTAGATCATACAATGAGCATTGACACCACTGGGTATGATTTGTTCAGTGGCTAACTTTTCCATTCCAAAGCCTATCATTGCTTTGATCTCATTAGCATTACTAATTCCAAACCCTTTCCTCTTTTTCAGTAGTGACAATCTCCTCTTGAACTTTTTTTCTTGAAGTATTTTCTGTTTGTATGCATTTAAGAGATTTTAAAAATAATCTGATTACCTCTTTTGATTAATCTTCCACTTCGTTCCTCAACAGCCTTGCAGAAGTTTTTGAAACTCTTCATTTTACTTACTGCCTCTTTTCCTATTAAGGCCAAGGGATCAAAAGACGTCTCAACTTGAGATATCAGTTGAGGTGGAAGGTCAAAAATTGATTTTAAACATTTAGTTAAGACTTGGATTTTCCTTTTCAACTCGTCTTTTCTTTCTTTATCTTTCTTGGAACTCTCAACCATTCTCGTTGCAGACACCTAGAAGTTATGCACATCTCCATCGCTTGTAGGAGGTCCCAGGTTGATTCTATCAATGTCACAATCACTGGTTGTTTCTTGGGTGACTTCCTTTTGTGTAGTGGGATGCACAACTTCTAGGAATATATTTCTTGATATGACATCATCAATCAGTTGAGCAATAGTTTTCAACTTCTTTGGCTTTGAAGTCTTTTGGATCAATTGTCCTACCATATCTTTCTTCGGGAGATCTAGTTATATTGCTTTCCTCTTCCTAAACATTGTATCTTCCAATCAAATGGGAGTATTAGGAACATTGGTAGCTTTGGAATTGGAGGAGTTGAATGATGTTCTATTCATTAGAGGAGTATCTATCTAAACATCATGTGAAGAGAGTGGATAAGATCCTTGCTTTGGAGGTTCATTAACCTCCCTAAAAGGAAATGACCAATGTGATGAGGAGAAAGAGTTAATATCAATATTACCTAAGTCATGTTCTTCCCCTTCATCCCCTTTATCTTGATCTAAATTGGGTGAATTTGGGAGGTTTTCTCCACAAGTTGGTTGAAGCACATTCTTATTAGGAGGTTCTTCATCACCATCACCCCAAGTCCTAGATTGCATTGAATGTGAGGCAACCCCAAAGGTTATTGTCATCACAAAAGGTTGACTACTGCCTCCTATTGGTTGGGTGTTTTGTGATCTAGTATTATGATAGGATTGATTTGTCTTCTTTTTGGCAACCCAGTCTTGGGTCCTTTCCAAAACATCAACACTCCTTGCCTCAATTGTTTCCTTCTCTTTACTGCTCCAATCCATAGCAAGAATAGGTCAATTTTCTATTAAGTCTATGAAAATTGGGTCCACTAGGTCTAGCCCATCATCTTCAATTCCTTGTACATTATAACTCAAATTATAGATGATTATTTCTCTCAAGGACAACCTCATCCAACTCCTTCTCACTTAAAATTCATCAAAACAATCTACCCAATAGTCCTCTTAGGTAGGTAAATAGAGGAAACCAAGACCGAGTTTCAAATTATCCTTAACATAATCCTTAAGATTGAAAGGAAAAAATTCATCATAGGTCTACAAATTATACTTGCTTATTTCTTTTTCTATGTTGAGGGCATCTAACATGGACTCACAAGTGTAGGGGTCAAAACCAATTAGAAATTGCACCATCACTCTTCTCTACTCTTGGAATCTCTTTTTGACATCCACCAACTGTCTGTAGACCTCAATCATCACAAAATTTTCCTCTAGGTGTCTTGGGAGTTTGATGGGAAAACCAGTGAAACCACCAACCCTAATATAGGAGAACCTCTGAAATTGAATGAAATGGCTACCATAAATATTGGAAAACTACATATCCTCTGGCGAAAGTTGCATCTAAAATTTTCCTTGCAATTCTCTGGTGACTCTCATGGTGAAGGTGTCTGATATCCTCCTGTGATGAGAATAACTCTTATTTAGCTATAGTTTATCAAGGTAATAAAAAATTGGCACCTGATCACGAGGGAGGTCACTTGGCCTCAAGCCTAGCCAAGGTCTATTATTTGCAATAGCATAAATCAAAGAAGAGGACATGAAAAATTCCCTATTAGTAGGAAAGTAGACTAGCAGGTTGTGTAACCTTTCATTGATAAGTGTCACCCAATCTAGAAATTAGGTTCCATTGAGTATAATATAGACAAAGAAATACATCCATTCTTGAAAACCAAAAACATATTCATTTTCTTAAACTCTATTTAGCAACATATTTATTTCAAATATCTCTCTCGCAAAATGGTTCCTATGTAAATTCTGGGGTAACTGAGATTTTCCTCCCCTGGGTTTTGCTAGCCAATTCTTTGCCATTATGTTCCAATAGTACCCTTTCTTGAGCGAAAACTCAATATGGGTGTTGGTGAAATCCATGGGCAAGTAGGGTTCTTTTTTAGGAATTCTCAAACATGAGGCAAAGGTGGCTCTTTGAATTTTAATCACCAGCTAGTTGTCCTTAGTTCTTATTTCCTGGGTTTTAGCATCATAATGCCTTATATATTCAAGAATTAATTCTAGGCATTGAACAACTACAAGGAAGGTAGCTGACTCTACCAATTCACTTTCAATTAATCTCTCTATGATAGGTGGTGGATTGGGGGAAGTGAGTTTTTCTCTAAGCTCATTCATATTTACCTATCCGAGTTTAGTGTTTCCTATCTCAGGTATGTCACACGTTAACCCTGAGATGTACTCATACCCTTGACACTGAATTCTTGCCATTTCTGGACTGCTAGGGTACAAATGGATTTTCACTAGGTAATCTAAAATGCAGGGGAAAACAAGCTTGAATACCATATGCTTAGAAGGAAAAGATAAGGAAAAAATACCTCAGAATGACCCTAGATTATGAGGGCGGAAGTCTACATTAGTGTGCTCTCTTTCTTTATGTATCCCGAAGTGAATGTCATAGCCAAAGAATGTCATTTCTTGGCATGAATTTCCTTTTAATTCCCCATGAGAAATGTGTTTAGTAGATGAGCATTAAATTACATTTCCCATCATGTAGGCACATGTTATATTTCACATCACTACCTCATTATAACCGCTTTTCAAAAATTTGAAAAGGAATGACTTTATGGGTGGGGAAGTGGGTAGTTCACATAACCTTGTAAATCACTTCCCAAGTTGATCCTTAGTTGCAAAACACCACCCACTTCTTAATGAAGTTAATTTTTTCTCTCTGGGTGGTGAATGGGAGAGTTGGATAAATTTAATAATACACCGCCTGTGCTGCTTAATCTTGAAAATAAACTAAAGCAAAAAATTTAGAAGTTCATATAATTGGGAAAAACACCATTGGTGCATTCAGAACAAGCATGACAAGTTACAAGGAGGGAAAGAGGAGAGTTAGAGTAGCTTCATAAAACACCACCCAAGTTATACCGTGCACTCAAAACATCGCCAGGACATGACTTAGCCAAAATTTAAAAATAAGCATACTTTAGGGGGGGAACCAAAAACTAGGTAACACTTGGTAAAGTGGAGAGGTAGACTAGTGGATGACTCATCACGGATTTCTCAAGCTTAGGTGGACCACTTTGGTTTTCCTTTAGCCCCTAGAAAGTGAGGGACTCACTTTTCTTCCAACCCTGGGGTTTTGATGCAAGAGCATCTCTAGTTGTAAATTAATCATGTATCAACCAAAACCATTTCTTTTCTTCCATTTTAGTTTGTAGTTGTCTCATTAGTTTCTTTTACATTTTACCACTATATCATTTCTCAGCTCACAAAGCTAGATATTGGTTCTACATGAGGTCATCTATATCATATCAAAATTTAAGGTGATTTGCTTTTATTTACAAAAAAATATCACTCTTATAATTTCATTTTCATTCTTAGTCAGAGAATTTGTGGCCAACCCAACTCAAATTAATTGTGTAGACCTATTTTAGAGCATGCAAAGCTTAATGGAACATCATACATGGCTTTTAGGTCTAAGGAGAACTTTCTTGGAGATTTGCAATACGTTTCATCTCATGATGGATTATCTTCTCATTTTTTAGGCCAACCTACATGTTTGATCTTGCATTGGGGTTTGTGAACCCTTAAGGTTGACGCAAATCATAGTTGGAGTTGGAGATTCATATTTAAGATCATTTTTAATTCATTAAAAGGAAATTAGTTAAATAGGTCATGAGTTAGGAATAAGATAGTTGGTGTAGACACCTAAATTTGGACACTTAATTTATCCAAATTTATCCCCTTTCATCTAAACATCCTCTTATATGAGTTAATTAAGTAATATTAATATTATTTAATTAATATCCTTAATTCTGCCAAATCCCTAAGGTATTTAATTAATAATTAAATGCATTACCCTCCTTAATCCCCTTTTCATCAAATGAATTAAATAAATATTATATTTCTTTAATTCCTCACATGTCATTTTCATCTAATCCTAATGTGAACCCAAATTCGAAGTGTCTACAAAAACACAACAACAAACAATGTTAGAGAGTCACTTTTGTAAGCATGAACAAGGATTCCCCATGAAATCCATTCACAAAGCTAAAAATAGGAAATAAAACAAAGAAAACAATGAAGAACATAATGGAAATACGAAATCCTAATTTAGCATGCGAACACTTGATCCCATGGGGGAGTTGGTGCAAATAGGTGTGTGGAGATTTGCCTTTCCCAACTCCTTGAATGCAAATGTTGATTGAAGATGATTGATCCACTTGATAAGTCCCTCAATGAGCTCCAAAATCTGCAATAAACTAGTTAAGAAGATGGATGGAATTTGAGAGATATTTGTGCATAATAACTTTGCATAATTGTGGATGATAAAATGAGGAGAGGAGCTCTTCATTTATAGGATTTCTAGATGGATGAATGCCCGAATTTGAGCAATGTGGGACTAACATTCATCCAATGATATGGTGCCACATGTCAAACTATGAATGGATGATGGTTGTGCAAGATTTGGGGTTTGTGCCAATAAATGCTATTATTTGAATTTGAAATTTGAGAAATGACATTTAAGAGGGGGGAAAGAAAATTGCATAAATGCCACTTGGCTCAAGGCAAGGACATGTAAGAAGAAGTAAATGCCTTGTTTGAAGGACTTGTAAGAGAGAGTAAATGACATGTTGGAAGGACATGTCATTCAAATTTTGAATTTGAAATAGAAGAATATTCATCCAAAAGATGCTTTGTTGAGAGAAAATGAAGATTTAATAAATCAATAAATTGATTTATTTGTGCAAGTGGAAAAAGCTAGAGGACTTTGAAGATTAGATTAGATTTAATCAAGATTTGATCAATTTAATGAAGATTAGGAAGTTTGACTTATTTTGACTTAGATTTTTGGATTAATTTAAATCAAACAAGAGAGGAAATGATTTAATGAGTTTAATTAAATAAACATGTTTTGATTATTTAATTAAAGAGATTGAAGTAAGATTAAATTAAATAAGATTTTAATTTATTCAATTTAATAGATAGACTTTAGAGATTTAATTAAATAAAATTAATTATTTAATTAAATGAGATGGAGTTAGATTAAATTAAATAAAGTTTTAATTTATTTAATTTAATAGATAAACTTTAGATATTTAATTAATTAAATAAAATTAATTATTTCATTAAAAGAGATGGAGAATGATTTAAGAGACTTAATTAAACACATGATTTGTTTAATTAAGAGAAGAAAACAAATGAATTTAATCAAATAAGGATATTCAATTAAATGGTTAGGTCGGGGAATGATTTAGGATGAAATGATGTCAGTAGTCAGACCTAGATGTGCAATGTCAACTTGTACATTTTGCATGTCTACACCTAATCCATCTCCTAATCTCTTCATTAAGGATGTGCACATGCCTAATCATTAATTAGGATGTGTCACATCCTCCAACTTTTGCAAGTTGGCTTCTAATCCTCATTAATCTCTAATTATCTTCTAATTACTGATTAGTTAAGCTTAATTAGTACCTTGGTCAACTCTCCCCATCCCTTAAGGAAATTTTAATTCATTTTTATTCATCCAAGGCTCCTCTCTTCCCCATGTGAATTTTTAATTCACTTTTATTCCTCCTAGAATCCCCTTTTCCCATGCATCTTCTAGAATCTTTGACTTATCACATCAAGTCACATAAGACAAACTCCCACATTTTTGGAGACCCTCTCTTATCCACTAGATTATCCCAAGCATGTGAATTTTTAATTCACATTTATTCCTCCAAGGAATCTTCTCATCTCCCAATGTACTTGGAAGGTACTTGTCCTTCCTCCACATCATGTACCTCCCTTCCACATCACCTACACATCATCTCACCCTTATCCACTTCACATTCCACATGTCAAAATGTGAGGGCTTGTGAGTTCTCAACTCACATTGGCCCTTTATCTTGGCCTTGTTGGATAAATCTCAACCATTGAATTCTCTAGAGAATTCAAGTTTCTCTATAAATACCCCCTCCTCTAAGGCATTTTGGGGAGAACACTTAGCCATTTTGCAACTAAATGTTGCCATTTTGTGCACTCGTCTAGCCATCAATCTCATTTATTTGCATTTGCATCCAAGCACATAGTTAAATCTTGCATTTAGCCACATCAAGAGCCATCCAAGGAGCATACAAAATAAAAAAAAATCAAGGGCCAACCAAGGAATTTCAGCTGCAAAGGGAAGGTATAACCACTTGCAATCATTTCATACTTTTTCTCTTTGCATTAACAAATTTCTTAAGCTAATCTTGAGGTGTTTCTTTATGTTTTTCCATTGCATTTTGGTTGTTTAGAATAGGTAAAACACTTGGATATCATAGTTAGATTTGACCTTCTGGGCTATGGAGTGTAATAAGGCTTTGTGCTAGTTGTAATATCTTGTAATGCCCTTGTGGAAATCCTATGAGCCCTAGTCATTTCCCATATGAGGCATATGATGCATGTAAGATTGTCAATTATTGAATAAATGATAATACATATTTGTTGATAATTTTCTTGTGATATCTTTGTTGTATTGAACTCTAAGCTACATGGTTGGACAGTCCTTTCTGGACCCTCCATCCATGACTGCACAATATTCACAAATACTTGGTTGAAAGAGTAAAGCATATTGGCTAGGGAATCATGAGTCTCTAACATCTAGATACTTAAGTGGTCAATTTATTCTAGATAACATACTTGGGAGACTATTGAATGGGCGCAAAAAAACTAACCAAGATTCTCTTTTAATAAAACTAGATTTTAAGAGGCTTGTAATCAAATTTTTAGGCCTTTCATCCTTCAAATGTTATAATAATTAGGATTCATTCCTAGAATTTATGACCATGTTAGAATATTGTTTATGGATGTTGATAATAGGTTAACAACCAATGGATCATTCTCCCCCAACTTCCCTTCCAAAACTCTATTTTCCAAGGATATCTTCCTACCCACTCCACAATTGTTACTATTGATGCTCTTAGGTACCTCTTCTATCATGCTCTTTTCTTCAATATTACTGTGGAATATCCATTCCTAGAGATGTTCAAACTATCAATTTGCATTTTGTTGAAGATAATATGGTTTTTTTTCTTTCAAAACTTGGCTGAGCAGTTGTCCAATAAATATGATATTTTAGATCTTCATTGTGTAGTCTCACAATCTGAATTAGCTATGCATAAGACTAAGTGCTTGATGACCCCTCCCAAGTTTCACCCACCTTGAATTATTGAGGGATGGAAATAATTTAAAATATGAAACCATTACCAAATATATGTGCATCCCTTTTGGGATTATTGTTTCTCCAAAAGACATTTGGAATTGACATTGGAACAAGGTCAAAGGAAAGCTCTTATTTCAAAATAACCAAGTTTTTTCCATGGCTAGGCACATTTAGGTCACTAATAAAATCCTCTAGGTGATCCATGTCTATATTTCCTCTTATTGGCTATCCTCTAAAGCTACTATAATGAGCTAACTCAACTAATATAGAGATTCCTATGGGATAAAGGGGCTAACAAGAAGGGAATGCATACCATTTATTAGATGCATTCCATTATTCTAAAAGGTAAAGGGGGAATTGGTATCATCAACTCATACACCCAAGCAATTTTTCTTATAACACATAGATTGTGAACTCTATAGATGCATATGTGCATTGGAAGTAATTGTTTCAATTTCAAATTTATTATACTTCAATGAGTAATTCTTGGGGCATAATACACTAGTATGATAAATTTCTTTTGACTCCTTATATTTTACTCATATCTATTGACCCCCTTTAATAACATATTAAAAGTTTGACAATTGGACTATCTACTAATTTCTATGTTTGATCAATCCCTTAGGCATAGACTAAGATTTTCCACCTCTTCTAATTGGTGGAACCAATTTATCAAACCAACATATTACAAACCTTTGGGACTCATTTATAGGTCTAAATGTACACACCTCTTCAAAAAGGGTACTCAAGTGTCCAAAGATATGTGTGATTTTTTAATCTTCAATTAGAAAATTTTATGATAGCTCTAGACTTTATTTTTTCTCGATTGTATTAGCAAGTGGCCTATGTTTGATTTGATAAGCTTGTTCTTCCTAACCTTTCTATCCTACTAGTTATAATATATCATTCTAATTTCTTAAAATACTAAAAATGACCCAATAGATGTAATATTCACTTTTTCTCCATGAAAGTGTTTATAAGAATCGTTTCCTCTTGTTTCCTTTAAAATTTAGTCTTAGTGCTAAATGGATGTGCACATTCAACTAGACTAAGTGAAATAAGCTTAAGTTATAAATATGGAAATCTATAGTAGATGCTCAGTCTCAACTCATTGCACATAAACTCCTTCATAACTTCTTGTTGAGGATAACTTCGATTTCCTTTTCTCACCTGCCACTTGTCCCCTTTGTGGTAAGAAAGATTTTATCAAGAATTATTTTTGGTTTTACAATCATGCTAATAAGCTTTGGCTAACCTTCAATGCTCCTTGCTTACCCTTTTACAAATTTTCAAGTCATGTAGAAGTCCACCATCCTTTGTTTACCTCTCTCTATCAATGTGTCTAATAATACTTGTCATTAAGCGATTGTTAAACAAATATGGAAGTTCTATTGTTTGGTTGTTTTCTTATATTCTATCCTTCTTTAAAAGGTTGGAATAACAATTCATGGCTATAACTAATCACTGTAGATGGAAATTTTGTCTAAGGTTATGAAGGAGCAGCTCAAGGCCAATAAGGAGTTTACAAATTAGGCCATCATTCTAAAACTGCAGCTATAGGATATGATCAATAAACAAGTTGATCATACCGCGAAAATAGCTAAGACAACCAAGGAGTCCTATTGACTATCCACCACTTCTAAGATTTTGTCTAATAAAAACAATATCAACAAAGTTGGTCTCCATGACATCAATAATATTCATAGTATTACTAACAAATTTATAACTTATAATTTCTAAATTTAAACATCTTAATATTGATTATTAATATCACTCCTCTAATTATAAAATAATTGATGATATTACAATTTTAAATCAATTTATTTCTATTAACTACAATATATTATATTATTTCTTTGGATGCTCTTTTAGAAGATAAAGACGTTATATCTATATTTCTAGCATGTTCTCTTCACCTTTACAACATACATTTGATAAAGACGTTTGTATAATTTCTTCTTTTATAGATTCGGAGATTTAAAAAATAATTCAACTACTTTGTCCTCTCTTTCCTTAAATTTAAAGGCTTGACCGATAATGTTTGCCACGTTACAACCTCCTATGTGCTTTATTTAAAAGCAATCATGATTTGTCGTTTCAACTTTATTATGAGAATAAAATATGTTCACCTTTAAGCAAGTTACTTAGAATTGAAGGTAAGAATGAAATATGTGCATGTTGATAAATTGATTGTACTTTGTTCAAGTCATCTTTACGATGTAAAGAGATCTTTGTGCTTGTATATTTATTTTGGTATTTTCAACCTTTTTAATATTGCTTGTTTTGATTATTTAAATAAGATGTTACTAATATTTAATAGATTTTTCTATTATGTGTGAGAAGTGATTTGTTCTAATATTTCAAATCAAATCGATAATTTGAACAAGTTTGAAGATATTCTATGTAACCATTCAAATGTCTAATTTGTCCTCCTAAATGTAGATATAATGAATGAAGTGGTAAATCATGATATTATAAGATCATTCCCTTTTTCCCACAATCCTATAAAATGAATTTAGGGTTTGTCTTTTTATAAAACACTCTAGCACATAAATTTAAAAATTCCATGCTTAAGTCAATAAATGATGGCTAGTAGGAAGATGGTTAGCTTTGGCCTAGGGTAAATTTTGTATTTGAAATTTTTGAAGTGAAATATGCATTATTAATTTAAACCAAGTTTAAATTCAGACCATAGGTTCAACTTGATATAAAGGATAGAAAACAAAAGATCTAGTTTGTCTAGACTCTTGGGATGTGTGGAATTAGGTTCGATCAAGGCTTATCTCAACTATCAACTTTTATACCAAAAAAATGTCACTTGTACAATATTTATTGCATTTGGGATGAATAGGTTAGTGTATGTCCAAAACAAAGATGAAATATGCTAGGTATGCATTTTTCACCCTAGCATTGTATCTCCACTTTTACTTACATGTGAACAACTATGAATCATGCATGTCAAAGTAAGTAATTAATGCAAAAATAAATAATAGGTACATATGTACAAAGGATATAGACATGCATAAATATTTGTCCATACTTGTAATAAATGCTTCATTGTAGTAGTTGCAAATACAAAATTTCATTAAATGTACGAATCCCATATTTGAATTATGGGAAGAGAAGCACAAGAAGGTTATTCACTATCAAATGTTACATCATGGATAAGCACAAGCTTGTTAACTTAGTGTAGACATGGAAACTATACCGACATACCTTACCCTGATTATTAACACCATTTCATTCTAAATCATCCCTCAGTCTAACCATTTAATTGAATACCTTTATTTGATTAAATTCATCAATTTTCCTCTCTTAATTAAATAAATCATTTTATCTAATTAAATCTTTTTCTCTTGTTAATTAAATCAATCTATCTGATCTAATTAACCCTATGTCCATATTTAATTAAATAATTCCCTTTATTTGACTAAATCTCTAAAGTCTATTTATTAAATTAAATAAATTCAACCTTTTGGAATCCAGGGTGGTTTAAGATGTTCAATATGTATAACCTAGATAACACAACTCATTTTATTTTATTCATTTGTTTCCCCAATGGAGTTTCCAAAAATTTGTTGGCTAACAAATTGGGAACCTTGAGAAATAATGATTTACTTTGCTTGAAAGGTGTGATTTCTCCTAATAGCTCTAGAAATTTCACAATTTCATTTGTGATTTTCCTCTGAATTTTGGAGGTACAACTCCCTCGTATGATATGCAATGAATTTGACTAAACTAAACAAACATATGCATGATTTTAACTTGAAAGAAGGAAAGGAAAAACTCAATACAAGGAAAATTCATAATATCAAGTGCAGAGAAAAGTAATAAAGTATTGACACAAAAACCAATTTACATATAACAAATCGTGAAGATACTGGTACATAGACCAATAGGCATAAGCCAGATTATGAAATTGTTGGCTCAAAGATCAGTTTGCTAAAGATGTAGTAATAGAAATATAAACCCAATATCACCTATAAATTGAAATCAACTACAAAGATAGATGCATACAACACACATGAATAGCATAAACACCAAGATATACCTAAACACAAAGATTTAAGAATATCATATATCTTTGCAAGCTAGATGCACACAGACAACTAGAGATTTTATTTCACAACAAAATTGCATTCAAGATCTAGCATAATATCAAGTCTTTTTTTTATGTCTAGAGAGAGAGACGGTTTAAAATAAAATACATATATATAAATCAGGTGGGTAACCACTTCTTTCTTTGCCCATAACTATTTTTTAATTAAAAGTATTTTCAAGAAATAAAAGCAATTGAAAACTAAGAAAGTGGCGCTTCACTTCCAGATTTTGTAGACATGGCAAGTCATTTTCGCAAGGCTTAGAAAGCTTTGATAACATGTGGAAGATCCTTATGGTGTGGAATGGTTATGTCTCCCATTTTTAATCTCTATGGTAGTTGGTTATCCCAAATGGATTTGATTCTCTAATCATAAGTCTTCATGAGCCCCATCACCTTCAAGATAGAATAAGATCCAATTCATTGAATTTCCTCAAATGCTCAACACCAAAAGATTGAGAGTTGAAAATTCCATCAACTATTTTATGAAAATCACTCTCTAAAGTTTTAGCATTCTCATTACTCTCATCTCCTCCCCTGTCAAGTTGCAATTCGAGGGAAACAAGGTTTTTTATTAATTTCCTCCATGATTGCATTGCATTCAGTTTAGAACTCTTGAAGATTTTGTAGTCCTTGCTTTGTGACCTATAACTTTCATTCAACACTTTTATTCTAGATCATATAATGAGCATCGAAACAATTGGGTATGATTTGTTCAGTGGCGAACTTTTCCATTCCAAAGCTTATCTTTGCTTTGATCTCATTAGCATTACTAATTCCAAACCCTTTCCTCTTTTTGTAGGCATTTAAGAGATTCAAAAATAATCTGATTACCTCTTTTGATTAATCTACCACTCCGTTCCTCAACAACCTTGCCGAAGTTTTCACAACTCTTCATTTTACTTACTACCTCTTTTCCTATTAAGGCCAAGGGATCAAAAGATGTCTCAGCTTGAGATATCGGTTGAGGTGGAAGGTCAAAAACTGATTTTAAACATTTAGTTAAGACTTGGATTTTCCTTTTCAACTCGTCTTTTTTTTCTTTATCTTTCTTAGAACTCTCAACCATTCTCATTGTAGACACCTAGAAGTTATACACATCTCCATCCCTTGTAGGAAGTCCCAGTTTGATTCTATCAATGTCACAATCACTGGTTGTTTCTTGGGTGACTTCCTTTTGTGTAGTGAAATGCGCAACTTCTAGGCATATATTTCTTGATCCAACATCATCAATTAGTCGAGCAGTAGTTTTCAACTTCTTTGTCTTTGAAGGCTTTTGGATCAATTGTCCTACCATATCTTTCTTCAAGAGATCTAGTTCTACTATTTTCCTCTTCCTGAACATAGTATCTTCCAGTCAAATGGGAGTATTAGGAACATTGGTAGCTTTGGAATTGGAGGAGTTGAATAGTGTTCTATTCATGGGAGGAGTATCTATCTAAACATCATGTGAAGAGAGTGGAGAAGATATTTGTTTTGGAGGTTCATTAACCTCCCTAAAAGGAAATGACCAATGTGATAAGGAGGAAGAGTTAATATCAATATTACCTAAGTCATCTCTTCCCTTTCATCCCCTTTATCTTGATCTAAATTGGGTAAATCTGGGAGGTCTTCTCTGCAAGTTGGTTGAAGCACATTCTTATTAGGAGGTTCTTCATCACCATCACCCCAAGTCCTAGATTGCATTGAATTTGAGACAACCCCAAAGGTTACTGTCATCACAAAAGGTTGACTACTGCCTCCTATTGGTTGGGTGTTCTATGATCTAGTATTATGATAGGATTGATTTGTCTTATTTTTGGCAACCCATTCTTGAGTCCTTTCCAAAAAATTGACACTTCTTTCCTCAATTGTTTCCTTCTCTTTACTACTCCAATCCATAGTAGGAATAGGTCAATTTGCTATTAAGTCTATGAAAATTGGGTCCACTATGTCTAGCCCATCATCTTCAATTCCTAGTACATCAAAACTCAAATTATAGATGATTATTTGTCTCAAGGATAACCTCATCCAACTCCTTCTCCCTTCAAATTCATCAAAACAATCTACCCAATAGTCCTCTAAAGTAGGTAAATGGAGGAAACTAGAACCAAGTTTCAAATTATCCATAACATAATCCTTAAGATTGAAAGGAAAAAATTCATCATAGGTCTACAAATTGTACCTGCTTATTTATTTTTCTATGTTGAGGGAATCTGACATGGAATCGCAAGTGTAGGGGCTGAAACCAATTAGAAATTGCACCATCGCTCTTCTCTACTCTTGAAATCTCTTGTTGACATCTTCCAATTGTCTATAGACCTCAATCATCACAAAATTTTCCTCTAGGTGTCTTGGGAGTTTGATGGGAAAACTAGTGAAACCACCAACCCTAATATAGGAGAACCTCTAAAATTGAATGAAATGGCTACCATAAATATTGGAAAATTGCATATCCTTTGGTGAAAGTCGCATCTCAATTTTTCCTTGAAATTCTCTAGTCACTCTCATAGTGAAGGTTTCTGATATCCTCCTATGATGAGAACAACTCTAATTTAGCTATAGTTTATCAAGGTAATAAAAAATTGGCACCTGATCATGAGGGACGTCACTTGGCCTCAAGCCTAGCCAAGGTCTATTATTTGCAATTGCATAAATCAAATAAGAGGACATGAAAAATTTCCTATCAGTAGTAAAGTAGACCAACATGTTGTGTAACTTGTCATTGATAAGTGTTACCCAATCTAGAAATTGGGTTCCTTTGAGTATAATATAGACAAACAAATACATACATTCTTGAAAACCAAAAGCATCTTCATTTTCTTGGACTCTGTGTAGCAACATATTTATTTCAGATATCTCTCTCGCAAAATGGTTCCTATGTAAATTCTGGGGTAACTGAGATTTTCCTCCCTTGGGTTTTGCTAGCCAATTATTTGCCATTATGTTCCAATAGTACCCTTTCTTGAGCGAAAAATCAATCTGGATGTTGGTGAAATCCATGGGCGGGTAGGGTTCTCTTTTAGGAATTCTCAAACATGAGGCAAAGGTGGCTCTTTGAATTTTAATCACCAGCTAGTTGTCCTTAGTTCTTATTTCCTGGGTTTTAGCATCATAATGCCTTATACATTCAAGAATTAATTCTGGGCATTGAACAACTATAAGGAAGGTGGCTGATTCTACCAATCCACTTTCAATTAATCTCTTTGTGATAGGTGGTGGATTGGGGGAATTGATTTTTTCTCTAAGCTCATTCATATTTACCTATTTGAGTTTAGTGTTTCCTATCTCAAGTATGTCACACGTTAACCCTGAGATGTACTCATACCCTTGACACTTAATTCTTGCCATTTCTAGACTACTAGGGTTCAAATGGATTTTCACCAAGTAATCTAAAATGCAGGGGAAAACAAGCCTAAATACTATATGCTCAGAAGGAAAAGATAAGGACAAAAATACCTTAGAACGATCCTAGATTATGAGGGGAAAAATCTACATTAGTGTGCTTTCTTTCTTCATGTATCCCGAAGTGAATGTCATAGCTGAAGAATGTCATTTCTTGGCATGAATTTCCTTTTAATTCCCCATAAGAAATGTGTTTAGTAGATGAGCATTAAATTACATTTCCCATCATGTAGGCACATTTCATCTTTCACCTCACTACCTCATTATAATCGCTTTTCAAAAATTTGAAAAGAAATGACTATACGGGTGGGGAAGTGGGTAGTTCACATAACCTTGTAGATCACTTCCCAAGTTCATCCTTAGCTGCAAAACACCACCCACTTCTTAATGAAGTTAATTTTTTCTCTCTGGGTGGTGAATGGGAGAGTTGGACAAACTTAATAATACACCGCCCGCACTGCTTAAGCTCAAAAATAAACTAAAGCAAAAATTTTAGAAGTTCATATAATTGGGTAAAACACCATTGGTGCATTCAAAACAAGATGGAAAAGTTACAAGGAGGGAAAGAGGAGAGTTAGAGTAACTTCATAAAACACCGCCCAAGTTATACCATGGACTCAAAACATCACCAGGACATGACTTCGCCAAAATTTAAAAAATAAACATACTTTAGGGGGGGGGACCAAAAACTAGGTAACACTTGGTAAAGTGGAGAGGTAGACTAGTGGATGACTCATCATGGATTTCTCAGGCTGAGGTGGACCACTTTGGTTTTCCTTTACTCCCTAGAAAGTGAGGGACTCACTTTTCTTCCAACCCTAGGGTTTTGATGCAAGAGCATCTCTAGTTGTAAATTAATCATGTATCAACCAAAACCATTTCTTTTCTTTCATTTCAGTTTGTAGTTGTCTCATTAGTTTCTTTTGCATTTTACCATTGTATCATTTCTCAACTCGTAGAGAGAGATATTGGTTCTACACGAGGTCATCTATATCATATCCAAATTTAAGGTGATTTTCTTTTATTTACAAAAAGTTACCACTCTTATAATTTCATTATCATTCTTAGTTAGAGAATTTGTGGCCGACCCAACTCAGATTAGTTGTGCAGACCTATTTTAGAGCATGCAAAGCTTAATGGAACATCATACATGGCTTTTAGGTCTAAGGAGAACTTTCTTGGAGATTTACAATACGTTTCATCTCATGATGGATTATCTTCTCATTTTTTAGGCCAACCTACATGTTTGATCTTGCATTGGGGTTTGTGAACCCTTGAGGTTGATGCAAATCGTAGTTGGAGTCAGAGATTCATATTTAAGATCATTTTTAACTCATTAAAAGGAAATTAGTTCAATAGGTCATGAGTTAGGAATAAGATAGTTATATTTGACCTTCTAGGCTATGGAGTGTAATAAGGCCTTGTGCTAGTTGTAATATCTTGTAATGCCCTTGTGGCAAGCCTATGAGCCCTAGTCATTCCGCATATGAGGCATATGATGCATGTAAGATTGTCAATTATTGAATAAATGATAATACGTATTTGTTGATAATTTTCTTGCGATATCTTTGTTGTATTGAACTCTAAGCTACATGGTTGGATAGTCCTTTCTGGACCCTCCATCCATGACTACACAATATTCACAAATACTTGGTTGAAAGAGTAAAGCATATTGGCTAGGGAATCATGAGTCTCTAACATCTAGATACTTAGGTGGTCAATTTATTCTAGATAACATACTTACTTGGGAGACTATTGAATGGGCGCAAAATAACTAATCAAGATTCTCTTTTAATAAAACTAGATTTTAAGAGGCTTGTAATCAAATTTTTAGGCCTTTTGTCCTTCAAATGTTATAATGATTAGGATTCATTCCTAGAATTTATGACCATGTTAGAATATTGTTTATGGATGTTGATACTAAGTTAACAACCAATGGATCATTCTCCCCCAACTTCCCTTCCAAAACTCTATTTTCCAAGGATATCTTTCTACCCACTCCACTATATTGTTACTATTGATGCTCTCAGGTACCTCTTCTATCATGATCTTTTCATCAATATTATTGTGGCATACCCATTCCTAGAGATGTTCAAACTATCAATTTGCATTTTGTTGAAGATAATATGGTTTTTTTCTTTCAAAACTTGGCTGAGGAGTTGTCCAATAAATAAGATATTTTAGTTCTTCATTGTGTAGTCTCAAGATCTCAATTAGCAATGCATAAGACTAAGTGCTTGATGGCCCCTCCCAAGTTTCACCCACCTTGAATTATTGAGGGATGGAAATAATTTAAACTATGATACCATAACCAAATATATGCGCATCCCTTTTGGGCTTATTGTTTCTCCAAAAGACATTTGGAATTGACATTTGAACAAGGTCAAAGGAAAGCTCTTATTTCAAAATAACCAAGTTTTTTCCATGGCTAGGCACATTTAGGTCACTAATAAAATCCTCTAGGTGATCCATGTCTATGTTTCCTCTTATTGGCTATCCTCTAAAGCTACGATAATGAGCTAACTCAACTAATATAGAGATTCCTATGGGATAAAGGGGCTAACAAGAAGGGAATGCATACCATTTATTAGATGCATTCCATTATTCTAAAAGGTAAAGGGGGAATTGGTATCATCAACTCATACACCCAAGGAATTTGTCTGATGACACAGATTGTGAACTCTATAGATGCATATGTGCATTGGAAGTAATTGTTTCAATTTCAAATTTATTATACTTCAATGAGTAATTCTTGGGGCATAATACACTAGTATGATAAATTCCTTTTGACTCCTTATTTTTTACTCATATCTATTGACCCCCTTTAATAGCATATTAAAAGTTTGACAATTGGACTATCTACAAATTTCTATGTTTGCTTAATCCCTTAGGCATAGACTAAGATTTTCCACCTCTTCTAATTGGTGGAACCAATTTATCAAACCAACATATTACAAACCTTTGGGACTCATTTATAGGTCTAAATGTACACACCTCTTCAAAAAGGGTACTCAAGTGTCCAAAGATATGTGTGATTTTTTAATCTTCAATTAGAAAATTTTATAATAGCTCGACTTTATTTTTTCTCGATTGTATTAGCAAGTGGCCTATGTTTGATTTGATAAGCTTGTTCTTCCTAACCTTTCTATCCTACTATTTATAATATATCATTCTAATCTCTTAAAATACTAAAAATGACCCACCATATGTAATATTCACTTTTTCTCCATTAAAGTGTTTATAAGAATCTTTTTCCCTTTTTTCCTTTAAAATTTAGTCTTAGTGCTAAATGGATGTGCATGTTCAACTAGATTGGGTGAAATAAGCTTAAGTTATAAATATGGAAATCTATAGTAGATGCTCAATCTCAACTCATTGCACATAAACTCCTTCATAACTTCTTGTTGAGGATAACTTCAATTTCCTTTTCTCACCTGCCACTTGTCCCCTTTGTGGTAAGAAAGATTTTATCAAGAATTTTTTTTTGGTTTTACAATCATGCTAATAAGCTTTGGCTAACCTTCATATGCTCCTTGCTTACCCTTTTACAATTTTTCAAGTCATGTAGAAGTCCATCATCCTTGGTTTACATCTCTCTGTCAATGTGTTTAATAATACTTGTCATTAAGTGATTGTTAAACAAATATGGAAGTTCTATTGTTTGGTTGTTTTCTTATATTCTATCCTTCCTTAAAAGGTTGAAACGACAATTTGTGGCTACAACTTATCACTTTAGATGGCAAATTTGTCTAAGGTTATGAAGGAGCAACTCGAGGCCAATAAGGAGTTTACAAATTAGGTCATTGTTCTAAAATTGCAGCTATAAGATATGATCAATAAACAAGTTGATCATGCCTCAAAAATAACTAAGACAACCAAGGAGTCTTGTTGACTATCCACCACTTCTAAAATTTGTGTCTAATAAAAACAATATCAACAAAGTTGATATCCACGACATCAATAATATTCATAGTATTACTAACAAATTTATAACTTATAATTTCTAAATTTAAACATCTTAATATTGATTATAAATCACTCCTCTAATTATAAAATGATTGATGATATTACAATTTTAAATCAATTTATTTCTATTACCTACAATATATTATATTATTTCTTTGGATGCTCTTTTAGAAGATAAAGACGTTCTATTTATATTTCTAGCATGTTCTCTTCAAAAACTAATATAATCTTTTTTCTTCTTCTTGGTAATTCAATATAAAAATAATAATAATAAGAAAATTTAATATTTCTAAGTCATGTGTTATGCTTTTGAACCATTTATCACACATCGCCATCGATAAATACTTATAGCTGGAAACCACCAGTTTTAAAGAAAATCTAATCAGAAAACGACCTTGCATTTTTTTTTAACCTTTACAACATACATTTGATAAAGAGCTTTGTATAATATCTTCTTTTATAGATTCGGAGATTTAAAAAATAACTCAATTACTTTGTCCTCTCTTTCCTTAAATTTAAAGGCTTGACCGATAATGCTTGCCACGTTACAACCTCCTATGTGCTTTCTGTAAAAACAACCATGATCTGTCGTTTCAACTTTATTATGAGAATAAAATATTTTCACCTTTAAGCGAGTAACTTAGAATTGAAGATAAGAATGAAATATATAGTTGTTGATAAATTGATTGTACTTTGTTCAAAAGATCATTGTGCTTGTATTTTTATTTTGGTATATTTAATCTTTTTAATCTTGTTTGTTTTGATTATTTGAATAAGATGTTACTAATATCTAGTAGATTTTTCTATTATGTATGGGAAGTGATTTGTTCTCCTTTCATTTTAGTGAAAGTTTTAAGATATTGTAAGTAAACATTCAAATATCTAATTTGTCCTCCTAAATGCACATGTAATGATAATGAAGTGTTAAATCATAATATTATAAGATTATTTCCTTTTTTCTCACAATTTTATAAAATGAATTTAGGGTTTGTCTTTTTATTCAATATCCTAGCACAAAAAATTGAAATTTTCATGCTTAAATCAACAAGTGGTGGCTAGTAGGAAGATTGTTAGCTTGGTCCTATGATTAATTTGAATTTGAAATTTTTGAAGTGAAATATGCATTATTAATTTAACCCAAGTTCAAATTCATGCCATAGGTTCAACCTGATATAAAGGATAGAAAAAAAAGATCTAGTCTAGACTCTTGGGATGTGTGGAATTAGGTTGATAAAGGCTTATCTCAACTATCAACTTTTATGCAAAAAACTTGTCACTTGTACAATATTTACTACATTTGGGTTGAATAGGTCAATGCGTGTCCAAAACAAAGAGGAATTATGCTAGGTATGCATTTTTACCCTAATATTTTATGTCCACTTTTACTTACATGTGAACAACTATGAATCATGCATTTTGAAAAGTAAGTAATTAACATGAAAGTAAATAATAGGTGCATATGCACAAAGGATATAGATATGGATAAATATTTGTGCATACTCCTTGTAATAAATGCTTCATCTTAATACTTGCGAGCACAAAATTTCATTAACTGTACAAATCCCATGTTTGAATTATGGGAAGAGAAGCACAAGAAGGTTATTCAATATCAATTGTTGTATCATGGATAAGCACAAGCTAGTTAACTTAGTAAAGTAATAGTTAGGTTGTTTAATGGAAATAGTCTTGGATGAAGTGGGAGGAGAAGGATATGAAGAGTGTTCAATATTGTTTACATTATATTGTAGCTCTATCTTATTGAAGTTATTATTTCAATTATTCATTTTATATGGTTTATCAAAGAACTTAGAAGTAGAAGAAGAAGAAAGATAATAAGATAATCAATTGAGTTTCTTTAACTTCATTTCATAATCTCACAGGGTAGCACAAATGTTAATCAAATTTGTATAGTGTTGAAATGAGACCTTGTCCATAATAGGTGTTTGCATATTCTTCATAAAAACCCATTGAATCTCAATATCTAGCAAGTAATAATGCATCATGGCTAATATGGATTGGAAGTGAAGCATACAATAACTTCCCTCTCATTCAAGTCATTTTTGCAATAACTTAGGTTAGTAAAAGTTACTTGGAATTGAATATGGACCTATAAGTAACTAACAAATGCTTGTGCCAATTTATAGAAGGCTATAATGAAATCATGGGAGAGAATACAATTAATCAAGTGCTTGGTCCTTGAGAGTATGATGGAATAACCTAGTTAGGTTGCAATCATCACAAATTTAAGTAGTAGGTTTCCATTTAACATTAAACTTGTACAAATGAGAGGTCGAAGAATTGGGTTGAAATTGATGAGAGAGAGTGTTAAATAAACGGGATTATGATGGAGGTCAATAGTGACCTTCTAATAATGAGAATGAAAATCATTTTTTTTTTTTGTTGCATTGTCCTCAAATAGGGAGGATATAAGGCATATCAAGGTCAAATGAGAGGGGGGAGGGAGGAGAAGACAATGAGGGAAATGAAGAATCATATACAAGAAAGGAAGTGAACAACATATAAGGAATTAAAGCATAGGAGGTGGTGGAATGGAAATTCATAGGAATGGAAACACAAAAACAAATGGAGGTTTTGGGAATGATGATATGGCTAAGGGATTAATGTAAGAGGATGTAGGACCATAACATGGTATTTGATAAAAATAAAAAGATAAGGGGAGCAAGGGTGATAGAGAAGTATGCAAATAGTAAATTAAGGAAAAGGTAAAGAAGTTGGGGCCCACATCTATAATGGGATAGGGTTATGGATATGTGGCTAGAAAGGTGGTAGCATATAGAACTTGAGTGATAAAAATGAAAATGTGTAGATGTAGAAGTAGGGCCAATGACCTTTGGTTAAGATAGGGTAGGATAAGGATGGTTGGATAGGTCAATGATATAATCAAAGGATATAAAAGGAATAGATGAGAATGCAATCAAAATAGATTAATCCCTTAAATAGGTTGGGTGAATGAAGGAGAAGATTAAAAGGGGAAATATCATGTAGAGTTTGTTTGATACATTAAAAAACCTCCAACTTGAAGAGTGAGCAAAAAAAATATTCCATTAGGCATTACCAAAAGAGAAAATGTTGATGTCATTAAAAGAAGGGTCAAATAGATATTTAAATACCTAAAGATGAGAGGTAATCAAGCAATATTTGTGTTATTTTGTTTTCACAAGATGTGTGTCATGATAAAATCCATCATCATAGGGTTTCCTAAGGCTAGTTCATAGTGTCTACTATTAATGTGGTTGGGTAAAATGTCAACAGTAGTTCAAATGATTCCCAAACATTACCAAGGGATGGATACTAAAGTTAGTGCACAAATTTAAGGTGAAAGTTAAAAATTAGGCAATTTTAACCGTAGAACTTACAAATGAAGGGAAATATAAGAATATTTGGTAAAATGTGAAGAGTATGGAAATGTGGGTTGGGAATAAAAATAAGAGAGGAAAATAGAAGGTAACTAATAGGTGAATAGTAGATTGTGTATAAGAGAACTAAAGGTTGGTTTGGTGTTTAGTTTGGAACATTGAGTTGGCTATTTAAAAATATTTTCTTGGTTTATATGTGACAAAGGTTGAAGTGAATGAAGGTTGAATTCAATAAAATGTAAATTAAAATAAATTTCCTCCTAAATGTTCAATTTGTGTTTTAGTTTCAATATAGTTGTGGTGTTTAATCTAATTATCAAAAATAAAATCAACTAAATATATCAATAAATTAGCTTAAAGTAAAATTTAGTTGCAAGCCAACATGGACCTAGAAGTGTCCAACAAAGGCTTGTACCAATTCATTGAAGGTTATAATAGTACCATGTAGGATAGAATAAAACTACTCGAGTTTTTTTTATCCTTGAGTGTATGATAGAACAACCTAGCCAAGGTCCAATCATATAAATGAGATCCATACAATTAGCATAAAAGGATTTAACATGGAAGCCTTTTGATAAGTCAAGAAAACTTATTCCAGGGGTGGTAGGATGTCACATCTCTTGTGGGATCATATTTTCATGTAGGGCCTATGTGGAAAAAAGTATAAATTTGAATAGTTAAAAGATATATTAAAAACTATTAAATAAATTAAAATTTCAGATCTTTCAAATCAAGCATAGTCAAAGGATAGAGAAATGAAGCATGATATGGACATCCATTAGTACATTTAATCAAGGGTATTCCATCGACAAGGGGGACTAAAATTCCATTATGAGGAATGGAAATGCCCCTCTCAACATTTGTGAAGTGTGTAGGAAGGGATAAGGGGAGAGGAATTTTGTTAAAATAAATGGAGGTACAAATTGAGAGCCACAACCTTTAACAACATCCTCCCTACCTACAATGAAATGGGAGATTTCAAATAGGTTATGATCATCCCTCAAAGAAAAAAGGATAGAGGAATTTCATTATAGAGAATGTGCACATAGAGAAGAGATAGGAAAGAGGGAGTCATTGTGACTAATTTGGTAGACATATATGTAGAATTATGGGAGCAAGGAGGCATAAAAGGTGGGAAAAAATCCAGCTCAGCGAATACCCTAATCAAAAGATATGCTCATAGTCAATTTGTTGAAAAGGCTTTGAAAAAATTCAAGCAAATACAATTAGGAGGTGGAAAGTTAGACACCCCAACTTTTGTTGCCATCCTCCCTACCTACACCCAAGGAGAGATTTATAGTAGCCTAGGATCTTCCTTCAAAGCTTAAGGATGGAAGAATTTCATTAAATGCAAATGTAGTGCAATTGAAGGCATGGGAGGATAAGTAGTCTTATAAGTTATGGACAAATTAGGTAAAGGATAAACTCTTCTCCTTTTATAACATTGTTGTTGAGCATGGGACTATAGATTTAAAGAAAGTACTTGAATGATTCAAAAGGGGGGGATGAAAATGATAGATGAAAGAGGAAATGAGGAAATATATGGAAGGTTTGTGGACTATAGTGACAACCTTGTTGACAAGAAAATCTCTTCAAATCAACATAATATTGTTGACCCCCTCAAAACTACTTGTGAGACATGGAGAAGACCAACAAAAGGGCATGCAAAATAGAAGAGTGATTAAGGTAAGGTAGTGTTCTTTGGATATTTTTCTATTGATTTTGATCATAAAATCCCATGTTTTATATTCTTACCTTTTTAGAGAAATCGAACACGGAGTTAACTCCAAGGGTGTATGGTTGATTAGTATTTTATTAATAATACTAAACCAATCACATCCCATGATTATTTTTCTTCATTTATTCTACTCATTTATACAATACAAAGATGTACTCTTTCTCATCCTCCTTACATGATGCCCATCTATCTTGCTTAAATTTAATTTTATTCAAATTGAGTGATTATTTGGGCTATAAATATATTCTCCATCTATTCAATTTTTATGATGATGTATGACTTGTCCTAGTGTTCACAAGTATATATGTAATTATTTAATGCATTTGCAATACAATCAATGTTTGCATTGGTAGGCACTTAGTTACCTTCAATGGATTTTGATATTTTTAACTTGTCTCATAGAATCGTTATTTTTATTTAATTTTATTATAAAATTATATGATAATATTTTTGCATTTAAGAAGTGTTAAAGTGCAATGCTACCATGTTGTATTAAATTATAATCATATCATAAGGATCACTTGGTAGATAGGTGACTAAAATTTACCTTTTGGGAAAAGTATAGTTTTCTCTATTTGGAGGAAAATATTATCAAATCTAATTTAGACATATATTTTTCCTAGAGTTCTACTTCTAAAATCTAAGGGTTATTCTTATTGATATTTTACTACATTAGAGAGCACCATAATGATGTGAGGGTAAGATATTATACATTATCTCTCTCTCTCTCTCTCTCTCTCTCTCTCCATATATATATATGGTTGGTAGTGTGAGCATTAAATTTTGGTATGATATACTGAGTCTTATCATTTGATATTTATACATTATATGAGAAGTCCTAAATTTTAAAATACAAATTAGATGTACAAGAAACATATTATTACATGTTGCAGGGGAGATGCGAATTTATACCTTACAAGGTTGAAATGAATTAACTACTTTAACAAGTGGGGTATTCATGAGTAAACCTTTGGAAGTTGATGCCCTTGTTTAATATATGTTCAAAGTTGATATTATTGAATTACTTGAAGTATATTTGTGTGAACCTTAAATTGAATCTTCATGGTACAATTTACATCCAACATCAAGTTACTATAATATATAATATTTGTTATCCTAGATCATAAATACAAGTACATACATGGCTATGGAAACTAGTAGAACTTGCTTGATACTCAAAATTTTTAGAAATAACTATATCCTATGCAAGAAGGATCTTTTGAAGATTAAATTACGATATTAATATTCTATTGCATTGATTATGCATGGTAAGTTTTGAACCAAAAAGGGGTGGATTTATTACTATGATACAGGAAAAGTTTGTTCTGAGGAGAACTACATACAACTTCAATCTCATTTGGAAGTAGGAATGTAGGTAGTCCTTGGTTGAATGCCCCTATGACCCAAGTTTGTAGGGGAGAAGTTAGGGGATAATTCCAAGGTTTAGAGTTATTCCTAAAATTGTCTAACCTTCTCTCTTTACTATGCTTTGGGCTAATGCTAAAATTGCATTAGATGGCTATGAATGAGATAAGGAAACTTGATAACTCATATCTAATTATGATGTAAAATTGGGTAAATAGGATCCAATAGGGTGAACAATGGGTATTTATATGGGTTATGAATGGTCCATTTTTTGTAGCTATGTGTTTGATTTTGAGTTAAGTTGTGATGACATTCCTTAAGATTGTATATGTCATATATAGGAAAAAAACTATAAAGTATTATTGGGTAAGGTTGGATATATTTTTCTTGTATATTTTTAATAAAGAACATGTTTATAAGTAGTGTGTGAATAAAGTGAGCAGAATTGATACTTTATAATTTTGTACTCATTTATTTTTACATGTTGAGTAGAGGCCAACTCACATAGGTTCAATGTGATTCTTATGTGTTTGTAAAATTCAACTCTAGGCCTACAAGAATATGTGTATTCTCTTGAATCACTTGATTGTGATATACATATCTAGGTCAACTTCACTAGTTCTTGTGAACCCTTGTGATTTTTTTTTATAGATTATGTGTACATGTCTATAAGACCTGCACATGTTAGAATTGATTCTAATAGCAAACCGGTTAGCAAGCTATCATTAGATTATGCAAATGATTGATGCCTAGAACTACTATTGTATATTAGGGCTAGCCGACATTCCTAGACATGATACTAAATCAATTGAGTTGGTTGTTACCCCTACAATGTAGGTGACGAAAGCTAAAGTTGGACATTGTATCTAGAGGGTTAGCAAGTAGTCAACTATAATATGGAGGTGATTGATGTGAGGTGCTACCCATATTGTGAAGGGTTTAGTTGGCATTATCACCAAGACCACAAGGTGGTATATATATATCAATTTCTACTAGAATAGGTTGGATATAACTATTGTTGATGGCCTATGAGTGATAAACATCTAAATCCAATCACTTAATGGTTTAGTGGGTTGTGGGAATTTTATTAATGATCATATGTGAATTTTTTGATGATCACAAGTAGTATGTGATTCTTTCTGTTATCACAAATAATGAAAAGGACCAGGGAAAATGATGAGACCCCTAGTGTTGTATGGTATGTATTGACATTCCTTTTTAAGCTAGGATACACTAAAAGGGTAGGTGTTAGTCATTGTTGTGTACTTGTGTAAATGGACTCAAGGAGTGTGCATATTGTTATGCTTATGTATTTACTTGTGATGACATCAAATAGTATGGGATGCTTGACTATTATCATAGATGGTGGTGGATTGAGGAATTGATGGGACCTGAGTGTAGTATGGGATGCATCAACATTCTTTTTTTAGGTGAGATATACTTATGAGCTTATGTGATTGTGAACTAGGTAATGGGATGATGCATGTATTATTTCCACTTTACCAAATGTTGTTTATGAAAACATGTGATGTACATTTGGATCATTCACCCAAAATATATGTGATGTATTTTCATGCTAGTCACTATTATACTTGTGATGTGCATATGAGCTAGCCGGTATTGTACTTGTGATGCATGTATGAGCTAGTCATAATTGTATTTGTGATGTGCATATGAGCTAGTCACCTATTGTACTTGTGATGTGTGTATGAGATAGTCACCTTGTATATAAGTGATGTATACTTGAGCCAATGACTATGTGAACTTAGAATTTAGAATTAAATCAAACCTTATGTGGTTATGTGTGTTTGTACACTAATGATTGATATGAAATCAACACTTGATGGAAATTTTCTATAATTCTATTGTAATCAAACTAAATTGAAAGCTTATGCTTAATGAATAGTCATGATTTAAGCATGAGATCAGAGATTTCATACAAGAAGAGATGATGAATTCTCTCTAGAATCATTGGTTTACAAACTATGAAGCTTTTGATTCCCAAAGGCGATACACAAGTAGATTCATCACAAATGAACCCTTGAGGTTTAGGTCTAGGTCTAGGAATAACCCTAACATTGGAGGCTTACCATTTTTTAGTGTAAACATATAAGTGGTGGTGTAAAGTCATCACCACCATGGTGATGGGAGAAGCTATGAAGTCAACACTTCTAAGCTAGATGGAAAACACTTGGTTGATTAAGTTTATCTTTGTTGTAAATTGAATTAAAAAAAAAAAGTAATCAAAGAGTGATTGTTACAAATAGCAACTTGCATTATGCATTTATTTGTTTGAAAACCTTTGATATTGAATTTCATTTTTAAATAGAGTGCGTGGTTTGGAAATTCAAGGTTCCATACCACTCCTCATGAATGTCAAACTAATATTAATCAAAGAACAATTTATGTGACATGGAAAAGAATTACAAGTAATGGGGTATAAAAGAAAGCCATAAAATAAAAATTTCATAAAATTTTGAATAAGTTTCAAAATTGAGTATATTCGTCTTCGATCTTCCTAGCTACTGCATACTAAAATCTTGTAGCAATATTTAGCTCCATCCCACACTCAAGGTTGAAGTTAACACACAACCCTAAACCCATGTAAATGAGGACATTATTATGTCATTCACTTAAGAAGATTATGTTCAAAAGAGTTGAATTTTGGCTTGAAAACATTGGCTCCAAGAGTAATCATGCATTTAGGAATAGCTAGTACAATAGAGTGGTAATCCTAATAGTCTAGGCTTCTAATACATATCACAACATTATAAATGTATCTATGAATGGCTTAAAGTGTAGGTTATATTATGACATACATCAGGTTTCCTGCAGTCACTAAACAGTTGTGGCATTTTAGGATGCATGTACCAAAATTCATGCAAGATAGGCCTATGTTGTATCCTAAGAGACAATGTACCTAAAATGTCTCCTATAGTTAATAGCAAATTCCAACTCTATGATGGGTTATGCTAAAATGAAATGCATGAATATTAACTCGAAAGACCTTCAACCCCCTTTTTTTCTGGGCAGAGTATAAACATATATGTTCACTTTTAATTAGTATAAAAAGAACCATATTATTCAACTCCACATATTGCTTGAAAATTCTATGGAAAGAATAAATTTGTGGATACCTTGTAAACACCAAGGGTTCTCGATCAAAGGCTACATAAAATAATTGGTCATACATCAGCAAGTAAATTGTTACAAGGAATGAATAAAAGTGACTGACAAAATTTTATAACAGAAAATAACTGAAAACTAACCAGGAAAAGTTCAATAGATAGCACAAATCCTAACATTGAACATGTTGCATGAAACTGAATCCCCTATAGAATATTTATGAGTTAGTATATATCATGTAAATGCTACATGTATAGGGATCTCAAGCTCATTACATTATTGCATGATGACATATATATATGTAAATCTCTGAAATAAGTAATTGTTCAAAGGAAAAGACTAAAAGTACATGAATGAGATTATAGCAATCATTGTACATTCATTTCGATTATTAAAAAAATAAATTGCACTTTCTAAAAATTTAGAACAAAGAAGAAACATTATCAAAGTTCGGTGGTAAAAGTTCTTATTATAAAACAAGAATTTCATAAAACAAGTTTTTATAAATTGATGAATAAAATAATATTCGTTCATATTTCAGTCTCACCATGTTGTTTAATGTGGAAAGCATTAACAAGATTTCAATCTGATTATGTTATAATTTGTAGTTTCTTGTTTTGATTGTGTGGATTTTTTTCTTTGATGTGAAAATCACATGTCAATAATCTGACTATGTTGTTTAATGTGCCAACCATTAATAAGATTTCAGACTCATTGTGTTTAATGTGCAACAAATAGAAATTTTGATAAATAAGCAAGTGTAATAGACCTACTAAAAATAATTATCTGTTTTTAAGATAATGTATGCTAAATTTAACAATATAGTAATATTTAAGACAAGACCCATTAGACCAAAATAGAAGTGCTCAGAAGAGAAAGGAATTTTGTATTTTGTTTTGCAAAAGCTTTTAAGAAATTTAATATAAACATAAAAAATAAAAAATCAAATCAAAAACATTAAATTACAAATGTTAAAATGTCATAAATCTTTCAATGTATTTACAAGTATCCACCAATAGCCTTTAATATCTTTCTTCACTTAATTTGTGTAATGAATATTTTTGCTTTTGCAGAAGATCTTTGGAAGCCCAACAATTTATTCACAAAGATGAGATCAAGGCTACTTTTTGTTAGGTGGGATGGTGGAGAAAGTGTCACCCTTTCTAGCAAGGGATAATTCTGAAAAATGTAACCAAGCAAATTCAATTCCTTCTCACCAAATTCTGACATAATCACCTGCACTCTCCTTAGTTTATTTTCTAAAAGTGTTGAGTCTTGTCCGTGCCTAAGATTCCACTCTCGAAGCCAAGAATTTTTATAACCCTGTAAAATAAAAGTAGTGCATATATAATCTAAAATAATAACAAAATAAATAGAAAGCAAAGACAATATAATTCTTCACTGTTACATAAACTTTAACCATATAATTCTTTGCTATTACATAAAACTCAACCATTCTCCAATATAACAACGGATCTCTTACTTGACCCTTAAGCATGAATAGACATAAAGAAATACACCAAAATAGTTTTATACAATGCATGAATCATGCAAAAGATAAACATAAATGCCTTAAAACATGGATAAAATTTGAAAAAACCCAAAATAACATTACATGAATCATGTAGAAAATTAACATTAATGCTTAAAAACAGAGAGAAATTAAAAAATTACTCAAAACAGAATCTAAATATTTTTTTTCCTATTGAAACAGGCAACCGGACCCCAACCCAACCCAACCCATATTATTAAACACAGAAAACACACAACATTTATCCAACATCTTGTGCCCTATCATACATAATTGTGAATTGAAATATGCCCACAATGAAAAAACTTCCCTGCCATGCTTAAATGTGGATTTGACTGCACATAATATATAAAATGAAGCTGCCCACAAAAAAAAAAATCATTTAATTTTTGAGACATTCTACAAGATTACTTACCAGAAAGCAGTTAGCATCTATGGAGAGGTCTTCCAAATTGGGTAAGCTTTCGAAAATGTCTTTTACCAGAGCTAGGTTTGTAGATAGGCCCCTACAAGAAGGTAAATTAATCTCTACGGTCATCCAATTTAACGTCCTCAAATTGTTCTCCCAGGAGGAAATTCTTTCCAGTTTGAGGTTTTGCAATTGTGGGCAATTCAGTTTCACAGTTCTGGGCACATAAACAAGATCTTTTGAACTTAACATTTCGCACTCTCTCCTGCCTATTTCAATGCTGAGATCATTGAGAAGGGGGCAGCAAACTGTTAAATTAATTAGCCCAACACAACGGGACAATGTCAAACTCTCAAGAAACGGACTTCCGGCTAGCAGGTCTTCAAGAATGGCATCACAGAGTTCAATACTTGTAAAGGAGCAGATTTTCAGACACGGAAACCCACCAAAGTCTGTAGGTTTGCATTTTGTGTTGAAATTATTGAGAATTAGAGACGTGAGATAGTGGCAGCTGAAAACAGAACTTGGCACACAACGAACTCTTGGGTCTAAGCTGATAAGAGTAAGTTGTTTAACATTTCTTAAAGCTGCATAATTAATGCAAGCAGACATTTTCTGTAAGAAGACAAGGCCCCGATTGTCATCCTGCGGGTAATGGTCAATAAGGTGAAGCTCAAAGCTTTCCAGTTCTCCGGGATTAATGAGGACAAGCTTTTTCATAATGGAATTTATCTTGGCTTTATTTCGGAGAGATATGCTAAATTCACGAGAAAAATTTAGGCGGGGCAGACGAGTCCAGAGCCACCTCCACCTGGAGGAGAGCAGAGAGGAGGCAACTGCTGCTTTCAGAGGAAGTCTAGTGAGAATGTGACGGCACAGAATATCATCTGACACTGCACTCAATCTGTCTATGCCCTCTGCCTCCAAAGCCATGGGAACAGCTCTGCACAGGATTTGGGGTTTCAGCTTTCAATACCCTGCGTTCGGGTTTCAACTAAACTACATCAAGACTTCAAACCTAAGTAGTTTAAATTATTATATATTAAAAGTACAGTTATATTTGTAATGATGACATCTACATATTTATGTCATTTTCAAATTATTTTTTTATATTGAACAAAGTAGAAAGAATTACAAGAAGAAAGCTACCAGCAGTAGCTGAAAAATAATCTAACCAAAAGAAGCTAGACAAAGCCGGAGATACATAATTCGAATGACAATATCAGAGGCCAAACAAGGCATCGGCCAAAAGAAGTAGCCACAAAAAGACAGATGACAAAAGTTGTATAACATTACAATGCTCAATCTTATTGACTAGTTTTCTGTTTATTTTGAGGAGAGTTTTTCAATACATTTATACATTAATATTTTGTATAATTTTGTGTAAATTGTGGTTTCAAGTTATAACATTTATATATCCACTTAACACATTCTAATATGCATATTCCTTACCTCATCTATATATATACATATCCCAATACATTAATCTTTTTCACATATTAATTGTATGTATCTATGCACATATACATATATAGCCATTAGCTGCCCTATTATGAAATGGTGGAGGGGTCACTCCTAATCTCTAGCCCTATCCCAAGCCTCTCTATTATTAGTTTTTTATTTCTTTTATCTATCACAATGGTTTAGGTGACCCTACAATATATGTACAAAGGATCTCTCCATATGGCCATCTAAAGTCGGGGCTCAATTCGTATATAGGTACCATTACATAATTGTACCTAGAGTATCTATCAAGGAAATACATCATTTAGGATTCATTTACAATTTGCAAGACTTCATCTAGAGAAGGAAGTGGGTAGTTGTATTTGTTTGAGGCTTTGTTGAGATTTCTAAAATCAATGTAGAGGCTAATTTCTCTACCTTTCTTACCTATTGGAATAAGTTTAGCCACCCAAGTAGAATGACTAATAGGGAAGATGATTTAGGAAAAAAATCAATTCATGCATCTCTTGGAGAATTAGAGGTTCCAATAGAGTGATCACTAGTCTTTGCTTCTATGTGAAGTGTTTTACATTAGGCTTGAGAGGAATAGTGTGAGCGATTATGGAGGTATCATATTTCCTCAAATCCTCATAAATCCATACTACCACGTCATGAAAATCATTCAAGGCATGGATAATCCCAACCTTTTCTTCCTCAATATAGACCTTACCAATGAACTTTCTTCACATTTTGTTCATCCCCCATGTTATATGGAATATATTCTCCTCCTTTAGGATCGACATGGATATTTATCTTACCTAACTGGTCCCCATCAAATAGGCATTCCAACTATACCATCCCTTCCATTTAATCATGTTTGTTTTTAGGTTCATTATACCTTCATTATCAATTTTTGCATCTTATGTTTCACCTTCGTGAATGGTTTGGGATTCAATTTTTTTTGAATTAGTAATGAACTCTAGAAAATGGTGATAACCATTGAATACTTTAAAGTGAGTCACATTTTTTGGCATAGAAGGAATTGATGTCAACTCAACTAAATATATTTTTAGTTCTAATACAATCAAGGGATCTAAAGTGCTAGCTATTGAAGCTAGGGCATCAATAGTGTAACTTTTCTTCTAAGAATCAACTAGATGTTGAATGCATCGAATCCCACAGTGAGTTCCCACACTCTATACTGGTATTTGGATAGACTTTTTTCATGACATGTATTTTATTTTTGAACTTTCTTAACCACTATTTTAGAGTCTCCAAAGGATTGCAATATTTTTTCATCTTTTATGGGCTAAGAGAAATCCATAAATGCATGTCTCATATTCAACTATGTATTAGTACAATGGAACCACAATCTATGAATTGTAGGATTTTGTTTACCTTACGGATTTTTCAACTCAACTCTATCTCCAATTCCTTGTTTGGATTTACAACCATTAAACTTAAGGGTCTAAATCTAATCTTTCCTTTGTTGTTTTGGTGGAATCAAGGCTACAAATATTCTCCTTTTTTGCAACATCTTCATGAGATGATTCTTGCAACTAATATAAAGCATGATGTTGTTGTTTGTTGGGCTTATCTATGCATTTCAATTTGCTAACTATCCTCATGCATAAGGAAAATGTTAGCTTAGGATGCTTGCAACATAGTGAATTCTACACCAATTTGGTAATAATAAGTCCTCAAGTGCCACCTTTTTTCCAAAATTCATCAGGTCCTCTGTTAACTTGCAAAAAAAATCTTGAAAACTCGTAATCCACCCATTACAATTTTTCAAGTCATGTAGAAGTCCATCATTCTTGGTTTACATCTCTTTGTCAATGTGTTTAATAATACTTGTCATTAAGTGATTGTTAAACAAATATGGAAGTTCTATTGTTTGGTTGTTTTCTTTTATTCCATCCTCCTTAAAAGGTTGAAACGACAATTTGTGGCTACAACTTATCACTTTAGATGGCGAATTTGTCTAAGGTTATGAAGGAGCAACTCAAGGCCAATAATGAGTTTACAAATTAGGTCATTGTTCTAAAATTGCAGCTATAAGATATGATCAATAAACAAGTTGATCATACCTCAAAAATAGCTAAGACAACCAAGAAGTCATATTGACTATCCACCACTTCTAAGATTTTGTCTAATAAAAACAATATCAACAAAATTGATCTCCATGACATCAATAATATTCATGGTATTACTAACAAATTTATAACTTGTAATTTCTAAATTTAATAATCCTAATATTAATTATAAATATCACTCCTCTAATTATAAAATGATTGATGATATAACAATTTTAAATCAATTTATTTCTATTAACTACAATATATTATATTATTTCTTTGGATGCTCTTTTAGAAGATAAAGACATTATATCTATATTTCTAGCATGTTCTCTTGAAAAACTACTATAATCTATATTTTTTTAGGTAAATTCAATACAAAAATAATTATAAGAAAATTTAATATTTCTAAGAAATGTGTTATGTTTTTGAATCATTTATCGCACATCGCCATCGATAAATACTTATAGCTGGAAACCAAAAGTTTTAAAAGAAAATCCAATCGGAAAACGACCTTCGATTCTTTTCCCCTTTACAACATACATTTGATAAAGAGGTTTGTATAATTTCTTCTTTTAATTTTTCTCTTATTCAATTACTTGTCCTCTCTTTCCTTAAATTTAAAGCCTTCACCGATAATGTTTGCCACGTTACAACCTCCTATTTCCTTTATTTAAAAGGAATCATGATTTGTCGTTTCAACTTTATTATGAGAATAAAATATTTTGACCTTTAAGTGGGTTACTTAGAATTGAAGGCAAGAATGAAATATGTACATGTTGTAAATTAAGTAATTAATGCAAAAATAAATAATAGGTACATATGTACAAAGGATATAGACATGCATAAATATTTGTCCATACTTTTAATAAATGCTTCATCGTAGTATTTGCAAACACAAAATTCCATTAAATGTACAAATCCCATATTTGAATTATGGGAAGAGAAGCACAAGAAGGTTATTCGCTATCAAATGTTATATCACGGATAAGCACAAGCTAGTTAACTTAGTAAAGCAATAGTTAGGTTGTTTAATGGAAAAAGTCTTGGATGAAGTGAAAGGAGAAGAAGATGAAGATAGTTCAATTTTGTTTACGTTTTTTTTTAGCTCTATCTAATTGAAGTTATTATTTAAATTATTCCTTTTATATGGTTTATCAAAGAACTTGGAAGAATTATGAGAAGAAGAAGAAGCAATATCATAAGATAATCAATTGAGTTTCTTTAACTTCATTTCATAATCTCATGTGCTATGAAATTTGTATAGTATTGAAATGAGGCATTGTCCATAATAGGTTCTTGCATATTCTTCATAAAAACCCATCAAATCTCAATATCTAGAAAGTAATAATGCATCATGGCTAATATGAATTGCAAGTGAAGAATAAAATCACTTCCCTCTCATTCAAGTCATTTTTGCAATAATTTAGGTTAGTAAAAGTTACTTTGAATTGAATATGAATCTATAAGTAAGTAACAAATGCTTGTACCAATTCATAGAAGTTTATAATGAAATCATGGGAGAGAATAAAACTAATCAAGTGATTAGTTCTTGAGAGTATGGCGGAATAACCTAGTTAGGACGCAATCATCACAAATAAGTAGTAGGTTCTCATTTAACATCAAACTTGACAAAGTGAGAGGCCGAAGAATTGGGTTGAAATTGATGAGAGAGAATGTTAAAATAAATGAGATTGTAATGGAGGTCAATAGTGACCTCCTAATAATGAGAATGAAAAAAATCATTAATTTTTTTGTTGCATTGTCCTCAAATAGGGAGGATATAAGGCATATCAAGGTCAAATGAGAGGGGGGAGGGAGCAGAAGACAATGAGGGAAATGAAGAATCACATACAAGAAAGGAAGTGGACAACATAAAATGAATTAAAGTGTAGGAGGAGGTGGAATGGAAATTCATAGGAATGGAAACACGAAAAAATAAATGGAGGTGTTGGGAATGATGATATGGCTAAGGGATTAATGTAGGAGGATGTAGGACCATAACATGGTATTTGATAAAAATAAAAAGATAAGGGGAGCAAGGGTGATAGAGAAGTGTGTAAATAGTAAATTAAGGAAAAGGTAAGGAAGGTGCGACCCACATCTATAATGGGATAGGGTTATGGATATGTGGCTAGAAAGGTGGTAGCATGTAGAACTTGAGTGATAAAAAAAGAAAATGTGTAGATGTAGAAGTAAGACCAATTACCTTTGACTAAGATAGGGTAGGATAAGGATGGTTGGCTAGGTCAATGATAGACTCAAAGGATAGAAAAGGAATAGATGAGAATGCAATCAAAGTATATTAATCCCTCAAATAGGTTGAGTGAATGAAGGAGAATATTACAAGGGGAATTCCCATGTAGAATGTGTTTGATACATTAAAAAACCTCCAACTTGAAGTGTGAGTGAGAAAAGTATTCCATTAGGCATTACCAAAAGAGAAAGCATTGATGCCATTAAAATCAGGTTCAAATAGATATTTAAAGACCTAAATATGAGAGGTAATGAAGAAATATTTGTACCATTTTATTTTCACAAGATGTGTGTCATAATAAAATGCATCATCATAGGGGTTCCTAGGCTAGTTCTTAGTGTCTACTATTAATGTGGTTGGGTAAAATTTCAACAATACTTCAAATGATTCCTAAACATTACCAAGGGATGGACACTAAAGTTAGTGAAAAAATTTAAGATGAAAGTTAAAAAGTAGGCAATTTTATCCCTAGAACTTACAAATGAAGGGAAATGTAAGAAATTTTCGTAACATGTGAAGAGTATGGAAATGTGGATTGGGAATAAAAATAAGATAGGAAAATATAAGGTAACTAATAGATCAAAATAGATGAATAGTAGATTGTGTATAAGAGAGTTCTAAAGGTTAGTTTGGTGTTTAGTTTAGGACATTGAGTTGGCTATTTAAAATTATTTTGTTGTTTTATATGTGACAAAGGTTGAAGTGAATGAAGGTTGAATTCAATAAAATGTAAATTAATATAAATTTCCTTTTAAATATTGAAGTTGTGTATTAGTTTCAATTTAGTTGTGGTGTTTAATCTAATTATCAAAAATAAAATCAACTAAATATATCAATAAATTAGCCTAGTAAAATTCAATTGCAAGTCAATATGGGCCTAGAAGTGTCCAACAAAGTCTTGTACCAATTCATTGAAGGTTGTAATAGTATCATGTGGGATAGAATACAACTACTTGAGTTTTTTTTCCTTGACTGTATGATAGACCAACCTAGCCAAGGTCCAATCATATAAATAAGATCCATACAATTAGCATTAAAGGATTTAACATGGAAACCTATTGATAAGTTGAGAAAACTTATTCCAAGGGGGTAGGATGTCACATCTCCTGTGGGATCATATTTTGATGTAGGTTCTACATCGAAAAAGTATAAATTTAGATAGTTAAAGGATATATTAAAAACTATTAAATAAATTAAAAGATCTTTCAAATCAAGCATAGTCAAAGGACAAAGAATTGGAGCACAATATGGACATCAATTAGTACATTTAATCAAGGGTATTCCATCAATAAGGGGGGCTGCAATTCCATTGTGAGAAATGGAAATTCCCCTCTCAATATTTGTGAAGTGTGTAGGAAGGGATAAGGGGAGATAAATTATGTTAGAAAAAATGGGGGTGCAAATTGAGAGTCACAACCTTTGACAACATCCTCCCTACCTACAATGAAATGGAAGCTTTCAAATATGTTATGAGCATCCCTCAAAGAAAAAAGGATAGAGGAATTTCATTATAGAGAGTGTGCACATAGAGAAGAGATAGGAAAGAGGGAGTCATTGTGACTACTTTGCTAGACATATATGTAGAAGTATGGGAGCAAGGAGATGGCATAAAAGGTGGGACAAAATACACCAAAAGGAATGTGAACTCAAGGAATACCCTAATCAAAAGATATGCTCATAGTAAATTTGTTGAAAAGGCTTTAAAAAAATTCAAGAAAATACAATTGGGAGGTGAAACGTTAGACACCCCAAACTTTGTTTCCATCCTCCCTACCTACACCCAAGCAGATCTTTTGAACAGCCTAGGATCATCCTTCAAAGCTTAAGGATGGAATAATTTCATTAGACACAAAGGTAGTGCAAGAGAAGGCATGGGAGGATAAGTAGTGATGCAGGAGCATCCAGTGGTGTAAGGGCAATCTTGCATCACCGAAAAATAGTTAAATTTCAAGTTTCTCAATTTTTAGATATTTTTACATTTTTGGATACCCTTTTCATCATAATAAAATTTCCAATTTACGGTTTTTATTTTTGATTCCTGGGTTGAAAGATATTGCAGTGTTAGTTTCCCAGATTTGCACCTAAAAATCTTTCGGGTTAGATTTGAGGCACTTAGAGTTCCTGGATCGGCCCCAAAACTTGCCAAAATCAGCATAGAAATTTCAAGCATGTTCTTGACTTCAAGACCTTTCCAATGGTTCAAACGGTTGGCGAATCGGAGTCCCGGATCAAAAGTTATGGCCCCGGGAAGTTGGTGCACTTTCTAGAAGATACAATTTTGCAAATGTTCTTTTGAAATTTGAACTTCAAGTTGTAATTTTTTGGCGCCAAACCGCCTAAGCTCAAAATTGAATGTTGTTTTGGCTCCAAACTAAAGAGGAGCTCTATTTATAGGTGGGTTTTTAATTTTTGGGTAACTTTTTGGGGACAAGCTCGCATATTGCGAAAGGGTTATTCTGTAGCTGTCTGTAACTTGCATGTGTTGTAGAACTTGGGAATTTAAGATCCTCTTCATATAATAAGCTCCATTTTCTGAATAATAAAATTATTCTCTTGTTTGTGGGTTATTTTCTGTGTCTCGGGCTGTGCCCTCATCAAGTGGTATCAGAGCGGGTTTTCTTGAGCGTGTGGACAGATTGTCGATCGTGAGGCAGTTCACACCAGGACTGTGGTTGTGGGTCGAGGTCAAGAAAGATGCCTCCAAGAGTGATACCTAGTAGGCGTGGTGGTGCCAGAGGTGGTCGAGGTGGCATAAATGCTGGTGGAAGAGATGCATTGGCAGCCCTCCAGAGACAGATTGATGTGTTACAAGAGCAGTTGAGAAGAGGGTTAAACCTGAGGGAGGAAAGTGAGAATGAAGGAGAGGAAGAAGGTTCAAATGAAGAAGAGGAAGGAGAAGCAATTGATCAAGACCAAATGCAGCTAATAAGGGCCATTTCGAAGATCGGGAAAAGACTCAGAGCAGAAGTCCCCAGTTATTCTGGAAGTCTGAACCCAGAAGAGTTGATTGATTGGATCAACAAGCTAGAAGAATATTGAGTATGAGGAAATAGAGGACCCAGATTGGGTTAAGTTTGCGAAAATGAAGCTGAAGGGCCATGCCAGTATTTGGTGGAAAGAGGTCCAATCGGAAAGAAATCAAAGAGGAAAAATCAAGATCACCAGATGGGATCGCATGGTAGAGAAACTAAAGAAATAGTTCATACCAATGGACTATGAGTTAGATCTATTGAAGAAATTGCAAGGGTTGAAGCAAGGAAGCAGATCTGTGAAAGAATATACTGAATATTTTCACAAGATAATCATCAGAACGGGTGACACAGAGGCCAATAAGGAGAAGGTAGCCCGATATCTTAATGGGTTACGACTGAGCATTCAGGAGGAGTTAAGCCTAGTCAGAATGACCACCATTGAGGATGTGTATCAGTTTGCTCTGAAGGTGGAAGAGAAGCTGAACAAAAGATTTGATGGCAAGCAAAAGGATGAGGAGGTCAACCCAAGAGGCAATGGAAGACCTTTTAGAAAGCCGAAATGATGATGAAAAGAAAAGTGAAGATGTGGGTACTAGCCAAAGCCAAAGAAATGACAACTTCTACCGCCCTCGTGATCAAAAAAGTGGTGATCAAAGAGGCAGAGGACAAGGGAGATATGGACAAGGATCTGGAAGAGGTGGTTTCAAAGGAACGTGTTTCCAGTGTGGTGAAGAAAGGCATCGAGCCTATGAATGTCCACAAC
>VDFB02058242.1:202756511-203064183 GCA_007258455.2 Sequoia sempervirens | reverse complement strand
TAACAAGATGAATATACAAGATAAGGCTAAGGTAGATCAAGAGGAGGAGGGTTAAGGAGTTTCAGATTGGTGATGAAGTGATGGCCTCTTGAGGAAAGAAAGGTTTCTAGTGGGAACATATAACAAATTAAGATGAAGAAGTTCAGTCCTCAGAAATTTTGAAGAGGCATGATTCAGGGAATGCATATGAGGTAGAGTTGCCGAATGGATTCAACATTTCCCCTGTGTTCAACATTTCAGATTTGACAGAGTATCATGAAGGGGGTGCAGAGGAAGTACCAATGATGGAACAGTGTGGGATTCCAGCACCTACTTCAGAAAAGGAGGAGATTGAAGAAATCCTGGATAGTCATGTGGGAAGAAGTACTAGGAACAAGCAGTATGACGAATATCTAGTGAAATGGAAAGGAAGGCCTGTTGAAGATTCATCCTGGTTACCTAAGGTAGAGGTTGACTGTTTGGGTTTTCCTCCACCATCTGAGACATGACAGGTCACTTCTCAAATTACCCTAGGTGTCTGATGCAGGAGCATCCAAGGTGTAAGGGCAATCTTGCATCACCCAAAAATAGTTAAATTTCAAGTTTCTCAATTTTTTAGATGTTTTTACATTTTTGGATACCCTTTTGTCATAATGAAATTCCCAATTTACGCTTTTATTTTCTATTCCTGGGTTGAAAGATATTGCAGTTTTAGTTTCCCAGATTTGCACCTGAAAATCTTCCGGGTTAGATTTGAGGCACTTAGAGTTCCCGGATTGGCCCTGAAACTTTCCGAAATCAAAGTAGCAATTTTGAGTGCATTATTGACTTCGAGACCTTTCCAACGGTTCAAACAGTTCGCGAATCAGAGTCCCGGATCAAAAGTTATGGCCCTGGGAAGTAGGTGCACTTTCTAGAAGATACAATTTTGCAAATGTTCTTTTGAAATTTGAACTTCAAGTTGTAATTTTTCAGTGCCAAACCGCCTAAAATCAAATTTGAATGTTGTTTTGGCTCCAAACTAAAGAGGAGCTCTATTTATGGGAGGGTTTCTAATTTTTGGGTAACTTTTTGGGGACAAGCTCGCATATTGTGAAAGGGTTATTCTGTAGCTGTCTGTAACTTGCATGTGTTGTAGAACTTGGGGATTTGAGATCCTATGCATGTAAGAAGCTCCATTTTCTGAATAATAAAATTATTCTCTTGTTTGTGGGTTATTTTCTATGTCTCAGGCTGTGCCCTCATCAAGTAGTCTTATAAGTTATGGACAAATTAGGCAAATGATAAACTCTCCTCCTTTTATAACATTGTTGTTGAGCTTGGGACTATAGATTTAAAGAAATTACTTGAATGATTCACAAGAGGGGCATGGAGATGAAAGATGAAAGAGGAAATGAGGAAATATATGGAAGTGTGGATGCTAAAATCTACAAATGCTCAAAACAAACAATTATTAACTTTGTTAATCAGTTAAAGAAAAGCACATAAAACATCCCTATGAAATATTCAATCATGCTAAAATATGGAAACTAGATAAATAAAATAAAAACAACTAAATGAAAGCACATGAAAACATGATCAAACCCTATCCCATAGTGGATTGGTGCTTCTTTGATGTAAAAATAAGCCCTTTCCAAATCCTTAATAAACTCTTGGATGATATGATGAACAAGATTCAAATGCTTAAGATTGTGTATCAAGTTGTGGAGGATTAATACAATAGAGGAGGCCTCTATTTATAACCAAGAAGGATGTAAGAATGCAAAACATGGAGGATGTGGGACAAAACATGAGCCAATGACAAGATGCCACTTGTCAGATATGGGAGAATGAAGGATGAGCACATTTTGATGAATGTGCCCATAAATGACATTAGGTGGCTTTTCAAATTTGAAAGTTGACTTGTTGGAGGGAGAAGAAAAGGGCTTAAATGCCAAGTGGGAGACATGTAAGAGACAATGTAAGAGGAATTAATGCTATGTTGGAGGACAAGACATGTGGGAGGGAAAATTCAAATTTGAAGAATATTCCATCTTGATGCCCTTTTTTAATGAAATGGAGGAATTAATAAATCCATTAAATTGATTTATGTGCACAAGTGGCAAAAGCTAGAGAAAAGAGGATTAGTGTTAGAAGTTAATCATGACTTAATTAACTTTAGATATAGATTAGTTGACATGATATTTAATGAGGAAATGATGGATGTTATCCATTTAATTAAATACATTTGATTTAATTAAATGAATAAACTTTAGGAGATAATTAAATAAAATGATATATTTAATTAAAGAGATAACCTTAGGAGATTAATCAAATAAGCTTGATTTATTTAATTGATGGGTGAATATTATTTAATTGAATATGAGGAAAATATGATGTCAATTTTGCATGTCTACATTTTGCCCCTCTTTGAAGCAATGTACTTGTTGCGTTGGTTCAAAGAATAAACTTGTTGTGATCAAAATTCAAAAAATTTCTAATTTTTCCAAATGCCCCAATGGAAAGAAATATACTGGTACATTTCCCCCTTGAGAGATCAAGTGAAAAGATTCGATTTGAGGGTCAATCTCGTAAAAAGAAGGTTCAAGATGGACGTATGGATGGTTATGATAATGATGGAAATGAGATGGTTTTAAGATGCTTAGAATAACAAATCTATATTATCCTAAACAACTTAAATGATGATGGAATGCATTTGAGATGGATGATGCAATAATGCTTATATGATTATGCAATGGATGTTTTATGCAAATGTATGATTTATGAGATGCTTAAACTAACAAATCTATATTATGATGATGAACATGCATGTGAGATGATCAATGTTTCCTATATGATATGATATGCATTATGCTAACGGTTTGTGGATGCAAGATGGATGCAATGGTGAGGATGATTAACTATCATGACATGATGTTAGCACAAAAAAGAAGAAATGAGATGATGACAGGAGGATTCAATGAGCCAAATTTATTAGAGATGATTCACTTATTAGGAATTGGGATTTTAAAAGGGCTACTTACCTTATGTTTGATAACACACATAGGCACGATGCATCAAGGTATAAAGAACTAGGATGGTGTTGCACCTAATGTGATGGAATTTGACTTGACAAATAGATAGGAGTTTTCTTGTTCACACTTGACATACAAAAACCTTGCTAGGATACACCTAACAAAGAAAGTATTCACCAAGTTATATTACAAGAATGTCCAACAAGCACAATAGAAAAAAAGATAATGATCTATGCCCCATTCTTTTCTCTCTAAATCACTTTGATTATACATCATCGAGAGGTCATTGGAATGAGCGCAATAAGATAAAGCAAAAAGAAAAGATCAAGCACAAAAACAAGTCAATGTTGTTCATACCTCTAGCCAAAGAGATTTGTTTTGTTTAGGATAAGAACCAAAATGACTGCCAATAGATAATACCCATTGTAGGAAGGATACATCCTAGAGCATGTTAGTGTATGGTGGCATGTCATTTTGTTTATCCAAAGTGTTTTACCAAAAGATAATTCCCATTGTAGGAAGGATGCATCCTAGGACATGTTAGTGGATGAAATTGCAAGCATGACCCCAAAAGGTGTTTCCATAATGGTGCTCACATCGAAATTGGAAGGCAGTTTAGCCCCTTGTTTTGCTAATTCAAGCATGTATTGTGAGGGATGGAGCTTCATCATGATGTTGACAATTCTATGATTCTTAGGATTTTGAACCATCCCAATGATCTCATCTTGAGTCATACCAAAAGGATTGTTTGTGAGGTCTTCCATTTATCCTTCCTCTTGAGAGAGTAGAAGATTGATTATAGAATTGCTTGATCCAATAGGATTCATTTTAGTGTTGGCTTGACTTAGGTCACTTGAAGTTGATGTTTCTTTGTTGGCTTCCATGTCCCTCTTGTGTTGAGATCTAGTTTGCACCATAAAATAGGGATCAATTTTTCAAGAATATAAGAGATGAACCTCTAATTATTTAGAATGATATATATTTAGGCACAAAATAGAAATTTTTAGGATGATTTAAGGATCAAAGGGTGGTAATGAGATATGTGAAAGATGGATGATTGATGGATGATTGAAACTCTTGAGAAATCTTGAAGGAGATGTTAAAATTTAGGACTTGGATTTGATGTTTGATGTTTGATTTGGGATTGATTTGATTTGTATTTGGATTTGGATGGTGAAATCATAAACACTAAGAGGTTGGATGTTTTCCTAGATTAAATTTTTCCACAAGATGCTAATTTGGCTAAGTGTGGGAAGAAGGATTCATCTAAACACACCTACCCAAACAAGATGATTTTGATTGACTTGATTTTGATTTTGGATAATGAACTCCTAAATCCCCAAATGTTGGATGTTATCAAGGGATAGATTTTTCCACAAGGTTTGATAATTTTGACCAAATGTGTGGAGAAGGATGCATCTACACACATTCAATCAAACAAAATGTTTTGGATTTGATTTGCCCAAAGTTTAACATGAAGGATTTTTTCAAGATTTTCAAGAGTTGATGGTGAAATGATTTTTTTTGGCTTGATGTTTGATGGATGAAAGTGATTGGTTTTGATCCTAAATGAGCCTAAAAATACTCTTGTTTACAAGACCTCAATTTTTAATAACACACTTTACTCTAAACAAGATGTTCAAATTCCTAAAAAAGATTTGGATTTTGTTGATAAAAGAATTCATACAAATTGGGATTGTTTCTTGAAGCTCTTCTATTAAAGTTTAAAAGTAATCTTTGTCTAAATTCGTAGAGCATTGAGAGACCTTTTTGTCAATCTTTTGGACTAAGAGCTTTTGAATATGGTTTCTGGATTTTGATCTTGCATGAAATCATTTGAGACACATGTGTGGGGTTCAATTGTTCTTAGCTTTTCTTAGTGACTTCTTTTTACCACAAAAAATTCTTGATTAGCTTTTGAAACTAGATGTCTAATGTATTAACTTCTTCTCATTCCAGAAAGTACATTATGTGGAACTTTGATGAATTCAAGGAAAAAGTTACCTATTGTTGACTTTAGCAAGCAAATTGAGATATAAATCCAAATATTTAGAAACCTCTAAGGATAGAATCCCAAGGAAAAGCAATAACACTTAAATTTTTTCAATGGTATTTTCTTCCTAAAGGGTTTGAAATTTTGATGATAATGTTGAATGTTTATTTTCAAAATGTTTATGAACAAGCAAAGTGTTTTGTTTCCAAGAACATGTACAATCCTATGGATATGAAAGATTGTATTTATTGAATCCCCACTTGGAAAAGTCCAACTACACCTACTTTTAGTAGATGGTTAGATGCTTGACCCCATTGGCTCCCCTCCATAAGACTCACTTATATGAGGTAGCCAAGCTTCAATACCCATGAAACTCCCATGACATACTTTCTATCTCTACTAAAATTTGTACAAGTGTGGGGCAGCTTCAGAACGAACGTTCTTGCACCAACAAATAAATCAAGCATTTTGGCCTTTTCTAAACAAGGATTTTAATGCGGGTATTTTGTTCATGGGGGACTATCCATGCATTGAGAGACCATTGTTTCTTTTATTTTTAGAATAATCCTTGTGATATTGGCCTTTATTCCAATATCCACACTTATATATCAATTGGAAGTCATTTGGCTTTAACATGTTACCGGTTGGGTCGTTCCCTTGGGTGATTACTTTTTCCCACAAGGTAGACCCTCTAAGATAAAAAAAAAAAAGAGCAAATAATATCCGTAACTTGATCAATCCTTGTTGCAACAAAAGGAGAGAGAATGTACGCAATACGCTCCACTCACACTCGCAAGTTTTGTTTAATTTTAGGATCCAAATTGAAGTGTGTGGGTAATTATTTACACAACTTAATGTCACCAAAAGGCCTTTTGATTCTCAAGGTTTTCGTCAGGCATGAGAGAAGTGCATACGTCCTTTTAATGATATTAATTTGAGTAACTAATTACAAAACAAAGAAACACTTGTTCATTTTAAATCCACAAAGTAATGATTTGATTCTTTTTAGTGCACCAAAATGAAATATGGAAATTGCCTTGTTCAATTGTTAATTCTCAAACCAAATCTAGTGAATTTGTCCTAAAGTTCTTTTTAATCCCTTTGTAGCAAAAATTGAAAGTCTTTGCAGTGTTCTTTTTAGAGCCTAAAAGAAATTTAGTATGTCCTAAACTCATGAAAATATTTTTTTTAAGAGAGATTATGAACTCTTTAAAACTGTTCAACAAACACTATAGTGTTTAAAAACACTTGATGTAATGAGAAATTGATGTCATTATGGAGCCTTCAACTTGATTTACCTTCTTCACATTCAACCTACAAAAACTAGTTAGAACTGCAAAATATAGGCTAGGAAAGTAATTAATAACCTAGATGATCAAAATTAAATAAAGCACATGTCATAAAAAAATTGAAATTTCACTCTTCACTTCACTCCAACGGTGGAGTCTGCATAGGCGGTGTAGTTTAAAGAATCGAATGGTGTTATATGGCACCGCTAATTCTACAAATGTCACTCTACAACAAAACAAAGAGTGTGATTGCGTCAAAATTTTTTTGACATAAAGAGGGGTAAAAATTTATTAATCACAAGAGAAAATACAGAGCCAAATCATTACATAGCCTTATCAAGCTCAACCAAGTGGTCCAACTGCTGAGACAAATCAGGGGGTAATTGACCCCGATCAACCAAGTTCCAATCATGAATATGGTCAGAAGCCCATTTAGCCAAACAATCAGCAACACCATTCCACTCCCTAGGAATATGAGTGAAAGTAACAAACTCAAGAGAAACACAAAGATTGAGAATTTGTTCAATAATCAAAGCCAAGTGCCAACTAACATCCTCTAACCTTTGCCTGTTCAGCAAGTTCACCACCACCTGGGAATCAGACTCACATATAATCCTGCGCCACCCCAACTTACTGCCATGCTCAACAGCCAGTAAAATTGCCTGAGCCTCCATAAGATTATTAGTATGAAGACCCTTATAAATAGAGAAAATAAATTGAACATCTCCCGAACTATCCCGACCAACACCACCAATTCCAGCATGACCAGGGTTTCCACAAGAAGAGCCATCCGTGTTAATTTTAAGGATGCCTTGAGGAGGAGGAGACCATCTTCCCTCCCTATTCACCTTCGGAGTAGGATGCCTACACCTGTTGTGCATAAGCTGTTGATGCGAAGGAGGCAGATGAAGGCGATTGAAACAACCAACATCAAAAGGAGCAATCGACTCAGATAGATCACACTTAGCCGCGATCGTTTCTCCCAAAGAATGCAAAATTTTCCACCACAAGCGAGGGGCCCCCATCATCATATCCTGAAAAATCTGACGATTCCTCTCCAACCAAAGGTTCCAAATGATGAAGGAAGGACCAATCGCCCAAGCAGCTTGAAGAAAAGAAGTAGAAACAGGGGCCCTACTTTCCCGATCCACAAACTCAGCCAAAGAAGAAACATGCCGACAGGGCATATTCCACACTTGCCACCAGAAATGCCATATCTCTCGAGCATAGGAACATTGGAAGAAGAGATGAGAAACACACTCCTCAGCCTCACGAAACAACACATAAAGAGGGACCCTGGAAACCCCGCTTGCATAAATTGTCCCAAGTAAGACATTAGTTTTGAGCCACCAGCCACATGAAGAAATTGCACTTGGGCCAAGACAGCTTATGCCACACATACTTCCACCAGGGGACCTGAATATCCCCAAACAACTGTCTACCCAATTTCTTATAGCCAGTAGACACAGAGTATTTCCCAGACATGTCGGAGCCATCCCAAGCTAAAATATCAGGTCCCCTCAACGAATTACAAGCCCGAGAAGCCAAAAGAAGAGCAAGCTCTTGTCGGTCCTCCTCAGAGCCCCCAGGAGGCCACTCAGAAATGTGCTTCCAGCGGAAAGAAACAACATGGCCGCAATTCTCAGCAATTTTGTAATGCTCAACGGTGTCCCAACCAGCGGTAGTAAAAACATCACAGAGGGGTTGAAGATGAGGAAAAGCAGAAAGAATAAGTGGGTGACCATCCCAAGAATCCCACCAAAAAAGAGCCTGAGATCCCGAATGACAGATCCAAAAAAGTGCATGCTTAATCAACTAGGCTCCCACTTTCAAAGTAGACCAAATCATAGAATCACTTCCCTCCAGAGGATAGCATGGAACCTCATGTGGAGCAACACCACAAAGATACTTAAAGCTAAGAACATGGGCCCACAGCTGATGTTGATTAGTACACCAGCGCCAGTAAAGCTTCGCCGCGAGAGCTTGCCCCTTCAGAATAGAAGAGCGTAAACCAAGACCACCCTCCTGCTTAGGTCTACACACAGAATCCCATTTAACAGGGCTCCACTTAGAAGTCATCAAATTGCCACTCCAAAGGAATTGCCGAGAGAGAGCATCAAATTCACGGAGGAAATACATAGGGGCCGATTGAATAAAACATCTGTAGATGGGAAGGGCCTGGATAACAGACTAAAGGAGGGTAACTCTAGCAGCAGTAGACAACCACCGATGAGTCCAGTGAGTTACCTTCTTCCTCAAATTATCAAGCAACATCTACCAGGAGGATCTGGGTTGATGACCAACGGCAAGAGGAATCCCCAGATAAACAAAGGGGAGAGATCTAGTTTGAAACCTCAAAATAGCAGCAATCCTCCTTTGGATGGCCAAAGGAGTATTGAAGAAAAAAATAGAAGACTTCTGCTCATTAATTTTCTGACCCGAAGCAGCGAGGTAGATGTCTGAAGCTTGCCTAATAGACTCCGCTTCATGAAGACTCGCCAGCCCCATAAGAGAAGTGTCATCCACAAACTGGAGGTGAGACAAAGTAGGCAGACCCAACCCCCACTGCCACCCACAGATCAGACCAAGAGAGACCTAGGATTTAAGAAAGCGACCCAGCCCCTCAGCCATAATAATAAATAGATAGGGAGAGAGAGGGTCCCCCTGGCGAAGGCCCCTAGTGGCACCAAACAGCTCTGAAGGTTCCCCATTCACAATGACAGAAAATGAGGAGGAAGTCACACAGCGCATAATCCAACTCACCCACTCAGAAGAAAACCCAAAGGCTAACAAAATCTTCTGAAGGAAACTCCATTTAACTCTATCATACGCTTTTTCCATATCCAGCTTAATGAACATAGACTTCTCCTTGGAAATCGCCATGGAATGAATAGCCTCCGAGGCAATCACCACCCCATCCAAAATTTGACGACCAGCCACAAAACCTCCTTGCTCCTCAGAAATAACAACAGGCGGGCAAGATTTGAGCCGCTCAGCAATCAACTTAGTAATAATATTATACACCACATTGCAGAGTGCAATGGGACAAAAAAGCTCAAGCCTATCAGCACCCTCCTTCTTAGGAATTAGGACTAAAAAGGTAGCATTCATGGCCCTAAGCATCTACTTGTTATGAAAAGATTCATAGACTACCTCCAACAGATCCATCTTCACAATTTCCCAAAACTATTGGAAGAATTCAACTGGGAACCCATCAGGGCCAAGAGCCTTCCCCTTATTCATCCCAAACACCACCTCTTCCACTTTAGGTAGAGTAATCGAGCGCATGAGAGAAGCATTCAACTCATCAAAGATCAAAGGAGGAATACAAGCAAGAATCCTATTTTCCTCTACCTCAGCAGGAAGAGAGTCCTTAGTAAACAAAGTAGAGAAAAATAGGCGAGCTTCTCTGGATAGAGCCTGTTGTGAGGATAAAGCTATTCCTTCAGAGTTAACTAGAGAAGAGATATAACACTTATTCCGATGAGCCTGCACGGAGTGATGAAAGAAGGCAGTATTCCTGTCACCCTCTTGAAGCCAGTCAATCCGAGCCTTCTGTTTCCCGAAAATATCCTAACGAAGCTCCCACTCTTCCACAGCTTTAAGAGCCTGGGATTCAGCATGCCCAAGAGCTTCTAAAAAACCAAGATCCCTAATTTGGTGAGTAATGACAGCAAGACGCTCCTGCGCTTCCCTTTTCTTAGCACGGAAATTTCCAAAACAAAGCCTATTCCATCTCTTAAGATGAAACTTAACACATTGCAACTTCTTAAAAAAAGAGTACATAGCAGTACCATACGCAGGGGCTCCATCCTGCCACCACTGAGCAACAAGATTATACAAAGAAGAGTCATGCAACCACATAAGCTGAAATTTGAAAGTAGGACGCTTAGGATTAGGGAAAGGAGAAGCAGAAAACTTAATTGGCCAATGATCAGAGCCACACTAATCAAGAATCTCAGAGCCAATAACCACACTGCCCCCAACCCAAAAACTAGAAACAAGAAACCTGTCCAACCGCTCAAAAATTGCCTCCAACCCACTCCGCCTATTATTCCAAGTAAATAAGCCATTAGAAGGTTTGACATCAACAAGAGAAAGAGAGGCCACACTAGCTCGAAATAAATCTGAAGCAGGACCCAATCTCGGTAATCCACCTCTTTTCTCTTCCAAGCACAAGATAGAATTGAAATCACCCCCTAAGATCCACGGCAAAAGGGGAGCACAAGATCTAACAAACGTGATATGGGCCCACAGCTGGCTCTTACCACGGATGTCAACTGGAGCATACACATTGCTAACCAAAATAGTCTCACTAGAGTCCACAACTGAGGCCACCATAGAGATAGAGGAATGGCTAGAAATCCACCAGCAAGGAACAACCTTACGAGGATCCCAAAATAGTGCCAAACCTCCAGAATTTCCTCTAGAGCCAATACACTGACATTGCCCAGAAGACCAAATACGAGGAGCATACTGAAGCATACATTCCACCTGAAGCTTAGTCTCCTGCACACATAAAATATCAGGAGAGTGAACCCTAATCAAATCCTGAATAGCTTTTTTACGGGAGGCACTATTCAGCCCCCTTGCATTCCAAGAAAGAACAATCATGGGGAAGGTTGGGCAAAGTGGGCATCCAAGGTCTTAACAGAGCCCGATTCCACCAACAACTCCCCAGTAGATTTAATCTTGTCCACATCCTTCTTGCGACCAACCTTAAGAGACTTATCAAAATTTCCTTTCTTAAGAGGGCGCTGGAGCACTCCTAGATAAGAAGCTGAACCACGACCCTTTCCTGAGGACAACGCCTCCTTAGCTAAGTCCGCTAAAATAATATCATCATTTAAAGCAGTCGGATTGTCAACAGACCCAGACCCTCCCTTTTCCAAAGGAAGAGAAGAGTCCCTAACTACAATTTCCTGTTCCAGCCCTGTATCCATACTAGTATCCCCAGACAAGATCTCAGCAGGAATCCCTTCCTCCAAGGCCTGATTGTCCAAAGCCTCAAAGCGATTGAAACCTTGATCACTCTGCTTGTCTTTAAAGGGTCGCTTCTGATCTCTCCCCTTAGCTTTAGGTTTAGCAGGAATGAAGCCATCCTTATCAGGCCCTCACTCAGCCTTCCCCCCTTCAGCCAAAGACCCCTTGCTTTTATCTGTCTTATCCACTGAAGGCCCTGAGGGAGAAGAAGAAGGAACCCCAGCCGTTTTGGAAGTCCGAGGACACTGACGCAGAAGGTGACCATACTCATGACAAAATCAACACCGGAAAGGAAGGGACTCGTAATCTAACTGTTGAATCCATGAGGCAGAGCCAATACAAATCTCCAAAGAATTTGGCAGTGGATTATTTAAATCAATTTCAACACAAATGCGAGCGAAAGAAAATACCCTTTTATCCAAAGTATTCTGAGCAATGGCGGCCGGCTTCCCCAACAATGCTGCTATCCGTTGCAGAATATCTTCTCTCCAGAACTCCAAAGGAAGCCATGGCAGATGAACCCATACAGGAACTCGAGAAGGCAGATCCTCAGCCGCATTAAAACCCCCATGCCAGGGTTTCATAAATAAACCCACATGATTGTAAAAATACGGCCCCCCCTCAAAAACATGATTACGATCTGAGATGCAAGAAAAGTCAACCATGAAGAACCCATTCCCCGCCACCAAAATATCAAAGTCACCTTCAACCTGCCAGGTACGTCGCATCCAGGACTCCAAAGCCGAGAGGGGGGCCCGAATACCTAAAAAATTACAGATCAAAACGTGTTGAGTCCAATAAGCAAAGTCATCATGCACCGATTCTGGAGAGATAACCAAAACGGGACGAGCGTGACTCCGCGGCAAGCAACCATTCACTTTCTTGAGCTTGGAGCTCTCACCCACAAAGGATTTATTCATCATCGAAGCATGCATGTCCTTATCAAAGCCCAGAGGTGGCGACACACCCGGGTTCACCAAGCTATTGGAGACGTCGGCCATCTATCCACGCCAGACACCCCAGGCTCAAACAAAGACCACTAGCCAAAGCACCCCGCCCTCTAGCACAAACCACCACCCACGCACCTTTCCCACACCAAACCCCACCTTCCACCACACCACACTCCACCGAGCAGTCAAAGCCTACACACCACAAAACACTACCCACGCTCCAAGCCACAGCCACCAAACGCCAAGCTCCAGCCACCAAACGCCGCAGAAAAGAGAGGTCGGCCGAGAGCAAAGGAAGAGACACAAACTGCCAAGCATCCCCCAAACAAAACCTGCCAAACTAACAGACCAACAGATCCCCCTGCGCCCAAACAGAAACCCACGCACCTAACACAAACCTCAGACAGCAAGAAAGGAACGAGATAGGGCGCGGATGCCCTAGCTCGCCACACAGAGATCGACGCAGAGCAGCATCTGATCTCAATAATTATTGCGTCAAAATTTTGACTAGCGGTGCAGTTTGGAATTTAAAAAAGTCAGCAACCTTGAATTGACCCAGCGGTGGAATTTAAAATTTTGAATCCTAGGTGAGAAGGATATAGCGTCGTAGTTTGAAGTTTGAAATAGTGCTATATGACGACACTGGTGTCGTAGCAGTTCTGTATTGCGATGCTGGTCTACTAGCGGTGCACTTCCCTATAGACATACGAAAACAAAAAAAAGCACAATTTTTTTGATAAAAACATGATCTAAACGTGAGATTTTCCCTCCTTCTAGTGTCAAATGTAGAACCCCAATCCTAATACTTGCAAAACACAAGAAACAAACACATGGTTAGATCATATGCAAGTAAGAATCAAGATTCCCTATGAAATCCATTAACAATGCTCAAAATAGGAAGTCAAAATGAAGAACACAATGATAAAACAATGAAATCCTAATTAAGCATGCAAACTCTTGATCCCACGGGGGAATTGGTGCCAATTTGATGTGAAAATTGGCCCTTTCCCAACTCCAATGATGTAATGTTGATGAGTGATGAAGATTGATCCACTTTGTTGAAGATTCAAGTGAGCTCCATGATGAAAAACCTACATAGCCTAGCTAATACTTTGATAAAATGGATGAAAATGTTAATACTTGAAGATGAAATTAAGTATAATAAGTTTTCTCAAATTGTGGATGATCAAATGAGGAGAGAAACCTCTTATTTATAGAAAGACAAGATGAAGAAATGCCCAAAATGAAGCAATGTGGGACTAACTTTCAACCAATGGCCAAATAACACTTGTCAAGATGTGAATGGGAAAAGGATGTGCACATTTTGATGAATGTGCCCATAAATGCAATTAGGTGGAATTTGAAAATAGTGAAATGACATGTAAGAGGGAAAAAGGAATGTCTTAAATGCCACTTGGCTCAAGGAAAAAGGGCTTATTAGATGAAATAAATTTCTTGTTGGAAGGACAAATCCACTTGGATGGATTTCAAATTTGAAGGAATATTCTTTAAAAGATGCCAAGTTGAAAGAAAATAGACATTTAATAAATGAATTAAATGTATTTTCATGTGCAAGTGGAAAAAGCTAGAGAATGGGACATGGATTAGAATTAAATTAATCAAGGGTTAATTAATTTAACAAGGGATTAGATGATGTGACTATTTGATTTAGATTTGTGGGTTGATTTATACATTATACGAGAAGTCCTAAATTTTAAAATATATATTACATGTGCAAGAAACATATTATTACATGTTGTAGGGTGAGATGTGAATTTATACCTTACAAGGTTGAAATAAATTAACTACTTTAACAAGTGGGGTATTCATGAGTAAACCTTTTGAAGTCGATGCCCTTGTTTAATATATGCTTAAAGTTGATATTGTTGAATTGCTTGAAGTATATTTGTGTGAATCTTAAATTGAATCTTCATGGTACAAGTTACACCCAACATCAAGCTACTATAATATAATATTTGTTATCCTATCATGAATACAAGTACATACATGGCTATAGAAACTAGTAGAACTTGATTGATACTCAAAAATTTTAGAAATAACTATAGTCTATGTAAGAAGGATCTTTTGAAGATTAACTTATGATACTAATATTCTATTGCATTGATTATGTATAATAAGTTTTGAACCAAAAGGGGGTGGATTTATTACTATGATTTAGGAAGAGTTTGTTGTGAGGAGAACTACATACAACTTCAATCTCATTTGGAAGTAGGCATGTAGGTAGTCCTTGGTTGAACAATGCCCCTATGACCCAAGTTTGTAGGGGAAAGTTTAGGGGATAATTTCAAGGTTTGGAGTTATTCCTAAAATTGTCTAACCTTCTTTCTTTACTATGCTTGGACTAATGCTAAAATTGCATTAGATGACTATGAATGAGATAAGGAAACTTGATAACTCATATCTAATTATGATGTCAAATTTGGCTAATATGATCAAATAGGGTGAACAATGGGTATTTTTATGCACTATGAATGGTCCATTTTTTGTAGCTATGTGTTTGAATTTGAGTTAAGTTGTGATGAAATTCCTTAAGATTGTATATGCCATCTATAGGAAAAAACTATAAAGTATTATTGGGTACGGTTGGGTATTTTTTTCTTGTATTTTTTTAATATAGAACATGTTTATGAGTAGTGTGTGAATAAAGTGAGCGGAATTGATACTTTATAAGTCTATATTTATTTATTTTTACATGTTGAGTAGAGGCCAACTCACATAGCTTCGATGTGATTCTTATGTGTTTGTAAAATTCAACTGTAGACCTATAGGAACATGTGTATTCTCTTGAGTCACTTGATTGTGATATACATATCTAGGTCCACTTCACTAGTACTTGTGAACCCTTGTGATTATTTTTTGTAGATTATTTGTACATGTCTATAAGACCCCCACATGTTAGAATTGATTATGATATCAAACCAATTAGCAAGCTATCATTGGATTATGCTAATGATCGATGCCTATAACTACTATTGTATATTAGGGCTAGATGACATTCCTAGATGTGATACTAAAGCAGCTAAGTTGGTTGTTACCCCTACAATGTAGGTGATGAAAGTTAAAGTTGGCCATTGTATCGAGAGGGTTAGCAAGTAGTCAACTATAAGATGTAGGTGATTGATGTGAGGGGCTACCCATATTGTGAAGGGATGAGTTGACATTATCACCAAGATCACAAGGTGGTATATGTCAATTGCTACTCCTAGGTTGGATATAATTATTCATGATGGTCTATGAGTGATAAACATCTAAATCCAATCACTTAAGTTGGTTTAGTGGGTTGTGGGAATTTTATTAATGATCATATGTGAATCTGTTGATGATTACTATTAGTATGTGATTATTTCCATTATCATAAATAATGCAAAGGACTGGGGAAAAGGATGAGACCCTTGGTGTAGTATGGGATGTATTGGCATTCCTTTTTTAGCTAGGATACACTAAAAGGGTAGGTGTTAGTCAATTGTTGTGTACTTGTGTAAATGGCCTAAAGGAGTGTGCATATTGTTATGCTTTTGTATTTACTTGTGATGACATCAAGTAGTATGGGATGCTTGACTATTATCATAGATGGTGGTGGATTGGGGAATTGATGGGACCCAAGTGTAGTATGGGATGCATCAACATTCTTTTTTAAGGTGAGATATACTTACGAGCTTATGTGGTTGTGAACTAGGTAATGGGATGATGCATGTAGTAGGTTGCATCCATTTCCACTTTACCAATTTATCTTTATGCAAACGTGTGATGTACATTTGGATCATTCACCCAAAATATATGTGATGTAATTTCATGCTAATCACTATTATGATTGTGATGTGCATATGAGCTAGCCACTATTGTACTTGTGATCTGTGTATGAGCTAGTCATAATTGTATTTGTGATGTGCATATGAGATAGTCACCTACTATACTTGTGTGTATGAGATAGTCACCTTGTATATAAGTGATGTATACTTGAGCCAATCATTATGTGAACTTAGAATTTTAGGATGAAATCAAACCTTATGTGGTTATGTGTGTTTCTACACTAATGGTTGATATGAAATCAATACTTGATGGAATTTTTTTGTCATTCTACTCTAATCAAACTAAATTGAAAGCTTATGCTTAATGAATAGTCATGATTTAAATGTGAGATCAAAGATCTCATACAAGAGGAGGTGATGAATTCTCTCTATCATTGCTTTACAAACTATGGAGCCTTTGACTCCCAAAGGGGATACACAAGTAGAGTCATCACAAATGAGCCCTTGAGGTTTAGGTCTAGGTCTAGGAATGACCCTAACATCAGAGGCTTACCATTTTTGAGTGTAAGCATATAAGTGGTGTGTAGAGTCATCACCACCATGGTGATTGGAGAAGTTATGAAGTCAACACTTCTAAGCTAGATGGAAAACACTTGGTTGATTAAGTTTATATTTTTTGTCAATTGAATTAAAAAAGAAGTAGTAACCAAGAGATGATTATTACAAATACCAACTTGCATAATGTATTTATTTTGTTTGGAAACCTTTGATGTTGACTTTCATTTTTTAATAGAGTGCATGGATTGGAAAATCAAAGTTCCAAACCACTCCTCAAGAATTTCAAACTAATATCAATTAGAGAGTTCAATTTATGTGGCATGGAAAAGAACTACAAGTAGTGGGGTATAAAAGAAAGCCACAAAATAAAAATTTCATAGAATTTGAGTAAGTTTCAAAATTGATTTTATTCCTCTTCGATCTTCCCAACTACTGCATACTGAAATCTCTTAGCAATATTTAGCTCTATCCCACACTCAAGGTCAAAGTTAATACACAACCCTAAACCCAAGTAAATGAGGACATTATTATGTCATTCACTTAAGGAGATTATGTTCAAAAGAGTTGAATTTTGGCTTGGAAACATTGGCTGCAAGAGTAATCATACATTTAGGAATAGCTAGTACAACATAGTGGTAATCCTAACATTCTAGGCTTCTAAGATATATCACAACATTCTAAATATATTTGTGAATATCTTAGAGTATCGGTTATATTATGACATAGGGGAGAGGACCCAGTACCTAAGCATGTTTCAATAGTTGTGATGATAGTTTTTATATAATGCTCAATATTTTTATCAATATTGGAAATTAGTAGTTGTGACTTTAAAGTTGTCAGTGTTGATGATGACTACCCATAATTAAACAAAATGTATTCCTTTGATCTAGAAAGCAATCAATCATGTGATTCCATGTCATCGCTCAATAAGACATGTTGTGAATGCACAAGTATTGGTCTCACCTTTTTTTTGGCCTTTTTGGACACCTTGACAAAAGGCATGATGATGTGGCATCATATTTGATGATGTGGCCCTGGAACCTTAGTTATAAGCGGGGGACTTGCCAAGTAAACTGTTATAAAAAATTGTAAGTGATTTGAAATTTCAACGTAGGATAGTTAGAAGCGCAAAGTTAGGGTGCTCAACTATTGGGTCCTCTCCCATACATCAGGTTCCTGCAGTCACTAAACAGTTGTATTTGAGGATGCATGTGGCAAAATTCATACAAGATGGGTCTATGTTGTATCCTAAGAGACAATGTAGCTAAAATGTCTCCTATAGTTAATAGGAAATTCCAACTCTATGATGGTTACGCTAAAGTGCAATGCATGAATATTAACTTGAAATACCTTCAACCCCCCTTTTTTGGGGGCAGAGTATAAACATATATGTTCACTTTTAATTAGTATAAAAAGAACCATATTATTCAACTCCACATATTGCTTCAAAATTCAATGGAAAGAATAAATTTGTGGATACCCTATAAAGACTAAGGATTCTTGATCAAAGGCTACATAAAATAATTGGTCATACATCGACAAGTAAATTGTTACAAGGAAGGAATAGAAGTGGCTGACAAAATTTTATAACAGAAAATAATTGAAAACTAACTAGGAAAAGTTCAATGGATAACACAAATCCTAACGCTCAACATGTTGCATGAAACCGAATCCCCTATAAAATATTTATGAATTGGTATATATCATGTAAATGCTACATGTATAGGGATCTCAAGCTCATTACATTATTGTATGATGACATATATATGTAAAGCTCATTACATTATTGCATGATGACATATATATGTAAATCTCTAAAACAAGTAATTGTTCAAAGGAAAAGACTCAAAGTATATGAATGAGATTATAGCAATCAGTGTACATTCATTTTGATTATTAAAAAAATAAAAGCACTTTCTAAAAATTTAGAACAAAGAACAAAGATTGTCAAAGTTCAGTGGCAAAAGTTATTTCTATAAAATGAGAATTTCATAAACCAAGTTTTTATAAATTGGTGAATAAAATAATACATTCATCTATATTTCAGTCTCACCATGTTGTTTAATGTGCAAATCTTTAACAAGATTTCAATTTGATTATGTTATAATTTGTAGTTTCTAGTTTTGATTGTATGGATTTTTTTTTTGATGTGAAAATCACATGTCAACAATCTGACTATGTTGTTCAATGTGCCAACCACTAATAAGATTTCAAGCTCACTGTGTTTAATGTGCAACAAATAGAAATTTCGATAAACAAGCAAGTGTAATAGAACTACTAAAAATAACTAGTTGTTTTTTAATATAATGTATGCTAAATTTAACGATATGGTAATACTTAAGACAAAACCCATTAGGCCAAAATAGAAGTGCTCAAAGAGAAAGGAATTTTGTATTTTGTTTTGCAAAAGTTTTTATAAAACTTAATATAAGCATAAAAATAAAATCAAGAACATTAAATTATAAATGTTAAAATGCCATATATCTTTCAATGTATGTAAACATTGTAGAGTATCTACCAATAGTCTTTCGTATCTTTCTTCACTTAATTTCTGTAATGAATATTTTTGCTTTTGCAGAAGATCTTTGAAAACCCAACAATTTATTCACAAAGATGAGATCAAGGCTACTTTTTGTTAGGTGGGATGGTAGAGAAAGTGTCACCCTTTCTAGCAAGGGATAATTCTGAAAAATGTAACCAAGCAAATTCAATTCCTTCTCACCAAATTCTGACATAATCACCTGCACTCTCCTTAGTTTATTTTCTAAAAGTCTTGAGTCTTGTCCGGACGTAAGAAACGACTCTCGAAGCCAATAATTTTTATAATCCTGTAAAATAAAAGTAGTGCATATATAATCTAAAATAATAGCAAAATAAATAGAAAGCAAAGACAATATAATTCTTCACTGTTACATAAACTTTAACCATATAATTCTTTGCTATTACATAAAACTCAACCATTCTCCAATATAATAACGGACCTCTTACTTGACCCTTAAGCATGAGTAGACATAAATAAATACACCAAAACTAGTTTTATAGGATGCATGAATCATGCAAAAGATAAACATAAATACCTTAAAACATGGGTGAAATTTGAAAAAACCCAAAATAACATTACATGAATCATGTAAGAAATTAACATTAATGCTTTAAAATCAGAAACAGAAACAAAAAAAATTACCCAAAACAGAATTTATATATTTTTTTAACCTACTGAAACAGTCAACCCCACCTCAACCCAACCCATATTATTAAACACAGAAAACACACAACATTTATCCAACATCTTGTGCCCTATCATACATAATTGTGAATTGAAATATGCCCAAAATGAAAAAACTTCCCTGCCATGCTTAAATGTGGATTTGACTGTACATAATATATAAAATGAAGCTGCCCACAAAAACAAAAACATTTAATTTTTGAGACATTCTACAAGATTACTTACCAGAAAGCAGTCAGCATCTATGAAGAGGTCTTCCAAATTGGGTAAGCTATTGAAAATGTCTGTTACCAGAACTAGGTTTGTAGATAGGCCCCTACAAGAAGGTAAATTAATCTCTACGGTCATCCAACTTAACCTCCACAACCTGTCCTCACAGAAGGAGGAAATTCTTTCCAGTTTGAGGTTTTGCAATTGTGGGCAATTCAGTTTCACAATGTCGGGCACATAAACAAGATCCTTTGAACGGAACATGTCGCACTCTTTCCTGCCTATTTCAATGCTGAGATCCTTGAGAAAGGGGCAGCAAATTGTTAAATTAATAAGCCCAACACAACCAGACATTGCCAAACTCTCAAGAAACGGACTTCCGGCTACCAGGTGTTCAAGAATGGCATCACAGAGTTCAATACTTGTAAAGGAGCAGATTTTCAGACACGGAAACCCACCAAAGTCGGTAGGTTTGCTTTTTGTGTTGAGATTGTTGAGAATTAAAGACGTGAGACAGTGGCAGCTGAAAACAGAATTTGGCACACAACGAACTCTTGAGTTTAAGCTGATTAGAGTAAGTTGTTTAACATTTCTTAAAGCTGCATAGCTAATGCAAGCAGACATTTTCTGTAAGAAGACAAGGCCCCTATTGTCAGCCTGCGCGTAATTGTCAGTAAGGTGAAGCTCAAAGCTTTCCAGTTCTCCAGGATTAATGAGGACGAGCTTTTTCACAATGGAATTTATCTTGGCTTTATTTCGGAGGGATATGCTAAATTCACGACAAAAGTTTAGGCGGGGCAGACGAGTCCAGAGCCACCTCCACCTGGAGGAGAGCAGAGAGGAGGCAACTGCTTCTTTCAGAGGAAGTCTGGTGAGAATGTGACGGCACAGAATATCATCTGACAGTGCACTCAAACTGTCTATGTCCTCTGCCTCCAAATCCATGGGAACAGCTCTGCACAGGATTTGGGGTTTCAGCTTTCAAGACCCTGCCTTCAGGTTTAAACTAAACTACATCAAGACTTCAAACCTTAAGTAGTTATTTAAATTATTATATATTAAAAGTACAGTTATATTTGTAATGATGACATCTACATATTTATGTCATTTTCAAATAAGTTTTGTGTTTATTTTGAGGAGAGTATTTCAATACATTTATACATTAATACTTTGTATAATTTTGTGTAAATTGAGGTTTCAAGTTATAACATTTACATATCCACTTAACACATTCTAATATGCTTATTCCTTACCTCATCTATATGTATACATATCCCAATACATTAATCTTTTTCACATATTAATTGTATGTATCTATGCACATATACGTATATAGCCATTAGCTATCCTATTATGAAATGGTGGAGGGGTCACTCCTCATCTCTAGCCCTATCCCAATCCTCTCTATTATTAGTTTTTGATTTCTTTCATCTATCACAATGGTTTAGGTGACCTTACATTATATGTACAAAGGGTATCTCCCTGTGGCCATCTAAAGTTGGGGCTCAATTCGTATATAGGTACCATTACATAATTGTACCTAGAGTATCTATCAAGGAAATACATCATTTAGGATTCATTTACAATTTGCAAGACTTCATCTAGAGAAGGAAGTGGGTAGTTGTATTTGTTTGAGGCTTTGTTGAGATTTCTAAAATCAATGTAGAGACTAATTTCTCTACTTTTCTTACCTATTGGAATAAGCTTAGCCACCCAAGTAGAATGTCTAATAGGGAAGATGATTTAGGAAAAAAATCAACTCATTCATCTCTTGGAGAATTAGAGGTTTCAATAGAGTGATCACTAGTCTTTGCTTCTATTTGAAGTGTTTTACATTAGGCTTGAGAGGAATAGTGTGAGCAATTATGGAGGTATCATATTTCCTCAAATCCTCATAAATCCACACTACCACATCATGAAAGTCATTCAAGGCATGGATAATCCCAACCTTTTCTTCCTCAATATAGACCTTACCAATGAACTTTCTTCACATTTTGTTCATCCCCCATGTTATATGGAATATATTCTCCTCCTTTAGGATCGACATGGATATGTATCTTAACTAATTGGTCCCCATCAAATAGGCATTCCAACTATACCATCCCTGACATTTAATTGTGTTTGTTTTTAGGCTCATTATCCCTTCATTATCAATTTTTTCATCCTATGTTTGACCTTCGTGAATGATTTGGGATTCAAAAATGTTCGAATTAGTAATGAAATCTAGAAAATGGTGATCATCCTTGATTACTTTAAAGTGAGTCACATTGTTTGGCATAGAAGGAATTGCTGTCAACTCAACTAAAAATATTTTTAGTTTTAATACAATCAAGGGATCTAAAGTGCTAGCTATTGAAGCTAAGGCATCAATAGTGTAACTTTTCTTCTAAGAATCAACTAGATGTTGAATGCATCGAATCCCACAATGAGATTCCATACTTTATTATGGTATTTGGATAGACTTTTGTCATGACATGTATTTTATTTTTGAGCTTTCTTAACCACTATTTTATAGTCTCCAAAGGATTGCAATATTTTTTTCTCTTTTATGGGCTAAGAGAAATCCATAAATACATGTCTTATATTCAACTATGTATTAGTACAATGGAACCACAATCTATGAATTGTAGGATTTTGTTTACCTTAAGGATTTGTCAACTCAACTCTAGATCCAATTCCTTGTTTGGATTTAGAACCATTAAACTTAAGGGTCTAAATCTATTCTTTCCTTTGTTGTTTTGGTGGAATCAAGGCTGCAAATATTCTCCTTTTGTGCTACATCTCCATGAGATGATTCTTGCAACTAATATAAAGCATGATGGTGTTGTTTGATGGGCTTATCTATACATTTCACTTTGCTAACTATCCTCATGCATAAGGAAAATGTTAGCTTAGGATGCTTGCAACATAGTGAATTCTACACCAATTTGGTAATAAGAAGTCCTCAAGTGCCACCTTTTATCCAAAATTCATTAGGTCCTCTGTTAACTTGCAAAAAAATATTGAAAACTCGCAATCCACCCATTCCATTATAAGAGGATGGTCCTTCTTCTACTTGCACCAAATTTTTTGTGCTTGATAATATCTCTACTATATCCTAATTTCACACTTGTACAATGCATTTAAAGGTAATAGGTTAATCATTAATACTTATTCTTTTACTATTCCCATAATGGCTAGGAATTACATATTGGACTTTACTTTAGCATATATAATCTTATTAGTATGGTTGTAATCTATTAAGAGATGTTTCCTTCTCAATACTCTTTCTATGTAGATATTATTGGGAATACCCCTCCATGACAATAATATGTGTGAGAAGTTCGTAGCCACATGTATCCATTCAACTTCTTAGACTAGCTTATGCTTAAAAGTACACCATAGGCACATGGGATGTCCATCACTTGGATATCAATGTCATGTTGCACATGCACGTTGGAATCCAACTACGTACATGTGTATTTGGTTGAGTTACCCAATTAGAATTACTTAAGTTTTATCCGATTGGGTATCTCTATTAGAAGATTTGACTAATGCCAATCCTATAATTTTACAAATAGATAAAGGCATAACATTGGTGGATGCGCTAGACTATACTAGGTAGTTATGAAGGTTCTTACTAAATGTGTTTAAGGTCAACAAGGATGGTGGAGACTTTATTTTATCCTTATAGATAAATACATAAGCATTCATATTTTGTACTAGATTTTTTTCCTTACCTGTACTTTCTTTGAATGGAAACTCTTTAATTGAATTCTCCCTAATTCAATGATCCTCTAAATACTAGAGAAAAAAATTCTTCACCTTTCGCACCTTCATTGGTTAGGCCAAAGGAAGACTTACTTTGATCTTCTTAATTTCTAATGCAATATATGATCCCATCCAAATAGCATCCATTCTCCTAATGTCCTCATGACTTTTCCTTGATAATTTAAAAAGGATAGACCTAAGAAAGAAAGCACAACTATCTTAGAAGGTACTTGATTTTTCTTGACCTTTGGATCAGGAGGTGTCTAATAGTTATAGGAGGAATAAATGTAGTAAATGGCCCTCTTGATTTGTTACTCCTCAATTCATAATTTTTCCCCTTTGATATTGCCGGTATGCCTACACTTCATGCATATTGCTATCTTACTCATTATCTCCTTCAAGAGGAACCCATAACTCTCCACCATAATAACGAATGCATTATCAAATGGAACTCTCATATCTTGTTGATATAATAGGCTCTTGAACTACCTCTACATTTATAATTATCTTTGAAACATATCAGATGTTACTCCAAGAAAAAAAAAAATAGTATGTACACTTATATTGTGTTTTCTACAATTATTTAGAGAAAAATATCTAAGTTGATCCTTCTATGTGGTATGTAGTCATTTTTACTTTTCTTGTCTAATGGATATGGTACTCCACTATTGTTTGTCCTAGATTTCCACATTTTGTTTGGTTTAGGAAACTTTTTGTTTTTGTGTTGGGAATTTTTTAATTCAATATTTTTTTATTTTTGAGGTAGGTAACATCATTGGAAAAATTACTTATGTAGTTAATTCTATTATGTCCTCCAATTCTTGTGTGTTGGTAATAACTAAATCATGAAAAATAGAAATAAAATTTGAATTCTAGATGGTGCTTCAAAAATAGTAGATCCAGGATGCAAGGCCATAGCTTGAGTGGGTACTAAATGATTAAAAATAAGAACTATATTTTAGACATGGATGTGGTGAGTTAAATAATATATTTATTCTATACATGTTGTTAGGAATTCCTTAGGTGATTAAGTTCACTAGAGGTCCATAGCTAGAATACCTCATTTCAACATTCACTTTGACTGCTTTAGTAAAATTTTCTATTATTAGGTTTTATCTCCTAAGAAACACAAAAGATAAGGGATCCAAGGATACAAAGTAGACTTGCATTTCAACACATTGAGATAAATTATAAGGAGTTGTTAGGAAAGAGTAGGCTTTTTCAAACATAGTATGTAACTCATGGATTCACTATTGATTTCCTCTTTTGATACCTATAAATGGTGATAACAGGTGGTAGGGTTGATAGGAAATTGGTATCATCAACTCATACATCCAAGGGATTTGTCTTATGGCACATAGATTGTGAACTCTATAGATGCATATGTGCATTGGAAGTAATTGTTTCAATTTCATACTTATTATACTTCAATGAGTAATCCTTGGGACATAATACACTAGTATGATAAACTCCTTTTGACTCCTTATTTTTTACTCATATCTATCGACCCATTTTAATAGCATATTAAAATTTTGACAATTGGTCTCTCTACAAATTCCTAAGTTTGATCAATCTCTTAGGCATAGACTAAGATTTCCACCTCTTCTATTTGGTGAAACCAATTGATCAAACCAACATATTACAAACCTTTGGGACTCATTTCTAGGTCTAAATGTACAAACCTCTTCAAAAAGGGTGCTCAAGTGTCCAAAGATATGTGGGATTTTTTAATCTTCAATTATAAATTTTTATAATAGCTCTAGACTTTATTTATTCTCGATTATATTAGCAAGTGACCTATGTTTGATCCGATAAGATTGTTCTTCCTAACCTTTCTATCCTACTATTTATAATATATCACTCTAATTTCTTAAAATACTAAAAATGACCCAACAATGTAATATTCACTTTTTCTCCATTAAAGTGTTTATAAGAATTTTTTGCCTTTGTTTCCTTTAAAATTTAGTCTTAGTGCTAAATGGATGGCTAAGTTCAACTAGACTAAGTGAAATAAGCTTAAGTTACAAATATCGAAATCTATAGTAGATGCTCAACCTCAAATAAACTCCTTCATAACTTCTTGTTGAGGATAGCTTCGATTTTCTTTCCTCACCTACCACTTGTCCCTTTTGTGCTAAGAAATATTTTATCAAGAATTATTTTTGGTTTTACAATTATGCTAATAAGGTTTAGCTAACCTTCATATGCTCCTTGCTTACCCTTTTACAAATTTTCAACTCATGTAGAAGTCTACCATCCTTGGTTTACCTCTCTCTGTCAATGTGTTTAATAATACTTGTCATTAAGTGATTGTTAAACAAATATGGAAGTTCTATTGTTTGGTTGTTTTCTTATATTCCATCCTTCCTTAAAACGCTGAAACGACAATTGGTAGCTATAACTAATCACTTTAGATGGCAAATTTGTCTAAGGTTATGAAGGAGTAGCTCAAGGCCAATAAGGAGTTTACAAATTAGGTCATTGGTCTAAAACCCCAGCTATAAGATATGATCAATAAACAAGTTGATCATGCCTCAAAGATAGCTAAGACAACCAAGGAGTCATATTGACTATCCACCACTTCTAAGATTTTGTCTAATAAAAACAATATCAACAAAATTGATCTCCATGACATCAATAATATTCATGGTATTACTAACAAATTTATAAATTATAATTTCTAAATTTAACAATCCTAATATTGATTATAAATACCACTCCTCTAATTATAAAATGATTGATGATATTACAATTTTAAATCAATTTATTTCTATTAACTACAATATATTATATTATTTCTTTGGATGCTCTTTTAGAAGATAAAGACGTTATATCTATATTTCTAGCATGTTCTCTTCAAAAACTACTATAATCTATTTTTTTTTAGGTAATTCAATACAAAAATAATTATAAGAAAATTTAATATTTCTAAGAAATGTGTTATGCTTTTGAATCATTTATCGCACACCGCCATCGATAAATACTTATAGTTATAGCTGGAAACCACAAGTTTTAAAGAAAATCCAATCAGAAAACGACCTTAGATTTTTTTCACCTTTACAACATACATTTGATAAAGAGGTTTGTATAATTTCTTCTTTTATAGATTCGGAGATTTTAATTTTTCTCTTATTCAATTACTTGTCCTCTGTTTCCTTAAATTTAAAGGCTTCACCGATAATGTTTGCCACGTTACAACGTCCTATGTGCTTTATTTAAAAGGAATCATGATTTGTCGTTTCAACTTTATTATGAGAATAAAATATTTTCACCTTTAAGCGAGTTACTTAGAATTGAAGGTAAGAATGAAATATGTACATGTTGATAAATTGATTGTACTTTGTTCAAGTCATCTTTACGATGTAGAGAGATCTTTGTGCCTGTATATTTATTTTGGTATTTTCAATATTATTTGTTTTATTACTTAAATAAGATCTTTATGCTAGGTATGCTTTTTCGCCTTAGCATTGTATCTCCACTTTCACTTGCATGTGAACAATTATGAATCATGCATTTCAAAGTAATTAATGCAAAAATAAATAATAGGTACATATGTACAAAGGATATAGACATGCATAAATATTTGTCCATACTTGTAATAAATACTTCATCGTAGTACTTGCAAACACAAAATTCCATTAAATGTACAAATCCCATAATTGAATTATGGGAAGAGAAGCACAAGAAGGTTATTCACTATCAAATGTTACATCATGGATAAGCACAAGCTAGTTAACTCAGTAAACAAATAGTTAGGTTGTTTAATGGAAATAGTCTTGGATGAAGTGGAAGGAGAAGAAGATGAAGATAGTTCAATTTTGTATACGTCTTTTTTTAGCTCTATCTTATTGAAGTTATTATTTAAATTATTCCATTTTATATGGTTTATCATGCAAAAGTAATTAATGCAAAAATAAATAATAGGTACATATGTACAAAGGATATAGACATGCATAAATATTTGTCCATACTTGTAATAAATACTTCATCGTAGTACTTGCAAACACAAAATTCCATTAAATGTACAGAATTATGGGAAGAGAAGCACAAGAAGGTTAAGTTACATAATAAGCACAAGCTAGTGTAGTTTTGTTTAATGGAAATAGTCTTGGATGAAGTGGAAGGAGAAGAAGATGAAGATAGTTCAATTCAGCTCTATCTTATTGAAGTTATTATTTAAATTATTCCTCATGGGCTAGCACAAATGTTAACAAAATTTGTATAGTATTGAAATGAGGCATTGTCCATAATAGGTTCTTGCATATTCTTCATAAAAACCCATCAAATCTCAATATCTAGAAAGTAATAATGCATCATGGCTAATATGAATTGGAAGTGAAGAATAAATCACTTCCCTCTCATTCAAGTCATTTTTGCAATAATTTAGGTTAGTAAAAGTTACTCTGAATTGAATATGAACCTATAAGTAAGTAACAAATGCTTGTACCAATTCATAGAAGTTTATAATGAAATCATGGGAGAGAATAAAACTAATCAAGTGATTGGTTCTTGAGAGTATGGTGGAATAACCTAGTTAGGACGCAATCATCACAAATAAGTAGTAGGTTCCCATTTAACATCAAACTTGGCAAAGTGAGAGGCCGAAGAATTGGGTTGAAATTGATGAGAGAGAATGTTAATATAAATGAGATTATGATGGAGGTAAATATTGACCTCCTAATAATGAGAATGAAAATCATTAATTTTTTTGTTGCATTGTCCTCAAATAGGGAGGATATAAGGAATATCAAGGTCAAATGAGAGGGGGAAGGGAGGAGAAGACAACGAGAGAAATGAAAAATCATATACAAGAAAGGAAGTGAACAACATAAAAGGAATTAAAGCGTAGGAGGAGGTGGAATGGAAAGTCATAGGAATGGAAACGCAAAAAATAAATGGAGGTGTTGGGAATGATGATATGGCTAAGGGATTAATGTAGGAGGATGTAGGACCATAACATGGTATTTGATAAAAATAAAAAGATAAGGGGAGCAAGGGTGATAGAGAAGTGTGTAAATAGTAAATTAAGGAAAAGGTAAGGAAGGTGCGACCCACATCTATAATGGGATAGGGTTATGGATATGTGGCTAGAAAGGTGGTAGCATGTAGAACTTGAGTGATAAAAAAAGAAAATGTGTAGATTTATAAGCAGGACCGATGACCTTTGACTAAGATAGGGTAGGTTAAGGATGGTTGGCTAGGTCAATGATAGACTCAAAGGTTAGAAAATGAATAGATGAGAATGCAATCAAAGTATATTAATCCCTCAAATAGGTTGGGTGAATGAAGGAGAAGATTACAAGGGGAATTCTCATGTAGAATGTGTTTGATACATTAGAAAACCTCCATCTTGAAGTGTGATTGAGAAAAATATTCCATTAGGCATTACCAAAAGAGAAAGTGTTGATGCCATTAAAATAAGGGTCAAATAGATATTTAAAGACCTAAAGATGAGAGGTAATGAAGAAATATTTGTACCATTTTCTTTTCACAAGATGTGTGTCATAATAAAATGCATCATCATAGGGGTTCCTAAGGCTAGTTCTTAGTGTCTACTATTAATGTGGTTGGGTAAAATGTCAACAATACTTCAAATGATTCCTAAACATTACCAAGGGATGGACACTAAAGTTAGTGCAAAAATTTAAGATGAAAGTTAAAAAGTAGGCAATTTTAACCCTAGAACTTACAAATGAAGGGAAATGTAAGAAATTTTGGTAACATGTGAAGAGTATGGAAATGTGGGTTGGGAATAAAAATAAGGGAGGAAAATATAAGGTAACTAATAGATCAAAATAGATGAATAGTAGATTGTGTATAAGAGAGTTCTAAATGTTAGTTTGGTGTTTAGTTTGGGACATTGAGTTGGCTATTTAAAATTATTTTGTTGTTTTATATGTGACAAAGGTTGAAGTGAATGAAGGTTGAATTCAATAAAATGTAAATTAATATAAATTTCCTTCTAAATGTTGAAGTTGTGTATTAGTTTCAATTTAGCTGTGGTGTTTAATCTAATTATCAAAAATAAAATAAATTAAATATATCAATAAATTAGCCTAGTAAAATTTAGTTGCAAGTCAATATGGACCTAGAAGTGTCCAACAAAGTCTTGTACCAATTCATTGAAGGTTGTAATAGTATCATGTGGGACAAAATAAACTACTCGAATTTTTCTTCCTTGAGTGTATGATAGACCAACCTAGCCAAGGTCCAATCATATAAATGAGATCCATACAATTAGCATTAAAGGATTTAACATGGAAAAAGTATAAATTTAGATAGTTAAAAGATATATTAAAAATTATTAAATAAGTTAAAAGATATTTCAAATCAAGCATAGTCAAAGGACATTGAATTGGAGCACAATATGGACATCCATTAGTACATTTAATAAAGGTTATTCCATTGATAAGGGGGGATACTATTCCATTATGAGGAATGGAAATGCCCCTCTCAATATTTGTGAACTGTGTAGGAAGGGATAAGGGGAGATAAATTCTGTTAAAAAAAATGGAGCTGCAAATTGAGAGTCACAACCTTTGACAACATCCTCCCTACCTGTGATGAAATGGGATCTTTCAAATAAGCTATGAGCATCCCTCAAAGAAAAAAGGATAGAGGAATTTCATTATAGAGAGTGTGCACATAGAGAAGAGATAGGAAAGAGGGAGTCATTGTGACTACTTTGGTAGACATATATGTAGAAGTATGGGAGCAAGGAGAGGGCATAAAAGGTGGGAAAAAATCCACCAAAAGGAATGTGAGCTCAAGAAATACCCTAATCAAAAGATATGCTCATAGTCAATTTGTTGAAAAGGCTTTGAAAAAATTCAAGCAAATACAATTGGGAGGTGAAAAGTTAGACACCCCAACCTTTGTTGCCATCCTCCCTACCTACACCCAAGGGGAGCTTTTGAATAGCCTAGGATCATCCTTCAAAGCTTAAGGATGGAAGAATTTCACTAGACACAAAGGTAGTGCAAGAGAAGGCATGGGAGGATAAGTAGTCTTACAAGTTATGAACAAATTAGGCAAAGGATAAACTCTCCTCCTTTTATAACATTGTTGTTGAGCATGTGACTATAGATTTAAATAAAGTACTTGAATGATTCACAAGGGGGTCATGAAGATGATAGATGAAAGAGGAAATGAGGAAATATATGGAAGCTTTGAGGACTACAACAACAACCTTTTCAACAAGAAAATGTCTTCAAATCAGCATAATATGTTGACCCCCTTGAAACTAGTTGTGAGACATGCAGAAGACCAACAAAAGGGTATCTAAAATAGAACAGGGATTAAGGTAAGGTAGTGTTCTTTGGATATTTTTCTATTGATTTTGATCATAAAATCCCATTTTTTATATTCTTACTTCTTTAGAGAGCTTGAACACAGAGTTATCTCCAAGGGTGTATGGTTGATTAGTGTTTTATTAATAATTATAAACCAATCACATCCCATGATTATTTTTTATTCATTTCTTCTACTCATGTATACAATACAAAGATGTTCTCTTTCTCATCCTCCTTACATGATGCCCATCTAGCTTGCTCAAATTTAATTTTATTCAAATTGAGTGATTATTTGGGCTATAAATATGTTCTCCATCTATTCAATTTTTATGATGATGTTTGACTTGTCCTAGTGTTCACAAGTATATGAGTAGTTATTTAGTGCATTTGAAGTGGCATTATTAACTAAATATATAGTCCAAGTTCCTAACATCTTGAGGAAATACAATCAATGTTTACATTGGTAGGCACTTAGTTACCTTCAATGGATTTTGATATTTTTAACTTGTTTCATAGAATCCTTATTTTTATTAAATAATTTTATTATGAAGTCGTATGATATTATTTTTTTGCATTTAAGAAGTGTTAAAAGTGCAATGTTACCATGTTGTATTACATTATAATGATATCATAAGGATCACTTGGTAGATATGTGTCTAAATTTTACCTTTTGGGAAAAGTAGAGTTTTCCTCTAGTTGGCAGCAAGTATTATCAAAGCTAATTTAGGCATATATTTTCCTAGAGTTCTACTTCTAAAATCTAAGGGTTATTATTACTGATATTTTACTACATTAGAGAGCACCATAATGATAGGAGGGTAAGATATTGTACATTATCAATGTTCTCTACACACACACACACATATAATCACTATGAAGGGATTAGCAGTCATGTTTGCTACTTATATGCACTTGGTAGTGTGAGCGTTAAATTTTGGTATGATATACTGAGTCTTATCATTTGGTCATCTTTATACATTATATGAGAAGTCCTAAATTTTAAAATATAAATTACATGTGCAAGAAACATATTATTACATGTTGTAGGGTGAGATGCGAATTTATACCTAATTACAAGGTTGAAATAAATTAACTACTTTAACAAGTGAGGTATTCATGAGTAAACCTTTTGAAGTCGATGCCCTTGTTTAATATATGTTTAAAATTGATATTGTTGAATTACTTGAAGTATATTTGTGTGAATCTTAAATTGAATCTTCATGGTACAAGTTACACCCAACATCAAGTTACTATAATATAATATTTGTTATCCTATCATGAATACAAGCACATACATGGCTGTAGAAACTAGTAGAACTTGATTGATACTCAAAAGTTTTAAAAATAACTATATCCTATGTAAGAAGGATCTTTTGAAGATTAACTTATGATACTAATATTATATTGCATTGATTATGTATGGTAAGTTTTGAACCAAAAAGGGGTGGATTTATTACTATGATTTACAAAGAGTTTGTAGTGAGGAGAACTACATACAACTTCAATCTCATTTGGAAGTAGGTATCTAGGTAGTCCTTGGTTGAAGAATGGCCCTATGACCCAAGTTTGTAAGGGAGAGTTTAGGGGATAATTCCAAGGTTTGGAGTTATTCCTAAAATTGTCTAACCTTCTCTCTTTACTATGCTTGGACTAATGCTAAAATTGCATTAGATGACTATGAATGAGATAAGGAAACTTGATAACTCATATCTAATTATGATGTCAAATTTGGCTAATAGGATCGAATGGGGTGAACAATGGGTATTTTCATGGTCTACGAATGGTCCATTTTTGTAGCTATGTGTTTGATTTTGAGTTAAGTTGTGATGAAATTCCTTAAGATTGTATATGTCATCTATAGGAAAAAACTATAAAGTATTATTGGGTAAGGTTGGGTATTTTTTTTCTTGTATTTTTTTTAATAAAGAACATGTTTGTGAGTAGTGTTTGAATAAAGTGAGCGGAATTGATACTTTATAAGTCTATATTTATTTATTTATACATTTTTAGTAGAGGCCAACTCACATAGCTTCAATGTGATTATTATGTGTTTGTAAAATTCAACTCTAGACCTATAGGAATATGTGTATTCTCTTGAATCACTTGATTGTGATATACATATCTAGGTCCACTTCACTGAACCCTTGTGATTATTTTTTGTAGATTATTTGTACATGTCTATAAGACCCCGACATGTTAGAATTGATTATGATATCAAACCAATTAGCAAGCTATCATTGGATTATGCTAATGATCGATGCCTAGAACTACTATTGTATATTAGGGCTAGTCAACATTCCTAGATGTGATACTAAAGCAGTTAAGTTGGTTGTTACCCCTACAATGTAGGTGATGAAAGTTGAAGTTGGCCATTGTATCCAAAGGGTTAGCAAGTAGTCAACTATAACATTTAGGTGATTGATGTGAGGTGCTACCCATATTGTGAAGGGGTGAGTTGACATTATCACCAAGATCACAAGGTGGTATATGTCAATTGCTACTCCTAGGTTGGATATAATTATTGATGATGGACTATGAGCGATAAACATCTAAATCCAATCACTTAATTTGGTTTAGTGGGAATTTTATTAATGATCATATGTGAATCTGTTGATGAGTACTAGTAGTATGTGATTATTTCCATTATCATAAATAATGCAAAAGACTAGGGAAAAGGATGAGACCCCTAGTGTAGTATGGGATGTATTGACATTCCTTTTTCAGCTAGGATACACTAAAAGGGTAGATTTTAGTCAATTGTTGTGTACTTGTGTAAATGGCCTCAAGGAGTGTGCATATTGTTATGCTTTTGTAAATTTACTTGTGATGACATCAAGTAGTTATGGATGCTTGACTATTATCATAGATGGTGGTGGATTGGGGAATTGATGGGACCCAAGTGTAGTATGGGATGCATCAACATTCTTTTTTTAGGTGAGATATACTTACGAGCTTATGTGGTTGTGAACTAGGTAATGGGATGATGCATGTAGTAGGTTGCATCCATTTCCACTTTACCAATTGATCTTTATGTGAACGTGTGATGTACATTTGGATCATACACCCAAAATATATGTGATGTAAGTTCATGCTAATCACTATTATGATTGTGATGTGCATATGAGCTAGCCACTATTGTACTTGTGATGCGTGCATGAGCTAGTCATAATTTTATTTGTGATGTGCATATGAGCTAGTCACCTATTGTACTTGCGTGTATGAGATAGTCACCTTGTATATAAGTGATGTATACTTGATCCAATCACTATGTGAACTTAGAATTTTAGAATGAAATAAAACCTTATGTGGTTATGTGTGTTTCTACACTAATGATTGGTATGAAATCAACACTTGATGGAATTTTTGTATCATTCTATTAGAAATCAAACTAAATTTAAAGCTTATGCTTAATGAATAGTCATGATTTAAATGTGAGATCAAAGATCTCATACAAGAGGAGGTGATGAATTCTCTCTATCATTGGCTTACAAACTATGAAGCCTTCGACTCCCAAAGAGGATACACAAACAGAGTCAACATGAATGAACCCTTGAGATTTAGGTCTAGGTCTAGGAATGACCCTAACATTGGAGGCTTACCATTTTTTAGTGTAAATATATAAGTGGTGGTGTAGAGTCATCACCACCATGGTGATTGGAGAAGTTATGAATTCAACAGTTCTAAGTTAGATGAAAAACACTTGGTTGATTAAGTTTATATTTGTCGTAAATTGAATTAAAAAAAAAAAAATAGTAAGGGGTGATTATTACAAATACCAACCTACATTATGTATTTATTTGTTTGGAAACCTTTGATGTTGACTTTCATTTTTTAATAGAATGCATGTATTGGAAAATCAAGGTTCCAAACCACTCCTCAAGAATTTCAAACTAATATCAATCAGAGAACAATTTATGTGACATGGAAAAGAACTACAAGTAGTGAACCACAAAATAAAAATTTCATAGAATTTGAGTAAGTTTCAAAATTGATTTTATTCCTCTTCGATCTTCCTAGCTACTGCATACTAAAATCTTGTAGCAATATTTAGCTCCATCCCACACTCAAGATCGAAGTTAACACACAGCCCTAAACCCATGTAAATGAGGACATTATTATGTCATTCACTTAAGAAGATTATGTTCAAAAGAGTTGAATTTCGGCTTGAAAACATTGGCTGCAAGAGTAATCATGCATTTAGGAATAGCTAGTACAGCAGAGTGGTAATCCTAACATTCCAGGCTTCTAATACATATCACAGCATTCTAAATATATCTGTGAATGGCTTAGAGTGTCGGTTATATTATGACATACATCAGGTTTCCTGCAGTCACTAAACAGTTGTGGCATTTTAGGATGCATGTACCAAAATTCATGCAAGATGGGTCTATGTTGTATCCTAAGAGACAATGTCTCCTACAGTTAATAGAAAATTCCAGCTCTATGATGGGTTATGCTAAAGTGCAATGCATGAATATTAACTCGAAAGACCTTCAACCCCCACTTTTTTTTTTGGGCAAAGCATAAACATATATGTTCACTTTTAATTAGTATAAAAAAAACCATATTATACCAGATAATTCAACTCCACATATTGCTTGAAAATTCTATGGAAAGAACATATTGCTTGAAAATTCTATGGAAAGAATAAATTTGTGGATACCCTGTAAACACCAAGGATTCTCGATCAAAGGATACATAAAATAATTGGTCATACATCGGCAAGTAAATAATTACAAGGAAGGAATAAAGTGACTGACAGAATTTTATAACAGAAAATAACTGAAAACTAACCAGGAAAAGTTCAATGGATAGCACAAATCCTAACGCTGAACATGTTGCATGAAACTGAATCCCCTATGGAATATTTATGAATTAGTATATATCATGTAAATGCTACATGTATGGGGATCTCAAGCTCATTACATTATTGCATGATTGACATATATATGTAAATCTCTGAAACAAGTAATTGTTCAAAGGAAAAGACTCAAAGTACATGAATGAGATTATAGCAATCACTGTACATTCATTTCGATTATTAAAAAAATAAAAGCACTTTCTAAAAATCTAGAACAAAGAAGAAACATTATCAAAGTTTAGTGGCAAAAGTTCTTATTATAAAACAAGAATTTTATAAACCAAGTTTTTATAAATTGGTGAATAAAATAATACATTTATTTATATTTCAGTCTCACCATGTTGTTTAATGTGGAAAGCATTAACAAGATTTCAATCTGATTATGTTATAATTTGTAGTTTCTTGTTTTGATTGTGTGAATTTTTTTCTTCGATGTGAAAATCATGGCTCTAGGAAAATTCATCGCAAGCAATTCACCGAAGGAAAATTCACTGGTGACAATTCACCACCATGGAAACAGATGCCAAAATCATATGTCAACAATCTGACTATGTAATAGAAATTTTGATAAATAAGCAAGTGTAATAGACCTACTAAAAATAACTAGCTGTTTTTTAATATAATTTATGCTAAATTTAATGATATAGTAATAGTTAAGACAAGACCCATTATACCAAAATAGAAGTGCCCAGAAGAGAAAGGAATTTTGTATTTTGTTTTGCAAAAGTTATTAAGAAACTTAATATAAACATAAAAATCAAAAATCAAATCAAAAACATTAAATTATAAATGTTAAAATGCCATATATCTTTCAATGTATGTACATAGTATCCACCAATAGCCTTTCATATCTTTCTTCACTTAATTTGTGTAATGAATATTTTTGCTTTTGCAGAAGATCTTTGGAAACCCAACAATTTATTCACAAAGATGAGATCAAAGCTACTTTTTGTTAGGTGAGATGGTGGAGAAAGTGTCACCCTTTCTAGCAAGGGATAATTCTGAAAAATGTAACCAAGCAAATTCAATTCCTTCTCACCAAATTCTGACATAATCACCTACACTCTCCTTAATCTATTTTCTAAAAGTTTTGAGTCTTCTCTGCTCACAAGCATAAACTGTCGAAGAAAAGAATTTTTATAATCTTATAAAATAAAAGTAGTGCATATATAATCTAAAATAATAACAAAATAAATAGAAAGCAAAGACAATATAATTCTTCACTGTTACATAAAACTCAACCATATAATTCTTCACTATTATATAAAATTCAACCATTCTCCAATACAATAACAGATCTCTTACTTGACTCTTAAGCATGACCAGACATAAATAAATACACCAAAATCAGTTTTATACGATGTATGAATCATGCAAAAGATCTAAACATGAATGTCTTAACATGAGTGAAATTTGAAAAAATCCAAAATAATACTACATGAATCATGCAGAAAATTAACATAAATGCTTTAAAAACAGAAACAGAAATAAAAAAAAATTACCCAAAACAGAATCCTTATTTTTTTCCTTATGGAAACAATCAACCCCATCCCAATCCAAATTATTAAACACAGAAAACACACAACACTTATCCAACATCCTTGTGCCCTGTCATACATAATTGTGAATTGAATTATACCCACAAAAAAAAAACTTCCCTGCCATGCTTAAATGTGGATTTAACTATACATAATATATAAAATGAAGCTGCCCACAAAAAAAGACAAAAAAACATTGAACTTTTGAGACATTCTACAAGATTACTTACTAGAAAGTAGTTAGCATCCATGGAGAGGTCTTCCAAATTGGGGAATCTATTGAGAATGTCATTTACCAGAACTAGGTTTGTAGATAAGCCCCTACAAGAAGGCAGATTAATCTCTACGGCCATCTTCTTTAACAACATCAACTTATCCTCCCAGGAGGAACTTCTTTCCAGTTTGAGGTTGAGCAATTGTGGGCAATTCAGTTTCACAATGTTGGGCACATAAACAAGATCTTTTGAACGGAACATGTCGCACTCTTTCCTGCCTATTTCAATGTTGAGATCATTGAGAATGTAGCTTCATAAAAATAACGAAAAGATTTCGACAAAAGATAGATGCACTTTCCAATAGGAAAACATGCATTATATGCAAGGAAAACTACCCAGGCATGCTTCTTCATTCATCAGACCCTCATGCTACTTGCAAAAGATGTTTCAATGAGAGGTATATATCAATTCTCCTCACTCAAAAACATGGACCCAAGAGAACAACCTGGTGTACTAAAAATACTGACCCAAGTGGAGGAAATGCTCATTGCTAGAGTAAACCCAGTACTACAAGTAACCCATGCTCCTAGAGGGAAGTATAAATATAGCGGTCACACAATTAGCTTCCCACAAGATATCAAAAGCAATGCAACATTTCTCCCTCGAAGGATAGAAGACTTGGATGTGCTCATAGTTCAAAGACTACACACAGAAGGCCATTTCTATGATTGTTATGTAAGTAGAAGTCACATCAGAGATGCATTGCAATACAAAGTGAAATATGACCCATACTATAATGATGTTTCCATAAGTGTTGATGGTTTGGCTCAAATTCCTGAAGTTAGCATGGATATTTCAAGCATGTTGCACACCATTGAAACTAGCGAATGTACAGGGGTGCCAAACAATGGGAACACCATTGATGAAGATGAAATTGAGGATAGCATAGTACACACATCATCATTTATGGTTAAGTTGCCAAATAGACATTGTGAGCTAGAAATTATTAAGCAAGCACTAGAGCTTGAGGACAACACAAATAACACTATAGATTGGCCTGAAATGAACTCATCACCAATAAATGAGTACAATACCTAAGGCTTGCTTGATATGGCATTTCCAATGCTCTTCCTCAATGGGGTTGCACTACAAATGCAACTGTGGATTAGGGAAGTCTAAGTGCACGAGTATGCACTACACTTGATGAGGTTCCATGACTAGAGGTTTGGAAGGCATCCAAGGTTTTGATATTTTATTTTCAATCTTATGTTGCAACACCATAGCCAAGGGCTTACAACAGTTTTCATTTAAAAAAATGCAGAAGAAAACATCCTGAAAACTATTGAAAACCTTTGTGCACACTTGACACACAATTAGCTAAATAACTCATGCACTTTGGATCTTCAATGCAAGGCACAAGACGGTATTGGAACAAGTGTCATTATGAGCTAACAAATATGATCAACCAAATAGGGTCTCCCACTCTATTTTTCACATTGAGTGTAGCAAACACAAAGTGGTCGGACCTACAACGATTGCTCTCAAATGACACAATAGTGGAAATGCAAACAAATAAACAATGCTTGGACAATGTAATCAATAACCCCCACACCACATCATTATATCTCCACCAACAATTTATAGTCTTCCGTGAATAGGTCATCCAAAAACTTCTTGCTGCAAAAGATTATATTAGTATAGATATGAATGGTAGCATCAAGGAACTACACATGTGCATGGATTCCTTTGGCTCAAAAATGTACCGAACATGGATAAACTTAATTGGGAGAACAACACAGAATTTGAACAAGCAAGGACATTCTTTGACAAGTATGTAAGTGCTTGGAACCCTCGTCCTACTTCACATAGAAACAACCTAGTCTACCATCCCAACACGATGACCCCTGCTTGCTAAATGACTCAAATATTAGCTACCAATCCCTCTCATGACTATGAGGAGATAATCAACCATGTCTAGAGGCACACAAAATGCAGAGAGGGGACATGCTTACGCAAAAAGGGGAAACAACTACAGTGTCTATACAAAGCTCCATGGAAAGAATAAATTGTATCTACCTTATCATGTGATGATAGTGGGAAAAAAGATTATGGACCTACAAGGAATGATGATAGGCTAAACATACACAATCTAGAAATGCTTTTGATATGGAGAGCCAACATAGATTGTCAACCAGTTATCTCATGAGCACTTGTACTAAAATACATTGCCAAGTATGCATCAGAAGTAGAGAGAGCATATGAGTCTTGTACCAATATGTTATCAAGAATATCTGCATGCCAGAGAACAGATGACCTGGCTGTCATAGCATTTCAAAAATTCATGAAAGAGCTTGTTGTAGAGTGTGATATAGGAGCACAAGAAACATGCCATATGCTTCAAAAATTGCCACTCGTTGTTTGTAATCGACCATTCACATCTTTAAATTTTGGTCAAAAAGTGTTCCAATGAATAATAAGACAAATAGATGAAATCCACCTCCATACAAGCTACCTGTATTCCTACATTAATCGGCCTCAAGAAATGGAAACAGTAATGCTACTCGAATCTGTGAGATCTTTCTCCTATTCTGCAAGGCGCAAAGGATGCAAATGGAAAGAGAGAGAGAGGTAAAAGTGATTGTAAATATTTTCCCAAAGTTCTATACCATCCTAAAGGAGGACTCAGACAACTTTGAAACTTTTTGTTGGAGCAAGCTACTTTTATACAAACATTTTCAAAGCATAGAAAGTGAGGTAGGACTTACTAAGGATACAATAATTGCAAATTGGAAGCAAATGTACACAACCAAATATGATGTATGGCATGTTAATCGTACAATTGAAATAGAAGCAACCACTAAAGAAGAAGATGAGAGTGATATAGAGATGGCCATAGGGGACACAACAAAAATTAATGAATGGGAATTGTTTTCAAATGGGTCCGTCAAACAATGTCAGCCTAAATGAACTTGATATGCTTGGTCGGCATGAGTTTGATAACAACAATAGAAGGGATCAACTAGCGGTACCCCAAGATCTTCATGAAATTTTCATCCAGTTCATACCCATGAAAAAGGCATGTAGCTAAGAAGCGAGTATGGTAGGCAACTTGGATGTCCCAGACTATACATTATCATCACAACAAAAACTAGCACTCACAATTATCATTGACCATCGTGAACGCTCCTTAGAAAAACCATTACACATGATTGTTCAAGGAATAACAGGTACAAGAAAATTGTGCATAATGGCCCGCATAAGAAAAGCACTCACATGTAAGAGCCCATAACAAAAAAGCCAGCTGCTCACATTAGCTCCTATAGGGGTGGCTGCATTTAGCATTCATGCATCAACTGTACATTCAATGCTCCAAATCCCTATTAAAGACATGCACCCACTACAAGGACAGACATTAACAACATTTCAAGAAGATATGAAACATATAAAATACATTTTGATTTATGAGATGAGCTTCATAGGTCCAAAGTTGCTACTAAAAATAGACACAAGACTCCGTGAGGCTTTCCTACACCGGCAACATCTACACTTTGGTGGATTGTCTATAATATTGATCGGTGACCTTGCCCAACTGCCACTCGTGATGGACAAACCTCTGTACACATCACACTCAACTACAAAAACACCGTGGAACCAATTTACAACTGTTGTCACCTTACAAACAGTCTTTCGTCAACAAGGTGAGACTCCAACACAACAAAAATTATGCCAACTATTGCAAAACATACGAAATGAAGAAGCAACAAAAGAAGATTGGCAACTTTTAATGGCATGCATAGACAAGCAGCTCACATCAAGAGAAAAAGAAGAGTTTTATAGTTTAATGCACTTGTTTGCTATCAATGATTTAGTTAGACTACACAATAGAAGAATGTTAAAATCGTTGAACCGCCTGATTGCAATCAGTATTGCGACAAGCACCAGGCATGGAATAGATAGTGCAACTAATGATGAACAACTTGAAAAAGAAGTATTGCTTTGTAAAGGGCAATGCATCATGCTCACATCCAACATATGGACACAAGCAAGACTGGTGAATGGAGCTCTTAACGAAGTTGTTGAAATCATTTACAGCCTTGTTTCTAAACCGCCAGATGTTCCCATGTATGTTGTAACAAGGTTCGATACCTATAGCGGGCCACCATGGAATGAGCATGACCCCAAGAGCATATCGATCATACTTGTTTCCTTGGGAAATAGAAGCAAGATACCGCTCACAATGGCGTGGGCTATTACCATACACAAAGTTCAAGGCCTAACACTGGAAAAAGCAACAATTGATATTGGTAAAATAGATAGGCAGGGACTAACATTTACAACCATATCTAGAGTTAAATCATTAAACGATCTTCGCGTTCAACCACCATTCTCTTTTGAAAGATACTCCAAAATGCAAACAAATCCATTCACAATCATAAGGAAACGAGAGGAGGCTCACTTACAACAACTATGTCTCTCCTAAAACAAGGTACGTAGCTCTCATTCCTATCTCTCTGATATCTCTCCCCAATTCCCATGGTGCATCAATTCCATTGTTACAAATTTCTCTCTTGCAAAACATTCCTCCAAGCACGTACAAATCATTGCACAATTCAAACTTTGAAGCTTAAAATTGGTTCTCAAATTTGACTACATCAATGCCTATTCTACACACCTAACCACCCCATTGCTTTCGTTGTATAGGTCTTGAAGACAAATCGCATAGACCACAGAAGCTCGCCGCCAAAAAAAAAAAACACCACTTCTACATGTTCATAATATAATACCAAAGTATATCAGCCTATTGACATAAGCATTGCACCTCAAGTACTAGTCATAATATTACTAACAAATTTATTACCTATATTTTCTAAATTTAAACATCTTAACATTAATGATAAATATCACTCCTTTAACTATAAAATGATTGATAATATTACAATTTTAAATTAATCTATTTCTATTAACTATAATATCTTATATTATTTCTTTGGATGCTATATTTCCCTTGAAGCCTCCTCCTTACATATGTGGTATGTAAGCATATTCTCTTCGAAAAAAAGTACTATAACCTATAATTTTTTAGGTAATTCAATATAAAAATAAAAATAGTAATAAGAAGAAAATTAAATATTTCTAAGAAATATGTCATGCTTTTGAACCTAGTCTCATGAACCATTTATCACACATCAACATCAATAAATACTTACAGCTGGAAACTACCAATTTTAAAGAAAATCCGGTTAAAAACGACCTTCGATTTTTTTTAGCCTTTCCAACATACATTTGATAAAGACGTTTGTATAATTTCTTCTTTTATAGATTCGGAGATTTTATTAAAAAAATTAAAAAAAATCAATTACTTGTCCTCTCTTTCCTTAAATTTAAAGGCTTGACCAGTAATGTTTTCCACGTCGCAACTTCCTATGTGCTTTATTTAAAATCAATCACGATCTGTCGTTTCAACTTTATTATAAGAATAAAATATTTTAACCTTTAAGCGAGTTACTTAGAATTGAAGGTAAGAATAAAATATGTACATGTTGATAAATTGATTATACTTTGTTCAAAAGATAATTGTGCTTGTATTTTTATTTTGGTATTTTTAATCTTGTTTGTTTTGATTATTTTAATAAGATGTTACTAATATTTAGTAGATTTTTCAATTTGTGCTTTTTTTTCATTTTAGTCAAACATTTCAAATTAATTTGATAATTTAAATAAAGATATTTTAACTAATCATTCAAATGTTTGATTTGTTGTTCTAAATGTAGATGTAATGATAATGAAGTGCTAACTTGTGATATAATAAGATTATTCCCTTTTTTTCCACAATCGTATAAAATTAATTTAGGGTTTGTTCTTTTATACTATGCCCTAGCACAAAAAATTGAAAATTTTATTCTTAATTCAACAAGGAGTGGCTAGTAGGAAGATGGTTAGCTTGGGCCTACAAATTAAATATGGATTTGAAAGTTTTGAAGTGAAATATGCATTATTAACTTAAGCCAAGTTCAAATTCACACCATAGGTTCAACCTGATAGAAATGATAGAAAACAAAAGATCTAGTCTAGACTCTTGGGATGTGTGGAATTAGGTTCGATCAAGGCTTATCTCAACTATCAACTTTTATGCAAAAAGCATGTCACTTGTACAATATTTATTGCATTTGGGATGAATAGGTCAATGTGTGTCCAAAACAAAGAGGAAATAAGCTAGGTATGCATTTTTGACCCTAATGTTTTATGTCCACTTTTACTTACATGTGAACAACTATGAATTTCATGCATTTCAAAGTAAGTAATTAACATGAAAGTAAATAATAGGTGCCTATCTAAAAAGGATATAGATATGGATAAATATTTGTGCATACTCCTTGTAATAAATGCTTCATCTTAGTACTCCCAAACACAAATTTTCATTAACTATACAAATCCCATATTTGAATTATGGGAAGAGAAGCACGAGAAGGTTATTCACTATCAATTGTTACATCATGGTTAAGAACAAGTTGGTTAACTTAGTAAAGTAATAGTTAGGTTGTTTAATGGAGATAGTCTTGGATGAAGTGGGAGGAGAAGGAGATGAAGATTGTTCAATTTTGTTTACATTTTATTTTAGCTCTATTTTATTGAAGTTACTTTTTTAATTATTTCTTTATATGGTTTATCAAAGAACTTAGAAGAATTAGAAGTCTAGTAGAAGAAGAAGCAAGATCATAAGATAATCAATTGAGTTTCCTTAACTTCTTTTCATAATCTCATGGGCTAGCATAAATGTTGATGAAATTTGCATAGTGTTCAAATGAGACCTTGTCCATAATAGTTGCTTGCATATTCTTCATAAAAATCCATTGAATCTCAATATCTAGCAAGTAATAATGCATCATGGCTAATATGGATTGGAAGTGGAGCATACAATCACTTTCCTCTAATTCAACTCATTTTTGCAATAAGTTTGGTTAATAAAAGTTACTTGGAATTGAATATGGACCTATAAGTATCTAAAAAATGCTTGTGCCAATTCATGGAAGGTTATAATAAAATCATGGGAGAGAATAAAACTAATCAAGTGCTTGGTCCTTGAGATTATGATGAAATGACCTAGTTAGGATGCAATAATCACAAATAATTAATAGGTTCTCATCTAACATCAAACTTGGCAAAGTGAAAGGTCGAAGAATTGGGTTGAAATTGATGAGAGAGAATATTAGAATAAATGAGATTATGATGGAGGTCCATAGTGACATCATAATCATGAGAAGTAAAATCATTATTATTTTTTGTCGCATTGTCATCAAATAGGGAGGATGTGCTTGGCATATCAAGGTCAAATGACAGGGGGAAGGGAGGAGAAGACAATGAGGGAAATGAAGAATCATATACAACAAAGGAGGTGAACATCATAGAAGGAATTAAAGGGTAGGAGGAGGTAGAATGGGAAGTCATAGAAATGTAAACAAGAAAATAAATGGAGGTGTTAAGAAAGAATGATATGGATAAGAAGGGATTAGTGTAAGAGGATGTAGGACCATAACATGGAATTTGATAAAAATAAAAAGATAAGGGGAGCAAGGGTTATAGAGAAATGTGTAAATAGTAAATTAAGGAAAAGGTAAAGAAGGTGGTACCACATCTATAATGGGATAGGGATATGGATATGTGGCTAGAAAGGTGGTAGCATTTAGAATTTGAGTGATAAAAAAGAAAATGTGTAGATGTAGAAGTAGGACCAATGGCCTTTGGTTAAGATAGGGTAGGATAAGGATTGTTGGCTAGGTCAATGATAGAATCAAAAGATACAAAAGGAATAGATGAGAATGCAATCAAAGTAAATTAATCTCTCAAATAGGTTGGGTAAATGAAGGAGAAGATTACATGGGTAATTCTCATGTAGAATGTGTTTGCTACATTCAAAAACCTCAAACTTGAAGAGTGGGTGAGAAGAGGATTTTATTAGGCATTAACAAAAGAGAAAGTGTTGATGCCATTAAGAGTAGGGTCAAATAGATATTTAAAGACCTAAATATGAGAGGTAATCAAGCAATATTTGTCATATTTTTTTCACAAGATGTGTGTCATAATAAAATGCATCATCATAGGGGTTCCTAATGCTAGTTCTTAGTGTCTCCTACTAATGTGGTTGGGTAAAATATCAATACTAGGTTAAATGATTCCTAAACATTACCAAGGGATGGACACTAAATTTAGTGCAAAAGTTTAAGGTGAAAGTTAAAAAGTAGGCAATTTTAACCCTAGAGTACAAATTAAGGGAAATGTAAGAATATTTGGTAACATGTGAAGAGTATGGAAAGGTGGGTTGAGAATAAAAATAAGGGAGGAAAATAGAAGGTAACTAATATATCAAAATAGATGAACAGTAGATTGTGTATAAGAGAACTTAAGGTTGGTTTGGTGTTTAGTTTGGAACATTGAGTTGGATATTTAAAATTATTTTCTTCTTGGTTTATATGTGGCAAAGGTTGAAATGAATGAAGGTCAGATTCAAAAAAATATAAATTAAAATAAATTTCCTCCTAAATGTTGAAGTTGTACTTTAGTTTTAATTTATTTGTGGTGTTTATTATAATTATCAAATATAAAATTGGATCAACTAAAGATATCAATAAATTGGCTTAGTAAAATTTAGTTGCAAACCAATATGGACCTAGAAGTGTTAATAAAGGCCTGTATCCTAAGAGATAATATAGCTAAAATGTCTTCTATAGTTAATAGCAAATTCCAGCTCTTTGATGGGTTACCCTAAATTGCAATGCATGAATATTACCTTGAAAGACCTTCAAACCTCTTTTTTCCAGAGTATAAACATATTTATTCACTTTTTGTTAGTATAAAAAAAACCATATTACTCAACTCCACATATTGCTTGAAAATTCTATGGAAGGAATAAATTTGTGGATACCCAGTAAACACCAAAGGATTCTCGATCAAAGGCTACATAAAATAATTTATCATACATCGGTGAGTAAATTGTAATCGACTGACATAATTTTAGAACAGAAATTAACTGAAAACTAACCATGAAAAGTTTAATGGATAGCACAAACCCTAACACTCAACATGCTGTATGAAATGAACCCCCTATAGAATCTTTGTGAGCTAGTATATATCATGTAAATGCTACATGTATAGGGATCTCAAGCTCATTACATTATTGCATGATGGAAAATATATGTAAATCTCTGAAACAAGTAATTGTTCAAAGGAAAAGACACAAGCACATAGCAATCAGTGTACATTCATTTCGATTATTAAATAAAAGCACTTAGCAAAAATTTAGAACAAAGAAGAAAGATTATCAAAGTTCAGTGGCAAAAGTCCTTACCATCAAACAAGAATTTCATAAACCAAGTTTCTGAATAAAATAATACATTCATGTATATTTCAGTCTTACCATGTTGTTTAATGTGCAAACCATTAACAAGATTTCAGTCTAATTATGTTGTTTAATGTGACAACCATTAATAAGATTTCATCGCATTGTTTAATGTGCAACAAATAGAAATTTTGATAAATAAGCAAGTGTAATAGATTTACTAAAAAAAAAATTAGTAGTCTTTTAACGTAATAGATCTACTAAAAAAAATTAGTAGTCTTTAACGTAATGTATGCTAAATTTACTGATGTAGTAATAGTTGAGGCAAACCCATTGGCCAAAATAGAAGTGCCTAGAGAAGAAATGAATTTTCTATTTTATTTTGCAAAAGTTTTAAAAAAACTTAATATAAAATATAAAAATGAAAATAAGAACATTAAATAATAAATGCTAAAGTGCCACATATCTTTCAAGATATGTATGAGTATCCAATGATCACATTTCATATCTTTCTTCACTTAATTTATGTAATGAATATTTTTGCTTTTGCGGAAGATCTTTGTAAACCTAACAGTTTATTCACGAAGATGAGATCAAGGCTATTTTTTTTAGGTGGGATGGTGGAGAAACTGTGACCCTTTCTAATAAGGGATAATTCTGTAAAATGTAACCAAGCAAATTCAATTCCTTTTCACCAAATTCTGACATAATCACCTGCACTTTCCTTAGTTTTTCTTCTAGAAGTGTTGGACCTTGTCCACTCACAAGCATCCATTGTCGAAAATAAGAATTTTTGTAATCCTGTAGAATAAAAGTAGTGCATATATAATCTGAAATAATAACAGAATAAATAGAAAGCAAAGACAATAAATAGTATTTTTGTGAAAAAAAAAAATTAATTAAAAAATATAGCACGGTATATAGTTCTTCACTATTACAAAAAACTCAACCATTCTCCTATACAACAATGAATCTCTTACTTGACCCTTCGGCGTGGACAGACATAAATAGATACACCAAAGGCAGCTTTATTGATTAAATGAATCATGCAAAAGATAAACATGAATGTCTTAAAACATGAGTGAAATTTGAAAAAACCCAAAATAGCACTATAAGAATCATGCAAAAAATTAACATGAATGCTTTAAAATAGGGACAGAAATAAAAATTACCCAAAAAAAAATCCAAATATTTTTTTCCCTATTGAAACAGTCAACCCCATACTCATCCAGACAATTAAAAATTATTAAATATAGAAAATATACAACACTTACCAAACATCTTTGAGCCCTCGCATACATAATTGTAGATTCAGATGATGCCCACGAAGAAAAAACTTCTCTGCCATGCTTAAATGTGGATTTAACTGTACATAATATATAAAATGAAGCTGCCCAAAAAAGAACACTGAAATTTTGAGACATTCTACAAGATTACTTACCAGAAAGCAATTAGCATCCATGGAGAGGTCTTCCAAATTGGGGAAGCTATTGAGAATGTCTTTTACCAGAACTAGGTTTGTAGATAAGCCCCTACAAGAAGGCAAATTAATCTCTACGGCCATCTTCTTTAACAACATCAACTTATCCTCCCAGGAGGAACTTCTTTCCAGTTTGAGGTTGAGCAATTGAGGCCAACTCAGTTTCACAATGTTGGGCACATAAACAAGATCCTTTGAACGGAACATGTCGCACTCTTTCCTGCCTATTTCAATGCTGAGATCATTGAGAAGGGGGCACCAAACTGTTAAATTAATAAGCCCAACACAACCAGATATTGTCAAACTCTCAAGAAACGGACTTCCGGCTAGTAGATGTTCAAGAATGGCATCACGGAGCTCAATACTTGTAAAGGAGCAGATTTTCAGACATGGAAACCCACCAAAGTCAGTAGGTTTGCATTTTGTGTTGAGATTGTTGAGAATTAGAGACGTGAGATAGTGGCAGCTGAAAACAGAACTTCGCACACAACGAACTCTTTAGTTTAAGCTGATAAGAGTAAGTTGTTTAACATTTCTTAATGCTGCATAGCTAATGCAAGCAGACATTTTCTGTAAGAAGACAAGGCCCCTATTGTCAGCCTGCCCGTAATGGTCAATAAGGTGAAGCTCAAAGCTTTCCAGTTCTCCGGGATTAATGAGGACGAGCTTTTTCATAATGGAATTTATCTTGGCTTTATTTCGGAGGGATATGCTAAATTCACGAGAAAAGTTTAGGCGGGGCAGACGAGTCCAGAGCCACTTCCACCTGGAGGAGAGCAGAGAGGAGGCAACTGCTTCTTTCAGAGGAAGTCTGGTGAGAATGTGACGGCACAGAATATCATCTGACAGTGCACTCAATCTGTCTTTGCGCTCTGCCTTCAAAGCCATGGGAAGAGCTCTGCACAGGATTTGGGGTTTCAGCCTTCAATACCCTCCCTTGGGGTTCCAAACGAACTACATTAAGACTTCAATCCAATCTGTACTTAAATTATTGTATATTAAAAGTACAGTTAATATTTGTAATGATGATATATGTTTATTTATGTCATTTTTTAATTAGTTTTGTGTTTATTTTGAGGAGAGTGTTTTAATACATTTACATATTAATAAATTGTATAATTTTGTGTAAATTGGGGCCTCAAATTAAAAAATTTATCTATCCACTTATACACATTTTAATATGCTTATTCCTTACTTCATCTATCCCAATACATTGATCTTTTTCACATATTAATCATATGTATATATGCATGCATACATATATACCCATTAGTTGTCCTAATATGAAATGGTTGAGGGGTCACTCCTACTCATCTCTAGCCCTATCCCAAGCGACTCTATTATTAGTTCTTGATTTCTTTCATCTACCACAATGGTTTAGGTGACCTTGCCATATATGTACAAAGGCTCTCCCTATGGCCATCTAAAGTTGGGGCTCAACTCATATATAGGTACCATTACATAACTGTACCTAGAGTATCTATCAAAGAAATACATCATATGGGACCCGTTTACAATTTGCAAGATTTCATCTAGAGAAGGCATGGGTAGTTGTCTTTCTTTGAGGCTTTGTTGAAGTTTCTAAAATCAATGCAAAGTTTAATTTCTCTACTTTTCTTCCCTATTGTAATAAAGTTAGCCACCCAAGTAGAATGTCTAATAGGGAAGATGACTCAAGAAAAAATCAACTCATGCATCTCTTGGAGAATTAGAGGTTCCAATAATGTGATTACTAGTCTTTGCTTCTATGTGAATTGTTTTACATTAGGCTTGAGAGGAATAGAGTGTGCGATTATGGAAGTATCATATTTCCTCAAATCCTCATAAATCCATGCTATCACATCATGAAAGTCATTCAAGGCATGGATAATCCCAACATTTCCTTTCTTAATATAGACCTTACCAATGAAAACATTCTTCACATTCTACTCATACCCCATGTTATATGGAATATATTCTCGTCCTTTAGGATCAACATGGATCTTTATCTTACCCAACTTGTCCCCATCAAAAAGGCATTCCAACTCTACCATCCCTTGCATAATCATGTTTTTTTTCAGGTTCATTATCCCTTCATTATCAATTTCTACATCCTATATTGCACCTTCAGGAATGGTTAGGATTAAAAAATGTTTGAATTAGTAACAAACTCTAGAAAATGGTGATCATCATTGAATACTTTAAAGTGAGTCACATTGTTTAGCATAGAATGAATTGATGTCAACTCAACTAAAAATATTTTTAGTTATAATCCAATCAAGGGATCTAAAGTGCTAGCTATTAAAGCTAAGGCATCAATAGTGTGATGTTTCTTCTAAGAATCAACTAGATGTTCAATGCATCAAATTCCAGAATGAGATCCCATATTCTATTCTAATATTTGGATATTTTTTTGTCATGACATATATATTATTCTTGAACTTGCTAAGCACTAGTTTAGAGTCTCCAAAGGCTTACAACATTTTTTTCTCTTTTATAGGCTAAGAGAATTCCATGAATGCATGTATCATATTCATCTATGTATTAGTATAATGGAACTGCAATCTATGAGTTGCAAGAAATTATTTACCTTAAGGATTTGTCAACTCAACTCTATCTCCAATCCCTTGTTTGGACTTGGAACCATTAAACTTAGGGATGTAAATCTAATCTTTCCTTTGTTGCTTTGGTGAAATCAATGCTATAAATCTTATCCTTTTGTGTGACATCTCTATGAGATGATTATTGCAATGGATATTAAGCATGATGGTGTTGTTTGATGGGCTTATTTATACATTTCACTTTGCTAACTATCATCATGCATAAGGAAATTGTTAACTTAGGATGCTAGCAACATAGTGAATTCTACACCAATTTGGTAACAATAAGTCCTCAAGTGCCACCCTTTTTCCAAAATTTCGTTAGGTCCTCTATGAACTTGTAGAAAAACTCTTGAAAACTTACAATCCACTCATTACATCATCAAAGGATGATCCTTCTTCTACTTGCACCAAAATTTTGGTGTTCAACAACATCTCTACTATATCCTAATGTGGCACTTGTACAATCCATTTAAAGGTAATACCAACCATTAATATTTCTTCTTTTCTATTTCCATAGTGGCTTGGAAGTACACATTGGACTCTCCTTTAGCATATGTAATCTTATTAGTATGGTTGTGCTCTATTAAGAGATGTTTCCTTATCGGTACTCTTACTATCTAGATTTGATTTGGAATACCCCTCCATGACAACGATATGTGTGAGAAGTCAATAGCCACATATCCATTCAAATTTTTAGACTAGTCCATGTTTAAAAGCACAATATAGACACCTAGAATTTCCTATCACTTGGATATCAATGTAATGTTGTACATGCAAGTTGGAAGCCAACTGGATGTGTATGTGGTTGAGTTACCTAATTAGAATTACTTAAGTTTTATCCAATTGGGTAACTCTATTAGAATGTTTGACTAATGTCAATCCTATGATTTTATAAATAGATAAAGGCATAACATTGGTGGATGCACTAGACTATATTAGGTAGTTATGAATATTCTTATTGAATGTGTTTAAGGTTAGCAAGAATGGTGGAGACTTTATTTTATACTTATAGATAACTAAATGAGCATTTATAGTTTGTACTAGAGATTTTCTTTACCTATAATTTCTTTGAATGAAAACTCTTTAGTTGAAGCCTCCCTAATTAGATAATCCTCAAAAGACTAGAGAAAAAAATTCTTCACTTTTAACACTTTCATTAATTGGGCAAAGGGAATACTTACTTTAATCTTCTTAATTTACTATGCAATATAAGATCCCAACCTAATACCATCCATTCTCTCCATGTCATGTGAATTTACCTTGATAATTAAAAGAAGATAGACCTAAGAAAGAAAGCACAACTACCTTAGAAGGTACTTGATTGTTCTTGGCCTTTGGATCAGGATGTGTCTAATAGTTATAGGAGGAAGAGAGGTAGTAAATGGCCTTCTTGGTTTGTTACTCCTCAATTCATAATTTTTTCCCTTTGATATGGCTAATATGCCTAAACTTCATCCATATTGCTATCTAACTCATTGTCTCCTTCAAGAGGAATACATAACTCTCCACCATCATAACAAATCATAATCAAATGAAACTCACATATATTGTTGATGTACTAGGCTCTTGAACTACCTCTACATTTTGGAATTATCTTTGAAAGATATCAAATGCTACTCTAAGACAAACACCTATAGTACATACACTTAAATATTATATAGTCTACACCAAATATTGAGAGAAACATATGCTAATTTGATCTTTCTAGGTGGTCTGTAGTCATTTTAACTTTTCTCATCTAATGGATATGGTAATGCTGAATGAAAAAGACCACTGAGAGGGGGGCTGAATCAATTGTATCAAATCAAAACGTCAAAAACCCGCAACAGTAAAAAGATCCACAAGCATTTATTAAACCCTTATTTTGTTATAGTGATTAATCATGAAATGTAAATAACAAAAATTGAAACAACACCATACACACAAGAACACTAGATTTATGTGGAAATCCTAATGAGGGAAAAACCAGATTGAGGATTAGCTCACGATATAAGTAATTTTTAAAATTGGTACAAGGGCTCACTGCCAGAATAGGACACACTGTCCAATAGGGATCACAGCCAAAGCTCGCTACTTAGAATATGAAAAGAAGATAGAAAAGAAATATTACACAGAGAACATTATCTCAATGCAACAAGGGATCCACCACAATTACTCCAACACTCTTGCAGCCTAGATTGAAAGATTAAGGATGCCTTCAACTCACTACCTTTAGAAGTCCAATACTTTGAAGTTTGCACTGCTTTGCTCAAATTTGCATCTACACTTCTATAATTAGCACCACATTCATTACTCACATCTATCTTTAGATCTTCCAACAACACCACTCTTATTTATACCATCCTAAACCTTAAAAACCTTCTCAAAGGTCGGCAACACATCCTTTACATTTACAATTTCAAATTAGGTTGGTACCAAAACATCCTACGGTGGATAGGAATGAAGGAAAACCATGTAAATCCTTAGTTAGGACCTAGATATGTCCTAACACACCTCAAAGCGCTTCCACAAACTTTGAAATGGCTTCACATGTAGTGTTTAACACCAAGTCGGTCGATACCCATGCTAAACACCATAAAACTATTAAGTAAATGCTTCCCATTTGATCAAGATGACACATAGACCACAAAAAAATCTTTTATACAATCTAGAACAATCCACAAACCACCTGAGATCCAACAAAGAATTCATCCAAACTTGCATCATGGAAGTACTTCAACCCAAAACATCCAGTTAACCTCATGACACACTGACAAATGAAAAACACACTTTACTGCACCAAATCAAGAACAAACTTGAATTTTGAAAGATATAAACATAAGCAACTTACCAAATCCGCATAACCAGAAGCTCAACTATAAAGAAATGTGGAGCAAATAAATTTCTCACAGACCGCAACATATAATACTGAATACGAATTTCACATACTAGTGAACATATCTTACTCTTCAAAATGATCCAGAAACCCAAACTTTGGATATAGAAAATATTGACAACCTTGAACAACATATCGTATCTACACAGGAATAGAATCAACATAGAAGAAACGTGGAGCACATCCTGGAGCACATTCTAAACACTTGTGCAATACTATTTCCACTGTTTATTAAATTTTCTCAAAAGCATTTGGAAACCAAGTACTAGAGACACCATCTTAGCACATAACTTCATTCCAAAACATCTCTAGACACTCCAACATAAAGATAGCTTCATGTACTCACCACACTTCCTCAATATCTCAACTATACATGCACACAAACTATTTCCCTCTTTTCCAAAATTTTCTCAATATTGTCAACATCTATATCATGCAACAACCCTCATCAACACAGTTGAAATCAATGAAAACACCAACTTGTTGACATCAATGACAACACCTCCATACTTGCAACAGGTAATTTGTCATTGTTTGTCAAAGATTTCCGTATTTTGTTCAATTTAGGGAACTTTTTTTGTGTTGGGAATTTTTTAATTCAATATTTTCATTTTTGAGGTAGGTAACCTCATTGGAAAAATTCCTTATTTAGTTAATTCTCTTATTTCCTCTTCTTGTGCATTGGTAATAACTAAATCATGAGAAGGTAGAAATAAATTTTGACTTCTCGATGGTGCTTCAAAAATTGCAGATCCAGGACGCAAGACCCTAGCTTGAGTGGGTATTGAATAATTCAAAATAAGAACTATATTTTGGACATGGATGTGGTGAGTTAAATTAGATATTTATCCTATAAATTTGGTTAGGAATTCCTTAGGTGACTAATTTTACTAGAGGTTCATAGATAGACTATATCATTTCAATATTCACTTTGACTACTTTAGCCAAATTGTCTATTGTTAGGTTTTCTCTCTTATGAAACATGGTGTTGGGAAAAGTGTCTCAACCTTACAATTACAAAAGGTTTACTATTGATAGGTGAGTGTGGAGGTTTCAGGGAAGTACCTTTCTATAGGGTTTAGGGGGCTCATCCCCTTGGCAAGGGTCTAGGGGTCGCACACCCCGATGAGGGTTCGAGGGTATTGACCCCCAAAAGCCACATTTTATGTAAATTTTATTATTGTAAATTTGGACATTCATCATTAAGTCTCAAATCTAATGGTAGATATTTTTTTGGCTTGTCTTTCCCTAGAAGGAAACCTTATTATATGAGGGCATTCTATTATGGTTGTTTATTGTGATGTATTCTGAGAGTCTGATAGTGGTCATGTTGCCTCTAATCTTTGATTGGTGATAGTCCTGTGAGAAGCTTGATCTACAAGTATATTGTAATCTTCATGATTTCTAATTATTTTTTTATCATTTATGTATGAGAGATAATTTGCTAGATATTATTATCTATCAAATGAAAATGATCTAAATAATATCATTAGGGGTACCACCTAGTTTTTGTAGAGCTTAAAGTGCAAAGAAAAATGTCACCAATAAATAGTTTTTTGTTTGTTGGCCAATCTCCTATTATCCTTAATCACAATACTTGGTTAATCTTTAGAGGAGGCTAAATAATCAACTAGAAACACCAATAGCTTCCAAGTGCTAGTGGTGGAATATTGCTAATAAAATGCTAACTAAATTATTCCTTTGATAAAAGAGAGATAAAATCTAAATTGCAATTTTGAATATGAATGTTCAATTGTTTTTAAACCCATGAAATTAAATTTTTATGTTATGTACACTTTGAAATATTGTATATAACCATATATATCATGTGCACACCTTAATTTTCTTGATTATTGGGCTTGGATATTACAACTATGTATTAATGAAAAAATCTAGCAATTTTTATTTATTGTTGTTGTCATTCTCAACCTAGAAACAACCTTCATTTCTTAAAATTTATAATAAGATCCTCAAATATCCTTAAAAATATGTTTAAAAAAGAGAAATAAAAAGGATATCATAAATATTAACTAGTTGAAGGATTTATGTAGCTCTACCAAGGATATGGACACTTGATTGAGAGTATAGCTATGCCATGAGCATAATCACAATAATAACTGTGTTGGGGTTATAGATTTCTAACTAGTAGCTAGGTAATGTATGAGTAGTTTAAAACATTAAACAAATTTAAATAGCTCAATTTTTAGTTTACAATGAAAACTTTTAACATACTCCAAGGAAATTAATTAATTAACATTTGCATAATTGAGTTTCTTGGATTTATAAGGTGGTGCTAATATTGAGCATGTTTTATGGTTGTTCCTTTATGCTTCTAGTATGGTCTATGAAAATCGAGATCTTGGGTCTTAACATTATTTTATCATTGAAAAAATATAGAAAATTTCTTCAATAGAGTCATTATTTATTCCATTATTTATTTTTCCTTTTGAATGCATATCTATTTTTCTTTTAGAAGAATGTGGAAACCTTATTTTATTTTTATTTCTATTTTATTGTCTTGTTTCTTCCCTTGATCATAGTGAATGTCCTTCAAATTTAAATGATGGATTAATTTCATGTGATCTAAAATTTATGTTATTTGCAAGTTAGGTTGTACTATTTATTGTTGAAGATTTTAAATATATAAATGTTTGCACAAATAAAAAATTATAAGGGACTATTAGATATCCAAACCTAATATTCCAACCTTTTGATGTCCTTTCCCTTCCCACAGACTTCTATTTAGTGCTTAAATGGTCAAATTTATAAGGAATGTGATTTTATGGACTTTAAATGTGTTATCAAACATCTATTCCATTACCTAAACCACTAGATCTTGTTTAGGATGTTTTCTTCTTCTATATACAACATTTAAAAATTAATGGTTCTATTCGATTACTATTGTTTGTAAATTTTATCTAAACCACTAGATCTTGTTGAGGATTTTTTCTTCTTCTATAATGGAAATAAATTTCTTTTTGTAAAGGCTTTGATGTTCTTTGTTCAAACTAAGGTTTGGATATTCTATTTCTAACGTAAAGGTTGAGAAATTTCATTCAAAATTATGTATGAAATTTGTTGAGAACCAAAGACACCAAAATATTGTAACTTATGTATTATTTTATTTCATATTTTTGAAAGGAATATAGGTGAGCAAAAGTATCTTCCTACACCAACCTAAGTAGGGGAGAGGTATACCAATTTATTTTAAAAACCTTAAATAGTTATAGCTACAAATATATGCACATTCAAAATATAAATAACATATAAACAATGCAAACCATAACACAATGATTACATGGGAAAATCCTTTCAAAAAATCCATGCTCCAAAAACCTAGCTAATTTTTATTATCACCAACAGCAATAGTTAAAATACAATGTCAAAGCAATGCTCTTGAGGAGTCTCACACTATAACAAGAATCTAGAGCACTTCCAATAACATATCAACATGTCAACAATCTTCAACCTGTAACCTCAAAAATTCTCTAACACAACACCAATTTATAGATGGGAAATATGGGTGCCAAATAATTCCATGTGTCACCTCCATGATCATTGCATACATGCAACTGAATATGGAGAACAAGCAAGGCGTACAACTTCACCTACCAATGCAACTATCATAAATACTCAACATGTATGCCATTTGACATAAAATTTCTAAGCCAATTTTTAGTCCTCTCAAAATGAAAGGAATAAGAATTCATGAAAATATTCTCCTCAACATGAAAGGCTCCTACAACATGCAAGACTACCAATTTCCAATCACTCACTAGTCCTAATAAGGAAGTTGTCATAGTTGACTCTTACAACTATCATATAATGTCATGGAAAGTTGTCATAGTTTTTCATAGTGCATGACATAGCAACTTATGACATAAGCAATCAATTTAGCCGTAAATATATGTCCTCCAGAGTCATGCCTACCTCCACTAAAATAATTACAACTTTCACATGTCACCTTACATGTAGGATGCCGCCACACTAGTGGGTCCCACAAAGTGACAACATATTTGGTAGGAAATTAAACATTATTAAAATAAATTTATAACCACCTAATAAACAAATAAAAATAAATTAAATTCTAGGAATCAGAGGTTGAGACACCTTAATAATTTTCCAATTAGGTAGTCAGCATTTATTGCATTGAAGAGACATTCATATAACTAACTATACTATGCTTTATTTTATGTTTTCTATTTATATTTATTTAAACTCTTTATTTTAGATGGTTGGATGTGATAACTATTTTAATAAATATCATATTCATTCCATTAGATATTTGCTAATTATAAGGTTTTCCTTGAGTGGTTAGTAGGACAATTTTATTTCATTTTGTGGAGTATTTTTTTAAACTACACTAGAATTAGTTGTTTGAGCAAAAAATATACACAGTTTAATCCAAAAGTATACACTATTCTTAAGTCTTACTTTGTGATATGAAATTCCTTTAAAGATAGAAGTTCTCTTATCATACTATAATTTTTCTAGTTAAGTAAGACATAGTTAATTTGGATTTCATTTCATATGCATTCAAATATTACAATGGAAGTTAAATTTCTATTAAAGTTATCTTTCTCTCCCTATCTTTTGTACTTTTTCATAATCAATGGTTAGCTTAGGAACCAACATCAAAAAGATTGCATATTTGATTAATACACATTGTGATATAGGAGCGTCAGAGGAGTAGAGCTATCCTACACACTCAAAATATTATTTACCTTTGTTATCAAATTTTGGTTTTATTTCATTTTGATTTTCTTGCCGGCATGTGGTTAATTCCTCATTTTCTCTTCTGACAATTCAATTTGAAGTCGTTTGGAAAAGTGGTCATAGGAATTGAAGTTGCAAATTAAAAGTTAAAATATTTCACATTTCAAAAGTGCTTGGGAGCCAAAAAAAGACCCATGCCTAGGCATGTGTTTTCCAATTTGGGCCTTTTGTAACTCCCAAAATTTGAATTTGTTGGGAATTTGTGCTAGAATCTTCCTGGTGCGTGGGTTGGAGTAGTTGAATGTAAGGTAGCGAAGGAAATTTTTAGCAAGATATTGAAGATTTGGTAGGAAATAGAGTAACCAAAGGAATCCCATGCCTAGAGGGGAGAGGTGTTGCTACTGAGAAAGTTTTGGTTGTAGAGAGAATCACAACACCTAGGGAAGAAGGAGTTTGAACAAACAAAAGATTGAGGAAAAAAAAGAAGAAAAGAAGCAAGATTGATAGAGACAAAATCCATGGCATCCAAGGAGGAGTGGGGAAATTTTTTATGATGATTTAATGTTGCTTGTAGCTTATTTTGGTGTCTCAAATTTGCTTTGGAATAGTTGAAGGCATTCTTTCTTGTAGGTGTGAATTTTTTGGTACTTGCTAGGAAATCTTGCTTGTAGGATTGAATTTCATTTTTCTTGTGGGTTTCCTATAGCTTTTATTACTATTGTAGCTACATATTGGAATTAAAAAACAGATTTCTCAAATTGTTGGAAGCATATGTTTTTTATTTTAATCTCTAGTTACAAATTCTAAAATTTGAGAAATTTAGCTTGGTTATGATTTTGTGTTGCAACAATTGAAAATCTTATTGGATTCTCAATTGTTGGCGTACATCAAATGGTATCAAAGTTGGTTTATTTAATGTTTTCAGAATCTAGTTGTTGAAAGTGAGGAAAAGTGGATTTTCTGGTGATTTTGGCATTAAATAAAGTGTGTCATTGTTGTTAGAAAAATAACATGAATGTGTATTCCTATAGATGAATGTGGGAGATTTCATTATGTAAGTTTTTAGAGCAATTTGATGAGTTTTTCATATTCAAAGTGAACTTCGAAAAGTAGTTTGTCAGCAATTTTCAATGCATTTATGGAGTAGGGTTTGAAGAAATTAGAAGAAAATGACACATAGAGGATGGGGTAGGGGAAGAGACCCATGAGGAGAAGAAATCCAGAACTCATGGAGATGCTAAGAGGAATCATGATAAGGCTAGAAGCCATAGAGATATCACAACAGAGAGGAGTTCCTGCTGAAGATGTTAGTGGTGAGGAAGAAGAGGTTCTAGAAGTTGCAGTAGGAGGAGAAGATGAAAAAGAGGATAGATTTCTATGGGTGCTATCAAAATTGGGTAGTAAGCCAAGAATGGATCCACCAAGCAATAATAGGAGTTTGAATCCAAAGGAACTCATTGACTAGATCTCAAAGATGGATAAATATTTTGATTTGGAATCCATAGAAGATGGGAAGGAGGTAAAATATAGTTGCACGAGGTTGAAAGGACATGCATCCCTATGGTGGGCTCAGCTTCAAATTGATAGAAAAAGAAAAGGTAAGGAGAAAATAAAATCATGGGATAAAATGGTAATCAAGTTGAAATCTATTTTTTTGCCAGTTGATTATCATATGAGTTTATTTAGGAAGTTGCAAAATTTAAAACAAATGGATTCAAGTGTCATGAAATATACTAAAGAGTTTTAAAGGCTTGGTATACAAGTTGGACATGTTGAAGATGATGAGGAAAATGTGAGAAAGGTATGTAAATGACTTACAAGATTCCATTCAAGATGAACTTAGCTTAGTCCTCTTGAGAACAATATAAGAAGCCTACCAATATGGCCAACAAACCAATAGAGGAAGAGGGTAGACAACAAGAGAAGAACTAAGCTAGTCACAAGATAATTATAGTCCAAATACAAAGGATAAAGAAGATTTTCCAAGGGGAAGAGGTGAAAATTCAAGAGGAAGGGGAGATTGGGAAAGAGGAAGAGGAGATTATGGGAGAGGAAGGGAATTTTCAGGGATATGCTTCAATTGTGGAGAGGTTGGTCATAGGGCCTTTGAGTTCTCACAAATACAAGAGATTTCAAAAAAATAAAAATTGGAAGAACATACACCACCAATGTCGAAAATGAAATGAAGCTAGTAGATCTGAGAGATAGAGAGGTCCTTATGTTGAAAAGAGTGCTTTCAAAACTAGAAAAGGAGAAACAAGATCCCATATAAAGAAGGAGTTTGTTCAAAACTATTTGCAAATCAAAGGGAAAGTATTGCACAGTAATTATGGACAGTGGTAGCACAAATAACTTGGTGTCACAAGAAATGGTTGAGAAGTTAAATTTGGAGAAGATAGAGAATCCAAACCCATACAAGGTTAATTGGTTGCAAAAGAGCCATCAACTTTTGGTGAGTGAGAAATGCTTGGTAAGTTTTCAAATTGGTAATTATAGAGATCAAGTTATGTGTGATGTGATGCCTATGGATGCATGCCATATCCTTTTAGGTAGACCATGGAAATATGACCGGAAAGCTATACATGATGGTGAATAAAACACTTGTACAATAACAAAGGATAATAATAAGTATGTCATGAACCTATTGAAGGATAAAGAAGAAGAGGTAGGAAGAAATGCAAGGGTATGTATGATTTCAAGTAAATGATTTTTTAAAGAGAAAGAATGAAGAGGAATGTTTTGATTTGGATCTTCACCATAAGGAAGTTAGGTTAACCATTTTTTCTTGATGAAGGAGTTAAAAAGGAAGAAAAAATTGGAGTTACATTGATGAAAGAAGAAAGGGATCTTATTCAAGGGGAAAGTAAAAAAGAGAAGAAAAGGGTTGTAGAGCTGAAAAATGTGTTTTTCAAGGCATAGAGGAAATCAAACATGAAGTAGAAGGGAATCAAGAGGTAAATTCTGAATATTGTGATTTCCATGATAAAGCTAATTTGCATAACATGAAAATGTATGAGAAATATGAAAATGATGTTGTAACAAAGGATGAGATTTCAAAGTTACTTGTTGATGTATCACATTTTGTCAACATAATTCTTGAAGTTGATTTTTGTAAAGGTGAAATGGTAAGAAAAGAAAAGTAAATAGTGAAGAGCTACAATAAGAAGACACAAATTGAAGAATGAGGTGTTATTAATGTTGTAGATATGCAGGAAGAAGAAGGTAAAAAGGAAATTGACCTAAGGGAAATGAAAATATATTTTTTGATTCATATGATGTTTATGACAATGAGCTCTATAAAGTTAAGGATGAATAAAAAGAATAGAAAGATGTGGGTAGTAAACTAAAATTCATGAAAGGAATAAATAGGAGAAGAAAGTTCAAGAAAAAGAAAGGAAAGAAAATCGAGGCAATATGGGTTGCAACCTCAAAACTTCAAAGGCTTGGGATTCAAAATCTAAATGAACATTCATGAGCTCTTGCTCATGAAACATCCTTTCTTACCCCAAGTGTTTGATGTAGGAGCATCCAAGGAGTAGAGCAATCTAGCACACTCAAAATCTTATTTACCTTTGTTATCAAATTTTGGTTTTATTTCATTTTTTATTTTCATGCAAGAATGTGGTTGATTCCTCATTTTCTCCTCTTCCGACAATTCAATTTGAAGTAATTTGGAAAAGTGGTCATAGGAGTTGAGGTTGAAAATTAAAATTATTAAAATATTTAATATTTCAAAAGTGCCTAGGAGCCAAAAAAATCCCCACACCTAGGCATGTGTTTACCAATTTGGGCCTTTTGTAACTCCCAAAATTTGAATTTTTTGGGCATTTGTGTTGGAATCTTCCTAGCATGTGGGTTGGAGTAGTGGAATGCAAGGTAGTGGAGGCAATTTTTAGCAAGATATTAAAGATTTGGTAGGAAAAAGAGTAACTAGAGGAATCCCACGCCTAGAGGGGAGAGGTGTTGCTGCTGAGAAAGTGTTGGTTGCAAAGAGAATCCCAGTGCCTAGGGAAGGAGTTTGAACATCAAAAGTATTGAGGAAAAACAAGAAGAAAAGAAGGAATATTGACAGAGAAAAAATCCATGTCATCCAAGGAGGAGTGGGGGAATTTTTTTGTGATGATTTAATGTTGCATGTAGTTGATCTTTGGTGTCTCAAACCTGCTTTGGAATAGTTGAAGGCATTCTTTCCTGTAGGTGTGAATTTTGTGGTGCTTTCCAGGCATTCTTGCCTATAGGATTGAATTTCATTTTACTTGTGGGTTGCTTGTAGCTTTTATTACTATTGTAGCTACATATTCAAATTAAAAATCAGATTTCTCAAATTGTTGGAAGCATATGTTTTTTATTTTAATCTTTGGTTGCAAGTTTACATTTTGAAATTTGAGAAATTTAGCTTGGTTATGGTTTTTTGTTGCAATAATTGACAATCCTATAGGATTCTTAATTGTTAACCTGTATCACATTATTTCCAAATTAGTAATATTAGAAAATAATAGCTAGGTAGAGAATGGTCTAAATATCTTTATCTTTCAAATCTAATGTATATCTCAACATCTTATCAGAATAATTCTCTCCCTTTGTGTTACCAACAAAACATGATGAATGATTGAGCTATCTTGTAAGCCAATACCTTATCATAAGGGACCTTAAGGTATTCATTTTTTATCTTCAAACTTGATTTCTTTTCAAGAGAGATGTGATAATCGGTATCTCATGTATGTTAGCAAATATTTCAAAACACAAAACACACATTAGTAGGACCTAACACAAGAACTCCAATACACATTGCATCATCATATGAGCATGCCATTAGCATTTCATCAACACTTTAAAGACATATTGTAAGAATATGCTTTAAAATTAATTATTGTTTTATATTTTTGAAAAAATAATAGGATTTGACCATAGGAGAACAATACTTGCCTAGAAAGCTCCTCAATAGTGTCCATTGACATCAATATTTTTTAGATGTAGATTCTAGACATAAAGGTGGGCATCTTTCTAAGATAAATTCCAATATAGTTTAGACCTATGAGAGAGGTTCAAATTTGTGTATGGTTCAATTCTATAGGAACACCAATTAGTTCTACAAGCATACAATTGAGCCATAATAACAACTATTAGCCTTATTAGTCCTAGGGAAATTTTTCTTAACATGTTTTATTTTTCTCACTTTGGTGAGTTAATTAGAGACATGATGCCATAATAAAATATTCATTGGCCTTAGAGCTAAGTGCCATTATTTTTTATTTTTTGTATTAAAGATAGTTTACAAAAAGAGATTACATGATACTGATTATAGCAAATAGAAGACCACACAAGGTCACTACTCTAAGCTTATATAAACATTCTCATAGCCAAAAAAATATTAAATTGTTTGGTTTAGCTATCTACTCCAAATAAAAATAAACATCTATATATATATATATATTATGATATATGTATAGCTACAATATGAATTATAATTTCCTGATGTCATTGCATCCATGCATATTCCACCCAATAGTTGGAATGATGTTTGATACGCTGCCCCTTGACCTCACAAATTCAACTATAAAATCTTCTCCTTCATTGACATAAAAGCTTAGTCCATTTTGAGCTCCACAGTCCTTTTTCAAGGTTTCAGTTGAGTGCCTTCTATTTTATTTCATTTGGAAGTCCAAATAACCTCTTAAGAAGGGCATAGTTTCTACTTTATTGAACAAACAATGTTTCCCATATTTAATTTTAGGCTTGTTCTCCTCCATGGTACCGTCTTTTAGAAGCTTCACAAACCTGCCTTTGGACACCTCCATTGTTAATGTGACATGCATAGAAACATTGTGAAACATGAGGCTTTTTATAGAATTAGTAAGTGTCCTCTTTGTGCCTTGGAATTTTTCCTCATTTCTCGCCTTCCATATTACCCATAAAATTTTAGTAGATGAGATAAGCCAAAAAAATTACAATCTTAATTCAAATTATTCATAAAACCAACAAGAATTTATTTCAAATTAATTTCACCTTTATCTCCCCAACTCCCCATATCAACATAGAAAATATTCCATAGTTTCGAGCCTTTGTGTGGCACAAAGAGTTTTGACCAAAATGTTTTCACTCAAAAATATTAGCTTGGTATATAAATTTATAATCAATATTAAAATGTCTATTAATGTGCATAAAATGTTTCAACCCAAATAATTTAGAGCAACCAAGGTTGAAGCTATTTTACTCAAATATAAGCTATACACATAAAATACACTAAAAGTTTCACATTTCATTAATTTCTATAATTTTTAAAATTCAAAACTTATGTCACCTTCACACTCCAAGTTCAGTGTATTTGTATTGGTCATTCCTTTTTAAAAACAAGGCACAATTTGAAATTTTCTCTCAATTATAATGGCAAAATTATATACTTTGTGCTTTTCCCCTTTATTTTGAGCCATTTTTGACAAGTTTATTCCTAATGCAATGGCTAGTATATAATAGAATGCATTGTTTTGTGGAAGTGGACAAATAACCTTCTCATAATAAAAATGATATTTCCTTTGTCCATATTATGGTTGACAAATCTTTCAATAGCAAATTGTGCAAATATTTGCACACCAAACAATACTTACACAAAATGATGTCAATTGAAACCATACCCCTCTTCATCCACGTGTTATAGAAATCAGGGCAAAGAAGTTTCAAACATCATAATCATCAAAACTCAAATCCTCAAATCCAATTCAAATATGTATACGTGATTCACATTTACAAATAAAAATAATAGAAAATAAAATCGTAATTTATTTACAATGTATTTCTTTATAATGGTGCTTTTCATCCCAAACCCCCAAACCCCAAAGCTAATGAAGGTGACACAACAATAATCTATCATAGCTTTCTTCAATACAAAAAGAAAGTTTTTTTTTATATATACAACAGGGGTGTCCACCCAGCGTATATCTTGGGTATATGGGGGAGTTGGGCGAGACCCCCAAACCCCAAAGCTAATGAAGGTGACACAACAATAATCTATCATAGCTTTCTTCAATACAAAAAGAAAGTTTTTTTTTTTATATATATATACAACAGGGGTGTCAACCCAGCCTATATCTTTGGTATATGGGGGAGTTGGGTGAGACCCCCAAACCCCAAAGCTAATGAAGGTGACACAACAATAATCTATCATAGCTTTCTTCAATACAAGAAGAAAGTTTTTTTTTTCATATATACAACATGGGTGTCAACCCAGCCTATATCTTGGGTATATGGGGGAGTTGGGCAAGACTACTAGTCCCCCCACCCACAAGAAATCCCACCTCTTACACCCCTGAGCGGAGTTGAACCCGAGACCAATAAAGAGCAAACACACTACTCAAGCCAACTCTACAAAAAGAAAACTATTTATCTTCAGAAATCTTTCATACCCTTAAAACTTCAATCCCTGTGGAATACAGAATATCAAGGTCTATAATAAACATACTCATAACCTAAAAATTATGTAAATTCCAAAAGCTACATTCCCCTCAGTTACCTAATACCCATGTAAAAACAACACACTTACAACCAGCAAAGGAAATCCTCTTCATCCCTCTGTTTCCATTGCCTCAATTTCCAAACAGTTTACGCACACCCCACATTAATACTGCAGCGCCTGCAAGTATGAGTATATCTGCTAACCCTGGTGCTTCTGGTGGAGCCCGTCTCTCTCGCTCAAACCTCTGATCTTCTCGGCGTGCGGAAACTGGTGGGGGCCGCCTCTCCTGCTCCGATCTCGCCTCCTCTCGGCGTGAGAAAACTGGTGGAGTCCGTCTCTCCTGCGCCGATCTCACCTCCCCTCCACATGAGAAAACCGGTTGAGGCCTGTGGTATTTCTCACTCGCAGAGGGAGAAAGTGTCCCCTTTTTACTTTCTTCCTCTACCATGGATGGTGGGTTCCTCTGCGTTCTCACAGGCCGCTTCGTACGCCATCTTACTCTTGGAAAGTAATCTTCCTTGCCCATTTGCTCTCTTAAATGGGGTTCCGGAGGCGCCCTGAACAGCGGCCTGGAGTAGAGATTAACTTCTATGTTGGAAACACGGGCTTTTCTAAAGAGCCACAGGCGTCTGTTGTCATTCGACCACAGTACACCATTCTCATCTTTGGCCACCTCTATCAGTGGAAAACTGCTCGCCTGGAGTCGATTTGAGCGAAGATCAGTTAAAGCGTCCCGTAGGAGAATTTCCTTTCCATTGCCAAGGTTGAAATGATCTGCAATGGAGTCCTGGGTGAACCTTAGCTTGTTCGGCCTCACCTTCACAGTTTCGTGATCCATAACAACAATGAATCTTCTCCACTGAACTAGTTACAGAATACCTTCAGAGTTTTATCTATATAAATCAAGTATTTTGATCGGAGCGCTCCCTTGAATCACTGTCACATTGAATTTCCAGGTTCTTTCGCATAGTTGATTAAACCGGTGGAAATTGGTACGATGAGCCCACTGAAAAGTTTGATTTGACAATGTTTGCATCCTCCCATTTGCGTTAAAGACTGACGCCCGTCCTGTACCAAAAAAATTATTCAAAGATGGCCATGATTTGTCATTTCAACAACTTTATTATGATAATAAAATATTTTTAACGTTTAAGCAAGAACTTAGCCTTTGTAGATAATGTAGGCTGAGATTTGAAATCATTTAAATGGTTAGTACTTAGTGTATGTATTTGAAAAAATATATTTAAAATAATTTATTAACATTATTATTAACTCAAAAACATTATCTTTTTCTTTTGCTTTTACTTTTACTTTAGTTTAGGTAAGAACAATAATTATTGTACTTGAGTTATATTATAATATTCTAGATGGAGGATAATGTTACAATAAAATAATATTCATCTATAACAAATGAGTATTAATTACTCTCTTGCGACGAAAGAACACTTTGATATTTTAGCTACAACAAAGAAAAAAAACCATATTAAAATGAGACTTTAGTCATACTGAATGCACATTGTACATCAGACTTTCATTGAGATTATTGTTTTCAAAGATGATGTGTTGTTGTGGGTCCCTTGAAAACCAAAATGTATAGTCTCTAATACCTTTCATGTAGTTATTAAGTATAGTTTTAAACAAGTGATGCAACGTGTCGTGTTCCTCCCCACTAGCAAAGTGCTCTTTGGAGTTTTGATTTGAGTGCAGCAAAGAAGACTGAAATGGAATGTGTGAGTAGTTGATTATAGAAACGAAATATAAAGGGTATATTTTGGGTTAAATGTTGAATAAATTTTTAAAAAATATGGCAGTAAACATTGTTAAAAAATTAATAGTATATGTAATTGTTTGTAAATGAATGCAATTTCTTAGTAAGCTTTATTCAAATTATTAGTTGTAGAAGATAGCTACTTGTGGAAGGTAAACTGATTAGAATAGAGTTTGGATTTAGTGTTTAACAAAATTAAGGAAATATGGTACTAAATATTGTTAAAAAACTAATAGTATATGTAATTGTTTGTAAATGAATATAATTTTTTAGTAAGCTTAATTCAAATTAATACTTGTAAAAGAACTAGTTACTTATGTAAGGTAAAATAGAATCAATTGCTTGAGAATGAATATATTTACTTTGTAGTAATTGTAGATTGGTTTAGTAAGGTAATAGTAATTAGTATTTGTAGTTACTAAGGATTGTGTTTGGTAAAGTAATTTACTGCATGGGTAAATAATAAATGCATTTTCAAATTAGTAGATTGGTTTAGTAAGGTATTAGTAATTAGTATTTGTAGTTACTAAGGATTGTGTTTCATAATTTATTGCATGGGTAAATAATAAATGCATTTTCAAATTAGTAAATTATTGAACAAAAATAATTTTTTAAATTAAATAAAATGAAGTTTTTTTCAACAAATAGTAAGTATGGGTAAATAACTTACATGTTGATTAATATAAATTTTCTTTTTTAATATAAATTAAATCATTTGTAATACTAATTTGTATAACTAGGAAATGAACATTGTGTTTTGCAAAATAATTTATACACCGTGGTCAAATATTAGATGCATTTTGAAAATAGAAAATTGATTTAGTAGTGGTAGAAAACCAATTATTGATATTGATTGAAATAAACCAATTGTTTGAGTCTATATTAAGTAGTAGTAAATAATTTTGAAAATAAGTTTTTGTAACTTATATTAAATAAAATTAACTAATTGTTTCACAATATAGCAAGTAGTACTAAATATGTGCTTGTTAGTTTTCCCAAAATTACTTATATTAAATAAAAATAATGAATTGTTTGACAATATAGTAAGTAATACTAAATATGTGGTTGTTAGTTTGCAATAGTCTTTTAAATAAAAATACTAATTTTGTTTTGAATATAAACCTAATTATTACTAAGTATTTAGGAAGAAATGTTACATGTTGATAATTTTTGTAATTGTGTACAATTTTTTGTTTACATGAATAAATTATTTTAATTATTTTTTTATAATTTCAAACTGAAATAGTGTTGAAAAAGAATCTATGAGTAAGATAATTTTTTTTCTAGTAATCAGAAAATATGTTATGATTTGACCAACATCAATGAGTTAAATTTATTGAAAGTCCTAAAAAGTTAATTTCCTTTGCAAATAATATATTTTTTGTAACTTAAAATTTGGTAAATATTAATCCATGACAAATAGGCCATAAAAAATCAATTTAATGCAAATATTCATCAATGAGAGAAAGACCCTAAAAAATCAACTTTAGGGAAATATTAATGAATTTTAGGTTGAGGCTAGTGGTTTGAAGCATTTCCAATTCCTCGTGATCTATAAATGATGGACAATTGTAAGTGGGAATGGTTTTCTATTCCTCAGTGCAGTGGATAGGTTCCAGGCATCAGATGTGTGTGTGGATAGTGAAAATGTTAAGGATGTTACATGTATATGTGTAAGAATATAGACGGGGGAGAATTTTGGTCTTTGGTCAATGCATAAGATTATGGTCTACAAGTTTTGTGATGAAAGTGGAGGCCAAAAGAATGTGATAGAGGTGAGTTATTATTGGATTGTGATGTATTAGAAATTGAATCTACAAGAACTTAGAGTATTTGGTAAAACCTAATTCAGAAGCTTGTAGAAACAGGGAGGATGTGGATAAGTAATTGGCTTGGGCAAGTTTGTGTTAAGTGTGAATGCATTAAGTGCATTTTATTAACATTGTGTTTGCAACAGGAACTATTTTTTGGGATTGGAGTGGAGACAAAGATCTGTAGAGCCGCAAAGACATCTAGTTATTGAAGGAGAGAGTGGAAGGTCAGAGTATGAGATGTTTTTGTATATTTGTTTGCAAGGAATTTTGATTGTTGAAATGTTTATTAAAATTGTACAAATTGTTTGATTTTGTCTAAATTTTGGCCCTAGCAAAAATGTCATTATCAAAGTGTACGTGGACCCATATGGAAAATAGCTAGAAATAGGTAAAAAAATCGACAAGATTTTCAAAAAACTATAGTGACACAGGAACAAGCACAAACAAAACCCAATAGTTGCATAAGATTTCATGAACTAGCTATACATTTATTGATTGTGTAGTGAGAGAGATATCAAGTTTTATAAACATAGAGCCAAGCCATTCACCAGGAGTGCAATTTTTTAGAGTAACGAATATGGAAACGTGCAAGCAAGAGCTAGAAAATCCATAATGTTTTTACCAAACAAGATTAAGCACAAACAAAAGCCAACACTCATATAAGATTTCATGAATTAAGTATTCATGTACAAACATGCGATAGAGTAGGTCAAACAAAACTGTATCAAGTATCAACTTAATTGTTTATGTATGAAATATATTGTTTATGCACGTTTGTATTGCAATGCAAATAAGGGAAATAGAAACACATTATAAGATTTGTGAATAAATTTCATTAGTCAATTAAGCATGAAAAATTGAAATGCAATGCATACAATAGCAAGCTGCACATAAGAACATAGACTATTGTGCAACATATAAAGGGAAAAAATGTCAACTACAAAATGAAAACAACAAAAAGTTGAAAGTTAGAGAACATGAGATGTAGTTATGTAGACGAAAGAACTAGTAACAAAAGCATAAGGAAAAATAATTGTGCATAATTATGGCAGCTTTGTCAGCAAAACAAGACATTGTGAAGGGAAACAAAAGCACACAATGGTTATTTGCAAATATCTAGTGATTAAATCCAAATCTTGTAGGTTTTACTATTAGGCTAGTGCTCATGAAAGCAATGAAGCCACTGTTAATGCATTGTAAGTCTCTACAGTGGAGTGGATCTAAAATAATACTATTGTACACAGCAACAATATACTAGTATTCTAATGCATCAATCAACAAATAAATTTGTTCCAAGTCTATATTTTCACATGTTCACACATAACACTCTTTCCATTCTGACCATCTGTGCACTCTTTTGGCATCCAAAACATGCACAACACAACAAAGCATACACAAGTATTATGATTTGTAGCTGTTCACAATTAATTTAGTACAAGGCATTGGGATTGTTTCATAGGAGAGCCAAATAGATAAAGAATGGTTTGTAAACATAAAAAATATGCTCATAAGTACTAAGTATACAATGTTCCCATAACACAATATATAGTTACATAGATGAAAGTAGTAACAAGGAAAAGATAGAAATAATTGTGCCAAGTTGTGGCAACTTTGCTAGCAAAATGAGACATTTTGAAGCAAAACAAAAGTAGGCAATGGATTTTTGGAAACATCTAGTCATTAAATCCAAATTTTGAAGGCTTTGGTAGTAGGATAGTGTCTATCAAAGCAATCAAGCCACTATTAATGCATTGTAAGTCTCTACAGTGGAGCAAATCTAAAACAATATTTCTCTATATAGGAACCACATACTAGAATTATAATGCATCAATCAATAGAAAAATTTGTTCCAAGTCTATATTCTGACATGTTCACACGTAACACTCCTGCTATTCTCATCATGTGTGCATGCTTCTTAATTATTCTACAAGAAATGCTTTACGTGCCAACAAGTGTACTACTCATTTTTGTTTAAGTAAATTAGGAGGATAGGGGTCTATGTATTTTGGAAAAAATTTAAGAGGTAATAGGTAACAAAATTAATAGCATATTTAACAACAGGTAAGAAAGCTTAGGTAAACTCTTGAATAGAAAATCTAGCAAATGCAATTGTGAACATGTTCCATATTATAAACATGTAACAATAATGTTTAATCTATTTAAACGATGATATAAGAAGCTAAAGTATTGTGTCTAGCATATGATGTATTTCATAATGTGAACATGTAACAGTAGAGTTTGATCTATTTAAATGATAACATAAGAAAGTAAAGTATTGTCTACGCTAGCAATATAGGCAGAAGATCCAACAAGAGAAACATAAACAAAAGAAGGAATGCAGGTTCATCCAAGGGCAGATGGTATTTTACCTGTAATATTTTTTGTATATAATTGTAAACAATATGAGAAGTTTGAAAAGCAACAAGACTACTTGAATCGATATTGCTTTATACCTTGTTGTGGCATATACTCTTTACTCAGTTAAGCATATAGCCTCTATGATAACATTGTTTTGATTAAGAGTGAAATGCCCTTTGGTGACAAAGTCTCGTAGTGAAAATATCACTGCTGACTTTTCCTTGATGTAGTTTTCATATTTAATGTCCTGAAGGATAGGCAAGCGTTGTCGCAGCACATTGCTTCAGATTGAGCAATGGATAGTTTGCTTGTCATCTATTGTGATGATTGCCTTGGGATGAAGTACGTATACATAGCTCACCTCCTTGTTGCAATGAGCAGTTTGTTGCTGGAGTGCACCATAAGTATTGAATTTATATTTGAAACCTAGGTAGAAAGCTTCAAATGGATTTGACAGTGTGTTTGTTGCTTTTAATGTCCCTAAAACCTAAAACATTTGAACATAGATAGTTAGTAGTAATAGTTTGATAAATCATAAATGAAATTGCATAAAGATTTTTGAAGAGTGACCTTAGATGTTGATTGTAGCAAAGCAACTAACTTGTCCAATGTTCTTTTTTTATTCAATTTGCAGATAAACGTTGTCGAACCATGTGAAACATGTTTTTTTGATCCACACTTTTTAAGATATTTTTGAAAAGGAAGGCTAGGGTATTGTTCTTATGTAGGAGTTCCTCTATTTGCAAATATTTCTTTTCATGAGTTGAATGTAGTTGTAGCTGCATGATAATGGCAACTAATGTATCTTACAAAGAAAGTTTATTAAAGCACAAAATGGCATAAAAAAATGTTACAATGGACTAGTGGCATATGTTGGTTGGAATTTTTTACCTATGCTCTATCTGATTCTGTTATACCATCTTTGATATCTATTGCATACTAGCTTTCAAATTTTTCACTACCAACAACCAAAGCACCTATTGTTCCAATTGGATACTGATTTGTTGCTGCTAGTAGCTAGCTAATAGTAGTATCTAGAATGAAATGGTAGTCTATTGAAAAACAAGGCAGGCTTTCAACTATGCTTGTGTCTATCAATATTAGTATACAATCATAGTCCCCTCTATCATAGTCTACCTTAGGAGAAATTTGAAAGCCTGATATTGAAACTCCTATTCCTAGAACTATTTTCTACTCATGTTCTCATACAAGGTATCCACTGATATTTAGTCTAATCATCATTTATGCTTTGAGGTCTGTGAGGCACGTAGAACTTTGCTTGTTCTATTGAATTTGTCCACAATTTTTTTGTAGACAACAAGGACGTCCCCTTGGAATGTGTCACTAGCTTTTTTTGCATTCAATTCTTCAATGGATATAGTCTTCTTGATTTTTGTTCTACAAACAACAAGAGATGTAAAAGTTATATTTAGACAATGCAAAAATGCATGTTACAAGAAAATAGGATAGACTATTTACCATTTTCTTGTGTCTTCCTCCATTTATTGTTCTTGCTCTTGTGGTCCTTTTGTTTGTTCCATGATTTTCCTGCAACCTAGCGATTCAGTATTGCAAAATTTATTGGAATTTTTTTTAGCGATAAATGCTTGTGTATGTTATCATGTTGAACTGATTTAACTAGCGTAGTAGAATTTTAGGAAAATAGGAAAGTGATCAGTCCAATCTACCTCTAATCTATAAATATTGCATACAATTGTCATTGAATTTGACCAACTGTCATTAATCAGTGACTTTTGTACACTATGTGATTTGTTTAACAAGAAATGAATTGTGTTAGTTTGCATGAAATTTTCAAGTGTTATTTTGCTTATGTTTTGCGAACACATGTTGACATTAAAGTCGCCCATAATGTAGAGTATGTTTTTTGTACCTGTGTATGCAATAATAGATTGTAGAATTAAGATGGTTTATTAAATAGAAGTATTGGACCTTGCATAAATATTACAAATATTTTAAGTTTAGTAATGTTCTATAGTATTGTGATTGTGATAGCTTCAATATTAGTAGAGCTGTGTTGTTTTGTTTTTGATAAGAACATATGTTTTTTGGTAAATGTTGTTATGCCATGCATTATGTTCATACCAAAGATATTAAAATATTTAGATAATATACTAGGCTGGAAATCTTGCACATGCACTTCTTGTAAACAAAAAATGTCTGATTGCATTATATCACAGTCATTGACAATGTCATGTACATGTGGATGTAATGAATGAGTGTTCAATGTGCATAGTAGAAATTATGATGCATCGTGTGTACATGTAGCTTGAATATCGAGTTGTCACAGTGCACTTGTCTGCAGACAATGCATCTCGTCATGTACATTGCTCTTAACTTTGAAGTTTTTGATGATTAAAGGTTTTATAAAAAAAATAAGTCTATTGTCCTTGTCCATGATAATGTTGTGTAAGTTAAGTCATGTTGTCTTATGCCTATTGGGTCAAAATCCAAAGCTTGCATTGTTAGTCCTTATGATCGATGAATGGTTCTTGTGCATGCTAGTTGTATTGGGAATTGTTTTCTAATTGTAATTTTCTTGTTTGTTGAAATATTTTGAATAGGTTTAGTAATTCACAATATACCTGAACCCATTCCTTTTCGATGAGATTAGTATAATATTGTGCTAGTTTTGTGCCTTGCTACTGGCCAATTATTGGATCAAAAAATTTAAGCCAAACAATATCAATGTCATTATCTATTGTATATGCTTTAAATGCTCTATCGATCCCATTGACCAGGTGATAGGGAGGTTGGATGAAACAATCACTGTTTCATGCTCTGGGTCTTGCTTGGAAGACTCCTAGGGTGTGTTCACTCCACCACTTGAAACCTATAAGACCTCTTCCTTCTTAGGGTCCCCTGATTTCTCCTTGCCAACCCAACTATCAACTTATATTCTCTTACCAAGTCCACCTTGGTACAATCTTGCTACTCTACCCTTAGCCCTTAATCCACCCTAAAGGCTACAATACTTCCAAATCTTAAACTTAGCTTTGCAGGGGTGTGGAGGTGTTTCTATTCATTGCAATCCATCCAATTTTGGTTCTTGAGGGTCCATTTAACTCCATTCCTTGGTCGCTTCCACCAAACCCTCATTTAGGTCTTGAAAGGCTACTAGCCCTAGGAGCCCCAATTAGGCCTCCTCCAAGAAATCGGGTTAATTCTCTAAATATTTCCAAAGAGCCCCCAATATTTTCTTGGGATTACAGGTTCATATGCACACCTCTCAAATATTTTTGAGGTCTTAGGTCTCCACTGTCCTTACAACACCCTAACTTGAAAATGGGTAAAGATAGGTCTTTCTAGCCCTTTCTTGGCTTCTTTCAAACTGTTAGGTATTCCTCACACCAGTTGTTTTGATGGAGCTTCCTCCTTAATGCTATGTCTTGGAAAGGTACTTACCTACCCTCTCCACATTGTGACTTGTCAGGAAATGGACACCCCTGCAAATCAAGTGCTCGACACACTTTCTGTCTTCCCTAGCCGCACTCTTCCTGGCTCACCTAGGGCAAGACTTCCACAACAACTCCCATGCTCTACAAGACCCTAAACTCTACAATATGTACATACATGTAGTCTAGTCACTGTTCCCAAAGGGCCGTACAATTTGTACAGTGGGAAAGTGAACTAACACTCCATTTTCTCAAAACTGCCTGGTTGAGACTAGCAACAATATGGAAACCAAATTATTTACAAACTAAGCTTAAAACTACACAAAGGAGCTATCTAATGCTACACAAATATTGAAGAATCACTACTCTACATCCTACATAGATTTTAGTGCTATGATCAATCCATCAAAGCAACACTACAATGCAAAAATTAGAAAATTCTCACACAATCACAGTTGCTTCTTCTTGAATTCAAAAAAAATAAAATTCAACAATTTTAAATGCTTCCAACCCTGCTCCAATGCCGAGGCATTCCATAAATAGAACCTCCAATTTAGTTATCACTCCCTTGGGCTCTTCTTGGCTGCTTGAAACTCTAATTGAGCATTATTTTCAAAAATTGAAAAGGAATTTCCTAAAATCCTAAAAGGTCAAAACCTTACTCGTGTAAAAGCCTTAGGCCTATCCATTGGTCAACATGACCTTCATCGGATGATCAACATCCAATCCAAAAATGCCATTAAGGCTTACATCCAAATGAACAAAATTTGCTTGCTTAGTTGTCCTAGACAAGACTGTCCTAGACAACCTATGAGATAACCTATGGGTGCTCCTGCACCATTCTCCCCTCAACCAAACACTAAGGATTGTGGGGAGAGATCAGAGATAAATCAATACCTTGATTCTTGAACTGAGCTTCATCCACCCATGTAGCCTCAAATTCTGGTTTGTCCTTCCATTTGATGAGATGTTCCATGTATTCCTTATACTGGGTAGACTTCTTCACCCTTGATTCCAAGATCCTCTCTGCTTGCATCTTGTCTTTAGGAGGTAAGTCTATGTTACTCACATCCTTCAAGACATCCACACCATTTTGATCCAAATCAGTGACTGGTCCTTTATACCTAATCAAATCAGCCACATTAAACACTGGTGAAATGCCTAAGTCTACAGGTAGCTCCACCTTGTAAGAATTCTTTCCATACTTGGCTAACACCTTACATGGTCCCACTCTCTTCATCTGCAACTTGGTTGATGTTCCTTTCTACAATATAGATTTGTGGAGATGGACCATGACATAGTCTCCTACTACAAATTGGAGATCTTTCCTAGACATATCCACCTTAGCTTTCAGCTTGTGAGTAGCCTCGGTAATTATCTTCTTCACTTGCTCCTGAATCTCCTTCATGGTCTGAGAGAAATCCTCAGCATGGCCGCTCCTATAATCCATAGCTCCTAAATCTCTAAGTTCACACACACCTCTTGGGTGCATTCCATACACTATTTCAAAAGGACTTCTGCCTATGGTCCAATTCACACTGTCATTGTAAGCATATTTAGCTTGTGATATGACCATGTCCCATGTCTGTCCATACTCCTTGGTGAGGCACCTTAGAAGGTTACCTAACACTCTATTTATCACCTCAGTTTGTCCATCTGTCTGAGGATGGTAGGTTGATCCAAAAGACAAGTTAGTACCTAATTTGCTCCATAGAGTTTTCCAAAAATGACTCATAAACTTCACATCCCTATCTGATACAATGCTCAATGGAAATCCATGGATCCTCACAATCTCTTTGAAGAAAAGATGAGCAATATAGCTAGCATCATGGGTGGTCTTGCAAGGAATAAAATGACTCATTTTGCTAAACCTATCTACCACCACATAGACACTATCAAACCATGTGTTAGTCTTAGGGAGTCCTACCACAAAGTCCATGCTAATACATTCCCATGGTCTATTGGGAATGGGTAGAGGTTGATATAAACTTGCATTGATCGCTACCCCCTTGGCTTTCATACAAACTACACACTGCTCCACATACCTTCTAACATCCCTTGGCAACTTGGGCCAATAGTAGAACCTCTGCACTAATTCCATTGTTTTGTTGATACCAAAATGACCACTAAGACTACCATTGTGCTTCTCCTAGATAAGATTCTCTCTCATTGAACCTTTTGGTACACATATATGATTTCCCTTGAACAAAAGTCCACTCTGCAATGTATACTATGAGAATTGACTATGAAAGTGATTCTCAAAATTAGTACATACCTTATATGCCTCTAAGAAGTCTTCATCTTCACCATAGAGATCCTTGAAACTGTCTATCCCAATGCTCTTTATTTGTATCTCTTGCACTGTCAACAACCTCCTACTTAGTGCATCTGTCACCTTGTTCAACTGTCCCTTCTTGTGCTTGATGGTAAAAGTGAAAGCTTGGAGGTATTCCATCAATTTCAAATGTCTATTGCTCAACTTTTCTTGTGTGTTGATGTAGCTAAGTGCTTGGTTATCAGTAAACACCACAAACTCTTTGGGTTGGAGATAATTCCTCCACTTCCTAAGTGACTGTACTAGAGCATATAGTTCTAGGTCATAGGTAGAATACTTTTTCTTAGCTTCATTGAGCTTTTCACTAAAGAAAGCTATAGGCCTGCCTTCTTGGCTTAGTAATCCTCCTACTGCAATTCCACTGGCATCACATTCCATAGTGAATAGCTTATCAAAACTAGGTAACAAAAGGATGGGTTGAGTTGCCACTTCTTGTTTCAGTTTCTCAAAACCTTTCTCAGCTTCAAGAGTCCATTTGAACTTAGTTTTTAATCCACCTTTGATTATGTCAAGTACTGGTGCACATATGCCACTAAAGTTTCTTATAAACTTTATATAAAATTGAGCTAACCCATGAAAACTTCTTACCTCTATCCATGTGCTTGGTGTAGGACAGTTTAGGATAGCTTCCACCTTGCTTGGGTCCATCTTCAATGATCCTTAGGATACTACAAACCCTAAATACACAAGATCTTGTTTGAAGAACTCACATTTTTCTAAGTTGATGGCTAACCTCTCCTCTTGCAACCTTTTAAGAACCAACTCCACATGCTTTAGATGTTCTTTTATTGTCCTACTAAAGATGAGTATATCATCTAGATATACCACCACAAATAACCCTGTGAAGTCCTTAAGTACTTCATTCATGAGCCTCATGAATGTGCTACGGGCATTTGTGAGGCCAAATGGCATCACTTTCCACTCATACAACCCATCAGTTGTCTTAAAAGTTGTCTTCCATTCATCCCCATCTTTGATTCTGATCTGATGGTATCCACTCTTGAGATCCAACTTGGTAAAATACTGAGCTCCTCCAAGACAATCCATAACTCAATCCTAGGAATAGGGAACCTATATCTGATTGTAATTCTATTTATAGCCCTAGAATCAGTGCATAGTCTCCACTTACCACCTTTCTTTGTTGCTAAGACCACTGGTACTGCACATGGACTGATGCTCTTCCTAATTAGTCCTTGGTCTAATAAATCCTGCACTTGTCTAGCTACTTCTAGGTTCTAATCTGGTGCAAGCTTGTATATTGCCTTGTTTGGCAATGAAGCCCCTGGTATGAAGTCAATCTAATGACTGATGGCTCTCTTTAGAGGTAAGGTTGCTGGTGTCCCATCATTGACTATGTCCTTGTACTTCTCAAGCAACTTTTGGACTGCTTCTAGTATGACTATTTTCTCAATCTTATCTTCCTCCTTAGATTGCACCATGACCACATATCCTTCCCCTCCTTGTTGTAGAGTATTGATAAACTCCTTGCCACTACTTAACAAGACACTAGGGGTCTTTGATTATCCTTCTTCCTCATCTGACAGTGACTGCAGTTTGAATGTCTTTTCATCCTTCTTGAATGAGATATTGTTCTCCTTTCCATCATAGATGGATCCTCTATCATATTTCCACTTGAACTACTGTTACTTGCAGCAACTCAATCAACAATATATGGTTACAAGGTTTCCTTCTATTCAATTTTTTGATGGTGCTTTCTAAGGATGCATTCTTGGTAAGCATCCTGAGGAGAAATATGATAAAGTAAAAGCATGGAAGGCTACACAACTATTGGAGTTGGTACACAATGACTTGGTAGGACCATTTCTAGAACCATCTTTCAGCAAGGCTAGATATGTTTTGACATTTATTGATGACTTTTCCAAATACACTTGGGTTTACTTTCTCAAATAAAAGTTTAAGGTCTTTGAGATTTTTCAAAATTTCAAAGCTTTTGCAAAGAAACAATCTGGGCAGTTCATCAAGATTCTGCATACAAATAATGGGGGTAAATATGTTAATCATCAATTTGAATAGTTTTGTGCTTCAGAAGGTATCAACATGCAACATGTAGTTCCATACAGTCCTTAGCAAAATGGTGTCGCAGAACACAAGAATAGGTCCTTAAAAGAGATGGCTAATTGTATGATTCACTCCAAATCTTTGGCACCCCAATACTGGGCAGAGGCCATCAATTGTGCATGCATGTTACATCCAGAACAGAGTTCCTCACAAAGTTGTGAAGGGGGTAACTCCTTTTAAAGCTTGGATTGGTCGAAAACCCATAGTTAAGCACTTTAGAGTGTTTGGCTCTCTTGCATGGGCCCACATTCCAACAGAGAAATGAAAAGGCTATGGATCTATAGAGAAATCCTTTCATATTTGTTGGGTATCCAAATGATGTCAAAGACTATAGGCTTTTCCATCATACCACTCATGAGTTGTTCATTGAGAGGGGTGTTCATTTTGAGAAGAGCCTTTCGAGTTCTTCTCTTACCACTTCTCCCTCCACTATCAAATTAGAGCCCGTGCATTATGGTGATAGTTCGTCAGAGGATCTTAATCCTTCTAATCTTGATGAGGAATCTTCTTCCTCCACTTCATATGGTGACAATGATGATGTGGATTCACATTCTTCTCTTAGTCATCATTTAGAGGGTGATGATTCTCCTCTAGACTCTCCATCCCTTGCACCTCTTTGGGATCATCAGACATTTGAATCAACAGGTGATTGGGTTGGTGATCCATCAGACACTAAAATAACTAGGTCACAATTTCAGAAGGCTCCTCATCTCTTCATTGCTTCAGCTTCTGATCCACAATCTTTTGAGAAGCTTCAAGTATTCTCAAGTGGGATGCTACAATGTAGGAAGAGTTTAATTCCTTAGAGAGGAATCACACATGGGATCTAGTCCCTCTTCCTAAAGGAAGGAAAATTTTGTGATGCAAGTGGATCTATCAGACAAAATTTATAGTAGATCGGTCGATTGATAAGCATAAGGCTCACTTGGTTGCAAAAGGATTCTCCCAGGTTCTCAGGATTAACTACTCTGAGACTTTTGCACCAGTTGCTAAGATGAATTCCATTTGACTTGTCCTTGCTATAGTTGCATCCCATCATTGGGAATTTAATCAGATGGATGTGAAGAGTGTCTTTCTTCATGGTGACCTTTAGGAGGAAATCTACATGGAGCATCCATAGGGGTTCATCCAGGATCCTTCACTTGTGTATCGTGTTCGAAAGTCTCTCTATAGCCTTAAACAAGCTCCTCAATCTTGGTATGCCAAGATGGACTACTTCCTTCTAATAGTTGGGTTCATGCGATGCTATTCTGATCTGAACGTCTACATTATGTAGCAGGATGACACTCTCACATTTCTAGTTCTATATGTTGATGACTTGTTGATCACTGTGAATCACTCATCCACCATCAAGGTGATGGAAACTGCTCTACATAATATATTTTTTATGTCAAACTTGGGTCTCTTGCATTATTTCTTGGGGATTGAGATCACTCAGTCATCTTCGGGTATCTTTATTGGACAACCCCAGTATGCACCTAACATTCTCTCTAGATTTCACATGGTTAACTATAAGCCTACACCGATTCCATTTATTTCAGGGGTCAAACTTGAGGCTAAGTGTTCCTCACCTTTGGTTGATGGAAATTTATACCAACAACTTGTTGGGAGTCTCATCTACTTGACTCATACGAGACCCAAAATTTCATATGTTGTGGGCATGGTCTCTAGATTCATGCAGGAGCCACATGAGTTGCATTAGAAATCAGTTAACTGGATCCTCCACTATATTAAGGGTACTCACACTTATGGGATTCACTATGCACCAAGTGTGGATATTGACTTGGTGGGACATATAAATTCAGATTGGGCAGGTGATTCTCAGGATCACAAGTCTACTTTTTGGTATTGCTTCTCTCTTGGTTCTGGTCTAGTTTGTTGGTTGAGCAAGAAGCAGCCTACAATTTCTCTTTCATCTACAGAGGATGAGTATCGAGAGGCAGTTAATGCCACCATTGAGGATATTTGGCTTGAAAATACTCTCATTGAGTTTTGCATTCCATTCAAAAATCCTACAGTCATCTTTTGTGATAATCAAAGTGCTAGATAGATCTCAAGGAATCCAGTTCATCACTAGAGGACAAAACACATTGAGATACATATGCACCACATTCGGGAGTTAATTCAAGAAGGCACCATTAATCTTAAGTATTTTTCTACATCAGAGCAGACTGTAGAAATATTCACCAAACCCTTGACAAAGATCAAGTTCCTTCATTTATGATCTTTGTTAGGGGTGCGACAGGTGTCTACTTTAGGAGGGTCTTATTAGTCTTTCATTCTACTCTCTCTACTTTGGGGGGGTATTTTCTCTATCTATTTAGGGGGGGCTATTCCTCTTACGGGGGGCTTCTTCTTTTGGGAGGGATCTCTATGTACATGTGTACTTAACATGGCCTCATTTTCCAAGACCCATCTTTTCACCCACCTAAGCTATGCTTAAGGGGGGTGTTAGTGTAGGTTTTCTATTTTCCTTCTGTTAGGGGTATTTATTTTTTCCTACCCATATTATTTAAGCTTTCTTAGGTTTATTTAAAGTGGTTAATATGAGGACATGTGGAAAAATACAATAGTTGTACATGTGTCACTCTCTCCCCACACATGGGTAGTTGAGTTACATATCCTCTTTTGGCTTGTTGTGCCACCTCTCATAACCACTATTCTATTTTTACCTAGGTAGGTTATGGGGTAGTTGGGTTTCTCACCATCTTTTGGCTTTATGTGCCACCTCTCTCTTGTCTTCACTTGAGGAGGTTATGCCACATGTTTATTCATTTACCAAGTAGGTGATAACCTTCCACCTTTTATGGGTAGTAGTATTTAATGCACCTCTTGGATGTATTTTCCCTTATTCTTCTATATATTGAGCACTCTCCTCTCACCTTCACAAGTTCGGCTAGTTTGGTGATTGTTCAGTGAGAGTCACAAGAGTATTCTCAAAATTCTCTTACTTTGTCTCCATTATTCTCTCATTTCATAATTTCTCTTCATTCTACTATTTTGATCTTTGATCATTTTATAATTGGAGTTTCATGTGATCTACAACCAACATCAGATCCTAACTCGATTCTCACTTCTCAATGAATCTAATAGAAATGGGACCATAAATTGAAATTTTAAGAAATAGTATCTCGTTCTAGAAATGGGATCTCATTTCCTAAATAGGATCTCATCTATTTTTTTTAAATAACCTTTTAGGAAATGAGATCTCATTTCTAACAAGATCCCATTTCTAGAACGAGATCCCATTTGTAGAACAAGATCTCATTTCTATAACAAGACCCCATTTCTAGAATTGGATCCTGTTTGTAGAAAATGGGATCTCATTTTTGGCTTGGGGTCTCAAAGAGAAACAAGATCCTATTTCATAAAAAGTGGGATCCCATTTCACTTTTCCTAATTAGGAATTTTTTAATAAGTCTAAAACTCCCATGAGAAGTGGCCTCAACTTCTTTCTTTTACCCTTATTGGCACTTCAGAGTTTATAGAAAAATAATTTTCATATAGTTTTATTTCAAAATTTCAAGGACATAGCAATTTGAAAATAAGTTAAAAATTATTTATTTATTTATAGAGGGTTTGGTATGTTAGATGCATAGGACAACTGAGAGGGGGGATTAGTTGTATACTTTAAAACATTCAAACCCTCAATATCTTTCCAAACCCTAATCAACCATTAAATCCTTAACATGCATTAACATAATGTGAACATGTAAAGCAGTAACACAAACACATCAAACACATAAGAACACTAGATTTACATAGAAAACCCTAGAAGGAAAAAATTGTGGTGAGTATTATCTCACTAATATATGAATTGCAACATCAAATACAATAAGGCTCACTTTTAAGGGCTCACTATCCAAAAAGATAAAGAAAGACTCGTTGTTGGTGGCTCACTACCAAAGGACTAACTGTCCAGAAGAAAGAAGAATAGAAGAAGGGGTGGCTCACTACCAATTTGAACTACTATCAATACATCTCTTATATTTTGAAGGTATAGCTCCACTAAAGCATAAACAACTCATCAAGCAGACTAAAATGTAGACACCTTCTACTCACTACATATAGAAGTTATAGGAATTAAGGCTAGCACTCATATTATCACACTTGATCACATTCCCATATTTCACATCACAAAATCTACACTTAATCCATGGAACTATTCTCCTTGCATTTATACCCTTCACAAACTAAAACAATCTCAATTAGGTCGGCCTAAAAGAAATGTATACACCTCAATTGTGCAACATCAAATAGCTTAGCACCAAACACTTCCACGATGGAAAGAAGTGAAGGAAGACCATTTCAATACTTATTTGGTACCTAAATCTACACTAACACACTTCTCAACACTTCCTGAAACAACAATTATCCTTAGTAATTAGCCCTAGCACACTAGGTCAGCCAAACTTGCACTAGCACTAACAAGTGACCACAAGAACGCCTCTCCAAGTCTAGAAAAATATCTTGAACCACAAAAAAAACATCCAAAACATCTCAAAATATCCCACATCATCAGAATATTCACCATAACTACTACAATCACCTATAACTCAAGAACACCTTCATTATGTGCAACTAGACATACTAGCATAGACATCCAACACACTAGAAATTTTTTGGATCAAATCAACACCTAAAACTTCAAGGGAAGGTAGATACAAATGATATAAGCATGATCCTAGATCTACAACACCAAAAAATTCACTACGAAGAAATGCAAAGCAATCTCATTTCTCCTAGGCACCTTGTTTCACCAGACAAACATATTGTCAAACACATCTTCCATTATATTATGATCTAGAACCTAAAACTTTAGATATAACACCTTTGAACACCTCTAATCATCACATCCAAACCACATGAGCATATATTTAATCATGAAGAAATACAGAGAAAAACATTGAACACCACTCTATCACATTGAACTCAAGCTTTTATTCAAATTTTCTCAAAATCACTTGGAAACCAAATGAACCAACTTCATCAACAACATTACTAACATCTTTGTAACACATCTATAATATGTACAATATGCAACACTTTAAAACTACAACAATCTTCCCAAACACAATTCATGCCAACGACCTCTAAAACTATACTAATGTAGGGCATCAATGACAACACCAGCATGTATTGACATCAATACCAACAATTCCAGGAACATCATCAATACCAATAGTATTCCAAAAATATCTTTATACAAGTGGTTGACATCAATGACAACACCCATGCAAAGCACAAACAACTCAAAATTCCAACATCTCCAAACTTCTAATAATCTCCCCCTTTGTCATTGATGGCAACACCTACTTTTTGAAAAAACCATCAACAACAATACTACAATAAGAAAAAATCCCCTTGAATGGGACAACTCTTTACTCTCCATCCTCTCTCTTCACAAACTTCTTCTCTTGCAACACCAACAACACCTGTATTCTAGATCACTCTCCTCCTTTGCTCCTTAGACAATACCCCCCATATACAAGTTTTTTGACATGTTTTTCGTTCTCCCCTTATGGTTTTTCAACCACTTTAAGTCTCTCCCCCTTTGAAATCAATGGAAAATGGTCATCATTATTTACTCACCCCCTAGAACCATAAAACAACTCTTTTAATTTCCTCTACGCTCACTTTCTTGCACACTCCCCCTTAGGAGCACATAATATGCTCTATCTGATTGCACCATCCAACAACCAATACTATCTACTCTTCCTGAGAGGTAGCCTTCAACATCAATCCAAAACCAAGAATTTATCTTAAAATGCTTCCTAGATAGATCATCACACACTTATGCATCTAGTTGAAAGGAGGGGCAATGACCCCTAACTTCTCCCAGAGATACTCAAAAGTATATTTTGAAAGAACCTTTGTGAAAATATTAGGAACCTTAAACATAGTAAGCACATACTCCAACTTTCTCTCTCAAGAAATGATACTAGATTGAGATATGTTTTGTTCTTGAATACATTTCCAAGTTCTTTGAAATATGACCATCATTTTTGTGCCTTTCACACACATCCTAATTTTATTCTAGAATAATGTGGATCACTCTTCTTTATTTCTCATTTATTATCTTTTTCTCCTAGTTTCTCTTATTCCCTCCCTTGATCATGGATAATGTGTTTCAAAGTTAAATGATGGATAAACTTCATGTGATCCAAAATCTATGTCACTTGCAAGTTGGTTGGACCATTTTCTATAAAATGTTTCAATTAAATATGATTTTTCATAAATGCAAACTTATTAGAAGCTAAATTGGATATCTAGAATTGATGTCCCAACCTCTTGAGGTCCTTGCATTTCCCAAAAGCTTCAATTTAGTGCTTAAAATATTCCAAATTATAAGGAATTTGATTTAATGGAATTTCAATGTGCTATCAAAAATCTATTTCATTACTAGGTAAACCTTAAAATGTATGGTTTTTTCCAATAAAATATTCCTATATTTAGTAGGAATGTCAAACTCTTAAATGTTTTTTTTTTATAGAATCTTGAGGGACATCCAAATGTTCATCTCCTTAGAGTGACATCCTAACCTCCTTTGGATCCCTATAAAGTCTTTTGGGCCTAAAGTGGAAAATTTTGTTGACGTCCAATTAGTAGATAGAATCCAACTCTTGTAATATAATTTTTGGACCTCTCCTCTTGTCCTATACAAAATATCCAAAAAAGGGATCTTCAACATGGTCCATTTTTCTTTGCACATACTTTTAATTGACAAATAAACATTGAATATTATATCCATATTATCCTAATGTTTGGTCTATCCCTATGAAACACTTTGAAGGGTTAAAGTAATCTTTGGGAAAAATATTTGTATGCAATATTTCATTCAAAATATGGAAGAAGGAGCTTAGTCCACCATTAGTGAGATGGATATTTTCAACTCATAGAATAACCTCCATACTAATCCAAACCTTCAAAATTGTATATTGAACATAGGATTTCCTATTCCCTACATGTCACATTTTCGTGCACCACTCCTCTGTGATAGACATTCAAAAGATATAGTATTGTTTATAAAATTTTATATAAACTAATAGATCTTGATTAGGATGGTTTCTTCCTTGATAAAAGGAAATGCATTTTTTTTAGATATTTGGATGTTCTTTCTTTAGACCAATATTTGGATAAATTATATTTTCAACCTAAGGATTAGTTAATTTCATTCAAAACTATGGATTGAATTTGTTGAGACCTAGACATTCTATAATATTGCAACTTATGTATTACTTCATTTCATATTATCCACTTAGCTAGTTTGGATATTTTGTGTTGAAGAGATATTCTTACATTTGAATATGCTATGTTTTATTTAATTTTTTCTAGTTGCATTTATTCAAAATTTGTATTATAGATGTTGGATACGATAATTAGTTCAGTGAATCTCATGTTCAGACCATTTCCTACTTGCTAACTATAAGCTTTCCTTGTGTGGTTAGTACATGAGCATTTTCATTTCATTTTATGGAGTCTTTTGTTAAACTACACTAGAATTTATTGTTTGGTAAGTCTTACTCTGTGATATGGAATTCCTCTAAAGATATCACTTTTATAATGATAATATAATTTTATTGGTTAAGAAAGAGGTAGTTAAATTAGAATTTATCTACTTATGCATTCAAAAAGTTACAATGGAAGTTCAAAATTTGGATCTCTCTTTACCCTTCTCTTCCTCTCCCTATCTTTCATACATTTTTATAACCGATGGCTAGCTTAGGAACAAACATCACCAACATTGTATATTTGGTTGATACATATTATTTCCAATAGTAGAATAATTTCTAGATTGGTAATATTAAAAAATAATTTATAGGTTAAGAATGGTGTAAATGTCTATATCTTTCAAATCTAACCCATATTTCAAGATTCTATTAGAATAATTGTGTAAGTCCCTTTGTGTTACCAACAAAAAATGATAAATAAGTGAGTTATACTATAGGCCAAGACTTAATCATAAGGGAACTTTTATTAGTCATTTTCCATATTGAAACTTAATTTCCTTTCAAGATAGATGAGGTGCTCAGTATTTCATCTAAGTTGGAAAATGTTTCAAAACACCTATTAGCAGGACCTAACACAAGAACCCCATTACACATTGCATCATCATATGAGCATGCCATTAGCATGTTCCATAAAAATTAAAAGAAATTGCAAAAATATTTTTTAAATTTAATTATTGTTGTATTTTTTGGAAAAATGATAGGGTTTGACCATAAGAGAACAATACGTACCTTGCAAGCTCCTCAATAGTGTTTATTGGCATCTTTGTTTTCTAAATGTAGATTATAGACATCAACTTGAATATATTTCTAAGATTAATTTCGGCATAATTTAGATTTATGAGAAGTATTCAAATTTTTAGGGTTCAACTCTTTACCTTATTAGTTCTTCAAGCACAAAAGTGAGCTAGAATAAAAAAGATTAGTTTTATTAGTCCTACGGTAGTTTCCAAACATGTTTATTTTTCTAACACTTTGGTGAGAGAATTAGAGATGCATTGTCACAATCAAATCTTCATTGAACTTAAAGCTAAATCGCATTATATTTTAATCAAATTTAAAGTAATTATTTTAGTAACTTAATTAGTCTCAACTCTTTAATATAGATGTATTTACTAATTTATCACTTTACTTAGATATTTACACTCTATTAGTTAGATAGAAAGTTATTTATTTTTCTTCTGAATCTTAAAATGATAAAAATTAAATGCTAAAACAACCCTATTTAACTTTCTTGCATAAAAATCTCATATATCAAAAACTATTTTATTTTATTTATCTTACATCCTAACAAACTTGAAATGGGATCACAATTTTATTGCATACATGTAGTTGGTGAAATTTAGAGTTATGGTGCACTTTGGACCAACAAAATAATTTCTAGCTCCTATGTGACAAAATTTTTTAACCAAAATTCTTTCACTAAAAAATATTAGCTTAATATAAATTTAAAATTAAAATTAATGTTCTATTAATTTTTAAAAAATGTTTCAACCCAAAAAATTTAAGGTGGATAAGGTTGAATCACTCAAAACTATTTAAGTGGAAACCTAACCCCTCCTTTGAAATAAATTCAATAAAAAATGAATCTCAACTCTAGTTTCTCCAATTAAGATTACTTCTATAAAAATATTAAAATATCTTTTCATAATGTTTTGAGCCAAAAATTTAACTATATATATAGTTTATTATAATTTTTTAAATTTACTACAATTCATTATAATGAAATATGAACACAATTAGAAATTAAAAAAATATGTAACAAATTAGAGAAAAGAATCCTCTTTAAAAGAGTATTTTTAATATGATAAAAAAAATAGTTTAAAGGTTATTTCCATCAAAATTATGATATTTTGAGTAAATTAAGTTTTTCTCTATACATTAGATTTTCAAGTTATCTAAGTGAAAAATAATAATAAAATTGTTATATTTGTTGTTATTTCTCATCAGCCTCACTTTTTTTTTAATAATTAAAATATTCTTTGAAATTAATAAAAAAGGCTATATACAATTAAGTTTTAAGAAATTAAAAGAACTATAGACATAAAATACACTAAAAGTTTCACATTTCAATAGTTAATATCATTTTTTAAAATTCAAAACATATGTATCACCTTAGACACAAGAAATTGAAACAATATATTTGTGTAGGTCATTTAAGAAAAATGAAACGCAGTCGTGAAAATAAATACTTTGCATTTTTCTCTTTTACTTTGAGTCATTTTTGACAAGGTTATTCCCAATGCAATGACTAGTATAAAATAGTATGTACTATTGTGTGAAAAATAATCTAATCTTATAAAAGACATGGTATTTTCCTTGTCCATACTAGGATTGAGAAACTTTTTGGTAGTAAATTGTGCAATTATTTTCACATCAAACAATACTTATACAAAACGACGTCAATTGAAACCATACCCATCTTGAAACATGTGTCACAAACATCAAGACAAAGAAGTTTCAAACATCATAATCAACAAAGTTCAAATCCTCAACCTAAATTCAAATCTGCATATACAATTCAAATTTACAAATGCAAAAATTCATTCTACAACCACATAAATAGGCCAAAATAATGAAAAATATATTTTTTAATTTAATTATAATTTATTTATTTACAATGGTGCTTTTCATCCAAGCCCCAAAACTAGTGAAGGTCTGAGAACACTAATATATCAATAAATACAAAATACAAAACAAAACATGTCTTAAGAAACGTCTCATGCACTTAGAAATTCAAGATGTCTCTTGAATACAAAACATCAAGGTCTATAATAAGCCAACTTACAACTAAAAATTATGTTAATTCCAAAACTTACTTTCCCCTCGCTTGGGTAACCAACACTTACAGTAAGCAAAGGAAATCATCTTCCTCGCCCTATTTCAGTTGCCTCAAACTCCAAACATTTTACGCACACCCCATACTAACACTTGCACCCCAATGAGGTGCAATACTTACGCCGATAGGCTGAGTCCACATTATTTACGATTGTGAAAAGCAATGGAGGGTGTGAAGAAAGCAATGATCTATCTCACCTATCCCTCTCTACCTCTTCCCTTCACTCCCTCCCATCCTTCCCTGATCCTGATTGTTTTCCTCCTCCTTATTCACCATCACTCTCTCCTTGTTCTGTCCTATCTCTATCTCACTTATCCCTATCTCCTCCTCTGTCCCTTTACCCTTCCTCTCTCTCTCTCTCTCTCTCTCTCTCTCTCTCTCCTTCACTCTCTACTTTACCCTCCTCTCCAATTCATTCCAAAACCAACACTTCCTATACAACTTTAGTTATATACCTCAGTGATTATTGCGCCCAGCATATGCCCGCATGTGAAGTCTTCAAGGCTTGGTGAATGCTTCCTGCATTACCTTTCACATCACGAAGACAAATAGGAGTGTACAACACGCCACGTAATAGATCCTCGTGGGGTTCCTGGTGGGATTTCCAGCAGTAAAGGAGATCCCCGACACTAAAGGAGATCCCGATGGGATTCCCCACATAATATCCTATCAACTAATTATTTTTATAGTATATAAAAGTTATCTTGTAGTTAAATAGTTATTTTATTTATTATATTAATTTTATTTTTATTAAAAATTTATTATATTATTTTATTTAAAGAATCATTTTTATTTTATTTTGTATATAAATTATTTTATTTTATTTTATTTATTATATAAATTATTATTTATTTTATTTATTATATAAATTATTATTTATTTTATTTATTATATTAAATTATTTTATATTTATTTTTATAGTATATATATATAAGTTATTTTCTAGTTAAATAGTTATTTTATTTATTATATAAATTTAATTTTTATTAATAATTTACTATATTTAAAGAATCATTTTTATTTTATTTTTATTTATTATATAAATTATTATTTATTTTATTTATTATGTAAATTATTTTATTTATTTTTATTTGTTTTTATTTATTTTTATAGGATATATAAGTTATTTTGTAGTTAAATAGTTATTTTATTTATTATATATTTTTTTATTAAAAATTGATTTTTAAAGAATCATTTTTGTTTTATTTATTATATAAATTATTTTATTTATTTTTATTTGTTTTTATTTATTTTTTCATATATCATTTTCATCCTTACTCGAATTAGTATTTGAATTAGAAAGATATGTTCTAAGCATTTGTATAATGAGAGCAATAATGTGTCTATATATATGTTTGTAATGTGAGCATGATCACAATGAAAATAATCTTTTCTTTTAAGTGGTAGTGTTCACATCTTTGACAATATGTTCTTCAATTTCATTTACAAGCATTATATTATTTAACCTAAGACATAATCCAAATATAAGGTGATGGTGGAAACCTCGACACACAAGGAAAAAATAAAATAAATAATAAAAACAATTAAATCCAAATAATGTTTAAATATAATATGAAAATAAAATGTTAAAAATAAAAATTAAAAAGTAAATTTTTTTTTCTAAACCTCACACAATAACAACTAATCATTTACTATTTTGGATTCTAATTAAAAAACTTACATCATCTGAATATCTTTTCCATATTTTATCTCTCCTTTTCACAAACTTAAAACAAGTGGGACCTAGCCTATAAACAGGTGCTGCGTAGTGAAACCTGTTTAAGTAGACAAGTAATAATTGCTTTCCTCGTATAATCTACTCTCCAATTTGCATTGAAGAAAAACGTGCAGTGGATAAACTAATATAAAATCCCCTTGATAAATCGGTGGCAAACGGTTGTACACAAGTGCAATTGCCGGGCGCCACCGGGGTTTCCGGCATCAGACTGCTGGAAATCCCGGTGGGGTTCCCCCAGTATAATAGTCTATCGGCTAATTAATGTAGTTACGGCCTCAGCCGCGCCCGCCACAGCTACTAATACCTCTTCTAACCCGGCCGTTTCTGAGCTGGTAGCCGGTCTCCCTCGCTCAGACCTCATATCTTCTTGGCGTGAGGAAACTAGTGGAGCCCGTCTCTCCTGCTCTGTTCTCACCTCCTCTCTGCGTGAGGAAACTGGAGGAACCCATCTCTCCTGCTGCGATCTCGCCTCCTCTTGGGGTGAGGAAATTGGTGGGGCCCATCTCACCTGCTGCGATCTCGCCTCCTCTTGGGGTGAGGAAATTGGTGGGGCCCATCTCACCTGCTGCGATCTCGCCTCCTCTCGGAATGAGGAAACTGGTGGAGCTCGTCTCTCCTGTTCCGATCTCACCTCCTCTCGACGTGAGAAAACTGGTAGAGAGAAAACTGGTGGGGCTCGTCTCTCCTGCTCCGATCTCACCTCCTCTCGGTATGAGAAAACTGGTGGGGCCTGTCCCTCTTCCGCCGACCTCACCTCCTCTTGACATGAGAAAATCGTTGGAGGCTCGTGGTGTTCAGGCGCTGCCCTTTTACTTTCTTGCTCTACCTTAGATGGTCGGTTCCTTCGTGTTCTTGTAGGCCGCTTCTCACGCCATCTTACTCTTGGAAAGTAATCTTCCCTGCCCATTTGCTCTCTTAAATGGGGTTAGGGAGGTGCCCTGAACTGTGGCCTGGCATAGAGATTCACTTCTATGATGGAAACACAGACTTTTCTAAAGAGCCACAGGCGTCTGTTGTCATTCGACCATAGTACATCATTCTCATCTATGGCAACCTCTATCAGTGGAAAATTGCTCGCATGGAGTCGATTTGAGCGGAGGTCCCTTAAAGCGTCCCCTAGGAGAAATTCCTTTCCATTGCCAAGCTTGAAATGATCTGCAATGGAGTCCTGAGTGAACCTTAGCTGGTTCGGCCTCACCTTCACAGTTTCGTGATCCATAGTAACAATGAATCTCCTTCACTGATCGACTTACAGAACACCTACATACTTCGAATGACCTTGGTTTCCCCTATATAAATCAAGTACCTGGTCGCAGTGCTCCCTTAATTCACTATTACATCGAATTTGCAGCTTCTTTCTCACGATTGATCAGAGAACAAGTTAGTGGAGAATGGTAAGAGGAACCCCACTACAAAGTTTGATTCACAATGTTTGCTTTAAGGAGAATGACGCCTGTGCTCTAGCAAAAAAAAAATTCAAAGATGATAATGAGTCATTTCAACTTTTATTATGATAATAAAATATTTTTACCTTTATGCAAGCAACCTTATGATATAAGTTAGGTTTAAATAACTTAAAATGGTTATTACTCAAGGAGTATTTATCAAATTATAATTCTTATTTAAAATAAATATTTAATTTTTTTTAAAAATAATAGCATTTCTATTAATTTAAAAAAAAATAAAAAATTGTTTTCTCTGCAATTTATTCAGCAACAACAATTATTGTAGTTGATAATAATTACTAGTTATATTATAATATTCTAAACGAAGGATGATGATATAATAAACTTTACAAATAAATATTTTGTCTATTGTAAATAGTATTTGTCTATACAAAATTAGTATTAGGTACTTATCTCATATGATGAAGTCCACTTTAATATTTCAGCCACAACAAAGCACAAACTTTTTGAATTCAGAACAATAATCTAATCATCATAAATCCATGTTGTACAAGAGAATTTAATATAGATTATTGTTTTATAATATAATGTGTTCTTGTGGGTCCTCTAAAAACAAAGTCTATAGCCTCTAACACCTTGATTTAGTTATTAAGTTTAAATTATTTTCATGGATAAAATGGCCATAAATTTGATAGGCCAAAATAATAATTGTTAATAATAAAAAAGATTTATAAGTTACATGAATAGTGTAGTATGAGAGGATGTCAGAATTTTAAATTCTTTAGTATAATTAAGACTTAGAATATATTGAGCTATCACTACTCTATAATTGCTCCAATTATTTTAATCAATAGTCTAACTCTTCTATGATTGTCTAAGATAGTAGGATGATGAACAAAATTCTCACTCTTGCTAGAGTTCTCACACTTTAGGGTGACTCTAGGTTGTACTCATTTCATCTCACTCTTGTGTGTATGCTTTCCTTGCATGATTTCATCTCTATTTTTCATGTTTCTTTCATGTTGCATCGTATTGAACAAGTTTGAACATAAAATGCATCCATCTAAGATATTGTAATATTATTTTAAAGGTTGATAGTTAAGTGGACATATTGATATTCATTCTTTGTGATCACCAAAAATAAATTGGACTAGAAGATCTATATGAAAGTTTAGAAAAATAATAATTAAAAGATAAATCAAGATATAGCTTGAAAAAACCTAGGCTTCAAAGAAAACTCAATGCATTGATCTCAATATAACAAGATTATAATAAATGCAAAGTTTAATTTCTCTTAATAAGATATATGAGACATCTAAACTCACTACACAATGAGACTTTCCTCACTAATTGAATAACCCTAATCCATGTGCAATCTTTATAGGTAGATCACTATAGGAAACCACTATGGTGTATTATAAATCACTTGGCATAAACCCATGAGCCAACTAACTACCTTGAAAACATGTAAAATATACATCATATTCTTAACATTTATAAAAGAGTGTATAGTTCATAAGCAGTGTAAAACATGTAAAATATATAACATATTCCTAACAATCATAAGGGTAAAAGCATGAAAATAAAAGACACAAAAAAATTAAAAGTGTATTTGTTTGGAAATCAGTTAAAATTAAAATTGGACAAGTAATTTCAGATAGGTACACTCAAAAATTAAAGATATGACAAGAACGAGAATTGTAATACTCTAAATTTAGTTTTTAATTATTTATTTTAAATGGTTAAGGTTAAGAGACTAAAATATTGATCACACACAAAAGTGTTCTTGTTTTCATCATTGAAACATAACATAGTGTTTGGCATGATCCCTCTATATTATGTTTCTTGACTCATTTTTTAAAATTAATTAGCCGATAGACTATTCTAAGTGGGAAATCCTATGGAATTGTCTATTGTCTGATGCGAGGAGTGGGATGACTCTTTTCAAGACTAAATACGATGGGAATTTTTGCTATGTGAAACTAAAGATAAGATTGATATGCTGGAAATAGGAATGATATGATGGAGAAAAAGTAGTTTTATGTTTTATTTAGATTTTTGTTTTAATAAAACAACAGCTTTTACTGCAGTTTGCATGCTGCTTTTAATAAAACAATGGACAATTATTTTTTGGTTTGATCTCCTCCATACCGTGAGGAGACAACTTTTGAAATGATGGGCATTTTTGTTGTGTGAAACTGAAGAGTGAAGATGACTTTTCCAGACAAAAAACGATGGGCATTTTTGTTGAAGATAAGATTGATGTGCTAGAAATAGGAATGATATGATAGAGAAAAAATAGTTTTATGTTTTCTTTAGATTTCTGTTTTAATAAAACAAAAGCTTTTACTGCATTTTTGCATGTTGCTTCTAATAAAACGATGGGAATTTATTTTTTGGTTTGATCTCCTCCATACCTTGAGGAGACAACTTGGAGTAAATAGGAATGGTCCCAGACATTGACAAGCATGGCCTCACGCCTCTTTCACCATCGGCCAAATATTGCAGGAGAAGGACAAGAAGAATGGTGTGAGTCAGGCCTAGAATTTGACTGTCACCCATACCTGTCATATGAAAATCTTATGACGGTTTGGTCATTTGAATGCCTGTCAAAAAAATTGTTTATTTATGAATTTTTATATAAAATCTTTTATAAATGCAATATCTTGAAAAATCATAAAACAATGATAATTATTAGTTATAAATATAAAAATCTACTGTTATAATTAACAATTAACAAAAGTTTCTAAGTTCATATTAAAAACAAATCTTGTTAAATATATTCTAAAAGATAAAAAATAATTATATTCTATTTTAAAAAGATTCTAAATTAATATATAATTTTATAATAATATTATAAATTATCACATATATTAATATAAAAAAATGATAACTATTATAAAAATGTCAAAGTTTCTAAATTCATATTAGAAAATATTCAAAAAAGTTATTTCTATTCAAAATTAATTTATCTTTTTATAATAAAAATTATATATATTATAAATTAAAATACTATATTATGTTTTGCTTATATTAATTTTTTACGGTTTAGTAAAAATATAGCAAGTCAAACTATAAGGTCTAATCAATTCTATAGTTGTAATATACGGTCTAAAATTGGAAAAACGGTCAAATAGACCATCAAATTCCAGGCCTGGTGTGAGTGTAGAACTCCATTCACGTGGGAAGTTTTTTGTTGTCTGACGGAAGATAGTCTGAGTTGCATCTGCTACCATGGGTTCAATTTGCGATTTCTACTCAGCTTATTGCAGGCGTTTTTGTATTAAATCCCTGGGCGTCACTTTTATAAGCAGCAAACCCTTATTTAAATCGAGATTTTTGAAGGAGATTGGACAACAATCGAAGGACGCGACCTCCTGCTTGAAAAACGTCATCTGTAGCTGCTGGATGCAAGGTCGTGGTTGGTTTTGAGGGCCTTTCGAAGATGTGGGGAGTTTCCAGGTTGGGCGCCATTCATCCTTGTTGAATGTTGAATCGAGTATTTTGTGGGAGTTTGCAGGTCGTTCTTTTGTTGCAAAATATATAACAAACTAATTGAGCTATGTTACCAGATGTTGGAGCTTTATTATATGCAATAGCTTAGCCAATAGACTCTGGAATAACTAACATTAGGCTGAAAGGCTTTTGGGAATTCGTTATTCACAATGCTTTTGTCTTTTTCCTTTTTCTGACAAAGCAACAATGGTGTTCTGTACCGGCCTGCGAGTGAATATTTACCAATGATGGACAAGGTATGAGCTAACTTTATTCTTTTTAGTTTTATAGACACTGCTCAATATCATATGTAGAGAGGTGAAATGAAATGATTCCTACTAGCATGTCAAATTTTAGTCTCATTACCAAGATTTATGTTGCAATCCTTTACCCTTTTACTGGAAGATGTTTAGTTGTAACTTATAACCCTGAACCAAATTTAGAGAAACGGAGATCCTTTCTTCCTTGCTCACACCATGCACAAAATTATAAGTTTATTGTGATTGTTTATATTGTAATACAAATTATAGCAGATGCTTCAAATACCCACTATGGTTTAGATGCGTATTTTTTAAAAAGCATTTAGATGGAATTTGTAAGTTTTCAAGAACTGTCTGAATCCTATGAGATTTTGTTAGTGTTACTGTTAATGTTTTGTATTGAATCATACCCTTTTAGCAATGTCTCTATGCTTCCCAGGATCTCATCACGTTAGAATCTTACTGGTTGTTTGCTCATGCAGATCTTTGCATCATTGGTGGAGAAGACAAAGAGAATTAATGGAGCCATGGTTGAAAACAACAAATTCTGTGTTTTTGTCCATTATCGCAATGTTGAACAGAAGGTAGGTTTGGTCATGTAAGTTCTTTTGTTTCCAATATATACCTGGTAACACTAATTAGCAAGAATTATTTATAATGAAAGGAAATTCATGGTGCATGTGAACTACCTTAAGTGAGAAGCACAAGGATGCTTATGCTTTGCAAATTGTTTTGATGCAGAGTTGGACTGCATTTAAAGAGCAAATATTCAGTGTACTGAAAGAGCACCATGGATTCGCTTAACCGAAGGAAAAATGGTAAGCCTTTTAGAAGCACAGACTATCTTGTGCTTTACAATGAAATATTAGAGTGGTGACAAAATTCACATGTATTCATACCGAGAGTTGCTTTCATGTAGGTTATAGAGCTTTTCCCACCAATCAAATGGGATAAGGGAAAGGCCCTTGAATTTTTACTAGTCACTTGGTGAGTTATTTTCCAAAGATCTGCTAAATGTCATATCTTTATTGTTTTGAAATTGTATCAGAGTACTTGAGGGCTTTTGGCTTCTTCTTCCATTGAATAGATTTTTGAAATTTTATTAACCTGTAACGGTTTTTAGCAAGAAACTGGACAGTTGCTTCTCCCGTGCAAGGACCTCTCTTATCTCACATTGCTGATTCTTTGCAAGATTAGCAGATTGTAATAATGTACTACCTTTGTATATAGGAGACGATCATACAGATGAAGATGCTTTTAAGGTAAGATGTTCCCAAGGATGAAATTTCAATTTTGTGCCATTGAAATAAAAGCTTGAAACATATCTTTGAACTTGTGAATGTGACAGCCTGATAGGTTTTAGTAGCATGGTGTTCAGTTTGATGATAAATGTACAAAGCTCTTTCTCATGTATTTTGAGACATTTTATTGGCATACTACATGTGGTTATCCCAAGTACTAAAAATTCTCTTCAATTTGATAGGTACTGAGAGACAGAGGTCAAGGTTTTGGGATTCTCGTCTCTGATGCCCCAAAGAAACAAGTGCAAACTATTCTCTTAAGAAATGATATGAGGTATTACAATATACTCTGTGAAAGGGATAGGTTTTGTTTTGTATTGATTTTATGTGTTTTCTTTCACTTAATGTGAAAGTAGCACACTCCCTTTTGAATATTTTTGAATGATCAGAGTTTTGAAAACTCTTTAGTAGATATTAGTACTCTTGCCCTTCCATTTTCAGAAATCTTCATTGATGATAATTTTATATGCATGCCTTGTAGGTTATGAAAATTTTGCAACGCCTCAGTCAGTGGAAGCAGCAAATGCCAAAGCGGGCTCGGATGTCTAAAGTATAAATGGTCATTCTAAATCTACTACACAAGTCTGGATCTCAGAATGGACAGTGTGCATAGAGAGCCCCCTAATTAAGGGTAGTTTTATAATGATCACCAATATTTGTGTAATACGTCATCATTTTGTATTTCAAATTAAAGTTTCTGATAAATCTGCCCGGTTGCTTTTGTAATTGAGGAATGCTTCAATTCAATTAACCTGGCAAGTTCTGGTGATTTTCTTCACCACTTTGTATTCAGAAATGTTAAATTGTGAAAAGAAAAAAGAATGGCAGTCCCAATTGCGAGAGCAATGGCGATCTGCCTAATTTTGTCACGAAACATATTCAATTTTTGAAAAGGAAATGTAAAAGCTCTCTTAAGAACTATTCCACGATTTTCTATTATTGTTTTGGTGTCTTAGAATGGATTGTGATGAATCATTCAAGTCTGAGTGGGAGAGAAAGAGACGGGGCAGGAGAGTGATTGGGGGAGAAAAATGTGAAGAGGTAGAAGGGGCAAAATGTGAGTAGCAGAGGCAGTGAGGAAGGGAAAAATGGGAGGAGAAAGGGTTGTATACGCTATTATGCACATATGGGTCTATTGAAAGGGCTTTAGAAACTTTCAAGAAGATGCAAATGGGTTCATCATCTCCCGTCATTTATTTCCCTGGCGGTTTTTTTTTTTTGCCGTTCCTTCCTGCCTCCCACGCTGCTGCTGGTATCCACTCCTCCAAACTCTTCCTCACTGGTAATACTTCTTGCTCAAATTTGGTGAGTTCTACTATTGTCACCCCTTCCCATGGTGTTTAAAGTGTTTGAATTACAAGTTTATGTGGGTAAGTAACTAAATAGCATACCGATTTAAATAAAGTTCCATTTGTTCATATTCAAATCTTCCCGCATCCCATCATCAATTGACTTCTGTTATAAATAGTTAGTGTACAGAAATACAATTTACATTTTCTTGCACTTTTTTCCCCTGCCCTATATTTCCAGAGTATATCTTGCTATCGGCATAACCATTGCACCTCGTTGAGGTGCAAGTGCTAGTTTGTATAAATAAAACTAGGATTTAATAATAAAAGATGTGTATTTATATTTTTTTAATATTTTTTTGAAGTGGATGCATCTTAAAAATTACATCACTAAGAATGCACAAAACATAAATTACAAAAATAAAATTTGGATAAATGCATCAAAACTTATAAAGAAAAATCAATACATATGTATTGAGTAATATAAAGACACTTCAAATAATAAAAATAAATACTTTAACTTATTCAAAATATTTTTTAAAATGGCTATTTAGAAGCTAATAAGTAACTCATTATTTTTGTGGTAGTTTCATCAATCTTCTGTTATAAAAGGAATGAATATATAACTATGTCAAAAGTTTTAAAATGTTAAGAAAAATAATAATTATGAGGCATCATAGAGGTCTAATCCTTAGGTTTAGTCATCCAAGCCTAAACTTGGGTGGAACCAAATTTTGAATAAATAATGTGCTCACATTATGTTCATCACATACAAGATGAATGAGACAAAATATGATCCCTTACTACAAGTGGGCACATATAACTTTGTACATGATTTGTAAATTGTAATTTGGTCTTTCTCTCCACTTTCCCTATCTCTATTTATCTTTCCCTCTTTATATATATTCATCTATATTTCTATATTTATCTATCTTCATCCCTCTCTATTTCTATCTATTCATCTCTTTATCTCTCCTCGCTATATCTCTCTATCTCTCCTTCTCTATGTATTCATCCCTTCCTTTCTCTCTCCCCCGCTCCCTCTCTATCTTTATCTCTCCCTCTATCTCCATTTATTTGTCTCACCCTCTCTCCCTTTCTTCCCCCTCTCTCCACCACTATCCCTCTCTATCTACCTCTATATCTCTACATCTCTCTATCTATATCTCTCCCCTTTTTCTTCTATCCTTCTATACCTCTCCCCTCTCTATCTCTATATTTATACCTCACCCCTCTTTATATATATATATATATATATATTTCTCCCTTTGTATATCTCTCTTACTCTCTCTCTCTATGTCACCCTCTATCTCTCCTCCACCACCCTCTATCTCTCTAGTGGCACTTTGAAATTTTTGTTGGTTCTAGGCTTACATTTGAAATTTTGGTTGTCCTAAGTATAGGGTTTTTCTTTTCCTATTAGCACTAGGGTTCAGTCTTAGGGTTAAAACCCTCCTAAAACCCTTGCTTGTAAAAAACCTTAATCTCCTTCTAATTCATCCTTAACTTAGTTTCACTTTTGTCTAGTCATTTAAGTCATAGTTTATATCCTTTAATAATGTCCTTGGATGGCCCCTTTTATTCCTAATGAAATATTTGGGCGCATGCACTTTTAAAATATTAATCCTAGAATGTCCTAAGTTCAGGCGGGTCAAATTATTCATGCCTTTATCTATACTTTAGGTTGATGTCAAAATATTTCATCAAAAGTGCCTAAGTCTTGTTATGCATCAACCTAGGAAATACCTCCTTTTAAGTTGTCTTAATTGCACGTGCTTTTATGAACCCTTTATTCGTGGTTAGTAGGTCCCACAACTCACATTTCATTGGCTCCCCACCAGCCCAAACCATTAAAATATTTAATTAAAAAGCAATGTGGGGTAGTGAGCGAGCGTTGTGTGTCTATCTGTAAGATGGGCCCTACATGTTTCAAAGGAATTAGCAGTGGAAAGGTTGAAGATCTCACGGTTCCAGTGCAATGTCTAGATTAAATCTTGGTCGTTCCTCGCCAACCCAGAGGGGACCCACATAAATATTTAGATCCTATGTGGGGTAGTGGGCAGCTACCACATGACACAATCTATGGCACTCAAGAGACTATCACAATGAAGAAATATTTCATTTAAATATTTCTAGTGACTATAGAGGCTTAAAGGGCGAGCTACTAAAGAATATGAGTAGTGTTGCCTATATTTCACCTATAATTTAAATCAGGCAAAGATCCTACATCAGTTGCTAGGTCATGGGGAGCTCAGTGCGAGAACCTGCCCTAGGTAGGTTCGGCATGAAATCATCTAAGGAGAATGTCGGCAAGACCTTCCAAAGGTCTCACCGACTAGCAGGGTTTCCATCAAGTCTGAGTGCTTAAAACTAGGGATCCTATCGGCGTGAGTTGTCTTTCGGTAGATAGTCTCGGCAACCAGTGAAGTCTACCCGACAATGATAAGGTTTCATCGTGAGTTAGCAATCGGAGAGAAGTCTCAATGACCTGTAAAGTTTCACCAATAATTGTCAGGTTGATGCACTATTGGCATAAGGAGTAAGCATCGGAGAAGGGTCTCCCCAACTCGTAATGTCTCGCCGACAACAAGGTGACAATAGTTTCTAGTGAGCAGAGGCGGTCTTGCCGAAGGAGAAGTAAATGCATCATTGGGCAGGACAGAGGATGTCGCTGGGAGGTCTGGCCGAAGGAGTGGAGTTATACCGAGAGGAATGCTCTCGACATAGGTTGAAGCCTTCTCTAGGATGTCACGCCAATCTATAGGGGGTCTCACTGAAAGGATAGCCTTTGGCATATGTCAGCTGCAGACTTCGTTAAGAGGTCTTACTGATTATAAGAGGTCTTCCCAACAATCACTCTTGAAGCGGCGTCGGCAAAGGAAGCGAGCTTCGAAATAAGGTCATACTGAAGTGTGAGTGTTTCCCTAATAGGAAAAGGAGCCCGCCAAAGGACAAAGTGTTCGGGTATGGTCTCAACGACCCGTTAAATTCTCATCGATAAGAAGGCCTTCGATATAACATTCCAAGTCAGAAAGAGGTCTTCCCAACTTGACGATGTCTTGGTGAAAGGAATATGGAGCTTAGTAAGGTAAGAATGCATTTGGGGAGACATTAATAGTCTCTTGCCAACCAGAAGGTAAAGACCTCACCAAAAGAGCTTGACATCGACATAAGGTCTTGCCGATATAGGGATGTCTGGCCGACAAAAGGAAGGAGCTCAGCGGGATGACTTATGGAGACGTCGACAAAGGTCTCCCCGACATGAGTTTCATTGATGTAGTGCCTGACTGTTGGAGTGATGTCTTACCGACATCATGTGGTCTCAGCAACAGAGGAGAGATCAGTATGACTATTGGACCTCGCCATGATGTCTTCTCGACCAATGGGAGTCACACCGAAAGGAATATTGTGTTTGGGGAGGCTCAAAAAGGAGATGGGGCTTTCGGTAGGATGTCTTCCTGAATGAGGGTGGTCTTAGCGATAGAAAGGGATCTCAATGTGACTTGTTAAACCTGCTGGACCTCTTGGTGATAAATGGTGTCTTGCCAATGGCTCTAGTAAAATCGGTATGACTTTGCGAGCTCGATAGAACTCTCATCGACTGTCACACACTATGCCGATGGATTTAGAGGACATAATCTCATCGGTGAGACACTGAAATTCAAAAGAGTTTTGACCACCTATAGAGTCTGCATGGAATATACTCGACCAACCAGGAGGAGCTGAGGTGAGCTATGGCAGTCTTATCAGAATGAAGAATGTCAATAGGATGAATGCAACACATATCTGTTGTGGGCTCAGGGAATTCAAAGCTTTTAGACGAAGTGGTTCGAACACGACATGATGCCAGGATCAGAATGAATGTGGTAGCTATGAAATATCTGAAGAAGGCTTCTCTAGGGATGAATCTTCATCGTCATGGACACGCAGGGTTCTGCATTAATTTCAGTCAAAAATATCTGAGAAGAGATCTTTTTCGAGGACTGATATTTTGTAAGCCCTAAGGGGCCAACACAGTCTGATATATAAGGCATTTTTTTCCTTTTTTTAAATGGTTCGGATATACACTCTGAAGAGTTAGTGATTCTTGTCAATCCTTTCTCGACTAAATGTATGCTTTTGTAACTCAAATTGAAATCTGGAATGCAAACAGAGTTCACCTTGAAAACAAGTACTAATTCTCTTACCACTGTCATTTTTGTATGTTAGCTTATGTTTGTATTTCTTTAACAGTGTTTTTCTAAATCTGTATTCATACCACAAAGCTGTGAAGTTTGTTTCTTCCTTCTTGAGATATGTATGTAGATAAAACCTGTCAAGAGTGATGCATAAGATTGAAGGGGTTATGTGAGTAAGTAAAGCAATTGCAGTTAGGTTTTCTCAATGTGTTTACATCTTGTTTTCATTTCATGATTTCTCATCAAACTTAGTGTATCACCATAGCAATAGTTTAGTTTAGTTTCATCTTTTGTACATATCCTTCTCCCTTTACCTTTACAAGATCATTGGTTAGGTGATACCCAAAGGAAGTCGGCCTTCTCTGGAGGTTCACTCCAATCTTAGGTGACCCACATCCTTGGAGTGATCCAATGTTTCACTAGAAAGCTCAATTTTTAAGACTTTGCATAGGATGCATTTCTAGGTGACAACAGTTTCTGGCATGCCCGGTGGGACAGTGAACTAGATTGAATTGCTGGTTTAGTATGCAACCAGTGAATTCCAGACTTTATACATGCCTTTTTGCATACTTGGCGACTCCACAAAGAGGAAGAACTCCAGAAATAAACGCCTTCTATAGTTTATGAAAAGAGTTCGAACAAGAAGCAGCTCAGGCCCTTTTGAATATTTACAGTTGTCACCACCAAGAAGACCAGGCAGAGCAACAAAGAGGAAAGAAACAATAGTTATTTATCATAGAAGAACTCAATCCACTCCTCCATCTGTAGGGTCTCATTTCGTTGCACCAACAAATCTACTTCAGACACCTCCAATGGTCGCTCCAAGGAATCAACCCTTTGTCGCTTTCAACAGAGGGAGTCCTTTGAACTTGGCACAACACAATGATATTCTAATGGTAGCCTTGAAGAGCCTACCAACTTTTATGGGAGAAGATCAAACTACTCCAATTGAACACATGCGAGATGTGGCTTCGTTATGTGGAGTCCATCACATAACCCAAGAGGACATTGCAGTGAGATTACTAGCTGCTTCACTGAAAGGAAGAGTTGTGCAGTGGTATAGGAGCCTACTAGTCAGTTCAATTGCAACATGGGACAAATTTGGAGACAAGTTACATAATCAATTTCAAGACAGGTCTCACAACTTGTCTCTACTAGAGTAATTGACTACAATTAAGAGGGCTCCACAAGAGCAGATGAATGACTTCAACTTCAAATTTTAGAGAACTTGGGTAGGATCCCTGCAACGGTGAGGCCACCTCCAAAATATGCATTTTTATATTTTTTGAGGGCTCTGAATAGCGGTATAGTTGTCATGGTATAGTCAATGGGAGGAGTGTCCTTGCCAGATGCTTTCGAAATAGCTATCAGAGCTTAAAACAGCTTGATACAAGTTGGCAAACTCGCTCCTAGGCCACCAATGCCTATATTTCCATAAATTCATGCAAACATCCCTTTACAAATACCTCATTTCACACCTCTACCAACTGTGCCAACGTTGCCAGCTGCTGTTCCAACCATTGATAAACAAGAAAGTGTTGCTTCAAGATCATCATAGGAGTTACAAGAGATCAAAAGTCTTTTACAAACTTTTGGCAACAAGTTGGTGCACTTGGAGAAACAACAGTCCTATTCTAGGCCTTATCAATAGTAGAGTCAGGCCTCAAGTAAGCCCTTCCAAGGTCAGTAGCAGTAATTCCAAGGGAATAGATAGCAGTATTAGGGCAATTATCAGGGCCCAAGACAGAGTGTGAATACAAGGCCTTTTCAGGCCTATGCTCTAGCCCCTGTTAGTGCGACCAAGGAGCTGGTTCCTATCCAAAACAACTTAGTAGCAGACTATGAGTGGTGTTACCCTTGTAACCAACCTCATAATCAAGCCACTTTCTCAAATGGACTAATCAATCAGACACTTATGGTACAGAATGCTTCAAGTTCACAGCAGAGTGCATGCAATGATGCATCTTCACAACACCAGGACCAATTTAGCAATGATACAACCATGCTTAACTAGAAAGGTCAAGAATTATGTGGGTTGAATGAAGATAGTTCTCCAGTTGCAATTAACACCAGGGAAAAGAAGAGAGCTTTTGAGCTTAGTCAAGCGGCTGACAAAGGAAAGGCAGTGACTGCAGAACCATCTACATCTTGAGTGGCTCTTGTTTGGCAAAGAAATCAGCAACTCCCAGACAAGGAGTAGTCACACCCGCAAGTTGATCATACTAGTATAAAGGTACATCTTAAAGTAAATCCAATTGTACCTTATAATATCCTTGATAGTATGAGAAAAATGAATGTTACAATGTCCATGTGGGACTCATTATCCATCCCAGGTCAAAAGGATATGTTACAGTCAGCCCTGTCAAGTTTGAAAATGTCTGATAAATTTGAGACCCCAATAGGTCAGGTTAGAGTTGTGTTAACAAATAATTCTCAGGGAAATGATCAACAGCCTTGCATAGAGACTGAAAAAGGAGTTAAACCACCTCCTTTCTATGTGTCAGTGATTATTGGTGATAAGTTAGTTCATAACTGTATGGTAGATAGTGGTGCTAGCAGCTCCGTAATGCCAAAACAGATTGTTGACAAACTTGGACTAAAATACCAGCCTTTAGAGAAGGGAGTGATCCAATTGGATGGTACTTCAGTTAATTCTTTGGGTATTATCAAGGATTTAAATCTCACCCTCCATGCTTGTCCAAATTTTTCAGTTCCTCAAGACATATGTGTCATAGACCTTCCACCTTTCTTTTCCTTGTATTTATCTAGAGACTTTATAGCCAAAATAGGTGGCTATGTATCAATTGATTAGTCACATATGTTATTTAGAACAAGATATGGAACCAAGGTTACCATTAAATTTGAAAAATTGGCTAAGAATCACATTGAGCCATATAACCCAAGTCCCTTTAATGTTGTTCCCACTGCTGCAGACACAAATTGTGTCGTTCTTTCTGACAATGAACTAGCTGCTGCTCAAGAACTCCAATCAGAAGTTGTTCTTGACATGCTGCTATATGAATGGGCAATTGAAAATGTATTGAACAGTCCTGAGGACCTCATTCAAGATGCCGGTATGGCCAACTATGTCATTCTTGAGCTTGACACAGAGATTCCAAACCTTGAGAAAGATACAGATTAGTTGTTGCAACCACTAAGTGGACTTTGTGAGATGTTCTTTGATGGTTCTAGAAGTAAGAATGGAGCAAGAGGAGGTGCAATGTTGATTTCTCCACAAGGTGATAGGTACTACTCTACATTCCGTTTTGCTTTTGCATGCTCCAATAACACTGCTGAATATGAAGGCCTTGTTCAAGGTCTAGAGTGGGAAAGGAAGAGAGGAATAACCAGCTTGAAAGTCTATGGGGATAGCGAATTGATTGTTAATCAAGTAAAGGGCTTGAATGTTGCTAAAAATGACACATTAAAGTCTTATAGAAATAGAGTGTGGGACATGCTCGAAGATTTTGATGCCTTTAACTTAGTGTCTATTCCAAGAAATTAGAACAAGCATGCTGACAGGCTTGCAGCCATTGGAGCACAGTTTGATATTCCAAATGACATTAGAAAAGAGAAAGTGCAGCAGTATGTGAAGGTTGTAGTCAGACCATCAATTCCTAACAACAACATTCACTGTCAAGTTTTTGACAGTGATGAACAGATTCTTTCCTTTTTTTCGAAGAAGATCATTTCTCCATGGTGAATCAAGCAAAACTTAGGCAGTAGTGTGTGATCAAGTCTCCATATGAGGACAAATAAGTTGCCCAAAGGCCTTGTTACCTGAGAGTCAATTTTCAGCACTGATGATTAGTTTAAAAATGGTAAAGCTGGCTTGCAAATCAAAGAAGAACATTATGAAGAACTGGAGATTCTCAAAGGTAAACTTCTTAAGATAGGACAAATTTGTTCACATGAAGATAAACAAGTTTTTGTTGCTTTATGTCAAGAATTTCATGATATCTTTGCTTGGGAATACTCAGATTTGAAAGGGTTTGATTCCCATATTGCTCAGCATAAAATTGAGTTGGAACCTAATGCTGAGTCGGTAAGGCAAAAACAAAGGCCCTTGAATCCTAAGCTTGAGCCCTTGATGATTAAAGAGTTGACTAAACTAGTTGAGGGGGGTATTGTCTTTCCTATCAAACACACTTCATGGGTTTCTAACCTTGTGCCGATTAGGAAGAAAAGTGGTGAAATAAGACTTTGCATAGATTTTAGGGACCTTAACCGATCATCTTTGAAAGACCACTACCCACTTCCCTCCATGGAACAAATCTTACAAGAAGTTGCTGGGTCTGAAATATTTTCCTTGTTGGATGGTTTTTTGGGCTATAATCAAGTGCTGGTTAGAGAGGAGGATCAGTTCAAAACTGCTTTCACAACTAAGTGGGGTACCATGGCATACAAAAGGATGCATTTTGGTCTATCTAATGTTGGTGCCACATTTCAAAGGGCCTTGGACATGGAATTTCAAAATTTGATCAACAAGATTATGCTGATTTATTTGGATGACATTACAGTTTATTCTAAGAATGTTGACGAACATTTGTCACACCTTAAGCAAGATTTTGAAAAATGTAGATAGTTTGGTATCTCTCTCAATCTAAAAAAGAGTGTCTTTGTTGTTCATGATGGGAGATTATTAGGACACGTAGTGTCAAAGCAAGGAATTACTATTGATCCTGAGAGAGTTAAAGCCATACTTGAGTTGCCATTACCTAATCACAAGAAAGGTCTGCAAAGCTGTTTGGGCCAAATCAACTTTCTGAGAAGGTTCATCCCTGATGTCACAAACCTATTACAACCTTTAATAGCTATGTTAAAGAAAAGTGCAGCTTTCAGTTGGACAAAAGATGCCAAGAACAATTTTGAGGCAACTAAGGAGGCCTTAGCAACGAATCCTACGCTGGTAAATCCCAATTTCTCTAAAGATTTTATTTTGTATGCTTATGGTAGCACAAGTAACATTTCTGCAATGTTGGCTCAAAAAAATGAAGAAAAATTAGAACAACCAATAGCCTTTTTTAGTCAAGGCTTGGTTGATTATGAACAGAAATACTCCTTTGTAGAGAGGCATGTTCTTGCCGTGATCAAAAGCTTGAAGAAATTCAAGCCTTTGATCTCTCATAATAAAATTCATGTCATGGTGACACACTCAAGTGTGAAGGAACTCTTATTGAATAAAGATCTGAATGAAAAAAGAGCAAGATGGATCGCCAAGGTCATGGAGTACGATGTAGATATTAAGATTACCAAACTAGTTCTAGAGGGAAAGGTCTTTGTGAATAGCTTGCTATGGGGTCAAGCAGTGAAAATGAATTAGGAGAAGAGGTTGTGCTTACTAATACAAATGAGCTTCATAATGCTCAAGATGATGTACCAATAGGGACAACCAATTGGGTTCAAGATATGATCCAATTTCTACAAACTGGTGAATGCCCATTAGGATTAAACAGAGCTAAAAGAAGATACTTCAGATTGCAATCCATACCATATGTGTTGGTAAATAATGTTCTCTTCAAAAAGGATCTAAACAGTGTCCTATTAAGATGCATTCACAATCACCAAGTTGAGAAGGTACTTCATGAATTTCATGATGGAGCTGCAAGAGATCATTTTTCCCCAAAAAATACTGCTTGGAAAATCATGAGAGCTGGTTATTACTGGCCCAACTTGTTCAAAGATGCATATTTCTAGTCGAGAAAGTGTGTCAAATGTGCTCTATTTTCAGGAAAGGAAAAGTTGTCAGCTATGCCTCTGCATCCAATTCAAGTGGAGCAGCCCTTCATGAGATGGGGCATTGATTTCATTGGGCCAATAAACCTGCCTTCCAGTGCTAGTCACAAGTGGGTACTTATAGCACTGACTATTTTACAAGGTGGACAGAAGTAGTTGCATTGAAAGAAGCAAAGGAGTCTTCAGTTTTGAGCTTCTATGAAGATATAGTCACCAGATTTGGAGTCCCTGACTCTATCATATATGATAACACCCTTGCATTTTAGGATTAAGACTAATTGATTAGGCTGTTAAACATGGCATTCATTTGAGTACATCCTCAAATTATTATCCTCAGGGTAATGGTTTAGCTAAAAGCACAAATAAGAATCTTATCAGAATTATTAAAAGAACCATAAAAGATAATCAAAGGACCTAGCACATCAGCTTAAAGAAAGCACTTTGGGAAAACAGAGTGACCCCTAAGAGGTCTATTGCTAACTCACCATACTTGTTAGTCTATGGAAGAGAGGCAAGATTACCCCTATCTATGGAGCTTCCAGCTCTGGACATTGTTCACCAGTTGGAGATGGTTGAGGAACAGGACCCAATGTCTGTAAGGTATGTGGAGCTCATGGAGCTCGAAGAATCAAGGGACAGAGCAATGAAAACTTTGGAGTATCATCAGCTCCAAATGAAAAGAGCATTCGACAAGAAAGCTACAGCCAAGAATTTCAAGGAGGGCGACATTGTTCTCAAATGGGATATTCTGAAAAGCAGGCCAAGCCATCACACCAAGTTTGAAAATATGTGGACCGGTCCATTTATTGTCATAGACTACAAGGAACACAATGCTTATCAACTAGCTACAACAGAAGGGGAAGTACTTCTTATCCCAGTCAATGGGATACACCTTAAGCCCTGTTTTCAAGTTTGATGGAGTTCCTCTTTTGTATATATAAGTTAAGTGCTTTTGCACTGTGGCTCGTTTGTTTTTCTATTTTTTCTCCTTTCTCTGGGTGCTATTTAGCACAATAAATAGTTTCTTTTCCTTTTCTCCTATTTTTTTGTTTTAGCAACCTATTGTGTTCTATAAGTCTCATGCGAATTGCAGCCATGTGTCGACTGACATTTTTATTTTTTCTTTGAGCTTTCTAATGAATCCATACCTAATGGACAAGTTGTAGCCACTGGTTCTCATGTTTAGCAAGCAAACATCCCGCAAAGGTCACAAAAATTGTTGCATATATTTCACCTACAATTTAAATCAGGCAGGATAATCATATGTTAGATCTTTAGAGGCCAATCGAACATTCACACGAGGGAAAAGATCCTACATTAGTTGCTAGGTCATGGGGAGCTCAGTGTGAGGACCTGTCCTAGGCAGGTTCGGCATGAAATCATCTAAGGAGAATGCTGGCAGGACCTTCCAGAGGTCTCACCGGCTAGCAGGGGTTCCATCAAGTCTGAGTGCTTCAAACTAGGGATCCTATCAATGTGAGTTATCTTTCGGCAGATAGTCTTGGTGACCAATGAAGTCTACCCGAAAACGATAAGGTTTTTTCATGAGTTGGCAATCAGAGAGAAGTCTTGGCGACCCATAAAGTTTCATCGATAATCGTCAGGTTGATGCACTATCGGAATAAGGAGCAAGCATCAGAGAAGGGTCTCTCCGACAACAGGGTGACAATAGTTTCTAGCGAGCGGAGGTGGTCTTGCCGAAGGAGAAGTAAACACATTGCCGGGTAGGACAGAGGATGTCGCTGGGAGGTCTGGCCGAAGGAGTGGAGTTACACCGAGAGGAATGCTCTCGACATAGGTTGAAGCCTTTGCCAGGATGTCACGTCGATTTGTGGGGGGTCTCGCCAAAAGGATAGCCTTCAACGTATGTCAACAGACTTCGTTAAGAGGTCTTACCGATTATAAGAGGTCTCCCCGACAATCACTCTTGAAGCGGCATTGGCAAAGGAGGCGAGCTTCGGAATAAGGTCATACCAAAGTGTGAGTGTCTCCCTGATAGGAAAAGGAGCTCGCTGAAGGACAAAGCATTTGGGTATGGTCTCAACGACCCTTTAAAGTCTCACCGATAAGAAGGCCTTCGGTATAACATTCCAAGTTGAAAAGAGGTCTTCCTGACTTGATGATGTCTTGGTGAAAGGAATATGGAGCTCGGTAAGGTAAGAATGCATTCAGGGAGACATTAATAGTCTCTTTCCGACTAGAAGGTAAAGACCTCGCCGAAAGAGCTTGACATCGGCATAAGGTCTTGTCGATATAGGGATGTTTGGCTCATAGAAGGAAGGAGCTCAGCAGGATGACTTCTGGAGACATCGGCAAAGGTCTCCCTGACATGAGTTTCATCGATGTAGCGCCTGACTGTCAGAGTAATGTCTTACTGACATCATATGGTCTCAGCAACAAAGGAGAGATCGGTATGACTGTTGGACCTCGCTATGATGTCTTCCCGACCAATGGGAGTCACGTCGAAAGTTATATTGTGTTCGGGGAGGCTCAGAAAGGAGATGGGGCTTTCGGTAGGATGTCTTCCCAAATGAGGGTGGTCTCAACAATAGAAAGGGATCTCAACATGACTTGTTAAACCTGTTGGACCTCTTGACAATAAATGGTGTCTTGTCGATGGCTCCAATAAAATCGGTATGACTTTACGTGCTCGATAGAACTCTCATCAACTGTCACACGCTATGCCGACGAATTCAAAGGACATAATCGCATGGGTGAGACACTTTCAATGTCTTGCCGAGATGTGATTCTTTTCAAAAGAGTTTTGACCACCTACAAAGCCTACGTGGAATACACTCGACCAACCAGGAGGAGCTGAGGTGAGCCATGGCAATCTAATCAGAATGAAAAATGTCAATAAGATGAATGCAGTACGTATCTGTTGTGGGCTCAGGGCATTCAAAGCATTCAGCCAAAGTGGTTCGAATAGGACACGATGCCAGGATTAGAATGAATGTGGTAGCTGTGAAATATCTGAAGAAGGCTTCTTTGGGGATGAATCTTCACCGTCATGGACATGCAGGGTTCTGCATTAATTTTAGTCAAAAATATCTGAGAAGAGATCTTTTTCGAGGACTAATATTTTTTAAGCCTTAAGGGGCTGACACAGTCTGATATATAAGGCATTTTTTTCCTTTTTGTAAATGGTTCAGATATACACTCTGAAGAGTTAGTGATTCTTGTCAATCCTTTCTCGACTAAATGTATGTTTTTGTAACTCAAATTGAAATCTGGAATGCAAACAGAGTTCACCTTGAAAACAAGTACTAATGCTCTTACCACTCTCATTTCTGTATGTTAGCTTATGTATGTATTTCTTTAACAATGTTTTTCTAAATCTGTATTCATACCACAAAGCTGTGAAGTTTGTTTCTTCCTTCTTGAGATATGTATGTATATCAAACCTGTCAAGAGTGATGCATAAGACTGAAGGGGTTATGTGAGTAAGTAAAGCAATTGCAGTTAGGTTTTCTCAGTGTGTTTGCATCTTGTTTTCATTTCATGATTTCTCATCAAACTCGGTGTATCACCATAGGAATAGTTCAATTTAGTTTCATCTTTTGTACACATCCTTCTCCCTTTACCTTTACAAGATCGTTGGTTAGGTGATACCCATGGGAAGTTGGCCTTCTCTGAAGGTTCACTCCAATCTCAAGTCACCCATAGCCTTGGAGTGATCCAATGTTTCACTAGAAAGCTCAGTTTTTACAACTTTGCATAGGGTGCATTTCTAGGTGACAACAAGTAGTTTTTGAGGTTCATTGTCACAAAAAAAATCATGTTGGTCAAACTTGATTATGCATCTCTTGTAAGTTGCATATGTGAGGAGAAAAACTATGGATTCAAATGTGTAGTTATATGATTCTCATTTTATTATTCACATGGAGTGCAATTAAGTCCAGCCTAATGCTTCAAAATCCTTGTATGGGTACTTTGTAAGTGTATTGTAATTATTTATTCATGAGACAATATATTGAGTGAGTGCTTTTGGAGGTTGGATTTTTCAAGGTACATTTTATGTCATTTTGATGTTATATTTATATTTTAAATAAAGACGCTAACTTTATATCGAATAAAATATGTATCAAATAAAATAATTCTTTAGTAAAATAAAAATAAGATATTAAAGCTTTTAAATATGTAGTAGCATCAATTTAAAAAAAAAATAGTAAATAAGATAGCTCTATAGAAAAAACTAATAATTATATATTAAGACTTTTAAATATGTAGTCAAATCAATTTATAAAAATATTTAGAAAATAAGATCATTCTAAATTAAAATAAATCTTATCTTAAGTGAATAAAATAAATTATGTCTTTTTCTATCTTAAATATTTCTATCTAAAATATACATTGGATTCTTGTCCATCCTAAATAACAAAATAAATATATAAACATCTTAGAAAATATTTTATGAAAAATATAACCTAAAAGTGTCAATTCATCCTAAATAACAAATTTAATAACTCTTACTTTCATTATATTTTATTGCAATTTTATCACTTTACTTTATCTAACACTTTATGTAACACTAGATTCTCACCTTTAAATTTTTAAAACTAGCTATTGCACCTTGTGCAATGGGTACGCCAAAGAGGTAATAAAATAGTGCATTAAATGCACACTAGGTCAAAAAAATAAAATAAAATATAAGATTAAAATTAAGGTTAACCAACTACTTTGAACCAATATGCAGAGATTCAATATGATGCAGGGGTGATTGAATGAGTCCACATGATGTCGATCTGGCAACAATGCTGATCGAAAGATGGACAAGACCCAAAGAGCTGTGGATATTCCGATTAAATTTTTTTACCAAATTGTAAATGAAACCTTCTTTTCAAGTTGCAGCTCGCCAAATTGGAGAAGTGAAAAGTCAATACCAGCAAGAGTTTGGAGGAGCTGCTACCAATAGAGGCAGGGAAAGCAGCAAAAAAACCATTACATTTTATTTCCACGACTAAGATTGTTGATTGTAGGGCTTGAATGACAGTGGTGGTGGCAGCGGCCGTTGGCATTGGGGCCTCATTACAGTCCTCATGATCCCACATTTCCCCATCCCTAGAGAGTGCTGGTTGCTTACATTCACATCTTGCTAAATTATACTTTCGATTAAAGCTTGCAAGTGGACTATGATAGTGTCATAACTCTGACAGAAAATTAAATATGTTGATGTGAAGGATTGAAGTTCAGATTGCAGAAGTACCCATCGATGAATGTTGATGACAACGAGACCAATAGCGGCGAGAAAGCAAAAGTGGCAGGGAAAGTAGAAAAACACGGTGAAATGATGGACGGATGAGATTCGTTTTAATGTCAACCAAACCCTATCCTTTGTTTTGGACCGTTGACAAGGAAAATGAGCTCTAAAAGCTCATATAGGACATGCCTTCGGCGTAATAAAATAAAATATCACTTCTAATTTTTCTTGAGCTCCATGAGATTACCATACATCTTCTATACTAAGATAGTTCTCGATCATGACTCATGTGAATACAAAACAAATTTCCACTACCAATTTATGTTCATGATTGTTAATCTCCTTATTCAAAAAAAATTTAAAAATAAAAAAAAATCATAACAAAGAACTCTTTATTCAAAAAAAGAGATCATGTAAAAGAACTCCATACTCATTAAAAGAAAAGATGAACAATAACCATCACGTATAGATCAAAAACATTTTCATTACGTGCATGAAAGATTTATATAATATGATTTGTTTGGTCGCTGGGAATCGGGGGAGAGATGGAAGAAACACATAATCGTACCAGAAAATTGTGGAAGATGGGTTTAACTATTCGTACAAGTGAAAAATGTGGAAATTTATAGGGTAAGAATGGTGTGAAGTCAATTAGGAAAAAACATGAATTTTTTTGGGCATACGTTTGTGTAATACATGACGTCAATTGGTAGATCATTTTAGAATTATTATTATTATTATATATATTTTTATTTTTTATATATAGTACATATAGTTTTATTTTTCCGAATCTAACGAAAGATCAATTAAATTATGAGATTTTTTATAAATTAATTGTATTTGATTAATATATTGAATTCTATTTTATTTGATTAAATTATGAGCTTTTCTTTATAAAGTTGAGATCTACAATCTTCTATCTTATTTTATTTAGCTTATATTAAAGATAAAGCAGTAATATAATTAAACCATTGTCAATGTGTTTGAAATCTTAGTCAAGGATATCAAAAGAAGCATTTCCCTGGAGTATCTAGTCACTAATAGCAATATTGGTATGAATAAACCTGCAGGCATTGGTTAGTTGTTGAAATAACTTTAAAAATTAAATACATTGTAAAATAATGAATCATGCACGAGAATTTGTGTTGCCTACACTTACAAATTACATTTTCTTTTGATTCTCTTTTTCCAAACCCTTGTTATTATTTTTGGAGAGACTTTTTTCTGTTTTTGGAAATTCTATTCTCATTTTGACAAAATAAAATTGTAGGTTTGAGCTCTGGAAAAGGGTCTCATCAATATACAAGTCTTTTGAGAACGAAATCCCTTGGAGGATAGTGAATTGGATGAAAACCCAATTCACAAAATAGGAAAATCTACCTAGGGTTTCCATTTGGGAATCATTGGTCTTCATCACAAGTTAATTTGCATTTAGAATTGATTGTAGCAGTGATTTATCATAATATAATTGCAGATTTGTGCTTCTTATCAATAGATATCATCATTTCAGTGCATTGACCAGCTAGTCGTACTATTTGGGTGTCATTTTCAGTCAAACCATAGCTAAAAATTAGGGTTTTCAGACCACTAAGGAGAATATCATACTTTATATCAGATCTTTATTGTATATGTTTGGTTTCAACAATTAAATATTCAATAAATTGAGTGTTGGCTTTTGGGCATGCAAATTCTATGTAATCGGCGGTTCAATTTCATTAATTCTAAAAATTACATTGATTGTCCTAGGAAAGTTAGAATTCATAATTTTATATCAGTTATTTATGTTCCTTTAGCATCTATTTCTTTTTCGCAATTATCAAGCACAAAACCTCAAAAAAATAAAAAAACCACCAAAAAACACAAAAACTCATAAAACAGCAAAAAAAAACTCCCTATTCGCTAGTCAAAGTCAAATTAGAAATAAAACTCAAAAAAAATGGATCACATTTGGGTTGGGAACCTTTCAAACATTCAAAAAATATAATATTGTTTGTAAAGGTTTATATAAACTATTAGATCTCGATTAGTATGGTTTCTTCCTTGATAAAAGGGAATGTGTTTTTTTGTAGATATTTGAATGTTCTTTCTTTAGAGTAATGGTTGGATATTCTATTTTCAACCTAAGTATTAGTTAATTTCATTCAAAATTATGGATTGAATTTGTTGAGACCTAGAAATTCTATAGTATTGTAAAGTTTATGTATTATTTCATTTCATATTATCTAATTATCTAGTTGGGATATTTTCTGTTGAAGAGACATTCATACATTTGCATATACTATGATTTATTTCATGTTTTCTAGTTGCATTTATTCAAAATTTGTATAATTATAGATGTTCAAGGATATGATAATTATTTTGATGAATCCCATGTTCATGAAAAAGAAGAAGAGTAAAATCGAAGATGTAGAAAACAGAGCAATTATAGATGAGAAAACATAAATTAAATATGACAGTAGGATTTTATCATCATTCACCAAAATATGGCTACATCCACACCGAGTAGAGGAATTTTATTATTCTCAATAGAAACTAATACAAAAGAGAAGTGCAACATAAATAATGTTGCAATTTACACCAAAAAGTAAGAATATGAATAGACAAACGAATGGAGGGAAAAAGATGTGCCCATTGGGCTTCAGCTCTCAACAATCTCCCACTTGAAGTCCAACGGATGTTGCAACTCGCCAACCATTCCCCTTCTCTAAATTTAATGTTACTTCTTCTTAACCAGACTAAGAGAATTCTTGGCACATTCAAACTTCTCTTTACCAACAACTTTGGTCAAAATATCTGTCGGATTGACATTGGTGTCAATTTTTGCAACTTTTAGCTTGCACTCTTCAACCACTTGATGAATGTAATGAGAATGTAGGTCAAGATGTTTGGAACACTGCTAAGATGAATGATTGTGAGCCATAAAAATGGTGTTGTGGCTATCACAAAACAAAACATAATCACTTTGTTGACATCTCAAATCACTAAACAATAGTTGTAACCAATTCATCTCCCTAGCACCTTCAGAAAGAGCCAAATACTCAGCTTCAGCAGAAGAAAGAGCAACAAAATGTTGCAGCCTCGAGACCCAACTAATGGTTGCACCAACATACATGAAAACATAGCCAGTGGTAGACCTTCATTTATCTAAATCTTTGCCAAGATCAAAATCAATGAAACCTTACAGTTGAACATTATTTCCACCAAAACATAAAGCATAATCAATAGTACCTTTAAGATACCTTAAAATCCATTTGACTACTTCCCAATGAGGCTTTCCGGGATTGCTCATGAACCTACTCACAAATCCCACCGCATGAGCAATATCAAGACGAGTAGAAATTGTAGCATACATAATACTACCAATTGTAGATATCGATAAGGAATTCCTTCCATAAAATCTTTATCCTCTTATGTTTTTGGACACAAATCAAAAGATAAACAAAAATGAGCAGCAAGAGGAATAGACACAACCTTCGCATCAGCCATACCAAATCTTTCTACAACCTTGTTAATGTATGCCTTTTGTGATAACATGAGTTCCTTCTTTCGTCTATCTCTAGTGATTGTCATTCCAAGAATCTTCTTGGTTGCATCTAATTATTTCATAGAAAATTGTGTAGCTAATTATGCTTTTAACTTAGAAACAATCCTCTAACTAGTATCAACTACCAACATGTCATCTACGCAGAGTAAGAGAATAACAAATTCACCAGTAGGAAGTTGCTTGTAATAAACACATGGATCTGATTCACACCTGATAAACTTGTGCTCAATCATGAAGTGATCAAACTTAATATACCACTGTCATGGGGCTTGGTTGAGCCCATACAAGTTGTGCTTTATCCTACAATAAAGATATTCCTATCATTGTTGTTTAAAACCTTCTGGTTGTTCCATGTACAACTCTTCATCAACATCACCATGTAGAAAAGTTGTCTTGATATCCAACTAGTCAAGTTCAAGATCCCAAACTACAACCAACCCCAAAACTGCCCGGATTGTGTTCATTCTCACAATTAGAGAGAAAATTTCATTAAAATCTACACCTTTCTATTGATCATACCCCTTTACAGCCAGCCTAGAATGATAAAGTTTCTTGCCTGCATCCTCTTCTTTCAGCTTGTATACCCAACAATTTTTCAAGGGTCTTCGATTAGGTGGAAGCGACACTAAATGCCAAGTGTTATTAGCCTGCAATTAACTCATTTCATCTTGCATTGCCTCATTCCAATTTGCATAATCAATTTCCTTACAAGCTTCTTTGAAAGTAGCTGGTTCAAGTTGATCAAAAATTAAAAGCTTAGGCTCAGCCTCTTCTGAAAACAATAACTCATAATCTAAAAATTTTGAAGGACGCCTCCTCTCCCGGGTAGATCTCCATAACTGAGGACCTTGTTCTTGCATATTAAAATCTTCCAAATGCATTCTCTGTAATTGACTTTAAACATTTTCTATTTCATTCTTCAAATTACCTCTGTTATGAACAGTTTCTTGATGACTTTGCCTTTGTACGTCTTCAAGGTATACAGTCCCCTGCATTTGCACATTTCATGTTGCTTGTGCAAAGTCCTCAATGTTCTTCCCATACACATCTCCATGTTTATGCACACCAATTGAAGAGTTAAGAGGGTTCAAACTAACCACTGTAGGCAGTTGAAAAAAAGGATATGTGGCATTTAGAAGAGGTTGTGTAGCATTTAAAAAAGGTTGTGTAGCACGGACAAGAACTTGTGAATGACTTAGACCCTGCGAGTAATGACTTGGACCCTACATACGTAACATTGAAGGGTGCACACTATGTAGTGGAGGCAACAAAACGTGTGAGGGGTGCACTAAAGACAACGGTAAAGTCTGTGAATAAATTTTTGAAGGCTGCGTAGTGGCCAACAGAGACTAAGAAGAGTTGAGAGGAGATGGCATAACATGAATTAGAGCCTATGTATCATAAGATGGAGGCTACATACCAACAGACTAAGACACATGATGTGTAGAATTAGGGTTCAGCTCAAGAATAGGTGGAAGTTGCGTATCACCAGTATATGATGGCTACAAATCACTCCCATAACATTCTTCAAACAAAGATTGTTCATTGCCCCATTCATCATTTGGAGAAAACAGAGATGATGATATAGAAGGGGCAGGGGATAAAATAGAGGTGGGTGAATAATTTATTCCACATACATTACCTACCTACAAATTACCTCCAGGTGATCCATTTGAATGATCATTTTCAAAAACTGAGAAAGGTACATATTCCTTAGTAACTAATGCATGTGTCTGCAAAGCTGGGAAAGCATGCTCATTAAAAAACACATCCTTGCTGCGAATAATCTTATTTCTGACAGGATCCCACAACTGAAATCCATACTGATCTTTTCCATACCCAACAAAAACACACTTTTGTGATTTGGGATCCAAGTTAGATCATTTCTCCTTGGGAACAAGAGTGAAGGCTTAACATCCGAATACCCAAAGATGTGCATAGGATATCCTCTTTCCAAGCCACTCCTCCTCTGGAATACTAAACTCTAACCGAGATGATGGGCTTTTGTTAATTAAATAAACTGTTGTGTTGCAAGCTTCAACCCAAAACTCTTTTCCCAATCCAGCATTGGAAAGCATACAACGTGCTTTCTCCAAAATTGTTCTATTTAACCTCTCTCTAGCCCCATTTTCTTGAGGTGTAAAAGGAACAATTTTGATCCTTCGAATACCATTTTCAGCACAATAATTATCAAAATCTAGTGAGAAAATTCACCACCGTTATCCGTTTGCAAACATTTTATGTTATGCCCGCTTTGATTTTCAGCTAAAGCTTTGAAAATTTTGAATTTTCCAAAAACTTCAAATTTCCTATTAATCATAAAAATGCATATCTTCCTAGTGCAATCATCAAAGGAAGTTACAAAACAATTAGCCCCTCCAAGAGAGGTTACGTCAGTCAGTCCAAAGACGTTCGAGTAGACAAGCTCCAAAGGTGAAGTATGATTTTCATGTCCCGTCTTCAAGTTGCTGACCCTCTTCTATTTTCCATAAAGACAATGTTAGAAAAATTCCAAATCCACTGATTTCAAACCCAGTAATTGATCTCTTTTGACCATCACTTCAAGGCCTTTCTTACTCATGTGTCCAAGACGTTGGTGCCAAAGTATGGTCTCACTATCCATCAGTGCCATAGCAGCTCCCACTTGAGAACCATTCTAAAAAGCATATAAGTTGCCCACTCTATCTCCTTTGGTAATCTGCAAGGCACCCTTATTAACTTTCCACAAATCTAGAAAGAAAAAAGTATTGCAACCTTGTGAAAAGAGTTGGCTTATAGAAATCAGATTTTTTTTTACTTTTGGAACATGTCTAACATCTTGCAAAATCCATGTGCTTCCATTCTTGGATTGTAAGAGAACATCCCCTTTACCAATGATCTCTAAAGATTTGTTATCCCCCAAATAAACATTCCCTAACTGTCCTGCTTGATAATTAGAGAAGGCATTCGTACAAGAGGTAGCATGGAAAGATGCACCCGAATCTAAAACCCACAAATCTGAAGTGATTTCACTAATGGACAAAACCAAAACACTATCATTGTGTTCATAAACAACATTAACCTCGTTGTCTTTAACCTTCTCTTGTGCCTTCTTATAGGAATAACAATCCTTTTTGGTGTGACTAGGCTTACCACAAAACCAATAGTAGCCAATTCTACCTCTAGATTTTGATCTTTTTGTAGATTTTGATCTCCTATTATTGTATTTGCCTCTATGATGAGGCCTTCCTCTACTAACAGCAGTTAGGGCTTTGCCTAAAGATGTCTCTTGGTTCTTCCTTCACATATCTTTGCTAAGGAGAGTAGTTGCGACATCATCAAACTTCAATTTATTTTTAGTAGCCACAGAAGCACTCACAGCCATAACAACTCCCTCCCAACTATTAGGTAGCGAACACAACAATAAAATTGCTTTAATTTCATCATCCAGGCTGATGCCCACTAAAACTAATTGAGTAACCAATGTGTTAAATTCATTAAGGTGGTTGGTCACAATTCCACCTTCTTTCATTTTCAGGTTATTTAACCTTTTCATAATAAACACCTTATTAGACGTTGAAGCCATCTCATACATAAAAGAAATTTTATCCCACAATTCCTTCAAAGTTTTTTTTGTTGAAACATTAAACAATACATTACTGGATAGCAAAAGAAAAATTGTTGCTTTTTCCTTCCTGTCTAGCTTCTCCCACTCTTCATTTGTCATTGAAATTGTCTTCTTAGCTTTCCCATCAAGCGTGAGTGAGAGGTCTTGCTTTATTAGCAATGATTCCATTTGCCCCTTCCATAGACCAAAATTTTGACCTCAGAATTTCTCTATCTTTGCTTCCTCCATGACTAGAAAATCCATCACCAATTTTCTCAACCAGCTATACCACCACCATACAGCTCTGATACCAATTGAAAAAGAAGAAGAGTAAAATTGAAGATGCAAAAAACAGAGCAATTATAGATGAGAAAACATAATTGAAATATGACACCAGGATTTTATCATGGTTCACCAAAATATGGCTACATCCACACTAAGCAGAGGAATTTTATTATTCTCAACAACAACTAATACAAAAGAGAAGTGCAACATAAATAATGTTGCAATTTACACCAAAAAATAAGAATATGAATAGACAAACGAATGGAGGGAAAAAGATGTGTCTATTGGGCTTCAACTCTCAACAGTTCAGACCATTGCCTACTTGCTAACTATAATTTTTTCTTGTGTGGTTAGTATGAGCATTTTCATTTCATTTTGTGGAGTCTTTTGTTAAACTACACTAGAGAATTAGTTGTTTGGTAAGTCTTACTTTGTGATATGGAATTCCTTTAAAGATAACACTTTTCTAATGATAATATAATTTTTTTTTGTTAAGAAAGAGGTAGTTAGTTTATAATTTATCTACTTATGCATTCAAAAGTTACAATGGAAGTTCAAAATTTTCATCTCTTTTTACCATTCTCTTCCTCTCCCTATCTTTCATACCTTTTATCACCAACATTGTATATATTTGATTAATACATTTTATTTCCAATAGTAGAATAATTGCTAGATTAGTAAGATTAGAAAATAATTTATAGGGTAAGAATGGTGTAAATGTCTACATCTTTCAAATCTAACCCATATTTCAAGATTCTATTAGAGTAATTATGTAAATTCCTTTGTGTTACCAACAAAAAAATGGTAAATAAGTGGGTTATCCTATAGGCCAAGACCTGCTCATAAGGGACTTTTGGGTAGTCATTTTCCATCTTGAAACTTAATTTCATTTCAAGAGAGATGAGATTCTCATTATTTCATCTAAGTTGGAAAATGTTTCCAAAAACCCATTAGAAATACCTAACACAAGAAACCCATTACACATTGCATCATCATATGAGTATGGCATTAGCATGTTGCATTAAAATTTAAAGGCAAATTACACAAATATCTTTTAAATTTAATTATTGTTGTATTTTTTGACAAAATAATAGGGTTTGATCATAAGAGAACAATACTTACCTTGTAAGCTTGTCAATAGTATTTATTGGCATCACTTTTTTCTAGATGTAGATTATAGACATCAACTTGAATATATTTCTAAGATCAATTTCAGCATAATTTAGATATATGAGAATTATTCAAATTTGTAGGGTTCAACTCTATACCTTGTTAGTTCTCCAGGCACAAAACTGAGCTAGAATAACAAACATTAATTTTATTAGTCCTAGTGTAGTTTCCAAATAAAAGTATTTTTCTAACACTTTGGTGAGATAATTAGAGATGCATTGTCACAATCAAATCTTCATTGAACTTAGAGCTAAATGTCATTATTTTTTATTCAAATTTATAGTAATTATTTTAATAACTTAATTAGTCTCAACTCTTTAATATAGATGTATTTACTAATTTATCCCTTTAGTTAGATATTTGCACTCTATTAGTTAGATAAAAAGTTATTTATTTTTCTTCTCAATCTTAAAATGATAAAAAGTAAATGCTAAAACAACCCTATTTAACTTTCTTGCATAAAAATATCATATTTCAAAAACTATTTTATTTTATTTATCTTACATCCTAATAAGCTTGAAATGGGATCACAATTTTATTGTCGCTTAAAAATATTAGCTTAATATAAATTTAAAATTAAAATTAATTTCTATTAATTTTAAAAAAATGTTTCAACCCAAAAAATTTAGGGTGAATAAGGTTGAATCACTCAAAACTATTTAAGTGGAAACCTAACCCCTCCTTTGAAATAAATTCAATAAAAAATGAATCGCAACTCTAGTTTCTCCAACTAAGATTACTTTTATAAAAATATTAAAATATTTTTTCATAATGTTTTGAGTCGAAAATTTATATATATATATATATATTTATAAATTTAATTATAATTTTTAAATTTATTACAATTCATTATAATGAAATATGAAGATAATTAGAAATTAAAAGTATATATTAAAATTAAAAAATTATGTAACAAATTAGATAAAAGAATCCTCTTTAAAAGGGTATTTTTAATATGATAAAAAAATACTTTAAAAGTTATTTCCATCAAAACTATGATATTTTGAGTAAATTAAGTTTTTTTCTATATATTAGATTTTCAAGTTATCTAAGTGAAAAATAATAAAAAAATTGTTATATTTTTTTGTTATTTCTCATCACCTCACTTTTTTTTAATAATTAAAATATTCTTTGAAATTAATAAAAAAGCTATATACAATTAAGTTTTAAAAAATTAAAAGAACTATAAACATAAAATACACTAAAAGTTTCACCTTTCAATAGTTAATATCATTTTTTTAAATTCAAAACATATATATCACTTTTAGACACAAGAAATTGAAACATTATATTTGTGTAGGTCATTTAAGAAAAGTCAAACACAATTCTAAAGTTTCATTCAATTATAATGGTGAAATAAATACTTTGCATTTTTTTCTTTTACTTTGAGTCGTCTCTTGACAAAGTTATTCCTAATGCAATGACTAGTATAAAATAGTGTGTACTATTGTGTGACAAATAATCTAACCTTATAATAGACATGGCATTTTCCTTGTCCATATTGAGATTGAGAAACTTTTTGGTAGCAAATTGTGAAATTATTTTCACATCAAACAATACTTACACAAAATGATCTCTGTAATCAAAGGAAAAATCAGATTTGTTAGATGGTTAGATCAATAACACTAAAATCCATTGAAATAACGAAGTACAAAGGAAAATGATGAAAAAACAAAAGGAATGATATTACCCAGAATCTTCATCCTCCATGGTTCACCTTCGTTACACCTCCTAGCTTGCAGTAAATAAAGATGCCCTCAGATTCGTGAGCAATTATGACAAATGACAAGACTAAAGCAAGTTTTGAAGGATTTACTCAAAATCTAAATGCCTATGTCTAAAAGCCTATGATTGACAATGCCTATGCCTTGATTAAATGACTATAATAATAAATAATGAAATTGCCTATGGAGATTTAAGTGTGAAAGCAAATGCCTATAATAACTATGCAAAATGTCAAAATGTGCGTCTTCAAAAAATGAGAAGAAGATGGCATTTTTTTAGAAAATCCCATTTTGAATGGACGAACAAGATAAATCAATGAAATGAATGATCCAGATTACACCTGAGAATCCCTAATTAGGGTTAGGGCAAAATCTTTAATCGAATGGTCAAAATAAAATCGGATCAACGGTGGAGAATAAATGAGACAAATTAATTAGAAAATGAACATTTTCGAAAAATCAATAAGATAAGATTGCCTGATTTGCAAGATTTGAAAAATCAAAGAGATAAGATGTGGATTGAAGATAAGATTTAGAAAATCAAGAATCTGCCTGATTGCTTGATTTTTAGAAGATTAATTACTAGTTTGAATTAAAATAATTCAAATTATGGATTTTGAGAGATAATAAATAATCTTTTTCAAATTATTTATCAAAAAGGACTGACAGTTAAGATTGCCATGACATTTTAAATAATTTAATTTATCTAAAATGAGAAGAATATTAATTGGCAATTAAATAATTAAATTTAATTATTTAATTTAGCAGATAAGACCAATTAATTAAATAAATTAATCAATTTATTTAATTAAGATAGTTAGTGACGTATTTAATAAATAAATGAAATTTATTTATTTAATAATCAAGAAGAATTAAATGACAAGCGGGGATTAAATAAATTAAGAAATTTATTTAATTAAAGAAATACTTAGACAGCTAATGACGTATTTAATAAATAAATAAAATTTATTTATTTAATAATCATGAGGAATAAGACATGAATTAATTAAATAATTATGAATTATTTAATCAATAGTCGAATGTGGACCAAGGACATAATTAAATGTCTTAATTATGCTAGGACGAAAGTGGTAAAAATGAAGCTTGCAGGCCTAGGTCATTTTTAGGTGTCTACATTTTGCCCCTCTTTGTCATAATGTCGCTTGTCGCATTGTGACAAAGAAAATAAGTCAAGAGATGCCCCAGTGCAAAATAAGAAGAGGAAGAATGACAAGGAGGGTATCGGTATGCCCCCTTGAGATGACAAACAGGTTCAAGAACATGGGTGTGCTCTTGAAATGGATGAGAAGACTAGAATATGAAGAGACAAAGAAATGTTAGTGCAAAAGATATGGATGATGATATGGATGTAATGCTTATATGAGATGGGCGAGAGAAGATGACACGACTAAAGGAGATGCATGTAAGTTCCTAGACCAAATCCTTCAAAACTTTACTGTAGGACTTTTTAATATTTATCGCTCTTAATCATCATTGGGCGGTAAAAATGACATGAATAGACAACAAACACCATGATATGATGTAGACCAAGGTGTGCAAGGTCATCCATTACATTACGTAAGACAAACAGTCACATACAAGGATGATCATGACTCATACCAAGAGCATGATTGCCCCAGTCTTGTTGTCATAATCAACCTCAAGTAGAAAAAGACAAGAACAGATCATGAAATGTCGTTGCTTCTCTAAATCATGTTTCCAAGACATCCTTGAGAAACTAGTGACATGATTGCTAAAATACAAAAATAAAGTCTCTATCATGATATGTCTTTGCTTTTCTAAATCCCAGAATCAGGACCTCGCTAAGAAGCTAGTAGTCATGTGTGTCAATTGTCATGCTACGTCGCTACTTCTCTAAATCCTGCTTAGTGGGATCTCGCTGAAAAACTAATAACATGATAAAAGATCAAAAGACAATTGTCAAGTGTTTTCCAAGTGCGTCTAGATATCCATTGTTCTGATGTCAAGATGCCATGTTTGATAATGTCGAGATATCTAAATGTTTAAAGTTTTGATGACTTTGAAAAATGTTGAGACTTGGTGAATTCAGGAAGGACACATCCTGAATAATGTCAATGTCGAGAGGATTTGATCCCTAATGGTTGTAAGGCATCCCTCGAAATAATGACAATGCCTAGGAGGACACATCCTAAGGCATAAATGACAGAATTGGTTCTTCAGAAGGACTCATCTGAAGAATACTGATGTCAGGAAGAGTGATCTTTAATTGTCAAGAAGATCGCTCAAAATGTCGAAAGGACGATGACGACGCCTAGGAAGGACACATCCTAAGGCATAAATGACAATGGTTATCGTTCAGAAGGATTCATCTAAAGACTAACTGAAAATTGACAATTTGACTGGTTTTTGATGATTTGACTTGATTTGACCGAATTTGACTTGTGTTTGACTATATGCCGATATTGTCATGATGATATGAGTGACGTGCTGATGAGATTGTCATGCCGAATAAATTATTGTTTTACCTTGTTGTAGGAGTTTTCCCATATGGAAAACGATTGAAGACTTTTGACGTGTGTGCCAGTGTAGTGTCATGAACCCTAATGGACTAACCTAGTGCGGCCTTGGGGGCTCATCAATTGATGGCCTTGCCTACGTCATACACTCAGAGACTTCGTAGTTCGACACGACCAATGATTTTGTCTTGATGACCAAAGATTGTGTCATGATTTTATTTTGACAAACCTAAAAGAACTTACCTAATGTCTCGAGGACTCAAATATGAGTCTTTCCTACATAGCAAATGCACAGAGACAATGTAGTTCGACAGATGATAAAGACTGATTGACTTGATTGACTTTGACCAAAGATGACAGTGTGTTCGTGTGCTTCGAGTAGTGTAATGATTTTATTTGAGGTTTTCTTCAGGATGTTTTATGATTTTTAGGTCTTTTTTTAGGACTTTTTATGATATTTTTGTCCTTTTTCAGGATATTTTGCGATGTTTTTTTATACTTCTTCAGGACATTTTGCCAATGTTTTTGTCTTCTTCTTTTTTTCAAGAGATTTTGCCAATGTTTTTGTCTTTTTTCAAGACATTTTACCAATGTTTTTTTTATCTTTGTTTAGGACTTTTTGTGATGTTTTTGTGATCATACGTGACATCCACTGTAGTTGCATGATAAACATTTTTCCCCCAATCAAGTCTAAGACTTGGCCACTTGCAAGGGATAAGGACAGGATGCTGCTGACTTGTTAGATGGACAGTCGTCAGGACCTAAGGTCAATCATTTAGCTACTATGACAGGTCGTGTAGGATGTGGTGGTGATTTGCGGAATAATGGTGAACATATATTTCATCCTAGGCCAAGTTAGACAAAGTGACAGTAGATGGTAGAGCAATGATTGATTACGCATGGCGCCTGTTTGCCAGGTTTTCACCATGGTACTTGTCCAAAGTGCCTGTTTGCCAGGTTTTCACTATTGAACGAATCATTTTTCTCTTTACTATTTTCATGATTTTTTGATTTTTTTGGTGTCACCAAGACGCCTGTTTGCCAAGTTTTCATCAGGGTGACGATTTTTATCATTTTTCAATTTTTTTTTATTTTATGGTTTTCAGCTCCATCCTCTGATGCTATGCGTAGAACTTTCAGAGGTGTAAACTGTTGATGGGCTCTGTCAACTGTTCCCCATCTGGAGTTTCCAATTGATATGCCCCAGAACCAAAAGAAGATATGATAATATAGGGACCTAGCCAGTTTGGTTCAAATTTTCTTAGCTTTTCTCTTTCTGCTTGGTTCTTGGGGTTCTGCATTAGAACTAAGTCATGGATGTCAAATTTTCTGACCATAACCTTTTTATTGTAGTTGTGACAAAGGTAGTTCTGGTATGCTTGGAGATGATTCAATGAGTTTTGTCTTCTTTCATCTAGCATTTCCAGCTCATGCAAGCATGATTGTCGGTAATACTCTTCATTAGTAAGACCCTTCAAAGAGACTCGTAGCGAAGGAATTTTGAACTCAATGGGTAAGATGGCTTCGGTGCCAAAGACTAGGGTGAATGGGGTGGCTCCTATAGGTGTATGAATGCTAGTTTGGTAAGCCCACAGAGCAGGGTTAAGTTGTATGTGCCAGTCGCGGCCAGCATCATTGATAGTCTTTTTTAGAATTTTGACAATGGTTTTATTCAACGCCTCAGCTTGGCCATTTCCTTGTGGGTAGTATGGAGATGAAAAGTGGTGTTGGATATGGAATCGCTCACATAACTCGTGTACGTCTTGGTTTTTGAACGGACGTTCGTTGTCAGTGATGATGGACTGTGGAAGGCCATACCAGCAAATGATGTAGTTGAGGATGAACTTTGATATTTGTTTGCCAGTAATATATGTCAATGGGTGGCTTCAATCCACTTTGTGAAATACTCAGTGGCGGTAACAATTAATTTATGGTCATTGGATGAGGTTGGATGAATCTTACCCACAAGATCGAGTCCCCATTAAGCAAAGGGCCATAGAGAAGTGATGGGCCGAAGTTCCTGCACTGGAGCATGGACCAGGTCACTGTGTATTTGATATTTGTGACAAGTCCTGACATATTCAATTACATCTTTTTCCATTGTCGGCCAATAATATCCAAGTCTCATTAGTTTCTTAGCTAGCATAGGACCACTTGAATGAGATCCGCATATACCATCGTGCACTTCTCGTAAGGTCGTACATGCTTCGTCGGTGTCAAGACATCTAAGGAGGGTATCATTGAAACTACGGTGGTATAGGGTGTCATTGACAATGGCATATCTTGCAGATTTCCTAATGAAGGACTTCCTTTGGTTATTGGACAGGTTTGATGGAAGAGTTTGAGATTTTAAGTAGTCGTAAATGTCCTGATACCAAGAAGAGTTGGGACCAACAAGTTCACACACCATTTCTATCTCTGGGATATCGTATGCCGGTATCAAAAGCTATTCTACTCAGAACTCAAATTGTGGCACATTTTTAGGGATGTCCAAGAGAGAACTGATAGTAGCCATTGCATCAACTGCCTTATTCTATGCCCTGGGGATTTTCTCAAAAGAAATCAGTTGGAAGTACATCAGGAAACTGTCCACCATCCTCTTGTAGGGAAGCAACTTCTCATCCTTTGTTTCATAGTTATCATTCACTTGGTTGATTACTAGTTGGGAGTCCCTGAATACAAGCAATGTCTGAATTTTCCATTTGATTACTAACTTGAGACCTGTGACCAGTGCTTCATATTCAGCAATGTTATTTGTGCAAGGGAAAGCGATCCTGAATGACTTAGGAATTGAATCTCCCTGTGGTGTGATAAACAAGATTCCAGCGCCTAAGCCATGACCCGTATGAGACCCATCAAAATATAGCTTCCATGGTGCTGCCGGTTCAACATGAAAAATGGACTCATCGGGAAAATTAGTTACTAATGGATGAGTGGCTTGAATCGGTGCATCTGCTAGTTGATCTGCTATTACTTTCCCTTTTATTGCCTTGCGCTCAACATACTATATGTCATACTCGCTTAGGATCATGACCCATTTTTCCAACCAGCCTGTTAATGCTACTCAACTTAGTAGATATTTCAATGGATCAATCTTGGCAACCAGTTGTGTCTGATGACTGAGCATATAGTGTCTTAGTTTTTGGGATGCAAAGACAACAACGAGGCATGCACATTCAATGTATGTGTAGTTCAACTCATAGCCTATCAATGTGCGGCTGATGTAATAGATTGCTCTTTCTTTTCCTTCATGATCATTTTGGGCCAGCAATGCCCCCAGTGCTGAACTAGTAGTCGAGATGTATAGAATCAAAGGATTTCCATGAATGGGCGGCATGAGTACTGGTGTTGATAGCAGGTAATCTTTTATTTGTTGGAAGGCCTCTTGACATTTATCTGTCCATACAAAGGGGACACTTTTGCACAATAGGTACTGGAACGGATGGCACTTATCTGCCAATTGGGCTATGAAACAGCAAATAGATTATACTCTGCCCTGCAGAGTTCTGAGTTCACTTATCCCTCTGGGCGGAGGCATGTCTATGATTGCGTTGACCTTTGTTGGATCAACCTCTATGCCTCTTCGGGAAACTATGTACCATAATAGTTTACCTGACGTGACCCCAAAAACACACTTCTTAGGGTTTAGCCAAACTTTGTACTCTTCAAGTCTCTTGAAAATTATGTCGAGTACCTTCAAATAATCTTTCCTAGTTGCTGATTTGGCCAACAGGTTGTCTACATAATCCTCCATTATATTGTGTATCATGTCATGAAAGATCGTGGTCATAGCCCTTTGGTATGTGGCACCTGCATTTTTGAGACCGAAGGGCATGACGTTCCAATAGTATGTACCCCATGGGCAAGTAAATGCTGTTTTGTAAGATGGTTAGATCAATAACACTAAAATCCATTGAAATAATGAAGTACAAAGGAAAATGATGAAAAAACAAAAGGAATGATATTACCCAGAATCTTCATCCTCCATGGTTCACCTTCGTTACACCTCCTAGCTTGCAGTAAATAAAGATGCCCTCAGATTCGTGAGCAATTATGACAAATGACAAGACTAAAGCAAGTTTTGAAGGATTTACTCAAAATCTAAATGCCTATGTCTAAAAGCCTATGATTGTCAATGCCTGTGCCTTGATTAAATGACTATAATAATAAATAATGAAATTTCCTATGGAGATTTAAGTGTGAAAGCAAATGCCTATAATAACTATGCAAAATGTCAAAATGTGCGTCTTCGAAAAATGAGAAGAAGATGGCATTTTATAGAAAATGCCATTTCGAATGGACGAACAAGATAAATCAATGAAATGAACGATCTAGATTACATCTGAGAATCCCTAATTAGGGTTAGGGAAAAATCTTTAATCGAACGGTCAAAATAAAATCGGATCGACGGTGGAGAATAAATGAGACAAATTAATTAGAAAATGAAGATTTTTGAAAAATCAATAAGATAAGATTGCCTGATTTGCAAGATTCAAAAAATCAAAGAGATAAGATGTGGACTGAAGATAAGATTTAGAAAATCAAGAATCTACCCGATTGCTTGATTTTTAGAAGATTAATTACTAATTTGAATCAAAATAATTCAAATTATGGATTTTGAGAGATAATAAATAATCTTTTTCAGATCATTTATCAAAAAGGACTGACAGTTAAGATTGCCATGACATTTTAAATAATTTAATTTATCTAAAATGAGAAGAATATTAATTGGAAATTAAATAATTAAATTTAATTATTTAATTTAGTAGATAAGACCAATTAATTAAATAAATTAATCAATTTATTTAATTAAGACAGTTAGTGACGTATTTAATAAATAAATGAAATTTATTTATTTAATAATCAAGAAGAATTAAATGACAAAGGGGGATTAAATAAATTAAGAAATTTATTTAATTAAAGAAAGACTTAGACAGCTAATGACGTATTTAATAAATAAATAAAATTTATTTATTTAATAATCATGAGGAATAACTGACATGAATTAATTAAATAATTATGAATTATTTAATCAATAGTCGAATGTGGACCAAGGACATAATTAAATGTCTTAATTATGCTAGGGCGAAAGTGGTAAAAATGAAGCTTGCAGGCCTAAGTCATTTTTAGGTGTCTACAATGTCAATTGAAACCATACCCATCTTGAAACATGTGTTACAAACATCAAGACAAAGAAGTTTCAAACATCATAATCAACAATGTTCAAATCCTCAAACCTAAATTTAAATCTGTATATACAATTCAAATTTACAAATGAAAAAATTCATTCCACAATCACATAAATAGACAAAAATTATTAAAATTAAAATTTTAATTTAATTATAATTTATTTATTTACAATAGTGCTTTTCATCCCAAGCCCCAAAGCTAGTGAAGGTGTAAGAGAGCACTACTTCTCATGCTCTTAGAAATTCAAGGTCTATAATAAGCCAACTTCGTCGCTCTGTTTCAGCTGCATCCTACTCCAAACATTTTACACCCAACCCATATTGTAAACCCGACCGCCGCAGCTACGAATACCTCTTCAAACCTGAATGTTTTCGAGTTGGTACCCAGTCTCCCTCGATCAGAGCTCTCATTTTCTTAGTGTGAGGAATCTAGTGGAGCCCGTCTCTCCTACTGCAATCTCGCCTCCTCTTAGGGTGAGGAAACTGGTGGAGCACATCTCTCCTACTCTGACCTCACATCTTCTTGGCATGAGGAAACTGGTGGAGCGCGCCTCTCCTGCTCTGATCTCACCTCCTCTCTGCCTAAGGAAACAGGTGGAGTGCATTTCTCCTGCTCTGATCTTCGTGAAGAAATTGGTGGAGCCCATCTCTCCTGTTGTGATCTCGCCTCCTCTCGTGGTGAGGAAACTGGTGGAGCATGTCTCTCCTACTCTGACCTCACATCTTCCTGGCATGAGGAAACTGGTGGAGCGCACCTCTCCTGCTCTGATCTCACCTCCTCTCTACATGAGGAAACAGGTGGAGCGCATTTCTCCTGCTCTGATCTTCATGAAGAAATTGGTGGAGCCCATCTCTCCTACTGTGATCTCGCCTCCTCTCAAGGTGAGGAAACTGGTGGAGCACGTCTCTCCTGCTCCGACCTCACCTCCTCTTGCAATGAGAAAACCATTGGAGGCTCGTGGTGTTTCTCACTTACAGAGGAATAAGGCGTTGCCTCTTTACTTTCTTGCTCTACCTTAAATGGCAGGTTCCTTCATGTTCTTGCAGGCCGCTTGTTATGCCATCTTACTCTTGGAAAGTAATCTTCCCTACCCATTTTCTCTCTTAAATGGGGTTCAAGAGGTGCCCTGAACAGTGGCCTGGAATAGAGATTCACTTCTATGATGGAAACACGAGCTTTTCTAAAGAGCCATAGGTGTCTGTTGTCATTCGACCACAATACACCATTCTCATCTATGGCAACCTCTATCAGTGGAAAATTTCTTGCATGGAGTTGATTTGATCGGAGGTCCCTTAAAGCGTCCACTAGGAGAGATTCCTTTCCGTTGCCAAGCTTGAAATGATCTGCAATGGAGTCCTGAGTGATCCTTAGCTTGTTCAGCCTCACCATCACAATTTCGTGATCCATAACAACAATGAATCCCCTGCACTGATCGAGTTACAGAACACCTACATACTTCGAATGACCTTGGTTTCCCCTATATAAATCAAAGTACCTGCTCGCATCGCTCCCTTAATTCACTATTACATTAAATTTGCAGCTTCTTTCGCATGATTGATCAGAGAATAAGTTAGTGGAGAATAGTACGAGGAACTGCACTACAAAGTTTGATTCACAATGTTTTCTTTAAGGAGAAAGACGCCCGTGCTCTACCAAAAAAAATATTCAAAGATGATCATGATTTGTCATTTCAACTTTTATTATAATAATAAAAAATAATTACCTTTAAGCAAGTAACCTTATAATATAAGTTGAGATTTAAATCACTTAAAATGGTTATTACTGTTTGTACTTGTCAAATTATACTTCTTATTTAAAATAAATATTTAATTTTTAAAAAATAATTTTAACTAAAAAAAAAAAAGCATTTCTATTCGTTCAAAAAAAAAGTTTTGTTTTTCTCTTCAATTTATTCAACAACATCAATTATTGTAGTTGATAATAATTACTAGTTATATTACAATATTCTAAATGAAGGATGATGATACAATAAACTTTACAAATAAATATTTTGTCTATTGTAAATAATATTTGTTTATACAAAATGAGTATTATGTACTTATCTCTTATGATGAAGTCCACTTTAATATTTCAGCCACAACAAAGCACAAACTTTTTGACTTCAGAGTGACAATCTAATCATCATGAATCTATGTTGTACAACAGACTTTAATATAGATTATTGTTTTATAACATAATGTGTTCTTGTGGGTCCTCTAAAAATAAAGTCTATAGCCTCTAACACTTTGATTTAGTTATTAAGTTTAAACTATTTTCATGGATAAAATGGCCCTAAATTTGATAGGCCAAAATAATAATTGTTAATAATAAAAAAAAATTTATAAACATACATAGTGTACTATGAGAGGATGTCAGAATTTTAAATTCTTTAGTATAATTAAGACTTAGAATATATTGAGCTATGGCTACTCTTTAATTGCTCCAATTATTTTAATTAATAGTGTAACTCTTATATGATTGTCTAAGATAGTAGGATGATGAAAAAACTATCACTCTTGCTAGAGTTCTCACAGTTTAGGATGAATCTAGGTTGTACTCATTGCATCTCACTCTTGCGTGTATGCTTTCCTTGCATGATTTCATCTCTATTTTCCATGTTTCTTTCATGTTACATCGTATTGAACAAGTTTAAACATAAAATGCATCCATTTAAGATATTGTAATATTATTTTAAAGGTTGATAGCTAAGTGGACATATTGATATTCATTCTTCATGATCACCAAAAGTAAATTTGACTAGATGATCTATATGAAAGTTTCAAAAAATAATAATTAAAAGATAAATCAAGATATAGCTTGAAAACACCTAGCCTTCAAAGCAAACTCAATGCATTAATCTCAATAACAAGATTATAATAAATGCAAAGTTTAATTTCTCTTAATAAGATATATGAGACATCTAAACTCACTACACAATGAGACTTTCCTCACTGATTGAATAACCCTAATCCATGTGCAATCCTTATAGGTAGATCACTATAGGAAACCACTATGGTGTATTATAAATTAGTTGGCATAAACCCATGAGTCAGCTAACTACCTTGAAAAGATGTAAAATATGCATCATATTCTTAACAATTATAAAAGACTGTATAGTTCATAAGCAATGTAAAACATGTAAAATATATAACATATTCCTAATAATCATAAATGTAAAAGCATGAAAATAAAAGACAAAAAATTCAAAAGTGTATTATTTTGGAGATTAGTTAAACCTAAAATTGGACAAGTAATTTGAGATATGTACACTCAAAAATTAAAGATATGACAAGAATGAGAATTGTAATACTCTAAATTTAGTTTTAAATTATTTATTTTAAATGGTTAAGGTTAAGAGAATGGAATGTTGATCACACACAAAAGTGTTCTTGTTTTCATCATTGAAACATAATATAGTGTTTGGTGTGATCCCTCTATTTTATGTTTCTTGACTTAATTTTTAAAAATAATTTGTATAAATATGACTAGGAGTTAATAATAAAAGTTGTGTATTTATATTTTTTTATTTTTATTTTTAAGTGGATGCATCTTAAAAATTACATCACTAAGAATGCACAAAACATAAGTTACAAAAAATAAAATTTGGATAAATGCATCAAAAGTTATAAAGAAAAATAAATACATATGTATGAAGAGCAATATAAAGACACTTCAAAGAATAAAAATAAATACTTTAACCTATTCAAAATATTTTTCTTGAACTAGATACTTAGAAGCTAAGAAGTAACTCATTATTTTTGTGGTGGTTTCATCAATCTTCTATTATAAAAGGAATGAATATATAACTATGTCAAAAGTTTTAAAATGTTAAGAAAACAAATAATTATGAGGTATCACAGAGGTCTAATCCTTAGGTTTAGTCATCCAAGCCTAAACTTGGGTGGGACCAAATTTTGAATAAATAATGTGCTCACATTATGTTCATCACATACAAGATGAATGAGAAAAAATATGCTCCCTTACTGCAATCACACTTATAACTTTGTACATGGTTTTTAAATTGTAATTTTTTCTTTCTCTACACTTTTCCTATCTCTATTTATCTCTCTCTTTATATGTATTCATCTATGTGTATATCTTTATCTATCTTCCTCCCTCTCTATATGTATATATTCATCTCTTTATCTCTTCTCGCTATATCTCTCTATCTCTTCCTCTCTATGTATTCATCCCTTCCTGTCTATCTCCCTCACTCTTTCTTTATCTTTATCTCTCCCTCTATCTCTATTTCTTTGTCTCGCCCTCTCTCCCTTTCTTCCCCCTCTCTCCACCACTATCTCTCTCTATCTCTATCTCTATCTCTCCCTTTTTTGTTCACTCCTTCTAGATCTCTCCCCTCTCTATCTCTATATCTATATCTATATTTATACCTCATCCCTCTCTCTATATATATCTTTCTCCCTTTGCCTATCTCTCTCACTCTTTCTCTCTCTATATCACTCTCTATCTCTCCTTCTCCATCACTCTCTATCTCTTTGGTGGGACTTAAAAAAAAAAATTGGTTCTAGGCAAACATTTCAAATTTTGGTTGTCCTAAATATAGAATTTTTACTTCCCTATTGCTAGGGTTCAATCTTAGGGTTAAAACCCTCTTTAAACCCTTGTTTATAAAAAACCTTAATCTCCTTCTAATTCGCCATTGACTTTGTTTCAAATTTTCCTAGTTGTTTAAGTCATGACTTATTTCCTTTAGCAGCATCCTTGATTGGCCCATTTCTTCCTAATAAAATATTTGGGTTCGTGCACTTTTAAAATATTAAGCCTAATGTCCTAAGTCTAGGTAGGCTGAATTATTCATGCATTTATATATACTTTAGGTTGATGTTGAAATATTTCATCAAAAAGTGCCTAAGTCTTGTTATGCATTGACATAGGAAGTACCCCATTTTAAGTTTCCTTATTTGCATGTGCTTTTATGAACCCTTTAGTCATGGTCAGTAGGTCCCACAACTTGCATTTCATTGGCTCCTCACTAGCCCGCACCATTAAAATATTGAATTCAGTGGACGAGTGCCATGTGTATATCCATATGATGGGCCCTACATGTTTCAAAGGCATTGGTGGTTAAAAGGTTGAAGATCTGATCTAGTTCCAGTGTAATTTTTAAACTAAATCTTGGTCATTCCTCGCCAACCCATGGGGGTCACACATAAATATTTAGATCCCATGTGGGTTAGTGGGTGGCTGCCACATGGCACAATCTATGATGCTCAAGAGATTAACACAATGAAGAAATATTTTACTAAAATAATTCAAGTGACTATAGAGGCTTAAAGGGCAAGCTACTAAAGGGGCTATAATGCACATGGTCAAAAGGTATTGAGATGTTTTAATCTCGACTGTTCATCAATAAAAGAGGTTAATCACATGGGCGCAGGCATGGAAACTTAAAGGGTGAGGATGTTAAGGTGTACATACTCAATCTAAGTCATTCCCTGCTAGCCCGCAACCATTGATCTAGTCCCAAAAATCTCATGCAAGATAGCAGGCTGATGACACACGGACATCACCGAGGATCATAAAGCATGGTGGAGCCCGCTAGATAGAAGGGAAGGTGTTCCACATGGTAGAATTTATTGGCTCAATGTAGAATTCAATATAAGTCAAAATTTCAAGCGTGTGTGACTCCATTTGATTCATTCATCAATTCAACTTGATGAGAGATTGACAGTCAACATTCAAAATTGATCATGGGGTAGATGAAGTCATTTTGGTTCGTGCAAGTGAACAGTAATGGTGAATATGAAATTACAAGTAAAGACAATTGAATGTATTTTTAGCCATAAAAGTAAGATTGCAAGTAATGTGAAATCATTAAAATGATTTAAAGCATTGGGTGACTTGTTGCAGAAACATTTTGAGCTCTGGGCATCCACAATTAGGGTTTCTCAATGTATCCAAAACAATAAGTCAAAATTACCTTCTATGCATTGAATTTTCTTGTAAATTCTGTAGAATTATTTATTTTGTGAATTAAGTTTGATTAGGGCATCATTTAAGGTTTAACGTTTGTCAACATACATTCAATTGCTTCAAAATTGCCTTTCTTCTTTGTATCAACCTTAAGCCCTAGTTACAATTTGTAAACCTTAGGTCATGTCAATTCTCAATCCAATGGCATCCCCAAAATCCCAATCTTCTGGCTCAGACCCAATGTCTAAATCTAGACCATTATTCCAAGATTTACTAGACCTATTGCCTCCTTCTACCACTAATAATTGCATAGGTTAACCATTGTTTCAAGGTCCTGGAGATCCAAATGGCATTGTTGATAAACATTTATACCATTAAAGATGCCACATTTCTAGTGACTAGATGGACTCTCTTAACCTATCTATTTGGGAAGAGGAAGTCTAATGTCCCAATCAATAATACATCGAGGCTAGATATGGGAAAACTAGTTGTTCCTAATGTATACCCCAACATTGACCTACTAAAATCCATATTAGCTAACTATGACCTTATTGTGCGGGTTATAAGGACACATTCTGGTGTGGAAATGGTTAATATCAAAAGGGAATGGTTTATAGAGGTTTTCAAACTAAATTTTGTGGCCAAAGAGCCAATTGACCTTAAAGCATTGAAGGCAGAATATGAGAAGATTAAACTAATCTTCAAGGTCACACATTTCAAAAATTTCATGGGGAGGGGGGAGAACGGAGTAAAAATTAAGTTGACTCCCTCTGAAAAGGAGTCATTCCCTATTAAAAAGTTTGAGTTCTATTTCCAAAGGAACTTCTTTGCATCGTTTCAGATTCTAGGGTTGGACCCTCCTACATGGATACTAGTAGCCTTTATCTACATGGCAGACAATATCTAGCATCTAATGGTCAATGGTCAATTAGTTGTATGAATTTGCAACCTACTTATTAGATGAAATCCATAAGGGATTGATAGCTCTCAAGACTAGTGAGACTAGTGTTAGTTTTTGGTGGTATTCACTACTACTTCACATGTTTTTGTATAAGGGAGCTAATAATTTTGGAGAGGACATGAAATTGGAAAGACATAATGAGAATGGTGAGGACCTTCCTATCCAAGCATGGACCCATCTTCTAGACATGGATGATCAGAACTCTAGTTTTGTGGTCTTTTCCAATTTTTTCAATTCAAAGTTGAGAGGGATTTTGGTGATGGATCCACCTAGGATCCCTAAAGAGTTGCATGATTTTCTCAAACCCAAGGAAATAAGGCCATAGAAAAGTATTGCATACAATAGGGGAGACATTATTCCCTATCCTGACTGTACAATCCTCTGAATATATGGCACCGATGTCACACCTCATGTCTTCCCAAGGGATGTGCCACTGAGGATTAATTTCCTTGAGGTCATGTAGTAGTTGGGGAATGTTGAAGACACCCACAGGTGGTTGGGATGAAGAAGGGGACTTGATTCCCCACTTGTACTGTATTTTCTAATTTTGTCATGGTTAAAGATGGCTGGAAGAATATCATGCCTAAAATTAAACCTCTTGTAATGAGGAGTTGCAAACATAGAAACCATGATCCAAAGGGTTATATGGTATGGCTAAAGGATAGAATTAGAGGAGGACAATTTTGGCATAATTTTTGTTTTCCAGAGGATGTAATTAAAAACATTTTTTACCACCAACTATAGGAAGAAAGTAAAATGAAATGGTTAGCCTTTGTCAAATTAGACAAGGAAAAATAAGATAGAGACCCCAAGTTTAAGGGGACATATGCTGATATTGAAAATTGTGTTGTAAGAATGGAAACAATATTGAAAAATTAATTGAAAATTTTTGACAGAGTGATTGGTAAACTCAAGGAAGAAAGAGAGGTGTAGGATAAGGGAAAAGAACCCATAAGTGAGGAAGGGCCATCACATCAGCCTCCTCTAAAGCAGTTTGTTTTCTCAAGGAGAAAGGAGGTTGTGAGAAAGGAGCATATTGCTCCCACTCCCACTCAATCTGAAGGATCCATAGTCTCTTCTCCTATTCACCACGTGCCATCTCCTCCACCTATGATGCCACCATCCCCAAAATTCATTGAGCTTGACTCACCTCCAAGGGAGTCATCACCAAAGAAAAGGATAATCGAACCATTAAGCAATGTTGCATCTCCTGGGTTTGTAGATTATCATGTTGAGTCAAATGATGAAGTTAATTTTACCACTGAGGAAATGATGCATAGTATGCCATCACCCCAAAGGGAGGTGGGCCTACATATTCAAAGGTTGAGATTGAGCAAGGCTCCAGTCTTACTAGAGTCAACAATGTCGATGATGTTAGAGAGAAGGAATGTAATGACTTTATGAATGATGACACATTTTTCAAGACTAGTTCCTTTTAGGAGTTTTTTTGGAGGGAGAGGAAAGAAGAGTATGATGAAAATGTGAAAATTAAGATGGTTAAGAACCCAAAGCTGTCAAGGAAGGTCCTTAAAAATAAAATTATTGCATAGATGAAGGAGAAGTAAAAAGAATTAACACTTATAGAAGGAAAAAAACATGTTAGATAGAGTGGACTAATCCTCCTACTCGAGTGGGACATGGAATTTTTCATAGCTTTTGAAATGATGAGTAGGCACAATTTTCATTTTTTTGCAACTAAAGAGGAGGCGACATTAGGTTTATATGGATCAAATTTCAGTCCATAGTGGGATACATTGGCCATCTGGGACCTAGCCCCAAACACAAGAAAACCTAAGATTGCAAGGCCATTAGATGACTTGAGAGGAGGGCTAATAATAAAGAGATTTTCTGACACTCCAACAGTAGAGGTAGCCACATTGGCTGTGAATGTGGACTAGTTCACTAAAGCCACTGTGGAATCATTACAGGAGGAATGTGATAAAGCGAATAAGCAATATAATGACGTGGTGATTGAATACAATAAGGATAAGCAAAAAATTATAGAGTTGCAGTTGGAAGTTGCATTGGTTAAGGATAAATTGCAATCACAACAACCCATAGCTCTATCACAAGTCAATATTCCTCTTTCTCCTTAGTTTCCTCCAGCTCAATCACCACCTCTTGCCCATCCTCCCCCTTCAACTTCTGCAAAATCAGTTGTATACAATCTAGATGATGTGCCCATTGCATATCTCACTCTAGGTACATTTGTTACAGCACAACCAAGGCAAAGGGCTGGTAGAAGGGAGTCGATTGAAAAACTCAATGTTTATTCAAGGAAATGCTCCAACATTTTGATAGGACAATATATATGAATAATATGAAAATTGTAACTATAGTACTGGAGCATTTAAATAAGAATATTGAGAGGAAGATAAATATCATTCATTCAAATTATTCTTCTATGTCTGACACAATAAAATGATTAGATAGGGATAGAGAACTAGCTATCCCATTGATGGAGAAATAGATCCCTAGATTGGAAGCATTGAAGCAAATGTTTATTGGATCAACTCATGAAACCAATAAACCACTCCACATTTCCCCAACCCATAAAATTATGAAGGGAATTGTAGAATATCAGGGGTTAGTGGATCCTATTGAGAATAAGATCAAGGAGCTAGTACAAAACTTTTATGAATGTGATTTTAGATTGCTACCTGATATTTTGAATGATGTTGGGGATGTCAAGCCCCTTTAGCAATGGAGAGATCAGATGAACAGTGTGTTTTCCACACAAGCAACACTCATTTGTGAGAGAGTGGATATTGAAATGCTGAAATATAATATGGATAAATTTTTCTTCACAAGTATCTTCATTGAGGATTTTGATAAAGAATAAAATTAAACAATTATCAAGTATGGCCTATACAGGATCAAATTGGATGAATTTATTTCATATATATGGCCATCTGATGATGACTCTAAACTTTGGAAAAGGAAGTATGTGGATATTTTTTACTTGTGAGGTGATTTTTGGATAAGGTGGTGTAGAGTCTAAAAATGTATTGTAGACTTGGTAAAACCTACACAATTTAGAGGTATGACTAACTGTATAGTCCACTCAACATAGTAAATACTTTCATTAAATTATCAACCAAGGTTTGTAAACTTGTAATGGTGTTGTGCTATATGTGCCTTCAAAGACTTAAAGCTACCTAGGTTACCCTAATCTAAGTATTCTACTTGCTGGAAATTAATATAATTTCATAACAATGAAAGAAACAAACTAGCACTAATGGCTACAGGTACTACAACTTAACCTATAACTAAACTATTGCTAATAGAGAATTACTGAACTAACTCAAAACTGATCAAAACTAGTGATTAAACTTATTATAACCTATGGAGTACTATAGATTAACCAAATGCATGCATATTCATGAGAATTTATTACTATTAATCAAATTATGAGAATCTAATTTAACTTGCATGCAATTCATAAAATAATGATGAACAGAAACAACTACTAAACAAAAATAAACAACAATAAATGAAGTGAAGAATAGTTACCTTCAGTGGCATACTCAAGTGGTTGTCCTCACTTAACTAGAACCAAATCTAACTATCAAATTCTATGCATCCATGTGATTTGAACTTCATTCATTACACATTACAAAAGATTACACAAAATCTTCTTCACAGATTGTATTCGATGAAAATCCATTCTAAATAACCAACAAGGACCTATAGATAATAATTGAAATTGAAAATCAATTAATAACAAAATACTAAAATCAACTAAATAATCTAAGGACTCAACCACTGGTTATATACAAGCATGAGGGAGTTTTATTCTAAGCAACAACTAAATGCAATCATTAACTATCACTCCTAGATATCAAAGTATATAGTTAGGATTGAATTATTCAAACTATAACTGAAAAGAAAAAAAGATTTATAATAGAACTGAAACTCTGTAAAATAGAACTACATGTAAAACACATAAACAGTAATTCATAATCCTATCAAAAAGAGTTATTTTTCCCCATTGCTTTATTAACTTGTCATAATGATGCATGTTAAACTCTACCAATGTCTTCATAGAGTAGTTATTGTATTTAGCTTGATCTGGCACTTCCCCTATTTCATTGTCCCAATCCTCCTTTTGCTACGGGTTACAACTTCTAGTTACTACAGACTATAGTTCCTTTTTGAGCTGCAAGAGGTCAATACACAAAAAATATACACAAATCTAACTACCATAATCAAACACAGAATTCCATCCACATTTCATACATACTCACTTATAAACTATGCAATGGTATTATATTAAACCATATTTCCATTACTATGATTTGCGTCCAAGGTTGTATAATAAACATGAAAAGATAGCATAGCATAGGAGTATTTTCCTTAAAGGTATATCTAATAGTGTATGAAAGTATGCATAAATACAATAGAAAATAAGCTAATAATTGAACCCATCATTCCCCCCAACTATAATTTTACTTGTCCTCAAGAAAAACAATATGGGTACATATTATATTGTAGAGTGATCGCCCTAAATTCCATGACAACATCAACTCCCTTGATTTTTTTTAAGTATAAACCTATGTAAGTTGCAAGTTGTCTCATTCTGATGATCCTAGCTTTCTCACTGTGAGATGAGAAAATGTCAGTGAGGGTCGATTACACTTGATTCATGATGAATCGAAGCATATTGTTTTCAAATAAACCTACATCTACAAACAAGATCATTCAAATTGGAAATTTAAACTAAGTATTTTATTGAAATTGAAAGCTACAAACTAAGAAAGCAGTTAAAATCTTAATCTAACCCATTTGAAACTTATCCTATTTTGGAATTGGTGTCGTGTTGATGTGAAATGACAACCCTTTCCCAATCTCGTGAATAGTGAGCCAATTTTAGTCAATTATATGGAAGAGAATCGACAAAACCATTGTGATTGATGTATGAAAACCTAGTTTATGCTAAAAATGAGCATGATGCAAGCTAAGTTACCATGTTTTATGCTAAAAATGATCTAATTATGCTATTGCTAAGATAATATAAGCTAAAGTTGTGCTAAAAGATGGAAACCCTAATTTATAAACAAGCTAAGCTAAGATGGATGCATGGAATCCATTAATGGATGCTCTAAGCTATGATGCAGTTAAAATTAACTAAGATAAGCTAAAAAGTGAGTGAAATATGAGTGTGAGTGCATATGAATTCAACAACATGACTTTGCTCTGAAAAGATGGATCCATTTGTCTCCAAATAGTGACCTATTTATAGGAGAGAAAATGAGGAATGAAGGTTTGAGATTAAAAATATTAATCAACGGTCCAAGATGAAGGAGATGAGAGCAATGGATCATGGATTCTCATCAACGGATGAGAATGAATGATGGGATTTTAATCAAGGCTTCACACTTGCCTCAAACAAACACACTTTTGACCTGTTCACACAGGTCAAAGGTGACTTGTTCAAAAGGTTGAAGGTTAAAACTTGCTTAAGAAGCCAAGTGAAAATATCCCTTTTTCAAATGATGAAAGAATAAGAATATTCTTTTGGAATATTCTCATGGGTGAGGAAAAAGTTATTTTGCAATTTAAAACAAAGTTTAAATTGTGCAAAAAGGGAATAAGGAATATTTTATGGGAATATTCCCTTTTTAGAGAAAATTTAGTTTAATTACTAATTAAACAAGATTTAATCATGCAATTAGGGAATTAGAAGAATTGAAGTGTTTATTTATTGAATTAAATAATTTAATGAATGGGGGAGAGATGAAATGATATTTAATTAAATAACTTAGGGTTATTTAATTAAATAAGATGATTTAGGGAATTAAATTAAACATTTTTATGTATTTAATTTAATAAGATGAAATGTTAGCATGAAGGGGGATGAATTAACCCATTTAAATTAGTTAGCACAATAGATGAAAATGATGTAATTAATTAAATATATAGGCTATTTAAATTAATTAAGTGAAAAGAAGATGAATTAAAGTGGAAATGATGTTAATAAACCTATTTTAAGTGTATGATATCGATTAGGAAATTTTTTAGTGTCTACATTTTGCCCCTCTTTGAAGTGAGGTACCTATTGCTTCAGTTCAAAGATTGATGTTTTTTGGATCAAAACTGCTACTTAAATCAAAAAAGAAAAAAAATCTATTTTTTTAGATGCCCCAATGGAAGGATAAAGCTGATTCCTTGCCCGCTCAAGAAATTGGGCAGAAATTTTGAATTTTGAGTTGATTTCTCGACAAAGGTGAAAAGCTTCCCCAAGGGTCCAAAAAGGCTTCGGGATGCAAGAATTATGCCAAAAACGTAAAAAAATGATGCAAAATTAGGTCCAAATCAGAAAAATTGGTGAAAATAATAATAAATCCTATCTTCAAGGTTAAATTAGGGAAAAAAAACCCTAATCTTCTAGCTTCAATAAGCCAAGAAGGGTCACTTTCAATTCATTTGTGCATTCACACTTAAGAGATGCTTGTTATTTGGAGCTTTGACCCTCTGATGAAATGGCGACCCAAGAGCTTCCCAGGCACATCTTCAACCAAGTTCGAGAGTTCCAGTGGCTTCCAGGTGCAAGACCATTGGTATGTTACTCTGAACTCGATTTGAAATTTGACTTTTTGATCCATTTATTATGCTTTGAAGTTTAATCTTTATCGGCATCGCTATATAGCGACGCTCAGATGAATTATATCAATGCATATTTATATGGTGATGCTATTCACGATTTAAAATTAGGGTTTCTAATTTTAAAATGCGACGCATGTTTGTTTAGCGATGCTTTAGCTGATTTAAAAATTAGGGTTAGGGTTTTCCAAAGGTTAAATAACAATGCCAGTTTATTTGGTGACACATTTTTTTATTTGTAATTTTACATGATTTGGGCATCGCAATTTGAAATTTGAATATAGCGACACTATTGAAGATAGTGACACTATTGTGATTTTTGAGATGTAAATTCCAAATTGAGTCAAATTTCCTTAATTTCCTGACGTCGTGCACTTCATGTATGTAAGAGGTTATTCCACCACTGATGTCGCAAGAGCATAGGCCCACCATTTTGGAGAGATTAGATGATTTATCAGAGTTGCGCCAGGAGCACCTAGGAGAGATCAGCCTCTAGTATGTCGCATATGTGCCTATGATTCAGAAACATCTTTCCATGATGACTACTTTGTGCGAGAGATGGCACAATGAGACCTCATCTTTTCACCTTCCAATAGGTGAGCCGACGGTGACCCTAGAGGATGTTTGGCAGATACTGCATTTTCCCATTCATGGTGGTTGTGTGATTTATGACACTAATGTAGGGTTTGATGCTTGCCTTGAGGTTATGGAAATGGATCAGATCACTTTGGTTAAACATCATAGATCGACCTCGAGTCATACAGAGGTAATGTTTCGAACTTCAAATTGATTGTTGTAGCCATTATTTTAGGTTTAGTGGCTCCTGATAGACATACGTAGTAGAGGATTTAGCCCAAGATGGGGCTTGGTATGGCATCAGATGTTGCACAGGAGGATATTGTTTGTGTGGGGTCCCATGATGCTAGCCTCCCTATATCATGATATGCATGATTTTGTTTATTGTGATGGGAGATCCATTGGTGCAAGGGTGACTCTGCTACATATTTGGGAATGGGAGCACATTGTCATGCCTCGGCCTATTGTTTAGATGGCAGACATGGAGCTAGATGATCCTACCATTTGGAGATACAGAGGTGCCATTACCCTGAGGCACACTAGACAAATTGGGCTCCCATATTGGCGATGAGTGATTGATGATATGATAGTTTTTCGCTAGCACCTGTGGCTTCAGATGCTACCATGGTTCAACGATATCTAGTAGTTATATTTCCCCAAGCAGACTCGATACATGTAGGGTTGAGAGAACCATATTATTGAGAGATATCTACTAGATAGGGTAGCCTGACGGTTTGAAGAGGTCCAGGATAGACCTAATAATGCATATAGGGCCATTTTTGCGAGATCGGCTAGAGAGGTTCCCAAATGGGGACTGACTATCATAGCTCCCGAGGCAGTAGAGAGCTTCATACAATTGGTGGCTCAGTCTTGGGCATACAATTAGGGACGGGTGGTAGCTCAAACTACGCCTGCATATGATGCTTGGTTTCTCCCTCCCTGATGATTGATATATCCAGCGGGTGCTCCTCCTTGAGGGAGACCCAAAGGTAGAGGATAGGGTAGTCAAGATTGCTAGGATGGTCAGGTTTTGAGGGCCCCACCAATTATACAATAGTCTCCATAGGTACAACCATACGTATAGCCTCAGCTAGGACCACCACCACCACCAGATGCTCAGGATGCATAGATACAATAGCTGCAACATTATGTGTGCAAACATTGACTGGTGAGCGGGATCAGGTTCGACAACGGGTTTTGGGTTTTACTGCTAAGTGAGACTAGGCACGATAGCAGGAAGTTGCGCTCATAGTTGAGAGAGATCAGGCATTATAGCGAGTATAGGTTGTGATGGGAGAGAGAGACCAAGAGGTTGCTCAGCATCAGTAGATTGAGGTGATGATGGTGGCCACTCATGGTCGGACAATTTTAGTGTGATTGTATAGAGAGATCATTATAGAGGTTGCATATTAGCAGAAGCATTATCATTGTGATGAACCAATGGCATTAAGACAACTGAATTTTTCACAGTGCAGCGATGCATGACCACGAGTAGAGGATTAGACAGAGAGGTAGGTTAAAGATGGTAGTAGCCATCAAGGCTAGCTATTATGTATAGACACCTTTTTATTTTTCCCCATTCTTTATCATAGATATACATTCATGGGATCCTTTTTGATAGCCTCATGGATATTGTACTTTTGATCGATGTTCATAAAATGATCCATATTTTGTACCATGACACTCATTTTTTGATATATATATGATATGAAGATGGATGATTCATTCTATGATATGTTCACTTTATTTTATGTATGGATTCTTATACTTTATCATGGATGGATGCATTTTATTTATGCCTATGTGATATGTGATGATCATGATATGAATGGATGCAATGTTATGTTCTTTTTCATTATCTTTTCATGATATGATATGGATGGATGATTTATGATATGAAGATGTTTATGGATGCAAATGAGGTGGATGCGTTTCTTTTTATATATTTTCTATGCATTGTATGATGACGATGTATGCATGTGGATGTATGGATGCAAATTCCTATGATATGCAATGATTTGAGATGCTTAAAATAACAAATCTCTATTATTCATCACAACTCAAATGATTATACAGAATGTATGGTGTGATATGCAATGATTATGTTGATGGATGTTTTATGATTATGCTATGATTACATGAGATGCATGTATGTTGATGCTTTGTGGATGAAATGCGGATGCATTGATGATGTTTTTGTTGACTGTCATGATACCAATTTAGCACGGAGAGAGGATAGAAGAATAAAGAATGAATAACTATTGATGATAATTGCTTCAAAACATCCAACAAGTTCTTGATCCACCGATACTTTATTAGAGGTGGTGATGAGACAATACAAAATGCAGGATGAGTTGCTCACACTTTGGGATTGGGATTTTTTGTCGTTCCTTATTGTTTGATATAACACAGACATGATGCATCAAGGTATTGATAACTGGGATGGCATTGTATCTAGTGTAATGGACTTTGACTCAAAAAATAGATAGGATAGTTCTTGTTCATGTCTTGACATACGAAAACATTGTTGGAATGCAAGTTAGAAGCTTAGAACATATTAGACCAAAGCATACGCAATAGTCAACAACATATCCTAAATGACCTTCCTACACACAACTAAGCAAGTATGTGCCAAGATTATTTTACAAGAGCATCCACAAGCACAACAAACAAAAGATGGGTATGTGCAAGATCATGATGGGCCAAAAAGTGGCAATATTATGGGCATTTGTAGAGTATGTGGCCGACGAATTTTTTATACCCAAAATTGATGAAACGAAAAGGGTTTTTAGAGGAAATTCTTAGCTTTCCACTAATATAAATTATGCTTTAATTTAAATTTAATAAATAATTTTTATTAATTTTCTATTAGAATTATGACTAAAGTCCTAATTGATAGGTTGATTGAAAAACATCTATAACTTTCAAATGGTATCACATTTTTTGAATCCAAAACATGCGTCACATTCTATGCTTCACATACTTTAGGATTAAAAAAATAAAAAGTAAATTTCATGAATTTTTGACCAAGGTGGTTAGACATACAAGTTTTTATATTTTTTAAAAGTTGTAATAAAAAAATCATAATTAATTATTTACTTGGAAAAAAATTACAAAAAAATATGCATCACATCTGGACATGAGTCCTCTACTTATAGATAAAATCTTATAAAAAAATATTATCATTTTATTATGGTTAGGGTGATGAGACAGACACCTACTTCTTATTTTTTCCCTGAAATTTAAGTACTACTGCATTGAAATTTCAAATTTTCACCAAATAGATTTTATTTATTTTTAAATAAACCTAGTAGTTTAGAAACTACATTCAATTTTCTACAAATCCTATTCTTACATATGTTTGAAATAATATAGATAACTTATTCAAATTTTTACGTCAAGTTGCCTAACACTAATTTTTTTGAATTTTTTGCCACTTAAGGGCCTGTTTTTTCCATGATGATCCTGCACATACCTAGATAATGATTTATTCCCCATTCCTTTCTCTCTAAATCATTTTTAGATAGTCATCATCAAGATTTCCTTGGAATTGGTCATTAAGATAAATCATAAGAAAAGATCAAAGACACACAGTCAGTGTTATCTATAGCTCTTGCCTATTTTAAGTTTAGCTAAAAATTATTTATGATACTAATGTCCATTGCAGGAAGGATGCATCCTAGGACATGTTGATCAGAGGGTTGTTTGATGTTAGGATGATGATGCTAAGATGAGTTGTTGCTATAAACTTTACTGGCGTGTTTGTATGTGATCTAGACTTTAGATTTTGACTTTTAGGTTCACACTTTATGACTTGTTATTCCTTATGTCTATTTGTTTCACCAAAGGTTGAAGGTGACGGTCGATTTATAATTATGGGTGAAAGATTATTGCGGGTGTAAGCAAAATGGGATGGATGGGTTTTGGATTTTCTGGAATATTTTAATGTTTTTTGTATTTTGAGAATGTTTTGAGTTTGTTTTTGGTCTTTTTGAAAGTTTATATGGATGTTTATGTTTTTTTTTTTAGGTTGTTTAGGTTTTTCTAAGATATGTGAGGTTTTTTAGGTCTTTTGATTTTTTTCTATTGTTTTTGGATTTTTAATTTTTAAATGTTTTTGTATTTTCTTGAGATATTTGGATGTTTAGGGTTTTTTTAAAGATTTTACTAATGTTTAGGAGTTTTCTAAGAATTTTTGAGTTTTGACCAAGAACCTAACCTAAGATACCTATCCTAGGGGCCTCAGGGGCTAATCAAAGATAAGCATTTCCTACGTTATACATGCAAAGACAACGTAGTTTGACTAACTCGACCTATTTACTAGATGAGAAATGCACAAGTGAAAGATGCTAGTTTATTATGACAGACTCCTAAAGGACTGACCTAGGGTATCTCGAGGGAACATCAATGATGGCCTTTCCTACGTTCAAGCTCAGAGACCCGTAGTTCAACAAGAGGACTCTATTTTTTGGATTTTTGATGTTTGACCTTTTTAGGGTTTTTGATGTTTTCTGGATGTTTTGGATTTTTCCTTTATAATTTTCTAAATGTTTTGTATTTTATTTGTATAGGATTTTGTAAATGTTTTTGGATTTTAGCTGTATAGGATTTTGCAGATGTTTTTGGATTTTCTAGCGAGATAATATTTTCTAAATGTTTTTGGGATTTTATGATAAAAAAGACCTCAAGATGTATAAGAACCCGATTGTGATCCATAACGAAATGCCCCCAGTGTGGTAAGTTAGACTACTTCAATAAAGGTTGGATAGACTAACCTTTGGAATATTCCAAGTAGTACTAAAGGGGTCATGATATCTCACAATGTCAAGCCATGATAAGGATGCGAATGATAGATAAATGGTGATGCAAAGAATGATAGGACAAAAGATCCAAAGAATAAATGGAGGTGTTTTATTTATGCAAGGTGCTTGTTTGCTAGGTTTTCACCAAGGTACTTACCCAAAGTGCCATCGTAGTGGTTTTCACTAGAGGATTTTTTAATTTTTCTTTACTTTTTTCAATCCTTTTACTAATTTTTTGGATTTTTTTGGATTTTTTTATTTTTTTGTATTTTCATATTTATACACTTCAAGACTAGACATAAAACATTTTGAGATGCAAGTTGTTAGTTGGCTCTTGCAAGGGTTCACCTTCAAGTGTTGATAGTTGATATGCTCTTGATTTGTAGCTTGCTATGATGATAAAGGGACCCAACCAATTAGGCTCAAACTTTCCTTTGTTGTCTTGATCTAGAAGGTTCTTCTGACTCTACTTTAAGACTAGATCTCCTATGTGGAACTACCAACACTTGATCATCTTGTCATAGCTCTGTTTCAGTCAATTTTTATATATACTTGCAAGTGATTAAGGGCATCAAGACAACATTCATCAAGGAATTCCAGCTCATCCAATTGAGACACTTTGTATTCTTCCTCAATTATCAAGTTTTGCAACTTGATACTTGCAATGATGGGAGCTCAACCTCAATAAGAAAGATGGCTTTTGATCCATAGACTAAGGAGAAAGGGGTTGCACCTATAAGCATGTAGATACTAGTTCAATAAGCCCAGAGAGTAGGATTTAGTTGCAGATGCCAATCACGACTAGATTCATTCACTTTTTTCTTCAAGATTTTCAAGATAGTTTTATTTGTAGCTTCTACTTGGCCATTGCCTTGGGGATATTATGGGGTAGAGAATCAGTGTTGGATATTGAATTTTTGGCACAAATCTTTCACATCCTAATTTTTAAAAGGGATTCCATTATCTGAGATGAGGATTTGTGGGACACCATAACAGCAAATTAGGTAATTCAAGATAAATTTGGCTATCTGCGTCCCCATTATGTAGGTCATAGGAATGGATTCAACCCACTTAGTAAAGTACTCAGTGACGGTTATGATAAACTTGTGGTCGTTGGATGAGGTTGGATTGATTTTTCCTATGAGGTCAAGTCCCCACTACAAAAAATGCCATGGTGTGATCATCGGATGCAATTCTTGAGCTGGAGCATCAATCAGGTCCCCATGTTGTTGACACTGGATGCATTTCCGCACATATTGATGAGCTTCTTTTTCCATGCTTGGCCAACAGTACCTTGTCCTCAATATTTTCCTAGCTAATGACATGTCGCTAGAATGGGACCCACATATATTCCATCGTGTACTTATGTTAAAGTAGTGAAGGTTCCCTCTTGGTTAAGACATCATAGTAATGTCCCTTCAATGCTTTGACGGTAAAGGGTATCACCTAGGATCACAAATTGGGATACCTTTTTAACAGAGGTCTTTTTAACGTTCAAGGTGATATCTAATGGGAGAGTTCCTCTATTAAGGTAAGTTGATATGTCATGGTACCATGGGGATCCAGGACCAACAATGATACACGTGAATTCAAATTCATGGATTTCAAAATTTGGTACAATAAGTTGTTCTACCAAGAATTCACATTTGAGGATGTTGTTCGGCATGTCTACTAGTGATCCAATTGTTGCCATGGTGTTTGTTGCTCTATTGTTCATGTGAGGAATCTGCTCAAAATTTATATCTATAAAAAGGTCTTTGAGATTATCCACCGTCTTCTTGTAAGGAGTGAGATTATCATCTTTAGTTTGATAGTCATCATTGACTTGTTGGATAACTAGTTGTGAGTCATCACAAACTTTTATCTCTTGAATCTACCACTGAACTACTATCCTTAGACCTATTATTAGGGCTTTGTACTCAGCAATGTTGTTAGTACATGGAAATGATAGCCTGTATGACTTTGGGATACAGTCACCTTGAGGGGTGATGAAAATAATTCTAGTACATGGAAATGATAGCCTGTATGACTTTGGGATACAGTCACCTTGAGGGGTGATGAAAATAATTCCTTCTCCTGGTCCATGTTGGGCAAATGAACCATCAAAGTACATCTTCCATTGAGTTGTGAGGTTGATAAGGAATATTGATTCACTAGGGAACTCATATATTAAAGGGTTCTCAGCATAGATGGGTGCTTCTGCTAGTTGGTCTATGATCACTTCTACTTTGATTTCCTTGCGCTCCACATACTCTATGTCAAATTTTTTTAAGATCATCACCCATTTATCCATTCATCCTGTGAGAGTTGCTTTGGATAACAGATATTTTAATGGATCAATTTTTTCAATGAACTTAATTTGATGGGACAAAATGTAACTTGCCTAAAGTTTTATGAAGCAAAAACTACTACTAGGCATGCCTTCTCAATGGGTGAACAGTTCATCTCATAGTCCACTAAGGTTTTTCTAATATAGTAGATGGCTCTTTCCTTTCCATTTTCATCATGTTGTGCTAAAAGAGCTCTATGGACATGGAAAAAGTAACCCTTCTACTTTTTCTCATGTTCAAGCCCTCCTAGTGGAATTTAGCTTTATTTTACCTAGATTTAATGTTGTAATGTGGTCAACACATTCACATTAGGTCTTGGACACTTGTGAATCATTAAGACTTCTTGGATGTCTTGTAAAGGTGTTGTGAAGTGATGTAACCCACTTTCACACTTTTCTAGGACCCTTTCATCATAATGAATTTAAATTTCCCTTTTTTATCACTTACCAAGTATTATTTACAAGTGTTGTAAAGAGTTGTAACAAAATCTCATGCTTTTCTAGACTTATCATCACTAATTAAACCCTTTCTCATGTTTAAGTGTCCCCTTAATGCACTTTTTTTCCTTTCTTAAGTGTTTTTTTGAGGATATTCCCATTAGACATGTCATTTAATGCCCTTTAATTCCTGAAACCCACTTAATTTTCTTAAGTGGGATTAAGTTACCAATAAGGGTGACTTAGTCCTATTTGGCACAAAAATCAAAATTATTTCAATTTTATAGTGGGATTTTATTCTCTAACCCTTGAGGGAGGCCTATGATGTGTTATTTTTGAGAAATATTTTAAAAATCAAGTATAAAGAAGGGTTTTTCTACTCATTGTTAATCTCCTAATCTCATGCAATTTTATAACTCATTGAGCATTCAATCTCTGAAGCATTCAAGTAATATAAGCATAATCAAGTCATCAATTGGATCACTTCATTGCATATCTTTAGATTTCTACATCAAGGGTTTGGTACATTTATGGCATTGCATATTGTTTATTTATCATTCTCTCCTTATTTCATTTCATTTCATAGGGTTTGATTATCAAAGTGGGGTTTGACCAAGGAAAACCCCTATACTCTAACCCTCAGCCATTTTTCTCCTCGTTGCATGTGTGTGTTTGCATATTTTTCAAAGAGATAGGTGTTGAAAAGTGGTCAATGAGTCATCAAAGCTATTCAAGTCAACAAAGACCTAATTGGAGCTTGGAGATTCTTTTTATCCCATTTTCTATAGAATCAAGATCAAAAACCTATCAGAAAAGAAAGTGCAAACCTGAAGCTACAAGATCCTATCTTGAAATTCTCAAAATCTACATGTGGATTAAGTCACCACTAGTGGCGAATTAGTCCCACTACTAGACCTAAAAAGTGGTTTCTGTATTTTTGGATACCCATTTGGCAGATTCCTGTTCTGGTGGATTTTCCTTGAAATTGGACTAAGTCGCCCAATTTTTCATAAGTGTCCCAGTCAACTTTGCAGGATTCTAGAACCCCTCCACATCATATTTTAGTCTCTAGGTGCACCTCTTCAGTTTTGTTCAGTTATTTCATCATTTACTTGCATTCTTAGGTGTTTTTGCATATCACAATGTGTTTTCCATCACTTTACATTTCATAGGTTTAGTATCATTAAATCATATTTATTCCAGATAAGTGCATTATTGCATCATAATTAGATACATTTCATCTCATTTACATTAATCTTGACTATACAAATTAGCATTTTGTACACAATCTTTCTCCTTCTAGGTGAAAAACCCTAGAAGGAGCTTAAAACATTTGGGTGCCAAAATCATTGTTTACATTTTGGTGAACCTAAATTTTGAACATATTTACTTATAATTTCAAGTGCATCCTAGGTTTAATTTGCATTGCATCAGGTTTTGTGTTGTTTAAATTGCATCCTAGGGTTTTAAAAAATTGCATTAGTGAAAAGCTCATATAGCTTGCATTTTTGCATCCTATTTCATTGAAAACAACAAAAATTCTACATTTTCATACTGTAGTTGCATTTGTGCATCTGAAAAACATCAGATTGCATTCAAAAATTTTAAAAAAACTCAAAAAAATCATCACTAGGACTAATTTGCCACACTAGGCGACTTAGTCCTTCTACACATTTTGCACTAAAATTTCTAGTATTTTCTGGGAATTTTCTGTATTTCTATTTTTTGTTACTACATTTTGCCATACTTTCCAAATTCATTTTTTATTACATTTAGTGTCCTTTCATCATGGCTTTTTTCTTTAATAAGTTTTGGATGTCATTAAAATCTTTAGTGGACATGTCAAATTGTGCCTTTAGAACTGATCCTAATGACCTTGCACTTCCTCATGCTCCTTCAACTCCTCATGAATTTCGTCCTCATTTTGTTGACATCATTGGAGAAGATGATGATAGAATGAATAAGTTCTTAAATGAATGCCTTGACAACCTTGAAGCCAATGCAGCCTTTTACCCATCCATGAAGTCACAAGACCTTCCTACTATCGCACCTCCTGATACATTTGGATATTTACATCCTGAAACAAATGAAGGACCTAAGTTCCCTCCAATAGGTGGACCTAGCTCCTCTAACCAATCCAATCCTCAACCATTTTATGATCATAAAGTTACAAAAACACCAATCAACCTCGAAGAAACCTATGGAAAAGTTTTTACTATCTTAAGCAAACAAGGATGTGATACCACAATTAAACATGACATTCACCAGCTTTTATAACAAAGACCAATAGATGAAAACACAACAGGGTTAGGATATTAAGATCCTCATCATGACAACAAGCCTCCATTTGACTATTAAAGACTTCAGGTTGATGTCATGATGATCTTTGATTCCCCTTCCAACTTGACTATCCTCCTTCCATGTGAACAACCCTTACATGATTCCAATGACAAGGATGCTAGGATCCGCATGGGTCCTCTCCCTCCTTCAATCCATGAAAAAGGAGAATCTAGTAAATGTAAATGACCTTACAAATTAAAAAAATTAAATTTCCCTCTTCATCCACCACCTGAATGTGAAAGGACACTAAAAATGATTTTAAATAGAGGTCTTATACTCTTACCACCTTCGAACAAGTTGGTGATTTTTCCTAAAGATTCTAACGTCCCATATTGTAAATACCATCATGTTCTTGGACATTGCAATGATGAATATCGGACATTGAATGACATACTAAGTAAGTATCACTTCACTCATACTGACTATTAGCCTATCATCTCATAGTACCCTATCACCAACCTCATCATGCAATAGTTGTAGAATTTTCCATTCTCACTATTGCATGATTTTCCCCATCACCTATCTTGGCTCATTCTTGCCTTACACTCAATGGGGGAAAGAAGTTATTATCCTCGTCCTAGTAATGTGTTTATCCTTGTCTCTTCACTACGTTATTCATATTCCTCTTATACTACTTGATATTGTGAAGCGCATAACTCAATTAATGGTTAACTTGCATTCGCCTTACTAGCCTTTTACATTTTTTTTCCTTTTCCTTTTTCTTTTCTTTGGTGTGATTCCATGTGCATATCGTGTTTCCCCACCGTGTGATGCTTGACGTTTTCTTTCTCTCTTGTGACATTCTTCTATTTGTACCTCTATTCTTCTATATGTCGTACATTGTTTCGCTTTTGTTTTGTTTTTTTCCTTTTGGGGATGACGCAAGGCATAGAGACCACAATGTCTCTTTCATGTTGACCCAAAATGTCCTTTTAATTTCTTTTTTTGCCTTTGTTTTTTGTTTTTCCTTTTGGGGATGACGCAAAGCGTAGAGACACCTTATGTCTCTTCCATGTTGACCCAAAAGGTCCTTTTCCTTTCTTTTTCACCTTTTTTTGTGTTTTTCCTTTTGGGGATGACGCAAGGCATTGAGATCGAAATGTCTCCTTCATGTTGACCCAAAAGCTTTTTCTTTTTCTTTTTCCTTTTTGTTTTTTTTCACTTTTGTTTTTCCTTTTAGGGATGATGCAAAGCGTTGAGACCACAATGTCTCTTCCATGTTGACCCAAAATGGACTTTATTTGTCTTTTTCACTCTCTTTGTGTCATTCTTCTAGTTCTATGTCTTTGGGAAATGATGATAGTTCTGAGATCTTCAATAAAAACATTGTAGCAAAGAACATACTGACCCCAAATCCATAGATCCCTTATGTGTTTGGTGTGTTCCTTTTGGGGGAAACCCCTCTGTCGTTTGTTCCTTTTTCTTAACATGACATAGCCTTACTTAGAAACATATGACTTGGCATAGGGGCTTTCCAAGTTGCCTCTCATGTCTTGTTTATTTTTGAAATTTTGCATTTTTCATTTGCTACTTTAAAGTAATTGCTCATAGAATAGTGTGTAGCAATTCCTTTAAAGTGGGGGCATACATTGGCATAATTCATTTTGCATTTTTCTTTTCTTGGTTCTTAGTGTAGTATTATTACTTTATACGATGTGTTTGTCACTAAGTTGTGGATGACATTGTGTGTGATTTCTTTCATAAGTGTGATCTATCTTAGCATATTGCATTCCTCTTGGTGGCTTGATGTGACACACGACATCCCCTAAGTTATGAATATTATATTCTTGGATTGGTCCTCTCTTGGAGATATTAGACACAAAGTTCCCTAAGTTGTAGACCTTGCATGATCTTAACAAGACTCATTTTAACATATTTTCCATGTTGTATTTTGCATTTACATGGCCACCTTACATAATATAGCTTGCATGCTCGTGGTGTCATTGCATTTGTTCATGGGATCTAAGCATACAAAGCTTTGCTTGTCTCATGAAGCACGAAACAACATTGCCTTTGTGGCACCTTATTAAAGTTATCAAGAGGTATAGCTTTGATATGGTTGAGCAAGAATCCCATTCTGAGACACGACTTTCCCCATAGCCACCTTTCAAGATTTCTCACCCCACAGACAACCAAAAGTTGTGGCCCTAGAGTGAGTACGTTGTGGATTTCTCACCCCGTGGACAATCATAATTTTTGTGGCCCCAGAGTGAGTATATTTGGGCTTTCTCACCCAGCGAACAATCATGAGTTTCGTCACCCCAGATTGAGTACACATTTCTTATTTCAAACAAACAGCCTAGATCTAATCCACAATAGGCTGGAAATATGATCGAAGCTTTTTGTCATTCTTTTTCATCATTTTCATGTCTTTATGTTTGGTTTTCCATGGGATATTGATCCTAGGGGCTTGATCATCCCTCTCAATTTTTTTTGTCTCATCTTACCAACATGGGTACATTTGAACCCCTCTTGATTGCATGATTAGCTACTTTAGTAAGAGTTTGAAGTAAGTTCATCATCTCACTAAAGTGGGGGCTAACTGTGGACATAGAAAAAGTAACCCTTCTACTTTTTCTCATGTTTAAGCCCTCCTAGTGGACTTTGGCTTTATTTTTCCTAGATTTAATGTTGTAATGTGGTCAACACATTCACATTAGGTCTTGGACCCTTGTGAATCATTAAGACTTCTTGGATGTCTTGTAAAGGTGTTGTGAAGTGTTGTAACCCACTTTCACACTTTTCTAGGACCCTTTCATCATAATTCATTTAAATTTCCCTTTTTTATCACTTGCCAAGTCTTATTTCAAAGTGTTGTAAAGAGTTGTAACAAACTCTCACACTTTTCTAGACTTATCATCACTAATTCAACCCTTTCTCATGTTTAAATGTCCCCTTAATGCACTTTTTGGCCTTTCTTAAGTGTTTTTTTTAGGATATTCCAATTATACATCATTTAATGCCCTTTAATTCCTAACACCCATTTAATTTTCTTAAGTGGGACTAACTCGCCAATAAGGGTGACTTAGTCCTATTTGGCACAAAAATCAAAATTATTTCAATTTTCTGGTGGAATTTTATTCTATAACCATTGAGGTCAGCCTGAGATGTGTTATTTTTGAGAAATATTGTAAAAAAACAAGTACAAATAAGGGTTTTTCTCCTCATTTTTAATCTCCTAATCTTATGCAATCTTTAACTCATTAAGCATTTAATCTCTCAAGCATTCAAACAATCTAGGCATAATCAAGTCATTCATTGGAGCACTTCATTGCATACCTTCATATTTCTACATCAAGGGTTTGGTACATTTATGACATTGCATGTTGTTTATTTATCATTATTTGCTTATTTCATTTCATAGGGTTTTATTACCAAAGTGGGGTTTGACCAAGGAAAACCCCTATACTTAACCCTCAACCATTTTTCTCCTCTTTACATCTTTTTGTTTGTAGATTTTTCAAAAAGATAGGTGTTGAAAAGTGGTCAACAAGTCATCAAAGATATTCAAGTCAACAAATACCTAATTGGGGCTTGGGGATTCCTTTTATCCCATTTTCTGTAGAATCAAGATTGGACACCTATCAAAAAAGCAAGTGCAAACCTGAAGCTACAAGATCCTGTCCCAAAATTCCCAAAATTTGCAAGTGGAATAAGTCACCACCAATGGAAAATTAGTCCCACTGTCAGGCCTGAAAAGTGGTTTCTATATTTTTGGATACCCATTTGGCAGATTCTTGTTCTAAAAGATTTTCTCTGAAATTGAACTAAGTCGCCCAGCTTGGTGTAAGTGTCCCATTCAACATTTTCAATCAACTCTATAGGATTCCAGAACCTCTCCACATCATATTTTAGTCTCCAGGTATACCTCTCTAGTTATGTTTAGTTATTTCATCATTTACTTGCATTCTTAGGTGTTTTTGCATATTACAATGTGTTTTCCAACACTTTGTATTTCTTAGGTTTAGCATCATTAAATCATCTTTCTTCTAGATTAGTGCATCATAATTAGATAAATTTCATCTCATTTACATTAATATTGAGTTTAGACATTAGCATTTTTCAACCAATATTTCTCCTTTTAGGTGAAAAACCCTAGAAGGAGCTTAAAGCATGCAAGTGCCAAAATCATTATTTGCAACCTCCTAGTGTTGTTGTTGTTGTTGAGATATACATGATCAGTGTCTTGTTCAATATTGGTGGTATGAGCACTAGAGGTGTTAGTAAATAATCTTTCATCTGTTGGAAAGCTTTATCACACTTGTCATCCCACTTGTAGGTTTTCCCTTTATGAAGAAGGTGTGAAAAGGGGTGAATTTTATCTGATAATTGTGCTATAAACCTTATGATGGACTGCAATCTTCCTTGTAACCCTCTTATTTTCTTTAGTGTTTATGGTGGTTCCATGTCTAGGATAGATTTTACCTTTGTTGCATCAATTTCTATCCCTCTTTGTGAAACAATGAAGCCCAAAAGTTTCCTTGATGTGACCCTGAACACACACTTCTTTGGATTCAGTCATACCTTGTATTCTTCAAGCTTGTCAAAGATCGGTCTTAAGACTTGTATGTGCTCACTTATCTTTTTTTATTTTTCCAAAATATCATCCACATAATCTTCAACTACTTTTTGGATCATGTCGTGGAGGATGATGCCCATTGCTCTTTGATAGGTTGCACCTGCATTCTTTAACCTGAATGGCATCACATTCTAGCAATAGGTTCCCCATGGACAATTGAATGCAGTTTTATGTTGATATTCCTTGGTGATTAAATTTTCATTGTAGCCTGAACAACCATCCATGAGTGGCAACATTTCATTCCCAACCATTAAGTCCACAATGAGATTGATGTTGGGAAGATGGATATCATCCTGTGGACATGCCTTGTTTAGATCTTTGAAATCAGTGCATATTTTGATGCCCTCAATGGATTTTGAGACTGGTACTAGGTTTAAAACCCACTCAGGATAATCTATCGGTCAGATGAATCCAACGTTAAGAAGCTTTTGCAATTCTAGTTTAACAAAAAGTTCAATTGGGGGATGCATCTTCCTTAATTTCTGCTTAATTGGTTTGGCTTCAGGATAAACTGCTAAGTGATGTACCACAACTTCTGGATCAAGGTCTGGAAAATATATGTGTATAACTATGCAAAGTTATCTTTTTTCTCTTTAAGGAATGCTGCAAGATTCTTTTGTTCTTTGTCTAACAAGGATTCAGCATAAAAAGTGATCTTAGGTGCTTCCTATGTTCCCACATTGACTGGAGTGGCTTTTTCTACTAGTACTACTAACTTCTCTAGATACATTACACTAAGGGGGAGGTTGAACCCCTCATCCCTGGGCACCTTAGAGAGGTTTTCACTATTGGATGCATCCTTTTTTTTTACTATTTTAGGATCAGAGAGTGCCACTAGGTGGTTTTCATTCAAGGATCTGCATGTTAGTTGCATTTTGTTTATTTTCAACTAATGGATTCAATTTTCTCCCCATAGTATTCCCCTGTGTTGAGCTTTATATTGAAGCCTGATTTATGATCTTCCCATGATAAGTTTTCATAGAATCCCATGAATTCTAAGATCACTTCATCATTTTTGAATAAATCTAGAATCAGTGGTCCTTGTTGGTCCATGCCAATGAGTTGTGGGTATACTAGGTGTATTTCAGTTGGTTGGTTGCTTGAGAGAAAGGATTTTATGGATATCATAAAAAGGGTGTTGTTCTCAAATAGATCAGCAACATCAAGGGGAAATTCATCTAAGGTTGTATCACATGATGTAGGTAACCAAGAGGAAGCCTCAACTCATTTAGCAGAAATACCTTTTCCAATAAGTGTGACTTTGCTAGTAGTAAAACCTAAGCCAAGATTATTTATTTGTTTCTTAGGAATGATGGTTTCTAGTAAACCATTGTCATTTTGTACTATCTTTTCATTATTGTCCCCAATTTTGCATGAGTTGTAGGCCTTTGTTATCATCTTCCATGGGAAGAACAGGAACAAGTTGTTTATCTTGATAGAGAAGTTTAGAGATGTCTTCTTCATTGATATCTTCTTGGTTCAAATCTTCCCATTTGGTGAAGTTAGTAGCTGCCATCTTGATTGTTTCAGGTTCTTTGGTGCTAGATGTGGGTTTCCCATGAGATTGAGGATAAATAGGTAACTCTCCTAAGAAAAAGGTGTCTTTCAATAGTTTTTAGTTTCCACAGCCATCATCCTGGATCACTACTTTGATGTCGGGTGTACTTTGCATAGTGCAATTTTGTTGTTGAGGTAGAGGCTAGTGATTATGGGTCAACAAATGAGCTTGGTGGTGTAGGCCCTTCATCATTTTTAGGTATTTGGGGGATATTATAGAACTTAGCTTCAATACTTTTGCAATAGTAGAAAGGCTCAGGATCTCCATGGATAGTTATTTCTCTATCTTCAAAAGGAAACTTCACACACTGATGATAGGATGAGGCTACATCTTTTAGAGCATGGATCCAAGGTTGACCAAGTAGTATGTTATAGGTAAGATCAAGATCAAGCACTTGGTCATCATATGCTCTGATGGTGGTACTCTTTCTCTTCTCAATAGTATCTTCTGAATAGCCCAGAGTTTTTTATCAACTGCAAGGTACAAATGTTCAAACTAGCACCTCCATCTACTATGACTCTTTTGACCTCGTTTTTATGAATGAAAACCTTAAGATGTAAAGCAGGGTTATGAGATGGTTGTGATGGTAGGTATTGCTCAGAAAAGGTAAGAAGATAGTTTGCGATATGCCCTACCATAGCTTGAAATTGATCAATATCAATTTTTTTGGGAACAAATGATTTAGACAAGGATTTCTCCAATATTTCCCTGTGTGCAAGGGATAACCTTAAGAGTTCTAAGATAGATATCTAAGCGGGGTTCTGCTTAAGTTGATCTAGAAGATTGTAATTGCTAGGATTAGATGTGGGAAAAGTAGGTTGTGTCCTAGATTGAGATTGGACTCTGTGAATAGTTATTTTTCCACGTCGTGTGGTGACTCCACATTCCATACTAGCTCCTTTGATGGTGAAAACAGTAATAACACTATCGTAGGAGGCAACTAAATTGGAATAGGTATGTTGCACATTAGTGTAATCCTTAGCTTTTTTGTTGTTATTTGTTTTGTTATGATTCGGCATAGGGTTCTTCTATATCTTGAGATCCTGATTCCTAGTTGGTACCTCAATAGATATGGTATCATTTTCTATGAGATCTTGGATGATGTTCTTAAGTTTCATGCAGTTTGTTGTTTTGTGTCCTTTGATTTTATGAAATTCACAAAGGTCACGCTCATTGTACCAAGATGGCTTCTCCTCTGGTTCTTGGTAGTTTTCAAAGTTGGGAATTGTTATCAGATTTGACTGTACCAATTTCTTCATGATTTTTTTGATGGGTTCTGATAACTGTGTGTACTTGTGTTTGGGATAGTTGTTATTTTTTGCGTTTCGCCTTTGTTGCATGTCAGTGTTATTGATTTGATTGTTTTGAGGAGGTTTTGTTTGGAGATTAGCAACTTGATTTTTATTGGGTCTAGGAGCAATTAGGACTACCTTAGCATCTACTACACCATCATTTGTTATGTTTTTGTTCTTTTCCCAAACACGATGTTTCTCATTCAAATTAGTTGAAGGACGGTTATCTTTGTAAGCTTGAGTATTTTCTTGTGAGATTATCTAGGTACAAGCTCATTGTATGATGTAATGCATTGAATTTTCAACTAGAGTGACATATTTGGATCTAGATTGGCTATGATGATTCCTACTTGTTGTTCGTCAGGAAGAGGCCACTTGATTTTACTAGCTCTTTGTCTCCATCGTTGTAAGAAAATAGTGAAATTTTCTCCTTGATTTTGTCTAAGAGTGTATAATTCTTCTAGACTAACATCCATGTCAAGATTGAAGGAGTATTGATCGATGAATTTATTAGTGATTTCTTGAAACAATTTGATACCAAGAGGCAGATGAGAAAACCAATCCATAACATGACCTGTTAAACTTTGAGGGAAGAGACGCATTAGATATGAATCATTATAAGCCACTTCCATGCACATGATATTAAATTATTTTATATGGTCCATAGGACTCCCTCTCCCTTTATATTTCTCAAATTTTGGAATTTTGAAACCAAGAGAAAATGGTATCATTGCTATGTTTCAATCAAATGGGTAAGGACACAAGTTCTGTGTATGAAGTTTATTTGTCTTGCCCATGTGAAGGTCCTACATTTCTTGTGAGAGTACTTTCAATTGTGATACTAGATCGTCTTGCGGATTGGGTGGAGGAACATATGGTGGGATGACAGATGAGTTGTATGGGGGGTATGATGGTGTGATATTTTTTGAAAGTGATGGATATGTTCCCAATGCATTTGGATTGAGGATGTTCAAATGAGGCTAATAGGAACCTTGTTGTTGTTGGGCATATTTTTGAGCTAGTAGGGCTTGTTTTTGAGCTTTTTGTTGTTGTTTTTGTTCCACTAGTCCTTATTGTTTGGCATGTTGTGCTCTATTTTGTGCTGCTAAGGCTGCTTGTTGTTGTTTTCACTATTGTTTTGCTAAGGTTGCTTGTTGTTCTTGATGTTGTTGTTGTCCTAAGGCTACTTTTTGTGCTTGATGTTGTTGTGCTAAAGTTGTTTTTTGAGCTGCAAAGGCTACTTGTTGTTATTGTTGTTGCTAGACGGTTTGTTGATAGGCTTGTTGTGCTTATTGTAAAGCTAACACATGTGCTTGTAATGTGGTATTAGGTGGTTGTTGAGACATCCGTGGAATATTTTGGATATTTATGTTTTGAGTGGGTAATGGATTCCTCGTGAGAGGTAAAGGGTTCCCTTGATTTAACATTCCTTGTAAGATGGTAGAATGAGGTGGAGGAATGTATGTTTGATGTCCTAATTGATTTGGCATAGTAAAGGGGACTGTGGGAGAAGATAAGGATGATGTCATTTGCAATGGAAATGACACATTAGGACCTTGAGTCCATTGATTGAAGATATTTCCTTGTCCTATATTTTGAGGATTACCTTGTGCTAAAGATGTAAACAAGGGATTTGTGATCAAGGTACTTCCTGGGCTAAGCGAAATTGTTTAACCAAGGGATTGTTTTGAGTTGGATTGATGGTGGATAATGTGGATGTGTTTTGTGAAACCAATGGTATAGATGAACCCATTGGAGGATTGGGTAAGGATGTCCCTATTTGCTTCAAGGGTTGACTCTGTGGTATGATATTGATATGCCCTTGCACGTTGTTTTGAGATAATAGATCCACACTGCTTTGTGTAATGGTAGGAACACTTGTGGTACTCATGGATGCAAATGAAGAAGGATTCCCTTGATATCTTGAATTCATGGTTGAATAATGAAGATCAATAGGTGTGTATATTTTTTTAGGATCTTTAGGAATGGGAGGAGCACCAAAGCTAGGTGTCCAAGTGGTTGTTTTAGATGGAGGATTAGTTTCAAGTGTTCCCACAAGTGTATTGTTTTCAAATGAAAGGGCACGACCAAATTCTTTAGGAAGGCTTGTTGAAAGACTAGGAATGTAGGTCTGATTTAGCTGTAGTGATGGGGTGATGAAGCCTTGTGTTAAATTTTGTGCCACAAACGTCAAGGAGATAGGAGCTACATTTTCAAAGTTTTGATGTTCCATAAGTTCCTCCCTAGTGAGTTCAAAGTTGTTATTTGTGAAATATTCTATCTCCTATGGTCTTGACGGTGATGAAGGTTGTTGTGATGGTGTAACTTGACTCCTTGGATTGAACTCTAAAGGATTTGGATCACTTGAGGTAAATGTCACTTTGGTTTTCTCCATAATTCTCTCGTGTTGTGATCTAGTCTTTACCATAAATGTTGTGTTACCTATGGGAGAGTTTTATTGTGATTTGTGATATTGGAACTCTCTAGTTGACTCAAATCTAGGTAAAAGAGATGCTCTAAGTATTTTGGGAGCAATTGTGATGGTGGGGGTGAAAATATGGATGATGTGGAGAGTGATCTTTGCAATTGTTTTGAAACAACACTTTTGACTTAGTCTTGATGTTTTGATGTTGGGATAAAGGATGTTTATGAACTTGTAAATATTTAGGGTAGACTTATGATCTTCAAGAGGAACTAGTTCAAAGATGATAACTAACTTAACCAAGTGCATGGAAAAGGATACATTTCACATGCACAATAGCTAAGTTAGAGGTTGGTTTGATTTGATTTTATGTTTAAGTCACAAAGTGTTGTTAGAATTAGGTGTTGTACACCTTGCATAATGTTTATATTGTCTTATTTATTTATTATGTGTGTGGTGCACCTAGGGGTTTTCTAGGTGAACGTGCATCACAAGGAGTTATAATGTTGGGGCCACTTTGTTGTATGTAACATTGGGACTTAATTGTAAAATGTAATTATTTAATATTGGGGAATAATAAAATATAATAAAGTACCCAATATTAAATGTGGGGTCACATGATGTAGTTTTTTTGGGCACATGATTTATGTAATACCACTTGGTGGTTTTGTGGGAGCTTGTTTTCTATAAAAGCAACCACAAGGGTAGTTGTTTAGGGTTGGATCAAAAGTTGGTCAAGGTTGAGCTTGTGCATGTGTGAGGGTTTGAAGCATGGCATGGGATGTGTGGATTCATGCTTGGTCACATGGAATGCATGGATAGATTGTACTTCAGAAGTGTTCATGGAGTCTCTGCAAATGTATTGTAATGGGTTTTCATTGCTGAATAATACATGGAGTGTGGATGCTTTTGGAGGCTGGGTTTTTTCCCTCTTGAGGGTTTTCCCAGGGTATATCTTGTGTCATCTTTGATGGGTATGTTGTCTATTCTCTTGCATGTTGATGTTGAGTATTTTACTTGCATGTTTCAGATTTGGGTTATGTGGAAATTGTCATTCTATGGCTGCATAGTTTCCTTACAAGTGGTATCAGAGCTTTGGTTATTGGATTGGATAACCCTAGGTTGCATGAGAGAATGAAAGGAAATGGCAAGATATAGGGTTTTGCAGGTGTTTTACTGCAGATCTGAGGGTTTTGGGTTTGATGGGTTGTTTGCAGATTTGGGGTGAGAAAATTTTGACAAATTAGGGTTTCTTGGTCATGCATTTATATGAGAGTTTTGGGGGTGAGTTTTCATAGATGACCTCCTAGGAAAAAATGGACCTCATGGTTGGATTCAGGTTGGTCGAAAGAGAAATTTTGACATATAACATGCTCTATTTTGGTTACAGAAAAAAAAAAAAAAAAAGAACATCCCCTATTCGTCTGTACGGACGTCGATGGTACAGTCGCAGAAAAATAAGAAATATTAAAAAAAATCCGAAAAGAAAAAAAAATTCGCCTGTCAGTTAAAAATCCTGCAAAAATAAACACCAAAAAAACATTAGAAAAATTAAAAATTAAAAAAAAATCAAATAAAAATCGAAAAACAAAAAATAATAAATAAAATAAATTTATGTGGGGGGGGGAAGGGGGAGGGGGGTCCGCAAACCGACCCACCCCACAGTGTCATACCCTGCAGCGGTAGGGTACTGCCAGCCGGCTACTAAGCGGTCGGCGGGTACCCTGTCCAGCAGGGTACCGGCCTGCCACAACCCTTAGGGCTTTAAACAAAATTTAAATAAAATTTGAAATTTTTAAAATTCTGCCATTATTGCAAAATCTGCCCAAATTTCAAATCAAATTTAGCCAGATTTAATGATGGCGTTGGGTCCACCATAAGGGGTGGAGAGTTTTTTTTTTAATTTGGAAAATTAAACTATTTTTAATGGGATTTTCAAATCCGCCGCCCACCCACCACCAGCGCGCCACCGGAGAGCCACTTGAAGGTTGATTTATAGCAGTTTTTTTCAAACGGGCATAACTTTAACCCAACATGTCGGATTTTTGACTTCTTATAGTCGTTGGAAAGCTGGTTCTGAGCACTACATAGTGGAATAGGTGTTGTTCCATGATTTTATAGTTTCGATAGTGGTTTTCTTGGTTGAAGTCAGATGTTTATTTTAAGCTTTGAGAGGGCATATCGGGTGCATACGGAGTCGGATTTTGGACTTCGAATAGTCAACGGAAAGCTTGTTCAGATCACTACATAGTGGATCAGGTTTGGAGATATTTTGGTACAATTTATTTGCTGTTTTATTTATCTGAGCTGTTTATGGGTCTCTTTGACTATGGTGTTATTATGAGCTTATGGATTGCCGGATTTTGGATATTTGATGATGGATTCATTGTATGCTCAGTTGTACATCTCAGATTATTATATTTTTGACATGGTTATCAGCATGTATGTTGCATTGTTGTATCTACAAGTTGTGCAATGTTGTAGGCGGTCTATACTTACTTTTTGCACCTATGACTTGGATATGGGTTGTCTTTGCCCATTGATATTTCAGTGTTGATGCATGATTAGTTTTGGTGGCTTGGTTTAGTCACTTGGTTTTTTTATTTGGTTGTCATGTTGAGGAGGTGAGATGGTATTACCAGGTACAGTCATGATATGTGACCTATGTAGTTGACTATGATTATGCAGATATGTGGACACAGTTGGGTTGATTTGTTGGTATATTTGGTGGTGATCATGATGTCATGGATGTTTCTTGTGCATTAGAGACTTTGGCATGTTATGATGGTTTTATGCAGGTGCATTGTTGGTGGTATTGGATTGGTTCCTGATTATGGTTGTGGCGGTGTATCTTCCTGGTTTGAGGAGATTGGTATCACGATGTCATGGATAGCTTGGTTACACGGTTCAGTGGGAGCTTGTGACAGTGATGGTTTGGCGGTGATGGATATGATGGTTTGGCGGTGTATCTTCTTGCTTTAGAGGATGGTTATCATGTTGTCATTGAGAGCTTGGATTCACAGGTTTTGTGTGAGCTTATGACAGTGAGTGTTGGTTTTGTGCATCATGGTGCCATGGGATTGCTCGGTATCACGGTTCAGTGGGAGCATTTGGAAATGATGTGGATCCATTGTTGATTATGGATGGTTGTCTTCAGCAGGTGATCTTTGGTGTCATGGAGGGGCTCTTGGATTCTGTGTGCTACAGTGAGAGTTCTTTGACATTAGGTGTTGGAGATGTTGAGGTATTATTTATGACTTGTTGGTTTTGATAGGTGATCCTTGGTTGTAGGATGGTTTTGTTATTATGTCATGGTATACTCTGGATTACTAGTTTAGAGTTGTGGCATGGTACATGTTATGATGATTTATTCATGTGATCTTTTGAGAGGATGCGAGATAATGGTGTCATGTTTATGTTCCTGATTCTGCAGTTGGAGCTATGTTTTTTATCTTGGTTGGTTCTCTTTGTATTGAGTACATTGATTATTTTCTTGGTGTTTAGCATGAATTGATCGGTACTTGGAGACTTAGGTGAGGCTCGGTGTTCTCTTGTGGTTAGAGACATGTTGTTGATATGGTTACTCTTGATGAGGTTTTAGCAGGAAGTCCGAGGGAGCCTACACCTTGGTTGGACGTGAGTTCAACATGGACCGAAGAGGAGAGTGTTCTTGGTTGAGTCATGATGACTTGGATATCCTTGGAGGAGCATTCTCATTCCCCACTCTTGGTCTACTCGGCAGTTCACTTGAGAGGTATTGCCCATTATTCTTTCAGGTGCATTATGTTTATGCTTTGTCTTCTCATGGATATGGATCTTGAGCCATGGGTATTTGGTTTCTGGAGGGTTCATTTGAGGAGTGTTGGCATGTTTATCTCCTTATACATGTTGAGTTTAGGAGATGGTTTATTGGGCTGATTTCCTTGGTTTGGGAATGGTTACTTTGAGTTTGATCTTCTTGTTTTGAGATGCTTACATCCATGTTAGTTACATATGTGATCTTTGATCTTAGTGATTGGATGGATGGATGTTGTTATGGATTTTGTTATGGGGTATTATGGAGGAGATCATACTTGACACAGTTGACATTTAGAGGTGTGTGTGTAGGAGGACATGCTACAGGTGTTTTGTTTGCAAGTTTTTCTTTTCAATGTGGATGTTCCTTGGTACTACATGTTTACTTCTATGAGATGCTGGTAGTAGACTTGGTATGCCTTTGTGATGGTGCCTTTTTTTTTTGGGATGTCAATGAAGCGACGCGTTGAATGCGCTCATTCCAGGTTTGCATTCATCTTGACATTGCCCATGCAGTGGGAGCTCTTGGATGTGTATGTCATGTTTTGACAGGTTTGCACATGGAGTTTGTTATTGTGGTTTATGGGTGGATATGTTGTTGGCATAAGTTTACTATGTTATGTATACCTTGGAGGTATGGATAGTTGGATGTGTTGGCATTTGTTGTGAGTGTCATTTCAGCTATGGTGATTTATTCTTGACAGCTACTAGTGCATATTGGATTCAGTGTTTGTGTTTTTGAGATATCAGTTGAGGCAGGTTTATGCTTCTTTGTGACAGTTAGTGTGACATCTCTTTGGATGTGTTCTTATCTTAGTGCAGTTGGCATGGTGGAGGATGGGAGCATTCATGGATGAGATGGTGGTCACCTTGGTTCTTGTTACAGGTTTCTTGATGGAGCACATGGAGCACTTGGATTCCTGGATGGTGCATGTTGCCTATGGAGTTTATTTGTTACCCCTTATGCAATGTATACAACAAGTGGGAGATTGTTAGAATTAGGTGTTGTACACCTTGTATAATGTTTATATTGTTTTATTTATTTATTATGTGTGTGGTGCACCTAGGGGTTTTCTAGGTGAACGTGCATCACAAGGAGTTATAATGTTGGGGCCACTTTGTTGTATGTAACATTGGGACTTAATTGTAAAATGTAATTATTTAATATTGGGGAATAATAAAATATAATAAAGTACCCAATATTAAATGTGGGGTCACATGATGTAGTTTTTTTGGGCACATGGTTAATGTAATACCACTTGGTGGTTTTGTGGGAGCTTGTTTTCTATAAAAGCAACCACAAGGGTAGTTGTTTAGAGTTGGATCAAAAGTTGGTTAAGGTTGAGCTTGTGCATGTGTGAGGGTTTGAAGCATGGCATGGGATGTGTGGATTCATGCTTGGTCACATGGAATGCATGGATAGCTTGTACTTCAGAAGTGTTCATGGAGTCTCTGCAGATGTATTGTAATGGGTTTTCATTGCTGAATAATACATGGAGTGTGGATGCTTTTGGAGGCTGGGTTTTTCCCTCTTGAGGGTTTTCCCAGGGTATATCTTGTGTCATCTTTGATGGGTATGTTGTCTATTCTCTTGCATGTTGATGTTGAGTATTTTACTTGCATGTTTCAGATTTGGGTTATGTGGAAATTGTCATTCTATGGCTGCATAGTTTCCTTACAAGTGTTGGTGTACTCAAAATTTTGCAAAGAGGTGAAGTGAAAGATGAAATTTGATGAAGGGGTGAGTGAGATGTTTGACCAAATTTTGACCTAAATTGAACCTTTATTTTGACAAGATCAAGGTATTGAGAATAATGCTAGACCTCTAAAGTTTTCAAATCCTAAAGAACCGATACTGAGTTAGATGAGAGGATGGATGGGGATATTTAGACTGGTTCAAATCTTCCTAGCTCGAGCATAAAAGTTTCTTAAAAAGTGGTAATGGTTTCAATAGAGTATTGAAGCCCACTTCCTACTAAATTGTGCAGTACGATATCTATGTTTCCAATGATAGGATGAAGATCTTCCCCTATGGATTTTGATTGTGCAATGGATCATTTAGAGGAGTTTGGTATTATGTAAAAAGATAAGGGTTTTGACTCCAAAATAATGCATATAATTCTAGACTGTACCTTGAAGTGTGTCTATAAAATTTTGCTACCAATCTATCTCTATTTTTATGAAGTGCTAAAATGTGTTTCTTGAGAGCTTTGGAGTGAGATGCCTAAGTCTAAAATGACAACCTATAGACCTTACCTTAGGGATCCTAATTTTACATGAGATCATGTGAAAACAGTTTAAGTGTATGGAAGAAAGGAAGATATTTATTGCCATGCAGGTGGTGGTAATATGGGTCTTCCAGCCTCAATATCAGCTTGTTCCTCTTCAAGTAGTCTAAAATGATTGTTGTGTTTCTCCATTGTGTATTTGTTTCCTTGGTTCAAAAGTGAAGCTTCTCAAACTACTAATGAGATCAGTTTGTTCACTGTTAATGAGTTCAAAGTTTGGCTAAATTATAGCACCTGGAAGATCAAGTTGTTCAATGGGAGTGATCGGTCTCCAAATAGTCATGTGGGGTTCATTATCAGTTTATCTTGCTTAAGTGAATTGATTTTACAAACACCTGTCTTGACTATGTTTCCAAACTAAATGTTTATGTCAAAAACATCATAACTTTCACAATGTCCATTTCATGAAAATCATGAGGTTAAAGCCATAATTGCCTATGTTTTCTTTGGTAAATATGGATTTGAAATTAATGTCAAGATATTTAGAAATCAGTAAGGATAAATCCTTAGGAGAAGCAGTAATATCAAGGCTAACTCAAGAGGTCCAATATTTAGGCCAGAGTGTTTGTAATTTTGAGGATGATAGTGAATGTTTGTTTTTGTATCCTTTTGAAATCAAGAAAAGTATTAAATTGACTCACAATCATTGCAACCCTATGTTAGAAATGGCTATATTTGTTGAATCCCCACTAGGATTTCTCCAAACACTAGACAATGCGAACAGTTAGAAATTTGGCAACACTGGCTCCCCTCCACAGCACACACTTCTCAGGACCACAAAATCTCAAAATATTTAAAATTTGGAGATTAAAAGGAATTTTTTTGTTTCTACAATTGAATATTACAAATGTGGGGTGGCTTTAGAACGATTGTTCCTAACATCAACAAATATTAAGGATTTTTGGCTTCTACACAAGGGTTTGTAATAAGGGCTTCCAATTTAGGGGGTGCAATGATAAAATCCATCAAGAGGTCTCCCAACCCTTATAACAAGGGCTTTATGCATCATAAAGTTACTATAGAAGAGCTATCATGTACTGCTTCGCATTGATCACGATTTTCACCACAATCACAAATTTATATCATGGTTTGGAAGAGCTTGGCATTAGCTCCTTACTGCTTGGGTCGTTCCCTTGGGGTGAGTACTTTTTCCCACCAAGGAAGGCCCTCTAAAGGTGAACAATAGTAAGGAATTACATCCATAGTTTGATCATCTTTATTCATGAAAACAAAGAGAGAACACACGCTATGCCTTTTTCTCACACTCGCAAAGGGGTTCAGTTTTAATCCAAATTGAAAGATGTAGGTGATTTTGTAAAGTGTTAGAGAATGTTCTATTTCTCAAGGTCTCCAAATGGTGCGAGAGAATTGCATACACATCCACTAACAACATTGAAAATCACAAAACATAGCAAACAGTTGTAAATTTTAACCCTTCAAAGTAGTGATGAGTTCGTTTTAAGCACTAATTGAAAAATGAAGTTGCCTTGTTTAGTTTTAAGCCCAAACTAAAATGATGATGTGAAGGTTCAATTTTATCCAACTTTGAGCGTTCATTTTAAACCCAATTGAAATTTAGTGTGTTTCCTAATGCAGGAAGTAGAAAGCATAAAGTTGGGTTATAATTGTCGCAAAGCGTCAAATGTTTGTTACAATTATAGAATTCAAGATAGAAAAGACTTTATTCAATTTAGCTCCATATCTTTGAACCTACAAAAACCTGCTATTCTAACAACTAGAACATAGTCAGATATGCATTAGTGGTCATATAAATCAAAGAAATTAAATCACATGTTGAAAAAACAAGCATAAAATTTCTTACCCTGGCTGAGCGTCATTGAACATAGTAGCATTGCAGTTTGAAGTATGGGCGCCGCTCTAGTGAAAATGGGCATTTCTCTGTAGCAGAAATAGAGAGCATGCTAGCATCGCAATTTTTTCTAGCGTCACTTCTCGTAGTGGTGTCGTAGTTTGAAATTTGTTGGTGTCACTCTAGTGAAGTTTAGCATCATTGTTTGCACTTTTCGATACCTCCAGATTAAATAAGCATTGCCATATTTAAATAAGTGTTGGTGCATTAATTCTCCATTGGGATTTCAAATTGTAGTGGCATTGCTATATGGCGACACTCTTCAAAGGGTGTCATTTGTATTTTGAGTGTCATTGCAACCTACAAAACAACAAACAAATGAAATTTGAGCCAAAAAATTGTTAATGGTTTAAATTCCCTCCTCTTAGCGCCAAAATGTGAGATGAGGAAATTCCAGTGAGGGTCGATTACGCTTGATTCATGATGAATCGAAGCATAATTTCACCAAATAAACCTACATCTACAAACAAGATCATTCAAATTGGAAATTTAAACTAAGCATTTTACTAAAATTAAAAGCTACAAACTATGAAAATAGTTAAATTCCTAATCTAACCTATTTGAAACTTATCCTATTTTGGAATTGGTGTCATGTTGATGTGAAACGATGACCCTTTCCCAATCCCATGATCAATAAGCCAATTTCAGTCGATTCAATGGAAGATAATCAATGAAACCATTGTTATTGATGTATGAAAACCTAATTTATGCTAAAAATGAACATGATGCAAGATAATTTATCATGATTTTATGCTAAAAATTATCTAATTATGCTATTGCTAAGCTAATCTAAGCTAAAGCTATGCTAAAAAATGGAAACCCTAATTTATAAACAAGCTAAGATGGATGCATGAAAGCCATTAATGGATGCTCTAAGCTATGATGCAATTAAAATTAACTAAGATAAGCTACAAATTGATAGAAATATGAGTGTGAGTGCATATGAATTCAACAACATGACTTTGCACTAAAAAGATGGATCCATTTGTCTCCAAATAGTGACCTATTTAAAGGAGACAAAATGTGGAATGAAGGTTTGAGATTAAAAATATTAATCAACGGTCCAAGATGAAGGAGATGAGAGGCATGGATCATGGATTTTCATCAACAGATGAGAATGCATGATGGGATTTTAATCAAGGGTTCACACTTGCCTCAAACAAACACACTTTTGACCTGTTCACACAAGTCAAAGGTGTCTTGTTCAAAAGGTTGAAGGTCAAAACTTGCTTAAGAAGCCAAGTGAAAATATCCCTTTTTTCAAATGATAAAGGAATAAGAATGCTCTTTTGGAATATTCTCATGGGTGAGGAAAAAGGAATTTTGTAATTTAAAACAAAGTTTTAATTATGCAAAAAGGGAATAAGGAATATTCTTTGGGAATAAGGAATATTCTTTGGGAATATTCCCTTTTTAGAGGAAAGTTAGTTTAATTGCTAATTAAACAAGATTTAATCATGTAATTAGGGGATTAGAAGAATTAAAGTGTTTATTCATTAAATTAAATGATTTAATGAATGGGGGAGAGATGAAATGATATTTAATTAAATAACTTAGGGTTATTTAATTAAATAAGATTACTTAGGGAATTAAATTAAATATTTTGATGTATTTAATTTAATGAAATGAAATGTTAGCGTGAAATGGGATGAATTAAACCAATTAAATTAATTAGGCCAGTAGATGAAATGATGCAATTATTTAAATAGCTAGGATATTTAAATTAATTAAGCGAAAAGAAGAAGAATTAAAGAGGAAATGATGTTAATAAACCTATTTTAAGTGTATGATATCGATTAGGACATTTTTTAGTGTCTACACTCACACTCCTCGCCTTTCTCCCCAATCCAATATGGGACTAGATAGATTAGCATAGGTGGGTGAAATGTGAGTGGTACCCAATAAATTCCTATATTAGTACCAATTTTCATGTATCTGTGTACCCTCTCAAGCATGGTGGTGAAATTGTACATGGAATGAGGTTCCTTTCTCTCCAACTCTAGGGTCAAGTTGTTCCATCTACTCTGCATATAACTATAACATTGTTAACCCAAGCCCACAACTAATGTTCATATTCTTTAGTAATATGTTGTTCTTAGTTTCATAATTTTTCTACGTACACCTTTATGTTCGAAGAGTTTCAACCATTCATCTATAACTACAATGGGGTCTTTAGATTCTTTCCTTATGGGGAGAGCAACTGATTTCTCCCTCTCCTCATATTCTTCCATTATTTCTCCCCTGAATTGTTCATTCCTATAATTGTTTATTCTTACTTGGAGATCCCCTCAAACATCAAAGGATTCCACTTTGTTTCATCTAGCACCACATAATTGTGTAAATAGTATTCACACATTTGATCCTACTCCTTAGGTGTGGAATCAGAAAAAAACATTAAGAAACTCAAACTTCCTGCTCATTCCAACTGACTGATTACTGATTATCCTACTAAACTGGAAACTCTAAAAAATTTCTTGCAAAAATAATGCATATGTCCTTGCAGGAGGTATGCATCTCATGGTTTGTGTAGCTATGTCTGCCACTTCTTCCAATTTGACTATTGATCTTCTTAGCTCCATGTCTTTCCTTTCTAGTACCTTAGCATGTTCTTTAATCAAGATTTTTTTCTTTCTTCCACCCTTCTTTTTCTTTTCCAAACTCATTAGTCACCCTCCATAGTTGATAACCAAGTTACAAGGTTGTATAGTGAATTGGATTTCTCATGGGAGGAGGTCTCTGATTTGGTACTACAAGTTCTCCATCCCCTATCTTAGTAATGGCCAATTGTGTCGATAAATCAAGTTTAGTACCATGGCCATATGTTTGCAATTTTTCTTCCAATTCTTGTATTCTTATTTCCCTTTTCTTGTCTTTCTTTTCATAGCTCTACACTAACTCTTCCAAATTTTTTATTCTATCCAAAGCTTCTTGAAGTTCTTTCTTGACATCCCTATCTTCTATAAACATCTCTTTTTTTTCATAAAGTTCTCATTACCACCCCCTGGACAATAATAGTCTTCATAAGTAGGACCATTAGGGGTTCTCTTTTTTTTATTCATAGCAATAAACACATCTTCTAATTCTGAATTAGAAGTGGTAATCACATATCTCTTCCTCTTCGTACGTGTATTTACATTTCTAGGGATATTTCCCTTCCCTTTAGAGTCTGTCTCTATTATCATTACATCTTCCTCCTATTGCTCTTTTCCCTTTTCCTCTTCTTCCTGATGTTCTTTCCCCTTTTTCTCTTCTTCCTATTTTTCCACACTCCCCCTCATGATGCCTTATTTCATTAATCTACCTAAACACCTAGGTGTGGGTGTTTCCTTTTTAACATCTTCCTTCTTATTTTGAACATCCTTCTTTTTCTTTTATGTTTTAGAAGGTGTGGATGATGTGGATGTACTACCTCTTTTTCTCTTGGGTTTTGGTGGTTTTGAAGAGGATGGAATTGCTTCCATTGTTGTTGACCTAGATTCTGGCACATTGTGGTCCTCGTGCTCACCTTGGCTATAGGTAGGTGAAGTTGTAGGTGAGACATGGGGACTTTCTCTTATCAGTTCAGCTTGTGGTTCTAAAGTCTCAGGTACTACTGGTGCCTCTAATAAACTATTAATATTTTCACATTTCATAAAATCTTCCCAGTCTACCTATGGGTACTGAATTCTTAAGTTTCTTTTCACTAATAGGGCAATCAAACAATGGTGTGATAAGGAATTTTTACTTTATTTCCTTTCATACTCTAATGCGATTCTTTTCAACATATTATAAAGAAAATTTGGCACATTTACCAATCTATTGTGCCAAAGGTGACTAAGCAATTTAAAATGTAATCTATACAAAAAAAAATCTACTGTCATAGGTAAAATATCTAATGATATAGAAAGTGCAATTATCCCAAAACCATGGAAGATAGAGTCTCTTTGTATCTTGTAACGACGAGTCCAAATTCTCTCCTCGCTCACAAAATTCCTCTCTAGCAGCCACTGCATCTGCATGTATTGGAAACTTTGTTCCATTTCTAGGTAAAATAAAAACCTAAGCCATGGAAACTTCATATGCATCCATTGATAAAACTTTCACCATTGCTTCATCGTGCTCCAGTGTGGTTGCAAACCTTTGAGCTATATAATTGTCAATTTTTTTAGTTTCAAGAAATAATCAAGCCATCCCACTCTTGTGAAGATGGGTAAGACCATGGAATCTTCTAGTATTTACTTATGAGCTAAAAAATCTCTCCTGATAACATCACCTCCCACTATGACTATCTTTACTCTAATCAATATGTTAACCTTTAAAAAATCAGCTTAATTTCACTCCACCACCTTCAAAACCCTTCTCCTATTTTGGTTTTTCATCTTGCACTTTCACTATCATACTGTAACTACAACTTTCCTTCTTAATATCAGCTTAGTTGAGCTCAAAAATAGGTTTTAGGTTTTACTTAGCTCAAGTTCACATGATTAGGTAATTGGGAATTGAAAGTATCAGCAAAAAGTATGTAATTTAAGGAGGGTTTTGCATATCATATCTATCTGTTGCATTTGGTATAGGTGGCAAAAAATAAAAAAACTGGTTGAGTTGTACCCTCCCCTCAACTTATTTGTTGAAGTGACCTCACTTCAACTCATGATTGGCAAGAGTATGATTAGATAGTATGGAAATTAATGGTATAAATATTTTGCATGCATAATGTACTATGAAAGACAATGAAAATGTTAAGAAATCTATCATAATTATGATAATGTACCTTGCGTACCTACTGAAAGGGACTAATTAATTGTCACATGTGTAAACTAAATAGAACGTATCCAAAATACGATTTGATGTGATCGGAAATAACTGTAGTTAAATAAATTGTGAGGTGGCAGGTGTAAGGTAATGAAACGGATTAGATGGAAAATAGATAGTGATGTGATAGTTCAAACATTTTAAAATTTCAATTGGTAGTAGGAAATAAAAGAGTGTGCTACGGGTTCTTATTATGAAAAGATGGAATTTTCATGTAATAATTTTTATGTGAAAGCACATGAACTGTAGTTAATGTGGTGCTAAGTGACTTGAAATGTTGTTCTACCAGACGATGCTATGGGTACCTTCGGCACCAGGTCCCATATGAATGTTGACAACTATTATACTACAAGTCCTTATGACATCATGACCCTTTCTAAATGTGTAGCAATTAAATATAAAATAGGCCCCTCTAGAGAAAATATGAACATCATTATAACCATGTTGTGTGTACTTGTGAGGTAAAATAAGAAATTAATCTTAAGTGGTCTCAGGAATTGAGTTGTGTAGCTCAATACTGGTTCAACTAAATTACTCGGTATATCATTTGTTGTTGAGACATCACTTTGTTTGTCTGAACCTATATCTAGATCACTGAGAGCACCATACTACTGAATAAGAGAGAGTATAAAATCTTACCTCTATGTTGGTTTCTTATAAAGCTTCATCCTGTGGCCATTTACCAGTAGTGAAAATTGTAGTGCATCTATGGTGTGCAACTTCACTACTCCATTAGAATAGACTTGATTGATCTCATAATGTCCCATCCACTTGGATTGGAGTTTCACCTTGAAATCCTTGTACCTTGAATCATATTATAATGCCCAATCCCCTACATTAAACTCCTTTGTTTTGATATACTAGTCATTCCACTTCATTCTTTTTTCTTTTACTTAGTGTGATGGATTGCCTCCATCCTAATTTCATACAATCCATTTAAATGGTGTAACCTCTCCTTGTGAGCTGTTGTTAAATCTATTTCTAGCTCTATTTATGTTCTTAATGTTTTATATTCAAACTTAATTGGAAGGACTATTGTTTTTCCATAGACTAACTCATATGGTGTAAAACCAGTTGTTGTCTTCCAGGTTGTTCTATATGCTCATACTACTTCTAGTAGCCTAGTAACCCAATCTTTCCTACGTAATTGCACTTTCTTGGTGAGAATACTTTCAATTTCTCTATTAGTAACCTCCACCTGACCATTGGCCTAAGGTTTATAAGGTGTTGACTTTTTGTGCCTAATTTGGTATTCTTCAACCAGTTTGGTGATGAGGTATGAAGTAAACTATGGACCCTAATCAGTGACTATTTCCCTAAGTACTCCATACCTAGTAAAAATTCCCTCACACAAGAATTTAGCCATATTTCCATCTCTGGAAAACTCTAATTTCTTTACTTCTACCCACTTAGTCAAGTAATCAGTGAAAGCAAGAATGTATTCCTTGTCATTGGATGTAGGTGAGATTGGTCCAATAAATTCTAGACCCCACTTGTCAAAGTCGAGCTAGTGTTAACTGAGTTTGCAATGTTATTTCATCACTCTTTTTTGCTTTACCTATTCTTTTGCACCTATCACAGCTCCTTGTGTACTTGACATAATCCTTGTGTAGAGTTGGCCAATAGTAACCAATAGTGAGGATCTTGAATGCTATTATTTTTGCTACAAAATGACCCCCACATGGTTCATCATGGAAATCCTTCATGATATCATAGATTTCATCCTCCCTTATGCACCTTCTCATAATGTTGTCAAATCTAGTGTAGAACAAATAACCTGGTATCCAAGAGTATGGAAAACATTTATGTACTAACTGTCTCTTTTCCCTGGGATAAAAGTGTTGTGGAATCTGCTTTGTAACTAAATAATTGGAAATTTCAAAATACCAGGGTACATGTACATTAAGAGAAAAAAAGTGTTCATCCGAAAATGAGTCATCCACTACACCTTCAACTGATTGTGTTGGAAACCTTGACAGAAAATCTACCACTACATTAGCCTTACCAGGTTTTTCCACTATTTTTATATTGAATTCTTATAGAAGGAACAGCCATCTGACTAATCTTCCCCCTACTATAGGTTTTTTCATAAGATATTTGATAGCGACATGATCTGTATGGAAAAAAACTAAATAACCAGTTATGTAATGTCTAAATTGATGGCATACATATTGCTAGCATCTCCTTTTCTATAATAGTATAATTCAATTTTTTCCCTTAAAGATTCTTGCTAATGCAATAGATTGCATACTCTTTGTTACCTTCTTTCTGACCTAAAATTGCTCCAATAGAAAAATCTGAAGCATCAGTATATATATGAAATGGTAAGGTCCAATTTGGCCCCCTCAAAATAGGTGTTTGGGTTAAGGAATTCTTCAGCTCTTCAAAGGAATGTTGGCACTCTATTGTCCAATAAAATTGGACATAGATCTTTAGTTTGAAAAATAAACAATGGTGCAACAATCTTACTAAAGTATTTAATAAACCTCTTGTAGTAGTTTGCATGTCTAAGGAAACTTCTGATATCCCTTGGCTTTTGTGGAATAGGTAAGGTAGAAATAATTTCTCTCTTATGTGGATCAACCTGAATCCCTGCACTGGATATGAAGTTCCCTAAAACAAGTCCCTGAGTCATCATCATACAACACTTTTCATTGTTGAGTGATAAGTGTTATTTACATCTCTTTAATACCTTTTCTAGATTGTTGAGGGCTTCCTGATAAGTTTCCCAATATGTGGTGAAATCATCTATATATATCTCCATATAGTCATGAGTGTAATCAAAAAAAAATGTTGAGCACTACCCATTGAAAAGTAGTTGGAGCATTGCATAAACCAAAGGGAAAAACAAAGTAGGAATAAGTACCCCAAGGATAGGTGAATGTTATCTTGTCCTGATCTTCTAGAGCAATTTTTATCTGATTGTAACCACTAAAACTATCCAAGAATGAAAAGTACTTCTTCCCACCTAAAGATTCAAGCACTTGATCTATAAAGGGCAATGGAAAGTGGTCCTTCCTAGTAGTTGTATTTAGTTCCCTATAATCTACACAAACTCTCCATTTTTTACCCTTCTTGGGAACAATGACCAAAGGTGGGACCCATTCACTGTCAGATATAGGATAAATAAAGCTTGCATCAAGGATTTTTGAAGTTCATCTTTTACTATTTCTCTCAAGGCAAGGTTCATTCACCTTTGAGGTTGTCTAATGGGTCTATTACCATAATTTATATAAATCCTATGCACACATAAGTCAATATCTATGCCTTTCATATCATGGTAGTCTCATGCATATGTTGTGTGTGCATGTAGCAATGTGTGCAGGGAATTCTATTGCTCTGAATAGTCAATGCATTTTTTTTGTTCAACATCTTCCTGGAATGATTTATAATTATGTTGATAATTCTTGTATAGATGAGAGGTCAAAGATTGGAATGATTGCTACACACTATTGTGGCTATAATGAATGAAAAATCTGAGATATTTCTTTTGGGGAATTGGCGGGTATAATACTTTGCAAGGGGTCTTATAGGCATGTGAGATAGTCCTATTGTTGTAGGCTTATACCACAATCATTTTTTATCATGTGATAAATCAACTCATCCTCATCATGATCATCCAATAGAGTGTTGCATTCTATAGTCATCAAATTCTACAGGGAATAACTATCTTCCTCATCCAAAGTGGGCCAAATAGTTTGGTCAAGATCAGCATAAGGCTGGGTTGGAGGATAGAGGACCAATTTCTTGGTCATTGTCCCATTATTTATTATCACATTTCCCAACCTACATCCTATGAATGCATTAGTTGTAGCTAACCATGGTCTGCCTATGATGAGTGGGTATCCTAAAAAGTTAACCTTTAGCTGTAAAACTATGAAATCAATAGGATATTCCCAAGAATCTAATGTAATAACTAAATCTTCAATTATTCCTTTAGGCTTGATTGTTGACCTATTAGCCAACTGTAAATAGTTTGTGTAGGTCTAAGGTTGGCTAATTGAAGTAATTATATTGTTTCTTTAGTCATAACATTGATTGTTGCCCCTAAGTATATCAAGGTGTTCTTGATAAGGATCTCATTAATCTTAACGTCCACTACTGAACTACTAGGGTTTGTGTATTTAGGGATAGTTATGTTCCCTAACATGATATCTACAAGGTTTCCTAGGACATGTATTGTCTGAGGATCCTTCCTTTTTCTCCTTGATTTCTTAAGACATAGATCCCAGACTGATTTAGTATAGATTAGAATGTCCTTAATAGCTTGGATGAGATGAATCTTAATATTGACATCCCTAAGTTAACCCAGCAGGTCTATCTCAGCTTTTGTGTGATGCTTTTAAATGTCTAAGGAAAAGGAGGATTTGGGCTTGAAGTAGTTTGGTGAACCTGATTTGACTCAAGTTCCAAAGGTGTTTTGTCTAAAGCTTCAACTGCAAGTTCCTCATCATCCATCTCAGTGATTTGAGGAAACAAAGGTCCAACAAGTTGTTTTCCTAACCTGAGGTGGACATCACTCACCTCTACCCCATAAGTAGGGTATTTCATAGCCTCGTTAGTATAGGCCTATTGAACATACTTATTGTTAGGTTTAGGTGTAGGTTGGGCTAGTATTTTTGGTGGTCTAGTTGGTTGGGATGCAGGGTTTGATGGAGGCACAATATTTTATTGTTGTGGCTGAGGAGGAAGCATAGGATGTTGATAATTCATGTTTTGTTGTTGCCACTACTCACCTTTTTTCCATTAATGCTACCATTGGTTCTACTGTGTTGGCCATTGGGGATTGTAATTGGAACCTTGAATATTTTGTTATGACCAAGGACTTGGTTGTTGCTGGTTCCAATTTTACTGGGGTTGTGTTCATTGTTGAGGGTTTTTCCATTGATTTTGATTAGTTGGCCAGGGTTGAGAGTTTCAAGCAGAAATTTTTTGATTTCCAATGGGAAAGGATGAATTGAAGTTAAGATGGTTGTGTAGCATACCTTGTCTTCGTTGTCATGCCCTTCTTCGAGCTATATAAAAAAATTCAACCCTCTCCTTCAAGAGGCTGAAAATAAGGTCTCTCAGTTTTTTCTTGTTGAATACTAGCCACCCTCTTGCATTTACAATTTACTTTCCTTTACCTACAGCCAAGGAAGTTTTTAGTGAGCATTGCTTCAGCTTCCTCTTATTTCTTCTTTATGCGAAGATTATCCAACTAAGCTTCCAAGTGGGTGACAATTTCCTCCATGTTGGACAAAAAATTTCTTAACTCCACCTATAAAACCCCATCATATGATTTGTTAGTGATGGATGTCCTATCTCCTCTTGGCTTGTTAGTGAAGGTCCTAAAATAATTTATGTAAGCCTTGCAGATATCTTCAAATGGTATTTGAGATATATCCCCTTGTCCAATAAGATTAAGGGTATCCATACAATCCTCATTTACTCCCCTAAAAAATACTAACTTGAGGGATTCTTCAGACAACTTATTATGTGGGTTTTTCTTCAAGGAAAATTGAAATCTCTCCACATAGTCTTCTAATGGCTCATCCTCTTTCTGTGACATTCTAAAAAATGTCATATCTCCTCCTGTCAAGTCCTCTACAATAATCTTGGTAATTTTCCAAGAACAATATTTTCATGGTGTCCCAATTAGGAACAACATCCTTTCCTAATCCCATAAACCATCTTAGAACTACATCTTTTAGAGTGGAAGGGAAGATTTTGAGCCTATGAGCATAAGAAGTATAGTCATATCTCTTGCATAGGACATCAAATTTAAACAAAAATGTATTTTGATCCTCATTCATAAACCCATAAAATATTGGTAATGTTGAAGGAGGGATATTCTTCAGCACAATAGCCCTTTCTTGGTCAATGATGGGAAACTCAAAGGTTGCTCATTCAAGATCATCCACTGCATCACCCATGGTTCGGTATGTCCCCTTTTTAGTTGTAGTAAATGTTGGTGATAGGGAAATTTCTTATTTAGTATTACCCTCACCCTGAGTACTGGAATCACATATTTCTACTATGGCTTCTTGGCGTGTAGAGGGGAGGAATATACCCAAGGAATCTCTCTACCTCAATATACATGAAATATGGATTTATATAGTAGCGGTCTTGCACAATGTTAGTGTATCTTTCTAGTGTCGTGAAAAATATTAAGTCTAATAGTCCTAATACTCAAAACAAAGTGCAAACTATGAAAGCTCAAAAAATAAGTCTATGAAGATAGCACCATCCTTGGCAATGATGCCAAAAATGTAGAGTCAAAGTTAATGTATTGTAAACTTGGTAGAACCTACACAATTCAGAGGTATGCCTAGCTGAACAGTCCACTCAACACTATAAAGACTTTCATTAAATTTTCAACCAAGGCTTGTAAACTTGTGATGGTGTTGCACTATATGTTCCTTCAAAGACTTAAAGCTACCTAGGTTACCCTAATCTAAGTATTCTACTTGCTGGAAATTTATAGAATTGCATAACAGTGAAAGAAACAAACTAGCACTAATGGCTACAGGTACCTATAGCTTAACCTATAACTGAACTACTGCTAATAAAGAATTACTGAACTAACTCAAAACTAATCAGCTAAACTTATTCTAACCTCTAGAGTACTATAGATTAACCAAATGCATGCATATTCATAAGCATTCATTACTATTAATCTAAGTATGAGAATCTAATTTAACTTGCATGTAATTCATAAAGTAATGATGAATAGAAATAACTACTAAAAAGAAATAAACAACAATAAATGAAGTGAAGAATAGTTACCTTGAGTGGACTACTCAAGTGGTTGTCCTCACTTAACTAGAACCAAATCTAACTATCAAATTCTACACATCCATGTGATTTGAACTTCATTCATTACGCATTACAAAAGATTACACAAAATCTTCTTCACAAATTGTATTCAATGAAAAACCATTCTAAATAACCAACATTATGTAGATAATAACTTAAATTGAAAAGCAATTGATAACGAAATATTGAAATCAACTAACTATTATAAGGACTCAACTATCAACTATATACAAGCACGAGGGAGTTTTATTCTAAGTGACAACTAACTGCAATCATTAACTATCACTCCTAGATATCAAAGTATATAGTTAGGATTGAATTATTCAAACTATAATTGAAACTCTGTAAAATAGAATTGCATGTAAAACACACAAACATTAATTCAAAATCATATCAAAAATATTTCTTCTCCAACGCTTTATTAACTTGTCATACTGATGAACATTTAACTCCATTGAGTGTATTCATATGGTAGTTATTGCATTTAGCTGATATGGCACTTCCCCTATTTTGTTGTCTCAGTCTTCCTTTTGCTACAGGTTACAACTTCTAGTTGCTATGGGCTACAGTTCCTTTTTAAGCTGCAAGAGGTTAATCCACAAAACATATACACAAAGCTAACTACCATAATTAAATACATAATTCCATCCACATTTCATACATACTCACATATAAAATATGCAATGCTATTATATTATAACCATATTTTCATTACTATGATTTAGGTCCAAGGTTGTATAATAAACATGAAAAGATAGCATAGCATAGGAGTATTTTTCAAAAAAAATAATCTAATAGTTTATGAAAGTATGCATAAAAACAACAAAAAATAGGCTAATAACTAAACCCATCAGGTGATAGTGAATTTTTATCCTTGCACACTCAGCAAATAAAAGAAGTCTTCAATAGGGTTGGAGATAAAGGTTTTGCACTCTGCACATGTGGAATTTTTTCTTCACATGCTAGCTCAGTTTCTACGGGAAACCTTCAAAGATAGATGAAGAAAAGAAGTGGCAAAGTATTTCAAAGAGACAAATGATTGAAAGTGTAAATATAATAGTTTTTTCCTCATAATATTCCTATATTTTGAAATGTAATTGTAGTTTTCAAATGAAAATGTGACAAGTCTACATTGGCCTAAAGCTTTTTTTTCTCCCTTGTTTCTATAAAAGGTAATTCAATTCCAATTGCATGGGTTGTTAATTGATCTCCTAAAGAAATTTTGTAATAGAAAATACAAAGAATAGAAGTCGAGTTTGTATCTAGGTTCTTGAGTCTTCATTTTATGAAAATTTAATTTTGTATGACAGTGTTAGTATTTGAATATAAGAATGGCATAATTCTAAATATAATCCTCTCCTTGTGTATTCTTTACATGAACTATCAATGAAAATGATCAAAGGTATTTTCAACGATCTTCATTGTGTTCCAAGGAATGTATGATATTATCTTTGTTCTAATTCAAGGAATTAGTTAAATCACTTTGATAGAATCATAGGTTTATGTGATTTGAGTACATGAGGATATGATAATGAGTTTTGGTTTTGAATATTTGAGTATGATGTTATAATGCGCTATTGTAATAGCTCTGAGATACTAGGCTTTAATCTACTATTGTTCATTATGCTTTGTGTTAAATTGGACTTCATACCCTAGGTTAAGGTACTAGTCTAGGATCTATACTTGTGTTACAATATTCATGGTCTTTCACAAAAAATACATTCATAATCATTAAATCTTTAATTCATGTTGAAAATGCATGTTAATTTGAAGTCTACCATGCTTTGTTGCTTATGAAATGATTAATGTGTAAAGAATTTTCTAGATCTTTGCATTCATTGAATTGTCAAGAAATTGTACGTAGATCTTATCTGTTATTTACAATGAACAAGGTTAGTTGGCATAGAGGATCTTAATTGCATTGTGTGTAATCACCCTCCCAAGTCTTACAGAGCCCAAAGTGTAGGAGGAAAGTTGTTTGTAGCTTTCACTCATTTGTTGGTCAATCCCTCTGATTAGCTAACCATTGGAAGATGGCAACTCCATAGGCTATTTGTGATATCTATTTATAATTTTTTTTAAAAACCAAAAAATTGGAAACTATGTTGGGGACAACTTGTGCAAAGTCTCTAGTTTGATATCAAGATTTAAAGTCAAATTCATATATTTTGCAAATATGTATTCATCCATGAAAGAATTCATTGATTTTCCCCATCATTTGTCAAATTGAAGTCTGTCTACAAAATATCTAAGTAGTATTTTCTTTACTTTGTCAAGTCTCCATTAAATTTTTTAAGTGTTTGTCTCAAGAGTCACTGTACTTGTAAACTTCTTTAAATTTGTTTGAGATTCATAAATGTTTTCATAATTCCCATTAATTTGGGTGGAGAATTTGAGTCTTTTTGCTAGTGTAATTGAATTCATTATGATAAATTGAGAAGAACGGAAGGGTAAGTTGCAGAGAATAAATGAGGAAGACTAGAGCTCATATGAAGAAGCATCTAAATGAGAAGCTAGAAGGTTAACTTCAAAAGATGAAAAAGGAAAAGGAGAGGGAGTAAAATATTAAAAAAATTATGATTGAAAGAGATATTCAATAAAGAAGAGAGTGGATCAAATGAAACTCATGAACCAAGAACTTGAATCAATTCCCACCAATACCACAGGCCATGTTGTTTCTAAGATCCTTGACAAGAAGAATCAACATGATCCCATAAAAAAATAGCAACACCACTACTTGGACTAGTTCCATAGTTACAAGTACCATTGTTCCACAAAATACATTGTGTCCAGAGCCAATATATTGAAAAAGGAAAAAAACCCATGAAAATTTTGGTTATTAATGAAGGTGCCTCATCTCAAAAGGCTCTTGTGCCTGATAAGTTAGAAACAATAGATTCCAAATTGAGAAAGGAAAATGAGGAGTTAAGGAAGGAACTGGAAAGAATACAAATTCTAGCAGCTAATGTTGAAACACAGAAGAAGAAATTGAAGTCTTGAAGTCTTTATGTCTTTTTCGAAATTCCATAGCCTCTATCTCACAATATCATCCTCATTCCTCATCAAATCCTACACCTACAATGGAGATCAACACTTCATCACATATATATCAATCCATCCCTACCTCTAAGCTTTTGAACACAAATAAAAATGAGCACACCTATAACCAATTTGATGATAGGAATGTGAACCACAAAGTAGGAGGAGATGGAGAAAATAGGTGCATTGAGAATAGAGAAAACCAATTTCACAAGTGACCTTTATAGTTGGAAAGGTATAGACAGTTGTGTTTTGATTGGATACCTAGTTACCCAAATCCCATTGATAATGATATGAGGGTTATGTTGAGTAAATTTACTAGAAATAATGCAGTGTCTCATGAGGATCATTTAAAGACTTTCTTAAATTTTCTTGATGATTATGAAATTGAGTATGAAGACATGGTAATGAAATTGTTCATGCAATAATTGATTGAGGATGCAAGAGATTGGTACAAAGTCTTGCCAAAGGCTAGTATTGGATCATGGGAAGAGTTTAAAAGGGTTTTTAGAGAATAATATGGGGATAAGGATGATCCTAGGTTTATGCTAAATGATTTTTACAATATCACTAAAGGACAAAATGAAATGGTGTCATATTTTAAAATCAGATTCCAAAAGGCTTTGAATAGAGTCCCACCAAATTTGAGATTAAATGATCAAGTATGTCTAGTTACTTATTGCAATGCATTTGACTCTAAAATGAGTTATCACCTAAGAGATAAAGACCCTCAAATTTTGAGGGATGCTTTTAAAGTTGCATTAAATATATAAAGTAATAGGAGAGCTTTGGGTAAGGTGGGAAGAAGAGATGATGTTAAGATTCTAAAGAACCCTAAGGATAAGAAAGAAAAGGTTTCCACTTCTAATGAAAAATGGGACAAGGTGATGAGTACCTTGAAGGATATAAAATACAATGTTTCAAGGAATGAAAAGGGGCTTGGAAATGAGAAACAACAATTCTAGAAAAATGAGAGGCCCCCAAGACTCCAAGATTACCCTTATAAAACAAACTGGAAAAATGGAAAGCCAATCCACAACAATTAGAAAAACCACTAGGGCAGGTTCCACCTGATCCTCTACACAAGCATTTTTCTAATTTCACTAATGAGACTCTTTGGTGTGTAGTTTTTCATTTACCTCATTCCCCTCATCAATGTGCAATTGCACAATTGGTGGAGGGTCAACAAGATGCATCTGGCAGTTATGATCCTTCTCATGAGAATGATATAGAGATAAATGTAAGTATGAGAAGATATTATTTTGCAGATGGTGAGTGTTCTTCTGAAGAAGAATCTCATGAAGTTGATGTGGATAGTCAAAGATAGAGAGCTATTGTGTATCATCAACAAGTTCTTTTAGATGAAGAAAGTGGAAGTGATCATAATGTGTATACCTTGGAAACAAATGAAACAGATGTAAGTTTAAGAAGACCTTCCAATCAAGAGATTCAGAGGATGAAATTTTCCTTGGATGCACAAGCAAGAAAAAATTACCACTTAAGGAATAGGATTGTGAATGGAGATCAAGGTAATCCAAGTAGCATATTCATCAAGGAGAAGAATGCAAACAATAAAGAATCAAAAAATGAAAGAAAAGTGGATGAGGCTAAAGCCAAGGATAATAAAGGGGGTAAAGTTTGGGCTAAGAAAATTGAAAGCACAAAGGTGGATGGTGAAGTTGTAACACCAGATGTGAAGGAAAAGGCTCAAAAGCAAACTTCTGAGCTAGAAAAGAAAGAAGATAAGAATAAAGTTGAAGGAAAGTGTGAACAACAGAAGGAGGAGGTTATTGAGTAGACTGTGGTGTCATGTGATTTACCTAAATATGCACCCAAAGTGAGTAGAAAAGAAAAAAAGATGAAAATATGGAGGGATTTACTAGTGAAATCCCTTATATCTACTTGGGTACCACAATTACTACTTGTCCCAACCAAGTAGATCCATTTTTTGTAACTAATTATAGATGGAAAGTTGTTGAAGAACTACATGATAGATTCAGGAGATTCTTCAAACATAATGCCAATAAAGATTATGAAGGAGATGGGATTACAAATAGATGGTTCTTATGGAAAGTGCTATGCTATAGACTCTAGAGAGGTACATGTTATTGGGGTGATTACGGAACTTCCCTACAAATTTTTTGCATCCCCAAATAAAGAGTTTACTATGAGCATTACAATGGTGGACATTCCACCAAATTATGGGATGTTTCTATCAAGGAAATGGAGTGCTTCCATGGGGAGGAAATATGCAATTTGACATGTCATATGCCACATTCCCCATTGATGGAAAAGACATCAAGTTGGTCAAGGAATCTAGGGTCCCACATATGATAGAATTTTCTTCTGGGGGAGATAGAATTCAATTTTTTGATATGGGCATTGATGATTTAGGGTGGAAGAGTTACCATAAGAAGGTGACAAGCAACCTACACTTCTAGACAAAGAGATAATGAATTTATCTAATTATAGTGATCTCTAGATAATGTACTTTAATAGAGCATGTTTAAAGGAGGGATCAAGTGTTGGGGTACTACTCATTTCCCCTAGTGGAAATTTAAAAAAAAAATCATTTTCTCTATTATTTGTATGCACAAATAATGTGGCATAGTATAAAGCATTGATGGTAGGGTTGAGGTTAACTAAAAAGCATGGAATAAAGAAACTGAGAGTCATTGGTGACTCAAAGCTAGTTGTTTGGACCAAGTCAGATCAAAATTTGCATCCAAGAACAAAAGGTTGAAACAGTATAGGAATGTTGTTTGGGATTCAATTGAGCAATTTGATGCTTTCGACATAGACTAGTTAGAGAGGACTAAGAATCAAGTGGTTGATTTGTTGGCCAATATTTCTCTTCGACCATATCACACCAAAATTTGCTAGAATCTCCAAAGTTGAGGTGTAGACACAACCATCAATACCTGACAACATATAGAACTAGCAAGTCTTCAATGATGATGAAGACATATTAAATTTTTTAACATGTGTAGACCAATATGAGAGTCAAGAGATTGACTTTGAAGCATTTATTGAGATTGTGGACGTAAAGGAAACAATATTTAGTAATGAAATCATTTAGCTTAAAACAAATAAGACCCTAATGGTCTTGTGGCCTTAGAAAGGTTTTTTGATGACCCTGAAAAAAGAAACACCACAATCATTCACACCCATGAGACTTAGAGGAAGTGAACCTAGGTACCAAAAATGCTCCAAAGAAAGTATATGTGGGAAAAATATGAAGCCCAAAATTAAAGCAATGTTTATTGCTATACTTAGAAAATATAGGCATAATTTTTCTTGATCATATGATGACCTAAAGGCATATAGAGAGGACTTTTTTCAGCATGTAATTCCTCTTAAATAAGATGCAAATCCCTTTGGGAAAAAATAGAGACCTATTAACCCTACCTTGGCACCTAAAATATAAGAATAATTGATGAAGCTAAGAGATGTAGGCATCATCAAGCCTATCAAACACTCATCTTGGGTGTCTAATCTTGTGCCAATGAGGAAAAATAATGGTGGTATCATATTGTGTGTTGATTTTAGAAACCTCAATGTGTCATCATTGAAAGACAATTATACATTACCAAACATGGAATTCATGTTACAAAAAGTAACTGGCTGTGAGATTTTGTCAATGATGGATGATTTTTTAGGATACAACCAAGTAAAAGGTAAGGAGTTAGAGCAGTACAAGACTGCATTTACAACTATTTGGGGAACCTATGTGTATGTAAGAATTCCTTTCGGCTTAAAAAATGTTGGTGCTACTTTTTACAGAGCTATGGATGTAGATTTCTCTAACTTCAAAGACATCTTCTTAGAGGTTTCTCAAGATGACCTAACTTCTTATTCCAAGAAAGAAGAAGAGCATTGCATGCACTTGGAGAATATTTTTATCAGGGCTTTGGAATGTGGAATATCACTCAATCCAAAGAAGTGTTCCTTTGGATTTACTGAAGGAAAAATTTTGAGACACATAGTGTCTAAATAATGAGTGAGAATTGATCTTGAACATGTAGTTGCAATAGAAAAGATCCCACAACCAAAGAATGTCAAGGGAATTCAATAATTCTTTGGAAAGATAAATTTCTTGAGAAAATTTTTCACTAACTTTGTAGAGATCACTCACCCTATATCTAAAATGTTGAAGGAGGGTGAGCAAGTGGTTTGGAGTGAAGAGCCAAGTAAAGTTTTCCAAAGTATTAAACAAGCAATTAAAGAGGCTCCATTCCTTAGGAATCTTGACTTTTCCAAACCACTTTATATTTTCTCTTTTGCATCCTTCCATACAATTTTTGTAGTGTTATTGCAAAAAATGAGTAAGGTTTTAAATAACCAATTACATTCTTCATCAATTCATTACAAGTTGTAGAGTTGAAGTATGACCTAATAGAGAAGCTATCATATGCATTGGTTAAAGCATTCAAGAACTTCGGGACTTAACTTGTGGGAGCTACAATCATCACTTATGTTTTTAGTGTTCAGTCAAAGACATATTCACCCAACAAGGGGTCACTGGTAGAAGATGCATATGGATAAATTCAAGATTTTAAAATTCATCTTAAGATTAGGTCCAAGCTGGTAAGAGACCAAGGTTTAGCCAAACCGATGGTTGAGACAAACCTAGAAACTAACCAAAATAATCAAGTGGAATATAAAAATGTGTCACCAATTTATGATATGCAACCCTGTGATTGGTACAGGCATATTGTCTAATACTTACAAACAATGTAGTTCCCTGAAGGATAAACAGATAATGAAAGGATAACTCTAAAGCTACAATAAATTAAATATGTTATTGTTGATAATGAATTGTGGTGGAGGAGTCTAGATGGGGTTCTGTTGAAGTGTGTTAATAGTGCAAAATCCTTGGAGCTTTTAAATGAGATGCATAGTGGAGTGTGTGGGGGGTATTACAAGGAAAAAACAATTGCTCATAAAATATTGAGAGTGGTATTTTGGTGGCCTATAGTGTTTAAGGATGCCCACAAAATGTTGAAGGCATGTGATGCATGCCAAATATTTTCTAGGAAACTCAAGTTCTCAAGAAAATTTCCATTAAGGCTCATTTTAGTCAAATGACCCTTTCAACAATGGGGAATTGATTTTATAGGGGAAATTTCAAAAAAGTCCAGTGGAGGACACTCCTAGATTTGAGTTTCCACAAACTACTTCAAAAAATGGGTGAAAGCAATTCCTACTAAAAGGGAAACAAGTAAAGTGGTCACTGATTTCCTATTGGATAACATATTGATTAGGTTTGTGGTACCAAAGAAGATTGTTTCAGATAATGCAACGTGTTTTAGGTCTGATGAATTCATAAACTTCTATGATAAACATGGGATTCTGGAATCTTTCTCATTTTCATACAACCCACAAGGAAATGACCAAGCTGAGTCAAGTAACAAAAGCCTAATGAAGATTATTAAGAGAATAGCAGAAAATAACAAAAGGGCTTGGGAATCTAAATTGAAGTTGGCACTATGGGAAAATATGGTGATGATCAAGAAAACAAGAGGATATTCTCCATTTGACTTGGTCTATGGCGTAGCTGCAAGGTTGCCACAAAATAATCTAATGAAATTGTACATGTTTATCTAGGAGTATGATGATGACATGTGTGATGAAATGCAACATACGATTGATGCTTTAATGGAAGTGGATGAGATAAGGAGAGGAGCTCAAAATAAGAATGCAAATTTTTAGTTACAAGTTAATAATTTGTATGACAAAAGGGCCTCTTCGAGGAAATTTGAGGTTTGGAGCATGGTGCTAATATGGAATGCTAGGTCTAAAGATAAGGGAAAACATGGGAAGTTTGATGCTCTTTGGTTGGGCCCCTACCTGGTTAGCAATACTCATGGCACCCCTGAAGACTCATATTTCCTTCAAATCTTAACAGGTGAACTTCTTGAACTTCCATTACATGGATAGTTCTTGAATTCATACTTCTCTTGAGGTATGCTCTTTTCCATGTATAATGTATCTATATGTATATTGTGTGTATAGATTTGGTGTGCTTCTAGTTTTTTTTTGGTTTGACTAACTTGCTTGGGAAGTTCCCTATTTTTTGGTTCTCTATATTGGTCTACTCTACCTAAGATTTTGGTATCTCGCTATGTTCATGTGGAACAAACATCCCCAATTGGAGCTACTTGATCTATAAACTAGGACGTTAAAGTTTTCCAAAACTTAATCCAATTACAGATTTAATTCCTGATCCAACAGTAATGCATGATTATGTATCTTAACCATTGAAATTATGAAACTGAGTAATCCTTTCAAACACTTTAAATCAATTATCTGTAATAAAATTCATGAGAGAACATAACACCAAAATAAATGAGAGAACAAGAAAGAGATGGAAGAGAGACACAAACAACTTGATAACGGAGTTCACTCAATTTGAGCTACGTCTCCAGGTCTGCTTCTCAACGTTGGACCACTTTATTGATATCGCAAAGCTTCAATAGCCTTCTTACAATATCCAAGCTTTAATCACTCACAATCTCTCTCTTTACAATCTTACAATTCTTGGTGTAATCAACACCTTGTAATTTCTCTCCCAAAAATTCCTCCAAAGAGTATAAAATTTTCTCTCAAAAAAACATCTGAATTATTTCTCCACAAAAAATGCATAAAGGCCCTATCATATCACCTCCTTTTATACATAAATTTTGCATATGGGGTTAAAAACCACCATAATAAATAAAATAATAATTTAACCCCCCTCCTTTGGCTTTTATAATTATAAGCCTTACAAAAAACACTAACCCGTTGATATAAAAACAATAACTTCCCCATTTTAAAAATAAAAACATTAAACAACCCCTTAATAAAACATTTGGAATTTGTTTTTTAATCCCTTGTCTTATTATATTCACGGGCTATTTGAGTTTATGGGGTTGAGTTTAAAAATAAAATAACAATTTAGTGTTATTTTAGGAGGTTTTTTTTTTCTTATGAGTTAATTTTTGTTGATTTTTTAGGAGATTTGGATCCCACCAAATCCGATTGGGATCCCACAAAATCCAATGGATTTTTGTGAGATAAAATAATCCTCCAAACCTTATTTTCAAAAATAAAGCATGGTACGTGAATTTTGTGAGATTTTTGCCACATCACCTACAACTCCCACATCACCATCTAGTCAATTGCCATGTCACATGCTGACATCATCATTTTGACTAAAACTTTGACTGGCTCTATTTTTCTCATATGGACTCTGTTTTCAAAACCGAGGATAGTTCTGGAATAAGCACGACAAGCACTAGGACTTGGTGTCATTTTTTCTTGGATGTGAGACAATCAAATTTTCACCTTTATGAATGCTTGATTTGCATGTTTGACCAAACCTTTGACCAAGCATAACTCTTGCATATGACCTCCTGTTGACGTGATATAGGTTGCATCAAGATCATGTTAGCAAGCTCTATCCAATGATGTCAAGTCTGAGAAATTTTGAGACTATGATATTTTTGAGATTCTTGGATCCTCTTGGATCACCACTAGTGGGACTTTTGAAAAAATTTCTAATTTTAGGCTTGCATTTCAAATTTTGCTTGTCTTGAGTATATGGTTTTGCTTGTCCTATTGCTAGGGTTTTGTCTTAGGGTTAAAACCCTCACTTGTAAAAAAACCTTAATCTCCTTCTAATTCATTATTAACTATGTTTTACTTTCACCTAGTCATTTAAGTCATGACTTATGTCCTTTAACAACATCCTTGGTTGGCCCCTATTCTTCCTAATGAAATATTTGGGTGCGTGCACTTTTAAAATATTAAGCCTAATGTCCTAAGTTTAGGTGGGTTTAATTATTCATGCCTTTATCTATACTTTAGGGTGATGTCAAAATATTTCATCAAAAAGTGTTAGTTTTGTTATGCATCAACCTAGGAAGTGCCCCCTTTTAAGTTGTGTCTTATTTGCACGTGCTTTTATGAACCCTTTAGTCATGGTCAATAGGTCTCACATCTCACATTTCATTGGCTCCCTGCCAGTCCTCAACATTAAAATATTGAATTAAAAAGTAGTACAGGGCAGTGAGTGAGAGTCGCGTGTCTATCCATATGATGGGCCCTACATGTTTCAAAGGAATCAATAGTTAAAAGGTTGAAGATCTAACAGTTCCAGTGCAATGTATAGATTAAATCTTGGTCATTCCCTACCAGCCCATAGGGGACCCACATAAAGATTTAGATACTATGTGGTACAGTGGGTGGCTACCACGTGGCACAATCTACAATGCTCAAGAGACTATCACAATCAAGAAATATTTCATTAAAATAATTATGGTAACTATAGAGGCTTAAAGGGCGAGCTACTAAATGTTTTATAGCACACATGGTCAAGAGGTTTTGAGATGTTTTAATATTGACTATTCATTGGTAAAAGAGATTAATCACATGAGCGCAGGCTTGGAAACTTAAAGGGTGAGCATGTTAAGGTGTATATACTCAATCTAATTCATTCCCCACCAATGCACAACCGTTGATCAAGTTCCAACAATCTCATGGAGGCTAGTTGGTTGATGACATGTGGAAATCACCGAGGATCATAAAGCATGGCGGAGCCTACTGGACAATAAGGAAGGTGTTCCACATGATAGAATTTCATTGGCTCTATGTAGAAGTCAACATAAGTCAAAATTTAAAGTGTGTGTGACTCCATCTAAGTTGTTCATCAATCTAACTAGATGAGAGATTGACGGGTGAAATTCAAAATTTATCATGGGGTAGATGGATCCATTCTAGTTCACATGAGTGAGCAGTAATGGTGGATATGACGTTGTAAAGCCAATTGAGTGGATTTTTCACCATAAAAGAAGGATTTCAAGCAATGTGAAATCATTAAAACACTTTATATCATTTTTCAACTTGTTTCAAAAAAAAATTGAGCTCTAGGTGTCCACAATTAGGGTTTCTCAGCATATACAAACAAGTAAGTCAAAATTACCTTCTCTACATTGAATTTTCTTGCAAATTCTATAGAATTGTTAGTTTTGTGAATTGAGTTCAATTAGGGAATCTTTTAAAGTTTGGTGTTCATCAACCTGCATTCAATTGCTTCAAAATTTCCTTTCTTCTTTGTGTCAACCTTAAGCCCTAGTTACAATCTGTAAACCCTAGGTCATGTCGATTCTCAATCCAATGGTGCCCCCAAAAGTTGAATCTTTTGGCTCAGACCCAAAGTCTAAAAATAGAGCACTATTCCAAGATATACTAGACCTATTACCTCCTTCCACCACTGATAAACATATAGGTCAACTATTTTTTTTAAGGTCCTGGAGCTCCAGATGGCATTGTCGATAGATAATATGCCATTAAATATTCCACATTGCTAGTGATTAGATGGACTCTCTTCACCTATTTGTTTGGGAAGAGGAAGTCTAAGGTCCCAATCAACAATCCATGGAGGTTGGATATGGGAAAACTATTTGTTCCCAATGTATACCCTGACATTGACCTCCTAAAATCCATAACAACTAACTATGACCCTATTGTGTTGGTTATAAGTCCACACATAATGGTGTGGATATGGTTGATATCAAAAGGGCAGAGTTTATAAAGGTTTTCAATTTGAATTATGTGACTATAGATCCAATTGACCTTAAAGAATTCAAGGCATAATATGAAAATATTAAACTAACCATCAAGGTCACACATTTGAAAGATTTCATGGGGAGGGGGAAGAACAAAGTAAATATTGTGTTGAATCCCTCTGACAAAGATCCATTCCCTATTGAAAAGTTTGAGTTCTATTTCCAAAGGACCTTCTTTGCATTGTGTTAGATTCTAGGGTCGTACCCTCCTACATGGATTCTAGTAGCCTTTATATACATGGTAGCCAATATCTAGCACCCAATGGTCAATAGGTTGTATGACTTTGCAACCTACTTATCAGATGGAATCCACAAGGGATTGATAGCTCTTAAGGCTAGTGATATTGGTGTTAGGTTTTGGTAGTATTCACTACTACTTCACATGGTTTTGTATAAGGGAGCCAAGCATTTTCATGAGGACATGAAATTGGAAAGACAAGATGAAAATGGTGAGGACCTTCTTGTCCGAGCATGGACCCACCTTCTAGACATGGATGATCAGAATTCTAGTTTTGTAGTCTTTTCCAATGCTTTTAGTTCAAAGTTGAGAGGGTTTTTGGTGATGGATCCACCTAGGGTTCCTAAAGAGTTGCATGATTTTCTCAGACTCAAGGAAAGAAAGCCAGAGAAATGTATTGCACATAATAGGGGAGACATTATTCCCTATCTTGATTGCACAATCCTCAAAGTCTATGGCACCAATGTCACACCTCATGTCTTCCCAAGAGATGTGCCATTGAGAATTGGTTTCCTTGAGGTTATGTGGTAGTTGGGGAATGTTAAAGATACCCACCTATTTGGGATGAAGAGGGGGAATTTATTCCCCACTTATAATGTATTTTCTATTTTTTTCATGGTTAAAGATGGATGAAAGAAGATTGTGCCTAAAATTAAACCTCTTTAAATGAAGTGTTCTAGACATATAAACCATGATCCAGAGGGTTATATGGTGTGGCTAAAGGATAGAATCAGAGGAGGAAAATTTTGGAATAATTTTTATTTTCCAAAGGATGTAATTAGAAACATTTTTTACCACCAGTTGAAAGAAGAAAGGAAAATCAAATGGTTGGCCTTTGTCAAATTGGACAAGGAAAAACTAGATAGAGACCCAAAGTTTAAGGGGGCATATGCTAATATTGAAAATTGTGTTGTAAGGATAGAAACAATATTGCAAAATTTTGATAGAGTGACTGGTAAACTCAAGGAAGAAAGAGAGGTGCAGGATAAGGGAATAGCACCGATGGCTAAGGAAGGGCCATCACATCATCCTCCTCCAAAGCAGTTTGTTTTCTCAAGGAGAAAGGAAGTTGAGAAAAGAGCAGATTGCTCCCAGTCCCACTCAGTCTGAAGGATCTAGAGTCTCTTCTCCTATTCACCACATTCCATCTCCTCAACCTATGAGGCCACCATATCCACAATTCATGAGCTTGACTCACCTCCAAGGGATACATCACCAAAGAGAAGGAGAATTGAACCATCAAGCAATGTTGCATCTCCTAGGCTTGTTGATTATCATATTGACTCGGATGATGAATTTATTGTTACCATTGAGGAAATGATGCAAGGTATGCCATCACCCCAAGGGAGTTGGGCCTACAAATTCAAAGGTTGAGATTGAGCAAGGTTGATCTTACTAGAGTCAACAATATTGATGATGTTAGAGAGAAGGCATATAATGAATTTATAGATGACAAATTATTCAAGACTAGTGCCTTCTAGGAGTTTTTTTGGAGAGCGAGGAAAGAAGAGTATGATGAAAATGTGAAAATTGAGATGGTTAAGAACCCAGATCTTCCAAGGAAGGTCATTGAAAATATAAAAAATTATTGTACAAATGAAGGAGAAGTACAAAGAATTAACACATGCATAAGGTAGGAAACTTATTAGAGAGAGTGGAGTGCTCCTCCTACCTGAGTGGGCATGGCATCTGCCATAGATTTTGACACGGTAAGGAGGCACAATGTTAATATTTTTTCAACTAAAGAGGCAATAGTAGGTTTACACGGGTCATATTTCAACCCACAGTGGGATGTATTGACCATCTGGGCCCTAGCCCCAAACGCAAGCAAACCTAAGGTTGCAAATCCATCATTTGATTTGAGAGGAGGGCTAATAATAAAGAGAGTGTCTGACACTCTAGAAATAAAGGTAGCCACATTGGCTATGAATGTGGACTAGTTCACTAAACCCACTATGGAATCATTACAGGAGGAATGTGATAAAGCGAATAAGCAATATAATGACATAGTGATTGAATTCAATAAGGATGAGCAAAAAATTGTAGAGTTTCAGTTGGTAGTTTCATTGCTAAAGGAGAAATTACAATCATAGCAGCCCATAACTCCATCACAAGTAAATGTTCCTCTTTCTTCTCAGTCTCCTCTAGCTCAATCACCACCTACTACCCACCCCCCACCTTTAACTTCTATAGAATTAGTTGTATATAGTCCATATGATGTTCCCATTGCATATCTCACTCCAAGTACATCTGTTGCAATGCAACCAAGGTAGAGGGCTAGTAGAAGGGAGTTGATTGAACAACTCAGTATTTATGAGGAAATGCTCCAACATTTTGATAAGACAATATATATGAATAATATGAAAATTGTAACTTAGTACTAGAGCATTTAAATAAGAATATTGAGAGGAAGATAAATAGCATTCATTCAAATTATTCTTCTATGTTTGACACAATAAAAATATTTTCCAGGGATAGAGAACTAGCTATCCCATTGATGGAGAAATGGATCCATAGTTTGGAAGCATTGAAGCAGATGGTTATTGGATCAACTCATGAGGCCAATAAACCACTCCATATTGCCCCAACCCATAAAATTGTGAAGGGAATTGTAGAATATTAGGGGTTAGTGGATCCTCTCAAGAACAAGATCAAGGAGCTAGTACAAAAATTTGATGAATGTGATTTTAGTTTGCTACTTGATATTTTGAATGATGTTGGTGATGTCAAGCCCCTTCAACAATGGAGAGATCAGATGAAGAGTGCGGTTGCCACACAAGCAACACTCATTTGTGAAAGAGTGGATATTGAAATGTTGAAAGATAGTATGGATAAATTGTCCTTCACAAGTAGCTTCCTCTAGGATTTTGATAAAGAAGCAAATCAAATAGTTATCAAGTATGGACCATACAAGATCAAATTGGATGAATTTATTTCATATATATGACCATTTGATGATGATTTTGAAATTTGGAAAAGGAAGTATGTGGATATTCCTGACTTGTTAGTTGATTTTGGGACAAGGTGGAAGTGAATTTTGATCCTTGTGCACTCAGTAGATAAAAGAAGTCTTCAATAGGGGTGGACATAAAGGTTTTACACTTTTCACACGTGGAATTTGTCTTCACATGCCAGCACAGTTTATGTGGGAAACCTTCAAAGATAGATGAAGAAAAGAAGTAGAAAAGTACTTCAAAGGGACAAAGGATTTCAAGTGTAAATATAACGGTTTTGTCCTCAAAATATTCCTATATTTTAAAATTTAATTGTATAGTTGTCAAATGAAAATGTGACAAGTGTACATTGGCTCGAAGCTTGATTTGCTTTGTTGTTTCTATAAAAGGGAATTCAAGGCCAATTACACAGGTTGTTAATTGGTCTCCTAAATAAAATTTGCAATAGACAATACAAAGAATAGAAGTGAAGTTTGTATCTAGGTTATTGAGTCTTCATTTTAAGAAAAAATATTTTTTTATTATAGTGCTAGCATTTGAATATAAGAATGGCATAATTTTAAAGCCAATTCTCTTCTTGTGTATTCTTTACACGAACTATCAATGAAAATAATCAAAGGTCTTTTCAACGATCTTCATTGTGTTCCAATGAATGTATGATTTTATCTTTGTTCTAATTCAAGGAATTAGTTAAGGGTATCAGCACAAAGTTGTGTCACACTTTTGGCCAACTTATCGGCATAAGTGAATTTAAGTATTTTTAACTAAAAATTAATTTTGGTCAAACATATGATCTTGTAAGATTCATTCTACCTAAGTTATATATGCCCACAACTTTTCCAACTAAATTACTTGAAAAACTTGATGTTTCAACAAATCCTACTCATGTAAAAAAAAAAAAATTTAAATATAAAATTACCCTTTTGTAGATCCATAAGTTTAGTTTTAAAAAATGTACATATTTTAATAGTTTAATTATTATTTATATTCTCCTTCTTATTTTTACTAAACGTAGCTTATCAGCACAAAAGAATAGGTTGATTACCATGTCAAGCAAAAATAGTAAAACTTATGTGGGTGGTAGGGAGGGTGCCCCTCCATCTTGGCAAAGGGGATGTGGCAATGATGCCATGTTATCTAGCGAAGCTGGGTCATTTGGATTAGGTGGGTGGATTATCTAGGTTGACGGTGGTTGTAGATGTCATGTCCTTCATAGTAAGCGCAATGATGGTGAGGTGAGGTCGCCTTTTATGAGGACAACTATAGTGTAATTTCTTGAAGGAATTATTCCTTTCAGTAGGTTTTGGCATGTTTGGAGGTGTCTTATTTGAGGTGGTGGTGGCCGATTCATAGTTGGCATTAATTCATGTCGAGTTGGCTTTTAGGCCGATGAAGGCATGCTTTTTTTCTCATTTTTATGTCTTTGGTTGTAGATGATGAGCATTCACTTTCTGGTTATGTGTGGTGTGCACTTGGGTTTCAATGGCCAATTACTCAAGGTTCATGATAGAGGTGTTGATGGATGGGTTGGAAAAATTTGGGGTGGATACCTTGATTTCTTTGCAGTCGTCAGCTCATCAAGCTTTGTTCAGAGAAATAATGGACCAATGCTTGAAAATGATTCTTCTTAATAATGATCCTTTGGTGGTGGTGGCAACCAAAATGATCCTGGGCCCCAGGAATTTGTTGAACAAGGAATATAGAAGAGATATTCTACATATTTCATCACAATTTCTGGCTTCTCTCCTGGATATCTAGGTTGATAAAGCCAAGGAGAAATTACTACTTGGAAAAATGTTTAGGGAAGATTTGGTAGAAGGGATCAATGATGTTCTGAGGGTGGTGGTGGTTGGTAGAGGCATTTTGTGTCCTTGTGCTCTAGAGCTCCTACAGGGTTCAAACAAGGCTATCAAATTGTACTTGTTTCTTCTTTATTTGAGTAGGCCTAGCCTAATGAAGCATAGAATGGTTGCAATGGTGGCAGTGGATTTCTTAAATAAATTCTTCAAGTTGTTGGCAGCTAGAGGTGTGGAGTGGAAGAAATATTTCCATGAATTTGCAAAAATGAACCATTTTATGTTATTCTAGTTTGGTCAGGCTTTGGTGTCATAGGTTAGGTTTCTTCTCTTTTAATAGTTTAGACTTTGCTCTGGTTATGGCGGTGGCCCAATGACCGTTTTGGTTCAAGTATGGTTTTAGGTTTTTTTTGGATGGGCTGGTTGGTGGAGGTTTTCGGATAGTTTTGGTTTTTTGGCTTAATGCTTGATGGTAGATGGTGGTTTAGTATCTTGTGATGGAAAATTTATGTAGTTGAAACTTTTTATTTCTAATTTAATATAAATCTAATCTTGTGTGTCAAAAAAAAAAGTCAAACTTATTAAAAAAATTTAAAAAATGATGCCTTGGACACAAGAATCTATATCAAGATGGTATAATATTTTTTCTATTTTAGATAAATAATTAATATGAAAGTTTCAACGTCAACTGGAAATAACTAAGTTTTAATATGCGCACATTTTAATATTTATTTAAAAATATATATTTATCAAAATTGGAAAAAAAACATATCTATGCCCCTAAAGTTTCAAGTTATAAATACACACAAAAAAATTGAAGAAAAAAATAAAATTTACTATATAAAGATTGATGTCTCATGTAACTTCATTTTTCAGCATTTTATTAACAACTAAATTATAGTGTTAATTTATAAAAAACTATATTCAAATAATTTTTTAATTTTTTCAAAAAAATACAAACATAAAATATGCTAATTTAAATAAATATTTTATTATTTTACATCATTTCAAGATTCAATATATATATATATATATCTCATTTTTTAATGATTCAATTTTAAAAGTTGGATCAGTGTTGATCATTTCCTTTATAAAAGTGTGACACGGCTTTTTACTTTTACCCGTAAATCACAGATGATAGAATCATAGGTTTATGTGATTTGAGTACGAGGATATGATAATGATTTCTAGTTTTGAATATTTGAGTATGATGTTGTAATGTGGTGTTGTAATAGCTCTAAGATACTAGGTTTTAATCTACTATTGTTCATTATGGTTTGTGTTAAATTGGACTCCATACCCTAGGTTAAGGCACTGGTCTAGGATCTATACTTGTGTTACAATATTCATGATCTTTCACAAATAATAAATTCATAATCATTAAATCTTTAATTCATGTTGAAAATGTATGATGAGTTGAAGTCTGCCATGCTTTGTTGCTTATGAAACAATTAATGTGTAAAGAATTTTCCAGATCTTTGCATTTATTGAATTTTCAAGCAATTGTATGTAGAGCTTATCGATTATTTGCAATTCATAAGGTTAGTTGGCACAAAGGATCTTAATTGTATTTTGTGGGATCAACCTCCTAGGTCTTGTAGAGCCCAAAGTGCAGGAGGAAAGTTCTTTGCAACTTTCACTTGTTCATTGGCCAATCCCTCCAATTAGCTGACCATTACAAGATAGAAATTCCATAGGCTATTTGTGAGATCTGTTTGGTATTTAAAAAACACCAACACTCTCTATATCCATCTTTGTACCTCTGTACACCAATCTATTTATTTATTCATCTCTCTATCCCTCACTATGTATCTCTCCTTCCCTTTTCTCTTGTCATCTCTATATGTCTATATATTTCTCTCTCCCTCCCTCTATCTCTTCTCCACTTTCATTCTCTATATTTACCTCTCCCTCCCTCTATCTCTTCTCCACTTTCATTCTCTGTATTTACCTCTCTCCCTCCCTCTCTCAATATCTCCCTATATCTATCCCTCCTTATCTTCATCTATCTATCCTTATCTATATCTCTTCGTAGGGAAAAAGTGTATTGTACACCTTATGTATAATGATTATTATGTAAAAAGTAATATTTAATTATAGTGCATCTAGTAAATCTAGGGATGTGGATACAACATATGTTAAAAATTCTTGGGGAAATTTTGTATATTGTATGTAACATTGAGATGAATATTTAATGTGGGTTTTACATTGAAAAAATAGTTAATATTGAGAAAAAATTAGTACCAAATATTAAATGAGGAGGACATCTAGTTTTGTAAGATTATAATTTAGAGCCACATGGTTCATGTAACACCATTTGGTGGTTTTATGCAAGCTTTTTCTAAACAAAGAAAGAACATCAGTAGTTGTTGAGGATCTTTGTTATAAAATTTTACTTGTTGGCTAAAGTCGATTATGCATCTCTTATGGGTTTCATGTGTAAGGAGAAGAACTATGAATTCAAATGTATGGTTATATGATTCTCATTTTCTTATTCACTTGGAGTGAAATTAGAAAGCTTGATGTTTCAAAATCCTTGTATGAATACTTTGCAAGTGTATTGCAATATTTATTCATGAGATAATACATTGAGTATTTAAGTGTTTTTGGAGGTTGGGTTTTTCCAAGATAAATCTTATGTCATCTTGATGTTACATTTATATTTTAAATAAGACTCTAGCTCTAAAGTGAATAAAATATGTATTAAATAAAACAACTCTATAGTAAAATAAAAACAAGATACTAAAGCTTTTGAATATAGTAACATTAATTTTTTAAAATATTTAATAAATAAAATAACTCTATAGCAAAATAAAGATAAGATATTAAGACTTTTAAATATGTAGTAACATCAATTTATAAAATTTGTAGTAAATATGATAATTTTAAAGTAAAATAAATTAACTCTTAAGTGAATAAAAACAATCTATATATTTTTCTATCTTAAATACATCCGTCTAAAATATGCATTGAATATTTACCCATCCTAGAAAAAAAAAATATAAACATCTTAAAAAATGCTTTATGAAAAACATAATCTAAAAGTGCCAATTAAATAACAAATTTAATAACTCTTATTTTGATTACATTTTATTTGAATTTAATCCCTTTACTTTAACAATGAGTCATTCTAGTTGGATCGAATACATTTTCATTATGTGCATAAAATATTTATACAACATGATTTGTTTGGTCGTGGGGGGGAAGGGAAAAATGTTGAAATTAGAGAAGAGGGAGGCATTTTGAGAAATTAAAGTCATAATGGGAATGTGGGAGCAAACATTTAAAAGTTGTACCTATAAAGGAAATGTATTTTATATATTTAATCTATTTTTAAATTTAATTTATTATAAAAATTCATTTCACATAATTAAATTATAGTTTGTAAAATATAAAATATAATAAAAAAAATTGTTTTTTTTTTGTTACAGGATGGTTTAATATCAAATTTATATAATTGTTTAGTTATTCAATACGAGAATCAAAGTCTTAGTTGAAATTTTGTTGGTTAAGAGAAAGGATGAGTGGCATTTACTCCATCAAAGTCATCTAAAGCATGATCTTAGCTTCATCTCTTCTGGTGTCAGAGTCTTGCCTTTAGTACAACTTCATCCCTCATGAACTTATTCAAAATCATTGAATTCACCAACAAACCAAAAATCCATTAAAAAAATAATATATTTAAATTTAAAGCAATTTTTTAAGTTAATTATAAAAAATACAAGAACTATTAAAAATAATTATGTTTTAAATCTAATTATAATCTATAATAAGCATAACAATAAAAGTAAATAAGGTTGCATTTATTAACATGTCATTTTTTATTATCATTTTGACATCCCATGGAAAGAAAATGGTAAGTGGGAAATAGAGTGGGGGAGGGTTTTTGAAAAGCTTTGTAGGCAAGAGTGAAGATGATGCTGACTTGAATGGCGACGGGATGGTTTCGCTATGCAACTTGTGTGGTTTGTGTTGGGTGTTGGTGGCAAGGTATTTTTTGGCTTTTCAGATGGTTTTTCAATTGCTTTGGGTTTCCTCCCATGCCTTTGCTCTACTTAGTTTTTTCAAGTTTTGGATGGGTCTTTTTTGCATGTTATTTTTATGAGTGTATGGCTCTATGTGCAATTTGGGGGTTCTTATGATTTGGGTGGCTAGGGGTTGATCTTTGCAGATGGTAGTGTTTTATTTGTTGATGATGAGTTTGTTGTTTTGCACCTTGTTTTCTCATGGGTATCTCTTGTCATTGTTTGGGCTATGAGGGGTTCATGTTGTGCTAGGAAAATTCCTTTTTCTTGGCTATTTTGGTGTTCTTTTGTGAAGTGCTAGAACAGGCTTGGTTTTGGTTTGGACGTTCCTGAAACAACCGACGGTGGTGGAGCTAATGCCTATGAGGTTTCAACTAAGTCCTATTCCTCTTTTTGTGTGAAGAGGATTATTGGGTTTTCCTATTGATACTCATGCAGTGGTCTCTTTGGTTATGAAATTATTCTTGTTGCAATGTGGGATTAATGAGCATTTTTTCATCAATAGTTACTTCATCTATTTTTTGGAGTTTGGACATCAGTGGTTATGATTTTTGTTCCCAATAGAATTTCTCCTTTCCTATTTTTTTAAATGGGTACATTTAGATCCTCTTGCTCCATCTTCACATTTATATACTTTCACAATGACAGATTCTATAGATACTCATGAGTTGATAGTTTCAACTCAATCTCCATTCATGTCGACATCTTCTACAATGGTACTTGATTCTTTATATTTGTACCTCATCATTTGGTATCTTTTGGAGTAGAATTTGGAGCACTTACCATAATCTTTGGTTGATGATCTAAATCAACCTTCACATTGTTCTGCACTGACACCTTCTTCAATTAGATTGATACTCCTAACATTGTGACATTTGAGTTGATTCTGGAGACTCATTCCTTTCAGGAAAGAGAATATATATTGCATGTATCATTGTCTCAATTTCTTCCTAAGGGTAGGAATGTTGTTCATTGATCTTGGACCATCTTTAAAGTTCTATATCGAGCATCAACCATCAGTGCAGGATATTGTACATTCAAGGGGATTCAATTAATCTTTCTTTTTCATTCTCTCTTATGGGGGGACTTTTCATCACATGGGGTTTTGTCCTTCACATTTTCTTGAGAGCATTTTCTTTGTTTTTCTCTCTTTTGGAGAGGATTTTTTTCTCACTGGGTTTTCTCCTTTTCTCCATTTGTGAGAGATTTATATGTACATGGGTACCTCATCAAGCCTAGTAGTCGAGACCCATATTTTCATCTTTGCATTGTATACTTCTCCCTGAGTTACATTTAAGGGAGATGTTGGTGTGAAAGGGGAACTTTATCTAACTAGTTCAATTACTAGCTAGTTATCCACTTAAATTCTCTTTACACTAGACTAATTTTACGTAGGGATAAGGTTGTTGAGATTTAATGACCCTAAGTTGTCACACATCACAGGATGACAAAATTTTTCATAATCTTATTACATCCTCTCTCTCCCCTTAGCCTATATAACTAAGGGGTTCCCTTTGTAATCTTACAACATCCATTCATATAATTCTCAAGCTCATTGTAGCTTTGCAATCTCTTGAGGAGAAGACATTTTAATCTTGTTCATCTCTTATTTTTTTATTTCCTTTCTTTCATTCATTTGCATCTTGGGTAGGCTATTTAGCCAAGTCTTACAACAATGGGAACCACCAATAAGTGAAAGAGTTCTTAGAGAGATAGGAAGCCCTAACTAAATGAAAGGAGTTCTTAGTACCTATAAAATCTCTTAAATGTTGGAAAGGTTGATTATTAAAGTGACTAATTTCCTCCAGGGTAACTAGAAATTTTTTGGTAGAGTTATTAATGAGTGTTAAAGTGTTGGAAAATCCTTGAATACTTTTAAAAAAAGTGTTTAAGGACCTTTTAAATGATCACATGTGGTAGGTTGAGATTAATGACTTGTGGATTTTGTATGAATGGATTTTTTAGTTTTACTAGTTCAAATTCTTTATATCAATGGTATTTAATATGAAATTGATACAATTTGAGTGGTTGGTTTCTGTGGACAATGATTTTGGATTGCCCAACTGCTTTAAGCTCCTTCTATGGTTTTTCACCTAAAAGAAGAAAGGATGGGGTCCAAAATGAAAATGTCTACACTCAAAGTTAATGTGAAATGTGTAACGCCCCCGTCGTGTGAACCCCAAAGGACAACCAAACTACCACACAAATTTTTTATTTTATTTTATTTTTTAAAGGGAAACATTGCATAAGATTAATTTGTACATTCAAAATGGCAATTATACATTTGCAAACTCATCTACGTCCTCTGGGGTGCACGAGACGGTCATTACGAATTCTAAACTTTAATCAATGAAAATGAATACAAACCGAGATTACATAATGATAACATACAATCATTAATGATCAAATACAAAGAAAACGATACATCATTTTATAACAATTCAATTCACAGTTCCATAATACAATAGTGGAGCATATTTCTATAGATACAACATCTCAGATAACAGCTACCACATAAGGTTTACAAAGGTAAAATAGCAATACATTACAATCATTTCAGGAGTACATTACATCACTTTCAGAGTATATTACATTACTTCAAGGGTCCATAAGCATCCTATCATGCAAAGGAAAAGATACATCAAATACAAGAATGTTACATAATTGAACATGGTACAAAAGAATTGAGGTAGAGTCCTGGATCAACAACATCGACACGAACTCAGACTGGGGACCCAATGGGGTGCATAGCATGTTCCACTCGACCATGTGGACCCGAAGGTCCACCCCCCGTGCTAGGAGATGACAAGAAAGGATCCACATCCAAACAAGGTCAAGTAGACAAGGCTAACTCAACACATCAAACAAGTACAACTTTGCTTGTTAGGAAACTCTCTCAAACAGTTCTGAAACAAGACTCACAGTAACAAGGGAGTACCAAGCATAAAGGCCACAAAACTAATACACGTGTGAGGCATGAACCATCTCGCTCATAGTCATAGCCAAAGGCAAGGAAAATCATTAAACAAAGGAACACCCATGAGAGCTCAAGAAAAAGAATACGATTGATGGATCACAAAGGTCTAATCATGAGAAAATGCAACACATGGCAGGTTTCCCATTGCCTCAGGAAGCATAACAACCTACACCCATAACTTATCAAAAGGGAGTGACTTAAACATTTACGGGTTCCCAACTCATCCAAAATATGACTAAAAGAAAGTCGATGCATAAAGTCTCCTCAATCAGAAATAACACAAAAGGAGTACTCACAAAATGACTAAATAACTTTCATCACGAACATGATCACTTTGTAGAATAGAAATCATTTCACATTGAACAACAATAAAATCAAATTCACTCATGGGAGAACATTAAAGCCCCTTTCCTAAAATTTATTACATAAACCCTAAATTTTCATGCTAAACCATTTACATAATAATACTGAATGCCAATGATATCCCAAATCTAAATTTTCAATTTCTTATAATAACCTATATATATATATATATCATTTCTTAAAATATAACACATTCTTTACAAAGTCTTTAAATTAATCACTACCACTTATTGGTACCCCACTATAGGAATCCTTTAAAACGTCTATCTTAATTTTCATCACTTAACACAATTTAACAAAATTGAGACCAATATTAATTCCAAACAAAGTAACTTTTATAGAAGCCAAGCCAAGATACCCATTTGATTATATCAGTTCAACAGAATACTTAGTTTTATAGACATTCGTTGCACTTTTCAATTAGAAAATTGATCAATTACCCATGATGAAAATTGACATGTATTATCTAATCCGATAAGATCAACTATTTTCAAGTACATAATATTCTCTTAATTAAACAAAAACAAAAATAAACTTAATATTGATAAATATGCATATGTTTATTATTTCACTTCCTTATTACAATAAAAGATTATTGTCTAGTTGAGATATAATTCAAATCCTTCAATTCAACTTATTATAGATAAGTTACTATTCTTACATAATAATGTAACCCTAAATTAATATTTTCTTTTAACTTATTCTAATTCATTCACTTCATTGACCAACTATGGTTACAATAATACTCTTAACCACTTCATAACCACTTTGACCTTTTCACAACTATTTATTTTTAATTCATTTTCTAAGACAATCATTTAGTCTTAAGGAACAAAAATCTTTTACCACCCTAATATATCTCTATAAAAATAGCATTATCACCTTCTTCAATAACAAAACTCAATAAATTTTCCATGTTAGATCTCATATTAAAAATCTACCACTTATCTTATTCTTATCTATAACAATATTTTTATTAAATACAATCATTGATCTCAATTCAATTAAGGAAATTGCCCCATATAGCCTATTCATTTTTCCCTTTCTTACTTATCTACGCTAGAATGATATTTGATCCATCATTTCATTTTTCTAATGATAACTATTAGGAAAACATTTTAATAACTAATTACCATCAAGTGATAAGTCCTAACGAATAATTAAGTCTTCATTAACGATTTCTTAAAATATAAGTAAATGAATAGTATTAATATAATACTGACTTAATAAATATTTTATTGACTTGATTATAAAATTATTAATAATTAAGATGCAGTAACATTCTTATTAACTTCACTCGATTTACTAAAATTTCCTGTCTAAACCTTTCACCGATTTACTAAATGTAAATGAATAAAATAATTTATTTATCTGCCACCAAGGTAAAAATAAACAATTGTGCTTGATTTGTTATTCACTGTCCCTAAAATAACTAATAGAGTTGTAAGGACCTTCGAGTACGTTCTAATTGCTACATTGCATCTAAAATCATCTCCAAGATGGTTGCATGAGAAATTGTTCTGAGAGATGTGAACCATTTCCATCATTTAAACAAGGATAATGTTCTCGTGGAGATTACTGGTGATGCTAATGAAACAGTCCGAATTAAAGGCCTGCACTATTCTAATGTGCACAATAACAGATACCCAGAAATGATGAAGGGACATCCGTTTAGACATAACAGCAGGTTATTCTGTCATATGATCGTGTGGATAAAAATGATTATAGGTTGGTTTAATTGAATCCTAAAAAAAATTGCTGCAACTACAGCAGATTGTCAAAAGAATCAAGCGGGTTGTTTAAATCTTTAAACTTCCTCTTATGGTCTAGTGCCGCGGTTGAGACCGGTTGGCAATGGAATCAAAGAGATTATATAAACCTCTACAACATTCTGATTTCAAGTACAGCAGATGTGACAGGTTGCCAACAGAATCAGGATGGTTATTTAAATCTCTACAACATTCTATTCTCAAGTGCTGCTGCTGTGACAGATTGCGAATAGTATCAGGGAGGCTATTTAAATTTATACACCCTCCACAGTCTGAACACTGCCGCAGCAAGACATGTGAACTGTTTGACAAAATAGCTCAAAGAAATGCGGTCTCGGGGAATGCAATGATTGCAGGATATGCACACAATGGATTTTGCAAGGAAACTCTCAAAATCTTAGCATTAATGTAGCACCCTGCAGCACACCCTTACGTAGTAAGCTTTGCTTGTGTAGGAGGTGCGCAGAAGGCAGGTTTATCGAATGAGGGATGTGCATATTTCACACATCAGTCGCCCCTATTGCATTACAGATATAGCTGATCATCAAGAGGGCATGGTTGACCTACATGTTCGTAACATGGACAAGGGAAGTCACTGTTTGACAGAAGTCTCAAAGAAATATGAAAAAGTGTGTGCACTGATTGACATAATGCCTCTAAGAAATATGACCTCATCGACTGCCATGATTGCATAATATGCGCAACAGGGATTTATTGAAGAGGCTTAGCAACTCCAAGCAGATGAGATTAGCAGGTGTAAAGCAATAGGTCATTCAAACCTTTAAACTTCCTATTATATTCAAACACTGCGGCTGAGGCAGGTTAACAAAACTGTGAAGGCTGGAATGGGTTTTCACGTTCCACTTGGGTTTCAGAATTTGCAGTTGCAGACTAGTAATTCCAAAGCACAGAATTATTCGTCGCTCCTTGCTGACACTGTGGTTGTTAAGGATAAAGGCCCTGAAAATACGACTGGCGTTAGGTCCAAGGTATACTCTGATGTTGCATACTCATTTACACGATGATGGAGGTGGGGAAGATTTTATTAGGTGTAGCAGTTGAAATTGCCCTGGCAGACATGTGGGCAAAAGCAACACAGAACAGAGCTAAAAGGTGTTTTAAATGGAGCAGGGTACAAGGAAAATGGCAGATTTTATTACAAAATAAGGAACGCAGGCAAGGCACGTGACTGTTTGATAGCATGCCTCAAAGAAATGCGATCTAGTGGACTGCAATGACTGCAGAGAATGCTCAGGATAGATCCTATTGACCAAACTTTAGAGACTATCAAGCAATGAAATTGTCCGATACTTACCTCTGATCTTTGCACGTTCCTTTTAGCCTCCACATCACAGTAACCTTCCGTGCATTGCCTCTTCCCCCTGGTCATTAGTCGTCCCCCTTCCTTTCATACCCCCCCTTACAAGCACATTTCTCTCCCTCCACGTTAGGCGTAGCTCCCCTCCCAAGGACATGCATGCAGAATGTGGAGGACATGCATGCAGAAAGTGGATGAAGGACAAGGCACATGGGTGAGGGAGAAAAGACTTGAAGCAAGGGCAGGTGACACCTTAGCAGCCTGCACAAGTTTCTTACTATACCATTCATTGAATTTTATATAAAATATTCATTAATATCTAAAATCAAATGTATTAGAAGCTAAGAATTTTATAATAAGCCAGTTTTAATACAACTTCTACATTGCTAATATATTATAGTTATAAATATATTTAAATAATTTATATGTAAATGTGTTCAAAGTTTATATATATATTATTGTTTTATTTTATGTATATTTGATATTGAAAAATTGACATTTGCTTACATATACTTATACACATATATGTATATTACGATAAATTGATGTCCATACTTCATGGTTACTATGCGGATTTTGAATTAAGTGTTAACACAATTCACAATATTTATGTTCATTCTCAATAATAGATAATATGAGGCTTTTCGTACAAACCATTCAAATAATTCAAACCATTTGAAAGATATAAATGATTATATATAATGATACCAATAATATATATAAGATATACCTAATATTAGGAATTGACACATAGTTTTATAAGGTCTATAATGCCATAAATTTATATGATAATAATATCAACATCACTTTCCCCACCTATTAAACTCTATGCCATAATTCAGTTATATGAATGTATATATATATATATATATTGTAAAACTCCTTGCATTATTAACCATATTCTAAAATACAATCTTAATTGGAAACTATACAAAGTAGTATACATAGATATATTATTAATGCCAAGCCAATGCAAATGGCAGTATTGAAAAATCAATCGATATATCAACCAATCATTTAAATTCTTTAATACAGTCAACGTAATAATATGCAAGGAACACCTTGATCAACCAATTTAATTGTACGGAAAAAAAGGAGGAAACAAGACCTCAAAAATTGCAAATAAATAACTCACTCACACGTTATGAAGGGCCAATTCCGAGGGGTGCTACAAAATGGATGTAATATGCCTCATTGAGATGATCTAAATGCAAAGGACTAATAAAATAGATTGATTTTAATGCAAAACCTAAGAAATGCAAAGTGCTGGAAAACACACTATGATATGCAGAATAATGAAATAAATGCTCTAAAGAAAAAAATAAAGCTATTAAACTGACATTGTGCACCTAGAAACTGATGAAGAGCGGAATGGAGATTACAAAGACCTCTGAAATTCTGAAAAATCTAACTTTTGAGCCAACTGGGACACTTACGCCAAGCTGGGTGACTTTGTCCCAAATCAGGGAAACTACTCCAGAGCTCATTTCAGCCAAATGGGTATCCAAATCTACAAAATTTTCTAAAAAATAGGTTCAATGGGACTAAGTCGCCACTATTGGTGACTTAGTCCACTTCTGAATTTCTAAAAAAATTGAAAGTGGAAACAGAAGCCCTCAGTCTGAACTTCGGTTCTTCATAAGAGTTTGCTTCTAAAACTCTAATTTTTGGGCCAGAAAGTGACTTTTTGTTGATATTTTAGCTTTACAAGCAAGGAGAAGTCTTCAAAAATTCTTCAATCTAACCTTCAATGATCTTCAAACCCTCAAAGTGTCTAAATTTGCAACCACACAATGAAAGAGAAAGAAATGGTGAATGTTAGGGCATGGGGGTTTTCCTTGGTCAAACCCCTTTTTAGGTAATTAAACCAAAAGAAGAAAGAATGTAATGAAGCATACAACAATGGATTTAATACCTTTACATGATGTTTGATCTTGAATTTATGCAGCAAAACATGAAGAATTTTCCTTTGAATGTCCTTGGAAGCTATCTTGATGACTTAGAATGCTAAAACTCTAGCTTGCTTGACTTGAGAACATGATGAATGATGGATGAATGATGAGGAGTTATGAATTAGGTCAAATGAGAGGGAAAACCTATATTTATACACAATTATGCCCTAATTCCCAAAAATACCTCATCACAGGCCGACCTTTTAAGGTCTTAAGGAATAAAAACCCAAAAGAAATTTAATTTTATCTTATTTATGAGCCAAATGGGACTAAGTTGCCACTAATGGCGACTTATTCCACTTGGGAATTTTTAAGTGGATGTTGAGAATTGTGATAATTTAAATAATGTTTATCAGGTTCTTCTTCAACAATACACTTAATTAAGGCCTATAAGTGTAAATAGGGGCCATTTAACACATAAGAAAACTGTAAATATTGATGACAAGCCTAGGAAAGTGTGAAATTTTGTTACAATACTTTACAACACTTTGAAATAGGTCTTGGTAAGGTTATTTAGGTGAATTATGATATTATGGTTTTAGAAAAGTGTGAAGATGTGTTACAACACCTTTACAAGACATCAATAAATGCATTTTATTATGTTTGCAAGGGCCCAAGACCTAATGTGGATGTGTAATTTAACACCTCAAAACACCAAGTCAAGGCCTTATTAGGTCCAATTTTTCATCAATTATTCTCATATCAAGAAAGCAAAAAGGGATACTTTTTCTTTGTCCACAGTTAGCCCCCACTTTAGTGAGAGGATGAACTTGCTTCAAACTTACACTGAAGTACACATTCAAGAGGGGGTCCAATCGTACCAATGCAAATGGTCAAGGATATCAAAGATCAAGAAATCAGTCAAGCCCCCAGGATCCAAGATCCTAAGTCAAACCAAAATGAGTGCAAAAGGACATGCACAAGGTGAATGTTTTACAAAAAAACAAGATACATGATCATGCAATGACAAGAACTAGAAGGAAGAGAAGAGCAAAAATAAAAAGGTGGATCAAGCTTCGACCATTTGTCCAACATATGGATCAGAACTAGGTTGTTTTTCCAAAAATATATACTCACTCTGAGGTGACGAAATTCTTGGCTATCCATTGGGTGAGAATTCCTAAGAATACTCACTTTGGGGCTATGGAACTTTTGGTTGTCTGCAGGGTGAGAAATCCTCAAGGTGGCTATGGGTAAAATTCATTCCTCGGGATGGTCTTCCCACTCAACCATACCAAATTTATACTCCTCATAGCTTTAATAAGGAACCACAAAGGAAAAAAAATTTAAAGCTCTATGAGGTAAGAAAAACTTCGTGTGCTTAACACTCATAGACATTGTAAATGCAAGATAGTTCAAGGGATTTTCAAAGGGAATTTGCTTAGTTCATGCAAGGTCTCATCTTAGGGAACATCATGCATAATGTTTCCAAGAGAGGAAAAGTGCAAATGGTCTCATCTTGTTTCCAAGAGAGGACAAATGCAAGGTTTCATCCTAGGAAACATTGTACCTAATGTTTCCAAGAGAGGAAATCGCAAGAAAAAAAAATCACACAATGAAATGTGAGTGGATGTATGCCCCCACATTTAAAGCGGTTGCTAAAACCATTACTATGAGAAATTGTTTTAAATTAGAAGGAGACATGAGAGCTTACTCAGAAAGCCCTATGCCAAGTCATATGTTTCCAATAAGCTATGTCATGAAAAAGGAAGTATGTCATATGTGAACCAACTTAAGGCATGTTTTCCACATTCCAAGCTTGCTCTTATATGTTTATGAAAGGTTAATAGCTAGCCAAAGGAGGAAACTACAGATGAAAAACAAGGACAAGGCTACTTAACCCCTTGCCCCCACTTAGTGCAAAACAAAGGTGAGCCCAAAAGATTAATCAAATACATGCTAGAGTGAAAATTTGTATCAATTATAGTAATGGGGTGCCCCCACATAAGGAAGAACACCAAACTCCTGAGGATGTTAGATTTTACAAATCAAAGCCTTACATTTACTAGTAGAATGACCATGAATTCTATGGTATTCACAAAATGAAGTCTTGTAATAGCATTTATTTTGAGTTCGTGGAGGGAGAGATATCAAGTGATCTTGGAGGAGTCTCGACAAGATACCCTCTTGATCACTGATAGAAGGTGGTCATGTAGGTTGCGAAAAAGATCTCTCTTGCTTAGATGTACAAAATGTCATGTCTACACAAGACTCTTTAGATTGTAGGATTTTGTTCTCTCCTTGGCTAGAGGGTGTAAAATCTAATGAATTCAATTCATGAGCATTTTGTGAGATGACATTGACATTAAGTGAAGAGTTCGTTGTTTGTTTCATGTTGTGTAAAGGATGGCTTTCAAGACCACTAGTGTTGATGAATTTAGGATGTTTTATAGTTAAAGTGGGCTTAGAAGAATGTTATGTGAGAGTGTTGATGTTGAGTGAACGCTTGGCAATCTCTATCAAAGGACAATAACCAATACCATGAGTTGTTTGTTGTGTTATAGGATCGATAGGGTTATGGATACCTTTTTTGTTAGCACCACATCCTTTTCCACTGTATCCAAGTTGTTTCATAAGCTCATATCCTCGGCCATAAATATTCTTCATTGGCTTTGAATCAGGTAGTTGTTCGTTATGAAGTTCATCAAAGGTTGTTGTGTAATTTGTTGTCTTGTGTTCTGTAGTGGTTGAGGTGGATGCTTTCGAAAAGTTGTTCAAGTTATGTGTTGACATGACTATTTTTTCGTTTCCCTCAGTTGAATCTGTGTTTATGATCTTGTACTCATCCATGAGTGTTTTTGTGAAGTCTAAGGAACCTCAATCATTGTCTAATAGTATTGTGTGTTCTTTATTTGGTGAATGTATGGGTTCCACATGTGTAGTTGATGTTGATGTGTTTAAGGGAGTTTCTTTGAGTTTCTCAAGTTGTAAGACACTATAAGGCTCAGGATTGGCATCAAGAGTGTATACTTTGTTGTTGTAAATGTATTTCATTTTTTGATGAAGAATGGAAGGCACTCGTTTCATTCCATGAATCCATGGTCTGCCTAAGATAAGATTACATTAAATTTCATGAGGCATAACATGCATTGGTGTATTCAAGGTGGCCACTCCAATTGTAAGAGTTATAATTATCACCCCAAGTGGTTTCTTTTCGACATTGTCAAATCCCTTAATAGATATAGAATCAAATCGAATAGTTGATTAATCAATGCCAAGCCTACCCAGAAGGATCACACTACACACATTAAGGACAGAACTAGTATCTACAAGAGTTCTCTTTATTCCTTTTTTTTTGTATTGCGCTATGATCATGAAAGGATCATTTTGTTTTTACACATCCAAAGAGGGGAGTTCACTTTGGTGGAAAATAATGTTGGCGGTGTGTCCTTGAATCATGACTGCTATGTCATTTGGTTGTGCATTAGAAGGGATAGGAACTTTTTGTAAGGTCATTTGAAACATAGTGTGATAGGTAGGTGAATTCTGAAGAAGATCCCAAAGGGATATCTTTTTGGGAGTGCTCTTAAGTTGTTCAATGAGATCATATTCCCTTAATCAAGGAGCATGAGGAAAATTAGGCAAAGGTAGGGAATTTGGGTTTGGTTGTTGTGGGGACGGATTGTTTCTACTATGATATGTATGAGAAATGGTAGTATGACTTGGTTATTGTGGCACATTATTCTGAGGTGGGTAGATGGCGAATTCCGGTTTGTGTTGAGTTAAAGGTTGGTGTGATGGCAGATAAAGGATGAGTTTAGGTTGTTTTTGAGTTTGTTGTTTATGTGAAGGGGGATAAAGGATGAATTGAGGTTGAATGATATTAACATCCCTTGGTGAATGAGATTCTAACAAGATCTCTTCATCTTCTTCTAAGGGAATAATATCATTATTGTCAATGTTATCCTTGTCTTGTATCATGATATTCTCCCTAGGAGGAGATTTTTTAGGAGAACTACAAACCACATGTTCTTGATGTAAGGAAGGCTTGGTTCTTCCAAAATAACTCCATCGCAAATAAGGGAGTTATTAATGGTTGAATATGTTTGATTATTGATAGTGGGGAGGGTAGGGGAAGACTCTATTTGATTGTTTGTTCTCTCTAAGGTGTCATTCTCTTGGTCCATATTATCTACCCTAATAGGAGAGCTTGCAATATGGTCATCCAAGTTTGAAGTGTGCAAAGTAACTTCATTACAAGAAGGGGAGACATCAAGAAAAGGACCACTATGGTTGTCACATAGATTTTCCCAAACAGTAGGAGCATTAGGGAAGTGAGGGTCAAGATTCTCATGACTCTTAATAGGTATATCTTTTAATACCAACCTATCCTCATGGCATAGAGGAGGTGTATTAGGAGAAGGACAATTTTGATGGTCATGGTTATGGAGACTAGGTAAGGTGATATTTAGAAATGTTTTGATGATCTCACATTCTTGTTGTCTAACATCTTCCAAAGGGGAATGAGGAGATGGACAATAAAGACCCTCAATGCTTGTATCTTCCTTCACCAAGGTACCTTTGTCACTAATAGGAGAGGTATCGGGAGAAGAACAAGTATTATTGTTATGATCATATACACTACCATTCTCATCAATGAGAAATTTAATATTAAGGATTGTGTCAATGGTTTGATCATGTTTCCTAAAGAACTCATTGTTGTAATTGAAATTGAACTCATAAGAGGGAATGTTGTATTTATGCAATCTATTTTTAATGAAATCAAAGCCACATCTCTTGAAAGAAAATATGTTATCATGGAAAAAGTGTATTGCAATGACTTAAAATGAAATGTTTAAATACAATTTTCAAATGTGAAATAAGGTAATTTTTTTATTACATTATGCATCAACCTAAAAGATGAAATGTTGGAAATGCAATTTTCAAATTAAACAATGCATGAAATGAGATCATTTAGACTAGATCTAATGAAATGCATGTTACAGAAACTCAACTAAATGATACAGGTAGTTGATGGTAGCAAAAAAAAGCTTTAAAATAGGGTTTTCAACTCTATAAAGGCAATTTCAGGGCTGAATAGGGACTAAGTCGCCCAAGGTGGTGAATTAGTCCCAGTAGGGATTTTTTTGAGATTTTTTAGAGTTTTTTTATATATTTTGATGGTTTATGTAATGTATGATGTTGTGACCAGGCAAAAATACTATTCCAGAAATGAGTAGCAACAAGAAATGTGCAAGAAACAATAAATACACCATACACCTCAACATTAGCCTAGTTGGATTCAAAACAAAATAAGATAACAAAAAAGAGTTGATTTACCTTGCCTTCAATCGATCCTTTGGTTGGCCCTTGATGGTTGATTTTGTGTATGCTCCTTGGATGACAAAAAGATGTTGATATGAGATGCAAAATGGATGAGAAAAATGGATGAAAATGATATGATGGATGCAAAGAATGCAAGTTTTTAGCTAGGAGTGGCTCAAATGAAAATTTTGCAAGATTTTGGTTAGCACAATGATCAACCCCCCAAATGAGAGAAAAGAGGGGGTATTTATAGAGGAAGTTTAATTCACTAGAGAATTCAACAATTGAGATTCATCTAACAAGGTCAAGATGAAGGGCTATGGTGAGTTGACGACTCACAATCCCTCACATCTTGACATGTGGAATGTGATATGGCTTAAGGATGGTGATGTGTAAATGAGGTGGAAGGAGGGTACATGATGTGGAGGAAGGACATGTACCTTGAAAGTACATTGGGAGATGAGAAGATTCGTTGGAAGAATAAAAAGTGAATTTAAAATTCACATGATTGGGGAACCTTGTGGATAAGACAAGGTTCCAAATGGAGAGGTAGAAAGTACATTGGATAAGACAAGGTGCCTAACAAGGTAAGCACTTGTCACATGTGACTTGATGTGACAAATCAAAGATTCCATGGGGAAGATTTCACATGTGACTTGATGTGAAAATTCAAAGATCACATGGGGAAGAGTCCATATGTGACTTGATGTGACAAGTTAAAGATCACATGGGGAAGAGAAAAAGAAATTTAATATTCTTTGGAAGGATAAAAAGAATTAAAAATTCCTTGAGAGGTTGATTAGACTAGTTAATGAAGGATTAGAAGAGGGTTAGGTGGTTAAGAGAGATTAGGGGCCAACTTGAAAAAGTTGGAAGATGTGACAAATATAATCAAGGATTAGGTATGTGCACATCTCTAATGATGTAATTAGTAGGTTAATTAGGATTAATAAAGACATGTGACATGTGATAAATTAAATAAATGTCATATTTATTTAATTCATTTGATGAAAGGAGGATTAAAGAGATAAGGTATTTAATTATTAATTAGATACCTTAGGGATTTAGAGGAATTAAGGGGTATTAATTAGATAATAGTAATATTACCTAATTAATGCGAATAAGGGGATGTTTAGATGAAAGGGGATAAATTTGGATAAATTAAGTTTCCAAATTTAGGTGTCTACATTTTTCCCCTCTTTAAGATGGTGTTACGAAGTAGCATCATTTCAAAGAATATTAAAATATAGAACCCAGAAGAAGGTGGTCAGATTGGAAAAGATGCCTCGGTCATCAATAGAGTGACTAGGAGGCAAGATCATGGGAGTAACGATGAAGGTTATGGATGAAGGATGCCCCCTCGAGAGGACATGCAGGTTCAAGAGAACACAGGTGTGCTAGCGAAATGGAGGAGATGAAGCAATGGGTATATGAGGAAGATGATGCAAAGTAATGGGTAAGAAAGAATGAAAAGGCGGTACGAGATTGGGAGGGGAGAGTGATGAAGGATGAATGGATGGGGAGATTTTGATAGATGAGAGGAATGAGATGAAATGCAATCCAAATGCAATTTTCCATCTTTAGGAGCATTGATTTTTTCTATAGCAGAAGACACAATACACCAAGGTATTAAACACATCAAACAAGAAGGCTATCCCAACACCCCAAAGTCACGATGACCTTGGTAGGGCTAGGTATTGGGATAACGACAAGTACACAAGGATTCCCTAGTGTAACACAAGACCTCAGGGATCTCAGTGGGTACTGTGTGGGACAATTGAGAAGACAACAACAAAGAAAAGATCAAAATACATCATTGACTAGTCAAAGAACACCATGATATGATGGATCAAGGCAACCATGACAAGTGATGATAGGGAGCTCAAGTGATAAACAAAAGCTAAAAGCATCAAAATATCACAATCAATTTCAAACGTCCTTTTCCATAGGATCAAGGGGATGGATGGGATTGATGAGGTCTATTAGGAAGGATGCATCCTATTGAGACCGATGATGGATACTAAACTAAAAGATCGATATGACGTAGGATATTCGGATCCGATTGGATTTGATGATACAAGTGGATCTTGTTTGTTAAGAACTAGCTAGATAAGGGCATAGCTTGACAACACGACACAAGATAGGAGACTGAAACATCCTAGCAACCTAGGGGCTCGGGGGCCGATCAAAGATTAGCCTTGCCTACATGAAAGTGTAGAGCCCTCATAGTTTGATAAAAGGCTAACAACAAACCACGATGGAGACCTCGATGGATGATAAAGATAGGATGGACAAAATGAGAAAAGTGGACAATGAAGATCAATGATAGATGATAAAAGAGTCCTGGGGGCGGATGAAATGATCAACCTTGCCTATATGAAAGCGCAGGGGCAACATAGTTTGACCCAAGGACAAACGATGGATAAGGGATGATGAGATAACCCTGATAAGGGGATAAAATGATGGAACTGAAATGATGAGACAAGATAGACATGTTGGATTGGATAGGATTGATTATGGTAATTACACAAAGCTCAAGGATGGGATAGTTATCCAAATCATCAAAATGAATTGGGAGGATGATATGACGAATAGATGAATGATGAGAAAGGATAGGAGATGGAAAATATATGTGATGAGATAGATGGTATTGGGTTGCATGGGGAGTATCCTATAGCTAGATACCAATGACAAGGTATTATGAGATGGGATGAGGATAGAGATGAATGGATAGGAAGATAAGGGTGGGGAGATGGAAGGGATGCTATGATGGATAAATGATCTAGGGGACAATTTTTTAGTAAAAATTGAAGTGTTCCCAATGCTCTAGATTTTAGCTTCATCAGAAAGAGAATGACATCCTGATTCCAACGCAACTTGAACGGGACGAAAAGGACTCTGTTTGTGCAAGTTACGGCCAGTCAAACTTCTAGTCAAACTGGCTTCAGGGGCGTCCAGAAGGCAAAAAAAATAATCATCTCAGAAATTGACAGAACCAGCGTCATCGCGAAGAGCTCATCGAGACGATTCTGACAGTGTTCATTTCGTCGAAATCTGATGTCGTATGCTCGAGTTAGAAGTAGTCAAACTTCAGTCAATTCAGAGGGTACTGATGATGACGTCATCATGCTACGTGTCAGTCCGTACTGTACGGACACATTGGAAAATTCAATCCGACACGTGGCAGGTGAGTCATCGGTATGGAACTAATCGGATGCTGACACGTGGCATTCCGTACAATTAGTCAACAGTGATGTGGCAGTCCAGTCAGCTTGACACGTCATTAGTACCAGCGAATGGGAGCTCGACACGTCATCCGTTTTGTCAGCGTACGATTTGTACAGTCAGCGCCTTGTCAGTGCACACGTCGGATGTTTTGGCGAATTGGAAAGTGACACGTGTCTTTTGATCGGTGGCTTGGTTCGTTCAACGGAATGGCAAAAATAGTAGCCAGATTTGAACCCGTGATGTCCGCCGAAATAGCCGGGCGGTTCTACCGTTGCGCCTGCGGTGGAAGCTCTTACTATAGATGGACAAGGATTGATTTTGTTGTTTAATTTGTTGGATTTTTGTTTTAAAATGGCCGGTCGGGGATTTGAACCCCCGACCACGCGGGATGTAAAACATATACCCACCGATAGACTGCGAACCACTTCCGAGATAATATTGTGGTTGGTTGGATTTTGTCACATTATAATAAGCCGAATTTTAACAAAATGGAAAATTAAGCCATAACTAACAAGATTTATGCTAACCTCCTGAAACAAGAAGATGTCAGAGGATAAAATAGACCTGATACGAGCTGATCAGTGAGATTATGCAATTAATTGGGTGGTTAGGCCTAATTAGGCAAGTTTTTTTGTATAAAAGGAGGGGTATAGTCCTTGTTTTGACAAGTCCAGGTGGAGATAGCGAGAGAATGCTCGAGAGTTCTTGAAGACGTTTCTGCATATCAGAGCACTGTCATGCTGTTGAATGCTTGAAGGAGATAGTCTTGAAGCCATTGTAATTGAATTTGGAGCTAATCGGATCGGTCCTCCATTGGAGAGGGACCCGGAGACGTAGTCCTTAGGAACGAACTCCGTTATCAACTTTGGTTTCGTCTCTCTATTCTTCTCTCTTTTCTTTCTCAGTTTATTCTTGGCATTTATTTATTTTATGTTCATTTATTTCATTTGAGCATTTAAATTTGTAATCATTTAAGTTAAGTGTTGTAATAATTGATCTTTTAACGTTAAGCATTCTATAAGCAATTAGTCCTAGATCCTAAATAGATCAAGTTGGTATCAGAGCTTTGTGTGTGGCTTGTATTGCAATTTGAATGCTAACGAGATCCAGGTTGCAACGAGGCGAAGGAGAACTTGAAGAATACAATCCAGAAATCGGAAGACGAAGAGTTAATCAACCGTCACAGATGGAAGAAAAAGAAGGTGGACAAAGTTCAGAGCTTAGTGTCAAGGATTTCCAGAAGCTATTTCTTGACATGAAGGCAATGGTGGATGAACTTTATGCTGAAAAGAAGAAGCACGAAAAGGGAGGTTCTTCAAAGCACAAGAAGCAGGAAGATAAGAAAGACACAGAGGGGAAAGCTCCAGAAACTCCTTCTCCTCCATCTTCTCCCTCTTCTTCTTCTCCCCCTTCTTCTCCTCCTTCTCCTTCTCCTTCTGCTAATGTAAATCCATTTAAGAGAAAATCTAAGCCTGTAATTAAGCTTGATGTAAAATTTGAATTACCTAAATATTGTGGGGAGTTAAACGCTGAGAAATTAGACGATTGGGTCCAACAAGTAGAAGTATACTGTAGGATACAAGGCCTAGTAGAAGATGCTTCTAGGATTCAATTAGCAACTCTCCAATTGGGAGGTACAGCTCTCACCTGGTGGGAGAGTAAAACTCATGAAGAAATTGCTCGCCATGGTCAAGTTAACATGTCTTGGATGGAGTTTGTTGCTGCCCTTAGGAAACAATTCTACCCTTTAGGTTACATGCAACAGTTAACCATGAATTGGCAAACCTTTAGGCAAGGTAAGGGGCAGTCTGTCCAGGAGTATAAGCATGAGTTTAGGAAACGGGCCATTGCTCTTAATGTTCCCTTGTATACCCAAGACACATTACTTAAGTATATTGGTGGTTTACATTCTTAGCTTAGGCACACTATTTTGATGTTGAGTCCCAACAATCTAGACGAGGTGTCTGTTCAAGCTACTCATTTAGAGTCTAGGGGTAAGAATACATTTAGTGATAACTTTTCTAAGAAACCATCTAAGTTTGAGGGTAATTCTAAAGGGAAAGAAAAAGACAAAGATAAAGGCAAAGGGAAGAAGACAGCTACAGCTAAGAAAGAGGGTGAGAAACCTACATGCTCCCATTGCAAGAAAGAGGAGCATGATGATTCAAGATGTTGGAAGCTTCATCCTGAGTTGAGGCCGAAAAGATATGGAGGTAATAAAGGCAAGAAGACTACTGCAGTGATTCAACAAGATCTTGGTTCAGACTCCGGAGATGAGACGAAGATTGTTGCTACCGGAATCCAAGGTAAAGGGAAAGGTATATCTCTCTCATCTGATGCAAGTTTTTCTAATGCCAGTGCAAGTACAAGTAAATAATCTTCTCCTAAGGTTGATAAGCAAAGAAATGAATTGTTTCACATTCGTGTTGTAACAAAACACACTAAGATTGATACTCTGTTTGATACGGGTTCACAAGTCAACTTAATATCTGAAGAAGTTGTAAAGAAACTTAATTTGGCTACAACACCTCATCCGAAACCATATCCACTTGGATGGGTTTGCGATGATGCTCAACTACAAGTAACTAAACAATGTAAATTGAGATTTGCTATCACTGCAAACTTTGTAGATGAGGTAGAAGTAGATGTGGTCCCTTTGGATATTTGTGGGCTTGTGTTAGGGAGTCCTTATCTTTATGACAGAAAGGCAATCTTTTATAGGGGAGAGAATAAGTATCATCTTTTTAAAGATGGGGTAGAATACATTGTACGGGCACATAAGGTGAAGACTAATCTTACACTAGTTAATGCTGGTCAAATGAAGAGATTGGTCAACTCAAGTAAAAACTTTGTACTAATGCTTGTAAAAGCCAAAGAAGATGATAAATCTGAGGCATTCAAGGGGTGTGACCCAAAACATAAAACTGAAATGGTCAAGATTATTTCCGCTTATGATGACATGTTTCAGGAACCGAAGGGGTTGCCACCCAAGAGAGAGATACAGCATGAAATCCAGTTACAGCAGGATGTGCCACTTCCTAATATCGGCATGTACCGTTTATCAGTTATGCAGAATGAGGAAATTAAAAAGCAAGTTCAAGAGTTGGTGGAAAAGGGAGTTATTCGTCCTAGTACTTCTCCTTGTGGTTCTCCAATTGTCTTGGTTCCAAAGAAAGATGGAACTTGGAGGATGTGCATCGACTACCGCGCCTTGAACAAGATAACGGTAAAGAACAGGTATCCTCTTCCCAGAATAGATGATTTACTTGATCAGTTAAAACATGCAGTTTACTTTACTAAGTTAGATTTGAGAAGTGGTTATCATCAGATAAGAATTGCAGAAGATGATATCTGGAAGACTGCATTTAAGACAAAACAGGGACTGTTCGAGTGGTTGGTTATGCCTTTTGGGCTTTGTAATGCACCAGCTACTTTTATGAGAGTCATGAATGATGTCTTTCGTCCTTTTATTGATGATTTTGTCATAGTCTATCTAGATGATATCCTTGTATTCAGTCAAACTTGGGAAGATCATGTAAGTCATGTAAAGAAAGTCTTTGATGTATTGAGAAAAGAAAAATTGTATGTAAAGATGTCTAAATGCGAATTTGCTAAGACATCCTTGGTGTACTTAGGCTATGTCGTAGGGAGTGGTCAATTGAAAGTAGACCCTGCGAAGGTCGAAGCTATTGTAAAATGGCCTAAGCCAAGTACAGTCACAGAGGTCAGAAGTTTCCTAGGTGCAGTTCAGTACTGGAGAAAGTTTATTGCAAATTTCTCTTATATAGCATCACCATTACATGCATTAACCAGTACAAAGGCAACTTTTCAGTGGGGAGGTCCGCAACAGAAGGCTTTCGACACTTTGAAGGGAAAGTTGAGCACCGCACCAGTTTTGGCCTTACCAGATCTACATCAACCATTTGAGATTGAGACAGATGCGAGTGGATTTGCCATGGGAGCAGTACTCATGCAAGGAGGTAAACCAGTTTGCTACCACTCTGAAACTTTTTCAGGAGCAGTAAGTAACTATCCCACATATGATAAAGAACTTTATGCTTTAGTTCAAAGTGTTAAAAAATGGAAACATTACATAATGGGGAAAGAAACTGTAATCCACACTGATCACCAACCACTACAATATTTGCACTCACAAACTAAACTGCAACAAAGTAGGCACTTTCGGTGGATGGGTTTTCTACAACAGTTTCATTTGGTTATTAAGTATAAGAAAGGTACCCATAACAAAGTAGCAGACATGCTCTCTAGACCTCCTATGATGAATGCTTTGATAATCCTTCAGAATAGTTCTATGGTTCATGAAAGTTTTCAGGAACAATATGTTAATGATGAGAACTTTAAGGATATCTATGCTGCTTTAATGAATGGTAAACATGTAGAAGAGAAAGATTATTATGTGCAAGATAAACTGTTATATCACTTGGGTAAATTATGTGTTCCAAAAGATGAACAAGCACAGGTGATTAGAGAAGCACATACCTCATTGATTGCAGGACACTTTGGGGTAAACAAAACATTGACTCAGCTGCAGAAGTATTGTTATTGGCCTAATATGCAAGAAACTGTAACTAAGTATATTAGAGGTTGTGTTATGTGTGCAACTAGTAAGCCTAGTAACAGGAAATTGGGCTTGTACACACCTCTACCTGTACCTTCTCGTCCATGGGAAAGTGTGTCAATGGACTTTGTTGGGGGGTTACCTATGTCTAGGAAAGGACATGATTATTTGTATGTAGTAGTTGATCGGTTCAGCAAAATGTGTATCTTAATGCCATGTAAAAAGCAAGTCACTGCTGAACTGACAGCTCATTTGTACTTTCAATTTGTATGGGTTCATTTTGGGTTACCTATTTCTATTGTATCGGATCGAGATTCTCGATTCTTGGGGGAATTTTGGTCAACTTTGTGGGGACTCATGGACACTAGACTGAAGAAGAGTACGGCCTTCCATCCGCAGACCGACGGACAGATAGAGGTTGTAAACAGGACAGTTGTGCATCTACTCAGAGGTTACTGCAGTAAGCATCCTAAGTTGTGGGATGAGAGTCTTCATTATGTGCAACATGCCTACAACCATGCAGCACACTCTTCTACTAAGAGGTCTCCTTTTGAGACATGCTTTGGTTATGTGCCCAAGACACCGATGGATTTTGCTTTTGGGAAAGATGATGTTGAATATGGACGCCATGATGCAGAGAAGGCTTTGAAGTTCATCCAGAAAGTCCAAGCAATTCATCAGCAGTGGAAGCACGGTTGGAACAGAGCCAAGCAAAATACAAGGTTCGCCATGACAAGCATCGCACTGATCATCATTTTCAGGTTGGAGACAGAGTTTGGTTACATATCAGCAAGGAAAGGATGCAAGGTGAAGGTAAAAAGCTTAAGCCAATTAGATATGGTCCTTTTGAGATCCTTGAGAAGATTGGTACTAATGCCTTCCGCCTCAATCTTCCTCCATACATGCATATTTACTCGGTTGTCAATGTTGAGAATTTGAAACTGTATGAGCCTCCAATGATCCTAGATGAGGTCACAGACATTCAGGTTCCATCAGTTGATGACCTTTCTCCAGAGTACATGTCAGAGTTGCCAGAAGATGTTATTCTCGACAGGAATGTCAGAACTTCACGAAGAGGAAATGTTGAGTACCTCAGAGTGGGCCTGAAGGGATGCATCCAAGCAAAGCAAGATGGATGGAGATTGGTAAAGTGAGGGAACTTTACCCTCACTTACTTTCCAAGTAATCAAGCTTCTCCGGAGGTCCGAAAGCTCTCTGGGGAGGCGATCCGGGGACAATTTTAGTAAAATTGAAGTGTTCCCAATGCTCAGATTTCAGCTTCATCAAAAAGAGAACGGCGTCTTGATTCCAACGCAACTTGAACGGGACGAAAAGGACTCCGTTTGTGCAAGTTACGGCCAGTCAAACTTCTAGTCAAACTGGCTTCAGGGGCGTCCAGAAGGCAAAAAAAATAATCATCTCAAAATTGACGGAACTAGCGTCATCGCGAAGAGCTCGTCGAGACGATTCTGACGGTGTTCGTTTCGTCGAAATCTGATGTCGTATGCTCGAGTTAGAAGCAGTCAAACTTCAGTCAATTCAGAGGGTACTGATGATGACGTCATCATGCTACGTGTCGTCCGTACTGTACGGACACATTGGCGAATTCAATCCGACACGTGGCAGGTGAGTCATCCGGAATCAGATGCTGACACGTGGTAGTCCGTACAATTAGTCAACAGTGACGTGGCAGTCCAGTCAGCTTGACATGTCATTAGTACCAGCGAATGGGAGCTCGACACGTCATCCGTTTTGTCAGCGTACGATTTGTACAGTCAGCGCCTTGTCAGCGTACACGTCGGATGTTTTGGCGAATTGGAAAGCGACACGTGTCTTTTGATCGGTGGCTTGGTTCGTTCAACAGAATGGCAAAAATAGTAGCCGGATTTGAACCCGTGATGTCCGCCGAAATAGCCGGGCGGTTCTACCGTTGCGCCCGCGGTGGAAGCTCTTACTATAGATGGACAAGGATTGATTTTTTTGTTTAATTCGTTGGATTTTTGTTTTAAAATGGCCGGTCGGGGATTTGAACCCCCGACCACGCGGGATGTAAAACATATACCCACCGATAGACTGCGAACCACTTCCGAGATAATATTGTGGTTGGTTGGATTTTGTCACATTATAATAAGCCGAATTTTAACAAAATGGAAAATTAAGCCATAACTAACAAGATTTATGCTAACCTCCTGAAACAAGAAGATGTCAGAGGATAAAACAGACCTGATACGAGCTGATCAGTGAGATTATGCAATTAATTGGGTGGTTAGGCCTAATTAGGCAAGTTTTTTGTATAAAAGGAGGGGTATAGTCCTTGTTTTGACAAGTCCAGGTGGAGATAGCGAGAGAATGCTCGAGAGTTCTTGAAGATGTTTCTGCATATCAGAGCACTGTCATGCTGTTGAATGCTTGAAGGAGATAGTCTTGAAGCCATTGTAATTGAATTTGGAGCTAATCGGATCGGTCCTCCATTGGAGAGGGACCCGGAGACGTAGTCCTTAGGGACGAACGCCGTTATCAACTTTGGTTTCGTCTCTCTATTCTTCTCTCTTTTCTTTCTCAGTTTATTCTTGGCATTTATTTATTTTATGTTCATTTATTTCATTTGAGCATTTAAATTTGTAATCATTTAAGTTAAGTGTTGTAATAATTGATCTTTTAACGTTAAGCATTCTATAAGCAATTAGTCCTAGATCCTAAATAGATCAATAAATAGAGGGATAAGGATGAGGATATGGAAAGAATTGCTATGATGGATAGGATGATAAGGATAGGGGGATGGAAAAGGATGATAGAATTGATGAATGATGTCTCCAAGGACTCATGTTACAGAGGAAGATAAGTGCCCCCACTCTAAATATGTTAGGTGTCATGAGGCAAGAGAGACTCAAGATGAGTGGATGGGAAGATAAAGGAGATAACTAGAGGAGGATAGGATGGGTGACTAAGGAATACGAGAGAGAATGGATGAAGGGAATGTATACCAAGAGGTGTCCAAAGCATGCATAGATAGGTGCCCCTATTTTGATCAAGATCACAAGAAGGATGGAGGGATGGGAGATAAATGGGATTATGATGGTAGGATGCGGAAGATAGGTGGGATGGAGGGGAGGAATGAAGAGGATGTATAGCAGGAAGACGGGTGCATAGCTAGAAGCATAATGGATGGAGGGAATGTATATCAAGAATCTGCTCCCAAGTGTGGAAAAGGACGAATGGGTATTTACGCATGATGCCTGTTTTCTAGGTTTTCATCATGGTACTTATCCAAGGTGCTTGTTTGCCAAGTTTTCACCATTGGACGGATTATTTCTCTTTACTATTTTATTTTTTATTTTTCTAATTTTTTTTTACTTTTTTGGATAGCATGCGGAAGGAGATGGATAAGGATAGGAATGTGGATAAGTGGATTTAGAAGATACGCGATAAGGATATGGATGAAGGACTCAAGCATCAAGTTCTATACGAGGTATTAAGAGCCCGTGTTTGAACCGACTATTGGATATTGGTACAACCTTATTAGGAGAAATAGATTATGCAAGAGGATGAATTAGAGGGATTTGAGAGGGGAGATATGTGGGATAATAGATGGGATGTTGGAAAGTGTATGGATGGGATGTTGGAAAGTTTATGGATGGAATGATGGGGAGATGTGTTCAGGACCAACATTGGCACAGGTGGTGGTGTATGTGGAAGGATAAGAGGATTAATGCATGGAGAATGCGGGGATAATGTAGGAGATGGAATAGTGAATTTTGGGACATAAGGACCCAAAAAAAAATTAGGAGATGAAAGAGGTGTATGATTAGCTTTTGGATTAGCAACTTTGGATGTTATTACAAATTTTTCATGTGAAGGAATTACATCTTTTTTCTTTGGGATCCACATGGTTTTGACTTTTTCTTTGGTGGGCCTTTGTGGGCGATGGGATTGATTTGGATTTTGATTTCAGATTTGATTTTTCTTCTCTTCACCATGTCTTTTAGAGGGGACATGGGGAGTTGTAGATTCATGTGGATGTTTGGATTTATGCATTTTTGTTTTAGAATCCAAAGTGCTTTTAGTAGCAATGGGATGGGTGCGAGGAGATGGATGATGTGGAGCGATGGAGGTACGATTATGAGGATTACGTGTAGATGGAGGATGTGGAGGAATGTACCTTTATTGATCCTGATTATGGGGTATGAGAGTGGGACGTTTATGATGGGAAACATGGATAGGTGTTGGATGGATGAAAGGATGAATAGGATGAGATGGAGGAGGTGATTTTGGGATATAAGGGCCCAAAATAGATGTAGTGGGTGGAGGGACATAAGGACCCAAAATGGATGGAGCAAATGAGAGAGGAATATGGACGGTGGTTTTGATGCGATACGATGGAGGAGGAGGGATGGTAGCATATGATCTGGTGGAGTGATGGGAAGAGCCTATATTTCCTTTGGAAGAGGCTCATCGAGTACATCTAGATGTTGTACCAACATCTTTAGATTGTGAGTCTTGGGAAATAGGTCCAAGACCTTGCATACAGATTTGTCTTTTGACCCAGATGGGCTCTAAAATACCTTGCTCATGAAGGCCTAAACCTTTTCCTTGATAGTTCATGTTCTTGAGCATTTGATCCATGACAGGATTTTTATTATTCTAAAAACATGATGTGAGTCCATTATTAGGTGGAAGAGGAAGGGTGGTCTATATGTTGTGTTTTTCTTCTGCAAGGAGACCACCATGGAAGAATGTGAGAGTACCAAGGGGATATACAATCGGTGTGGGGATGGTATGGTTAAGTGATGGTGGAGGATCATTAAATGGAGACGAGGGGATAGCAGCATCTTGATCAGGACAAGGGAGTGGTAAGTGATCAAGAGAGGGATTAGGTGACATGATAGGATCTAGATTTGTGGTGGTGGGTGATAAGGGATCATGCAATGGAGATGGAGATAAGGGCTCATGAGATGAATTGGTGGAATCTTGAGTGAAAAGGGGATCATGGAATGGAATGGATGGGAGATTATGATCTTGAGATGGACTAGATAAGATGGTAGGATCTTGATGTAGAGAAGGGTATATGCTAGTATGCTTTGGATCAAACTCTTGGAAAGCTTCGTCGTGTGTGGGAGGTATGATGGTGGAGTCTTGGAGGGACTCTTTAAGTGGGGAAGATGGAAGGATGGAGGATTCAAAGCATTCATCGAAATGTATTTCAGTGATACTAGGGGTAGGAGAAATGGATTGGATTTGGGTGTCTTCAATGGATTGGGTGGATCTAGGAGTAGAAGATGGTGATGGGGTTTGGTTATCATCGATGGATTAGGTGGATCTAGGAGTAGAATATGGTGATGGGGTTTGGTTATCTTCGATGGGTTTGGTGGCTCCCAAACTAGGAGATGGGAGCTCAATGGATTCAGTGGATGTGGGGATTTCAACTGTTTGATTGGTGTTGGGGGTGGTGACATCAATGATAGGTGTGCTATGGAGAAGCGTCTCATCATAGTGATCGTGGATGATGGATTGAGATGGCAGGGTTCCACGACTTCACTATGTGGAGTGGGGAATGTCTTCTTTGTCATGAGTCCTTGGAGAACTTCTGGAGTGAGAAATTTGCATACTTGTAGCTAAGATGGCGAGGTAGGAATGGATGAAGGATTATGGATTGGTAGGGGATTAGGACTAGGGATTGATGGACTAGGATTAGATGGGGGAATGGGATTGGATGCAGGACTAGGGGTAGATGGAGGATTAGGATTGGATGGAGGATAGAGGTAGGGATATTGGAATGATGAATTATGATAGGAGGACATGGATAGTGGATTAGGACAAGAGGATATAGCTAGGGGATTGTAATAAAGGTATTGGGATGGTGGATTAGGATGGGAAGACATGGGTGTTGGATTAGTATAGGGAGATGTGAATGTTGGATTAGGGTAAGTTGATGGGTGCGTTGGACTAGGATAGGAAGGTGTGAATGTAGGATTAGGGTGAGAAAATTGGTATGGGAGATTAGGGTAGTGGGTATATGTAGATGAGGGATTGAGATAGGATGATGTGGATGGGGGATTAAGATAGGGGTATTGTGATGAAAGATTAGGATAAGAGGATGCAGGTATTGGATAAGAGGATGATGTAGATGAAGGATATGATGGATATGATGAATATCCCTTGTCAAAGGTAGCATAAGGAGCATGATTAGGCATGGATGAAGACATAACCAGATAGCTTGAATGGGTGATTGGATTTTGGAAAGCAGGTGGAGAAAGCTTACTAGCAATGATAGCATCAAGGGGATCTATGTCATATTCCTCTTGATTGACAAGACGTTCATTATCATCGTCGACGTAATTAGGGTTTCCCATGACTACTATTGATGAAGGGTAAGGATTCATGATGATAAAAGGATAAATATGATGGATCAAAGATTTTGGATGGAAACGGACTAAAGCTTGAGTTGGGATTTAGGTCAAGCTTAGATCAGGATTGGATTAAAGCTTAGATTAGCATGATTGGATGATGTGATGGGATTGATTTTGATGATCAGATTTTATTACCAAAGGATGACTACAACACCGAATCTACTTCAAGATGGAAGTAAATTGATTGGGTTGAAAGTGATTGGATAGGGATGTGATTGGATTAGATTGGATTGGATTGATCGATGATTGATAAGATTGACTGATGGATCAGATAGGATGATGGAAGGGATTCTAAACCCCATTCAAAGATTATCCTAGGTGACTTAGGATGCTGATTGATCGGATTAAAAGATAAAAGGATGATTGTGGAACCAAATCAACTTTGAGATTGAAAATGGATTGATTGGGGCGACGATGATGATTAACTTAGGAGGGATGACAATCCTAAGCAGATGTTGATGATGACAATCAAATCAGACACTTAGGTCAATTTGGATAATAACCTAAGACAAAGTTTAGGGGATTTGGATGGGGAAAATGATGATTTGATTGGAGGAACAAATGATAAAAATGGATGAAAGAATACTCAAAACGAGTAAATGATTGATCAGAACATATGAATGACTATTCAGAATGAGTAAATGACTGCTCACAATGGATGAATGAGTCTCAGAACAAGAAGATGAAGGTTTGGAATAGATGAAATATTACTCAGAACAGGGAGGTAAAAAGTTGGAATGGATGAAACATTACTTGAAATGAGTAAACAGATGATTAGAACAGTTGAATGAGAGTTCAAAACGATAAAAGAAGGTTCAGAATGGATGAACATTCACTCAGAACGAGTAAATGAATGATCAGAACAGTTGAATGAGAGTTCAAAATGATAAAAGGAGGTTCAAAATGGATGAATGTTTACTCAAAACAAGTAAACGAATGATCGGAATGGCAGAACGAGACTTCAAAATGATAGAAGAAGGTTTGAAATGGATGAACGTTTACTCGAAATGAGTAAACAAATGATTGGAATGGCAGAATGAGAGTTCAAAATGATAGAAGAAGGTTTTAAATGGATGAAATTTTACTCAAAATGAGTAAATGAATGATCAAAATGGCAGAACGAGAGTTCAAAATGATAGGAGGTTTGAAATGGATGAATGTTTACTCAGAACGAGTAAACGAATGATCGGAATGGAAGAATGAGAGTTCAAAATGATATAAGAAGGTTTGAAATGGATGAAATTTTACTTGGAATGAGTAAACGAATGATTGAAAAAGAGGGAACGAATGTTCAGAATGGATGGATGAAAGCTTAAAACGAGTAAACAATTGATCGAAAGGGATGAATGAATGCTCGGATTGGGAGAATAACTCTTTGAATGGCTGAAAGGATGAATAGGACAATATTGAAGAAGATAGGAGGGATCTTAATATTTATTTCAATACCCAAAGATCTTGGCTGCAGATGGGCTAAAGCTCAAATTAGGATTTTGGTTAAGCACATATTAGGATTAGACTAAAGTTCAGATTAGGATTGGATTGAAGCTCAGATTAGGATGATTGTAGGATGTGATGGGATTGATTCTATATCAAGTTCAAGGGTTTTAACTAGAGGACGTAAGGTGTTGACAATCAATTTTTTTCCAGATTTGGCAATTTTCAAAAATTGTCAAATTTTTCCATTTTAGGAAACTTCACAGACATACTTTTGAGAGTCCATTTTTTCCCAAAAAACACCCAAAACTAAGATAGGATGAATTTCCAACTAACATCCCAAATCTGAGACATGCATTTCGAGTTATTAATGAAAACAATTTTTCAAAAACTAAAAAAAAAAAACACTAAATTGCAATTTTGAGGGTCAAGATGAAAGTTTGAGGCCTCAAAAATGTGTCAAAACGGGGACCAACTAAATAATGGTTTGTTGGGAATCAACATGCCACCTCATAACACAACCACCCGTAAAATTTGAGCCTAAACGGACACCTGAGTCAAAAGTTATGGCCTCTGAAGTTTCTGCATAAAAATCAAAACTCTCAAAACAAAGTCTAGGTGATTGGGATGGATGATTTGATGATTGATATAGACTCTAATGATGTTCTAAGTAGCACTTATTTGGTTTGTTCAATGAAATTATTACTTACGAAAAATTTGTTGATGACAGGAAAACGAGTGCTCGAAACGACTGAACGGAGGATGAAATCAGTTGTTTGAAGGGCAAGTTCGCCTGTCGGGGAGGGAAAGTTCACCTATCTAGGAGGGAAAGTTTTCCTGTCCTGGAGGGAAGGTTCACCTATACAGGAGGGTAGGTTCACCTATCGGGGAGGGCAGGTTCGCCTGTTCGGGAGGGAAAGTTCGCCTATATAGGAGGGAAGGTTCGCCTATCTCATAAAGATTGTCAATTTTAACAAAACAGGCTGACAAAAGCTGAGGTAAAGGGCAAGTTCGCCCCTTTAGGGGGAAGTTCACCTGTCTGAAGGAAATTTGGACTTGTTTCAAGTGAAAAAAACTATGGTAAGGACCAAAAACTTGGCAAACAAAAGCAATAAGGTTGATTTAACCAAAAATTCACTGGTTTTGCTTAAGAAGACAATTCAGACAGCACAATCCTACAATTAGTGTTAAAGGTATGGCCAAAATTCTCTTCTAATTTAGGATGAACAAGGTGTCTAGGGATTCCTTTATATACGCTCGATACATGAGGCCCAAACCATGAACACCAACCCATCACAAGCGTGAGTCAAAAACCTTAGCAAGATACTAAAGGCTCAAACCAACTCTTCACATCATCCTGACGCTTTTCCCATTACGACGTAGTTGGATTGAGGTATAGATTTCGCTTGCACCCCTTTATATACCATGCTAGTATGTGTGGTTGGAATCATCCCTTGGGGTGATGAAAACCCCAATCAAGTCTCGCTAAGAAAATAAAAAGGGTGACTCAAAGGACTTGGTAAGCTACGATTTTTCGTCACCCAGGATTGCCAAATGGTGCAAGGGGATTAGATACATCAAATAGCTTACCAACAAGCACAACACACAAGGTAAATTGACACCTCTAGTTAAGCTATGTGTCTAAGTTATCAAGAAACAACAAGCAACAATTGATAAATAAATAGCCCTGCAAGGAAACTTGTTAGTAATTTTTCTTCTTATTCCTTGCCAAATGTTGATTAGATGCTTGCACAGACACAAACAAGACACATTAGGGGGTCAAAAACACTCAAAACAGTCAAAAACAGTGCTTAAATTTCACTTTTTGCCTTCTAGAAAAAGTTGTTTTTGGTTAGGTTCACCTGTCTATTGGGTCAGGTACGTCCCTGGATAGGTCAGGTTCGCCTGTCTAGGAGGGAAAGTTCACCTATCCAGGAGGGAAAGTTCTCTTGTACAGGAGGGCAGGTTCACCTGTATGGGAGGGTAGGTTCGCCTATACAGGAGGTCAGGTACGCTCCTGGACAGTTCAGGTTTTCCCCTCTGTGAAAACTATAAATTTTAGGTCTCTGTGGAGGTCAAGTTCGCCTGCCTGCTGGGTTAGGTTTGTCCCTGAAGGTCAGGTACGCCCCTAGATAGATCAACTTTTCCCCAAGAGGTCAAGTACGCTTTTCTGATAGGTCGAGTTCGCCCCTCTACAACCTGAACTTGCAAATAGTAAAAAAATAGAAAACATGAAAGAACAGGACCCGTCTATGGGTTCCACCGAGCGTGCCAGAAATGTGACTAGGAAAAAATACTATTCCAGAAATGTGCAAGAAACAATAAATACACCAAACACCTCAAAATTAGCCTAATTGGATTCAAAACAAAATAAGATAACAAAAATGAACTGATTTACCTTGCCTTCAATCGATCCTTTAGTTGGCCCTTGATGGTTGATTTTGTGTATGCTCCTTGGATGACAAAAAGATGTTGATATGAGATGCAAAATGGATGAGAAATGGATGAAAATGGTATGATGGATGCAAGGAAAGCAATTTTTTAGCTAAGTGTGGCTCAAATGAAAATTTTGCAAGATTTTGGTTAGCACAATAATCAACCCTCCAAATGAGAGAAAAAAGTGGGTATTTAAAGAGGAAGTTGAATTCTCTAGATAATTCAACAATTGAGATTCATCCAACAAGGTTAAGATGAAGGGCTATGGTGAGTTGAGGACTCACTATCCCTCACATCTTGACATGTGGAATGTGATATAGCTTAAGGATGGTGATGTGTAAATGAGGTGGAAGGAGGGTACATGATGTGGAGGAAGGACATGTACCTTGAAAGTACATTAGGAGATGAGAAGATTCATTGGAGGAATAAAAAGTGAATTTAAAATTCACATATTTGGGGAACCTTATGGAAGACAAGGTTCCAAAGGGAGAGGTATAAAGTACCTTGGATAAGACAAGGTGCCTAAAAAGGTAAGCACTTGTCACATGTGACTTGATGTGACAAGTCAAAGATTCCATGGGGAAGAGTTCACATGTGACTTGATGTGACAAGTCAAAGATCACATGGGGAAGAGAAAAAGAAATTTAATATTCTTTGGAAGGATAAAAACAATTAAAAATTTCTTGAGAGGTTGATTAGGCTAGTTAATGGAGGATTAGAAGAGGGTTAGGTGGTTAGAGATTAGAGGCCAACTTGCAAAAATTGGAGGATGTGACACATCTAATCAAGGATTAGGCATATGCACATCTCTAATGATAAAATTAGTAGGTTAATTAGGATTAAGAAAGAGATGTGACATGTGAGAAATTAAATAAATGTCATATTTATTTAATTCATTTGATGAAAGGAGGATTAAAAAGATAAGGTATTTAATTATTAATTAGATACTTTAGGGATTTAGAGGAATTAAGGGATATTTATTAGATAATAGTAATATTACCTAATTAACACAAATAAGGGGGTGTTTAGATGAAAGGGGATAAATTTGGATAAATTAAGTGTATAAAGATGCGGACCAAAGATTCCAATGCAAAATCTCAAAAAAATTCAATGATTTAATATGCAAAAATGCTCGTAATTGAAATGATTTCAAAAATGACTACCCTAAATTGATGTTTTTGACCTAAAGACATAAAATAGATGTTCCTAAAAGTTTCTAGACTTATAGTATATGATACTAGGAGGCTTAGGAAGCAAAGAAATGAGGTTTCATAACAGATAGTTAAAAATATGGACTAGGACTAAGTCGCCCATAATGGTGAATTAGTCCAAGTTAGGGTTTTTTCAAAAAATTCAAAAAACTTTTAAGGGTTTTTGATGATTTTTAGGTTGTATGGCCTAAATACTAAATGAAAATGCAATTTTCAGATGTTCTGCAATTATTTAAGATGAAAAATGCAAACTATATGCACTTTCACTAATGCAAAATTTGAAAACCCTAGAATGCAAAACAATGCAAAACCTAATGCAATGTTGATGCAAGCTATATCTAGGATGATAAAGGACTCAAAATCAGAAAATAAAAGTATTCAAAATTGAGGTTCACCAAAATGTGGAGAATTATTTTGGTTTACCCAAAGTTACATCTAACACTTCTAGGTTTTTCACCTAAAAGGAGAGGAATTGGTTCCAAAATGCAAATGTCTACACTCAAAGTTAATGTGAAACGGATCTAATATGCCTAAATTAGATGATATAAATGCAAAGGATTGATAAAATAGATTGATTTTAATGCAAAACCTAAGAAATGCAAAGTGTTGGAAAACACACTGTGATATGCAGAATAATGAAATAAATGCAATAAAGAAAAAAATAAAGATATTAAACTAATATTGTGCACCTGGAAACTAATGAAAAGAATAATGGATATTTCAAAGACCTTTGAAATTTTAAAGAATCTAACTTTTGAGCCAACTGGGACACTAACGCCAAGCTAGGCGACAGTCCAAGATTGAGGAAACTGCACTAGATCCCGTTTCAGCCAAATGGGTATCCAAAGATCTACAAAAATTGTCAAAAATAGGTTCAGTGGGACTAAGTCACCACTATTCATGACAGTCCACTTCTAAATTTCTAAAAATTTGAAACTGGAAACGAAAGCCCTCGGTCTGCACTTCGGTTCTTCACAAGTGTCCACTTCTGAAACTCTGATTTTTAGGCCTGAAAGTGACTTTTTGTTGATATTTTGGCTTTACAAGCAAGGAGGAGTCTTCAAAAATTATTCAACCTAACCTTCAATGATATCCAAACCATCAAAGTGTCTAAATCTGCAAACACACAATGAAAGAGAAAGAAATGGTGAATGTTAGGGCATGGGGGTTTGCCTTGGTCAAACCCCATTTTAGGTAATTAAACCAAATGAAGAAAGAATGTAATGAATCATGCAAAAATGGATTTAATACCTTTCCATGATGTTTGATCTTGAATTTCTGTAGCAAAACATGAAGAATGTGCCCTTGAATGTCCTTGGAAGCTATCTTGATGACTTAGAATGTTGAAACTCTAGCTTGCTTGACATGAGAACATGATGAATGATGGATGAATGATGATGAGTTATGAATTAGGTCAAATGAGAGGGAAAACCTTATATTTATACACAATTATGCCCTAATTCCCAAAAATACCTCATCACAGGCCGACCTTAGGTCTTAAGGAATAAAAACCTGAAAGAAATTTTATTTTATTTTGATTTTTGAGCCAAATGGGACTAAGTCGCCACCAATGGCGACTTAGTCCACTTGAGAATTTTTAAGTGGATGTTAGGAATTGTGATAATTTAAATAATTTTTATAAATTTCTTCTTCAATAAGACACTTAAGTAAGGCATGTAAGTGTATAAAGGGTCCATTTAACGCATACGAAAGGTGTAAATATTGATGACAAGCCTAGGAAAGTGTGAAAGTTTGTTACAAGACTTTACAACACTTTGAAATAGGTATTGGTAAAGTTATTTAGGTGAATTATGATATTATGATCTTAGAAAAGTGTGAAAGTGTGTTACAATACGTTTAAAAGACATCAATAAATGATTTTATTTTGTTTAAAAGGGCCCACGACCTAATGTGGATGTGTAAAAATCCTCACAACACCAAGTCAAGGCCTTATTAGGTTCAATTTGTTATCAATTATTCCCATATCAAGCAACCAAATAGGGATAATTTTTCTATGTCCATAGTTACCCCCACTTTAGTGAGAGGATGAACTTGCTTCAAACTCACACTAAAGTAGACATTCAAGCGGGGGTCCAAATGTATCAATGCGGATGGTCGAGGATATCAAAGATCAAGAAAGTGGTCAAGCCCCCATGATCCAATATCCTCAGTCAAACCAACATGAGTGAAAAATGACATGCACAAGGTGAATGTTTTGCAACAAAACAAGATACATGATCATGCAATGACAAGAATTAGAAGGAAGAGAACAACGAAACTAAAAAGATGGATCAAACTTTGACCATTTGTCCAACACGTTTTGGATCAGATCTAGGTTTTTTTTCCAAAAATACATACTCACTCTGAGGTGACAGAATTCTTAGTTGTCCACTTGGTGAGATGTCCTAAGTATACTCACTATGGGGCCACGGAACTTCTGGTTGTCTGCGGGGTGAGAAATCAACAAGATGGCTTTGGGGAAAAGTCATGCCTCAGAATGGGATTCCCACTCAACCATACCAAAGTTATACCTCCTGATAACTTTAATAAGGTGCCACAAAGGAAAATGTTTTTCAAGCTCTATGAGGTAAGCAAAACTTCATATGCTTGACACTCATAGACATTGTAAATGCAAGATAGTGCAAGGGATTTTCAAAGGGATTTTTCTTAGTTCATGCAAGGTCTCATCTTAGGGAACATCATGCATAATGTTTCCAAGAGAATAAAATGAAAAAGGTCTCATCTTGTTTCCAAGAGAGGAGAAACACAAAGGTCTCATCCTGGGCAACATTGTACCTAATGTTTCCAAAAGAGGAAATTGCAAGAAAAAGAATATCACACAATGAAATGTGAGTGTGGATGTATGCCCCCACTTTAAAGTGGTTGCTAACACCATTACTGTGAATAATTGCTTTAAATTAGAAGGAGACATGAGAGCTTACTCGAAAAGCTCTATGCTAAGGCATATGTTCCCAATACGCTCCATCATGAAAAAGGAAGTATGTCACGTGCAAGCCAACTTAAGGCATGTCATCCACATTCCAATCTTTCTCTTATATGTTTATGAAAGGTTAATGGCTAGCCATAGGAGGCAACGACAGATGACATACGAGGACAAGACTACTTAACCACTTCCCCCACTTACTGCAGGACAAAGGTGAGTTGAAAAGATTAATGAAATGCATACTAGAGTGAAAATCAGTTTCAATTAGAGGAATGGGATGCCCTCTCACAAGGAAGAACACCAAAATCCTGAAGATGTTGGATTTTACTACTCAAAGCCTTACATTTATTAGTAGAATGACCATGAATTTTATGATATTCACAAAATAAATTCTTGTAAGAGTATTTCTTTCAAGTTCGTGGAGGGAGAGATATCAAGTGATCTTGGAGGAGTCTCGACAAGATACCCTCTTGATCAATGATAGAAGGTGGTCCTGTAGGTTGCGAAAAAGATGTCTCTTGCTTAGATGTACAAAATGTCTTATCTACACAAGACTCTTTATATTGCAGGATTTTGTTCTCTCCTTGGCAAGAGGGTGTAAAATCTAACGATTTCAATTCATGAGCATTTTGTGAGATGATATTGACATTAAGTGAAGGGTTCATTGTTTGCTTCATGTTGTGTAAAGGATGGCTTTCAAGACCACTAGTGTTTATTAATTTAGGATGTTTTATAGTTAAAGTGGGCTTAGAAGAATGTTGTGTGAGAGTGTTGATGTTGAGTGAAGGCTTGGTGATTTCTATCAAAGGACAATAACCAATACCATGAGTTGTTTGTTGTGTTATAGGATCGATAGGGTTATGGATACCTTTTTTGTTAGCACCACATCCTTTTCCACTGTATCCAAGTTATTTCATAAGCTCATATCCTCGGCCATAAATATTCTTCATTGGTTTTGAATCAGGTAGTTTGTTATGAATTTCGTCAAAGGTTGTTGTGTAATTTTTTGTCTTGTGTTTTGTAGTGGTTGAGGTGGATGCTTTCGAAAATTTGTTCAAGTTATGTGTTGACATGACTATTTTTTTATTTCCCTCCGTTGAATCTTTGTTTATGATCTTGTACTCATCCATGAGTGTTGTTCTGAAGTGTAAGGAACCTCAATCATCGTCTAATAGTGTTGTGTGTTGTTCTTTATTTGGTGATTGTATGAGTTCCACATGTGTAGTTGATGTTGATGTGTTTAAGGGAGTTTCTTTGAGTTTCTCAAGCTGTAAGACACTATAAGGCTCAAGATTGGCATCAAGAGTGTATACTTTGTTGTTGTAAATGTATTTCATTTTTTGATGAAGAGTGGAAGGCACTCCTTTCATTGCATGAATCCACGGTCTACCTAAGATAAGATTACATTAAATTTCATGAGGCATAACATGGATTGGTGTATTCAAGGTGGCCACTCCAACTATAAGAGGTATAATTATCACCCCGAGTGGTTTCTTTGCAACATTTTCAAATCCCTTAATAGATATAGAATCAAGTCGAATAGTCAATTAATCAATGCCAAGCCTATCTAGAAGGATCACACTACATGCATTAAGGACGGAACTAGTATCTACAAGAGTTCTCTTTATTCCTTTTTGTTTGTATTGTGCTATGATCATGAAAGGATCATTTTGTTTTTATACATCCAAAGAGGGGAGTTCACTTTGGTGGAAAATAATGTTGGCGGTGTGTCCTTGAATCATGACTATTTTGAGTGAAGGCTTGGTGATTTCTATCAAAGGACAATAACCAAGACCATGAGTTGTTTGTTGTGTTATAAGATTGATAGGGTTGTGGATACCTTGTTCATTAGTACCACATCCTTTTCCACTGTGTCCAAGTTGTTTCATAAGCTCAAATACTCGTCCATAAAGCTTTTTCATTGCTTTTGAATTGGGTGGTTGTTTAGTATGAAGTTCATCAAAGGTTGTTGTGTAATTTGTTGTCTTATGTTCTATAGTGGTTGAGGTGGATGCTTTCGAAGAGTCATTCGAGTTATGTGTTGGCATGATTTCTATTTCGTTTCCCTCAATTGAATCTTGTTTTATGAGCTTGTACTCGTCCATGAGTTTTGGTGTGAAGTCTAAGAAACCCCAATTATCATCTAATAGTGTTGTGTGTTCTTTATTTGGTTGTTGTATGGGTTCCACATGTGTAGTTGATGTTGATGTGTTTAAGGGAGTTTCTTTGAGTTTCTCAAGTTGTAAGACACTATAAGGCTCAGGATTGGCGTCAAGTGTGTATACTTTGTTGTTGTAAATGTATTTCATTTTTTGATGAAGAGTGGAAGGCACACCTTTCATTGCATGAATCCGCAATCTACCTAAGATAAGATTACATGAAAAATTTCCTGAGGCATAACATGGATTGGTGTATTCAAGGTGGCCACTCCAACTGGAAGATGTATAATCATCACCTTGAGCAGTTTCTTTTCGACATTGTCAAATCCCTTAATAGATAAAGAATCAGGTCGAATGGTCAATTGATCAATTCCAAGCCTAGCCAGAAGGCTCACACTATACGCGTTAAGGGAAGAACCAGTATCTACAAGAGTTCTCTTTATTCCTTTTTGTTTTTATAATGCTATGATCATGAAAGGATCATTTTTTTTGCACATCCAAATAAGGGAGTTCACTTTGGTGGAAAACAATGCTAGCGTTGTGTCCTTGAATCATGACTGCTATTTCTTTTGGTTGCGCATTAGAAGGGATAGGAATTTTTTGTTAGGCCATTTGAAGCATAGTGTGATAGGTAGGTGAATTTTGAAGAAGATCCCAAAGGGATATCTTTGCGGGAGTGCTCTTAAGTTGTTCAACGAGATCATATTCCCTTAATCGAGGAGCAGGAGGAAAATTAGGCAAAGGTATGGAAGTTGGGGTTGATTGTTGTGGGGATGGATTGTTTCTAGTGTGATATGTATGAGAAACAATAGTATGACTCGGTTGCTAGGACACATTTAATCTGAGGTGGGTAGAGGGTGAATTCCAGTTTGTGTTGATTTGAAGGTTGGTGTGATGGTGGATAAAGGATGAGTTCAGATTGTTTTTGAGTTTGTTTTTTGTGTGAATGGGGATAAAGGATGAATTGAGGTTGAATGATATTAACATCCCTTGGTGAATGAGATTCTAACATGGGCCCTTTATCTTCTTCTAAGGGCATAATATCATTATTGTCAATGTTATCCTTGTCTTGTATCATGATATTCTCCCTAGGAGGATATTTTTTAGGAGAACTAAAAACCACATGTTCTTAACAAGGCTAGGTTCTTCCAAAATAATGTCATCAAATAAGGGAGTTATTAATGGTTGAATATGTTTGATTATCAATAGTGGGGAGGGTAGGGGAAGACTCTATTTGATTGTCTGTTGTCTTTAAGGTGTCATTCTCTTGGTCCATATTATCTACCCTAATAGGAGAGCTTGCAATATGGTCATCCAAGTTTGAAGTGTGTAAAGGAGATTCATTACAAGTAGGGGAGACATCAAGAGAAGGACCATTATGGTTTTCAAATATATTGTCCCAAATAGTAGGAGCATTAGGGAAGGGAGGGTCAAGATTCTCATGACTCTTAATAGGTATATCTTTTAATGCCAACCTATCCTCGCGGTGGCATCGAGGAGGGGTATTAGGAGAAGGACAATATTGATGGTCATGGTTATGGAGACTAGGTAAGGTGGTATTTGGAAATTGTTTTGATGATCTCATGTTCTTATTGTCTAACATCTTCCAAATGGGAATGAGGAGATGGACAATCAAGACCCTCAATGCTTGTATCCTCCTTCACCAAGGTACCTTCATCACTAATAGGAGCTCGGTATTGAGAGAAGAACAAGTATTATTGCTATGATTGTCTACACTACCATTCTCACCAATGGGCAATGTAATATTAAGGATTGTGTCAACGGTTTGATCATGTTTCTTAAAGAACTCATTATTGTAATCAAAATTGAACTCATAAGAGGGAATGTTGTATTTATGCAATCCATTTTTAACAAAATAAAAGCCACATCTCTTGAAAGAAAACATGTTATCATGGAAAAAGTGTAATGCAATGACTTAAAATGAAATGTTTAAATGCAATTTTTAGATGTGAAATAAGGTAATTTCATGATTACATTATGCATCAAACTAAAAGATGAAATGTTGGAAATGCAAATTTTAATTTAAACAATGCATGAAGTGAGCTAATTTAGACTAGATCTAATGAAATGCATGTTACAAAAACTCAGCCAGCTGATACAAGTAGTTGATGACAACAAACAAAAGCTTAAAAAGAGGGTTTTCAGGTCTATAAAAGGCAGTTTCAGGGCTGAATAGGGACTAAATCGCCCAAGGTGGTGAATTAGTCCCAATAGAGATTTTTTTGACATTTTTCAGAGTTTTTTTGATAGATTTTGACGATTTCTATAATGTCTGATGTAGACCTAAGATACCAATGCAAAATTTTAGAAATTTTCAATGATTTAAAATGCAAAAATGCTCGTAATAGAAATGATTTAAAAAATGACTACCCTTAATTGATTTTTTTGACCTAAATGCATAAAATAGATGTTCCTAAAAGTTTCTAGACTTATATTATATGATACTAGGATACTTAGGAAGCACATAAATGAGGTTTCTAATGCTATAACAGACAGTTAAAAGTTTGGACTAGGACTAAGTTGCCTAGAATGGCAAATTAGTCCTAGTTAGGGTTTTTTCAAAAAAATTAAAATATTTTAAGGGGTTTTGATGATTTTTAGGTTGTATGGCCTAAAAACTAAATGAAAATGCAATTTTCAGATGTTGTGCATTTATTTAAGATGCAAAAATGCAAATTATATGCACTTTTACTAATGCAAAACTTGAAAACCCTAGAATGCAAAACAATACAAAACCTAATGCAATGTTGATGCAAGCTATATCTAGGATGATGAAGGACTCCAAACAAAAAAATAAAACTATTCAAAATTCAGGCTCACCAAAATGTGGACAATGATTTTGGTTTACCCAAAGTTGCCTCTAACACTTCTAGGTTTTTCACCTAAAAGGAGAGGAATTGGATCCAAAATGCAAATATCTACACTCAAAGTTAATGTGAAATGGATGTAATATGCCTAAATAATATTATATAAATGCAAATGACTAATAAAATAGATTGATTTTAATGCAAAACCTAAGAAATGCAAAGTGCTGGAAAACACACTGTGATATGTAGAATAATGAAATAAATGCAATAAAGAAAAAAATAAAGATATTAAACTAATATTATGCACATGGAAACTGATGAAGAGAAGAATGGATATTACAAAGACCTCTAAAATTCTAAAAAATCTAACTTTTGATCCAATTGGGACACTTACGCCAAGCTGGGCGACTTAGTTCTAGATCGGGGAAACTACTCTGGAGCCCGTTTCAGCCAAATGGGTATCCATATCTACAAAAAATTGAAAAATAGGTTCAATGGGACTAATTCGCCACTATTTTCAACTTAGTCCACTACTGAATTTCTAAAAATTCAAAAGTGGAAATGGAAGCCCTCGGTCTGCACTTCGGTTCTTCACAGGTGTCTACTTCTGAAACTCTAATTTTCAGGCCTAAAAGTGACTTTTTGTTGATATTTTGGCTTTACAAGCAAGGATAAGTCTTCAAAATTCTTCAACCTAACCTTCAATGATCTTCAAACCCTCAAAGTGTCTAAATCTGCAAACATACAATGAAAGAGAAAGAAATGGTGAGTGTTAGGGCATGGGGGTTTTCCTTGGTCAAACCCCTTTTTAGGTAATTAAAATAAATGAAGAAATAATGTAATGAAGCATGAAACAATGGAGTTAATACCTTTCCATGATGTTTGATCTTGAATTTCTATAGCAAAACATGAAGAATTTTTCCTTGAATGTCCTTGGAAGTTATCTTGATGACTTAGAATGCTAAAACTCTAGCTTGCTTGACTTGAGAACATGATGAATGATGGATGAATGATGATGAGTTATGAATGAGGTAAAATGAGAGGGAAAACCTTATATTTATACACAATTATGGCCTAATTCTCGAAAATACCTCATCATAAGCTGACCTTAGGTCTTAAGGAATAAAAACCCGAAAGAAATTTTATTTTATTTTGATTTTTGAGCCAAATGGGACTAAGTCACCACCAATGGTGACTTAGTCCACTTGGGAATTTTTAAGTGGATGTCGAGAATTGTGATAATTTAAATAATTTTTATCGGGTTCTTCTTCAACAAGACACTTAAGTAAGGCATGTAAGTGTATAAAGGGTCCATTTAACGCATACGAAAGGTGTAAATATTGATAACAAGCCTAGGAAAGTGAAAAATTTTGTTACAATACTTTTAAATAGGTCTTGGTAAGGTTATTTAGGTGAATTATGATATTATGGTCTTAGAAAAGTGTGAAGATGTGTTACAACACCTTACAACACCTTTACAAGACATCAATAAATGCATTTTATTCTATTTGCAAGGTCCCAAGACCAAATGTGGATGTGTAAAACACCTCACAATGCCAAGTCAAGGCCTTATTAGGTCCAATTTGTCATCAATTATTCCCATATCAAGCAAGCAAAAAGGGATACTTTTTCCATGCCCACGGTTTCAATTAGAGAATAGGTTGGTTTTTCATTGGAGAGAGGGGTGAATTTTTTGGTCAATAGTAAGAATAAAATATTTCTTTGATTACATTTGGAAATGAAAATTGTAATTGAAGAAGATTGTGTTGATGATTTGAATTAGGTCAAGTACTTTTGATCAAATTGGACATTGCACATGAATAAAACTTATAATTTAATTGTGATTGTGAATATTTTTATCCTATAGAATTTCTTTGTTATGGCATCAAACTTTATGGTTGGATGCTAAAATTAGTTTCTTGATAGGGCTCTCAATTTTATACTACATCTAATGATATTAGAGTAATAATTTTTATAGAAGTTAACTAAAGATAAAAATTTGGAATTGATACTGTGTATTGAAGACTCAAGAGGTCTATTGTAGGTGTTTGAAGAGGAGTCCTAAAATTGTAGCGGGATGAGAGAGACAATGGAAATTATTAGAGAGATAATTTTACATGAGGAAACCAACATAGGTATACAAGATTTTTTAGTGAAAATATTTAAAACCAAAAATGCCCTCAAAATAGAGAAATCTTATAATAGAGGAAATGTTTTGAGAAATTTCATGTTGAAATGAGAAATGAGTTAAGGAATTCATTTACAAATTTGAGGAGGAATCCAAACTTGGAAGATGTACATGATAACCTTGAAATGATAGATGATGAAAAAGAAAGAGAAAAATAACAACCAATAGATGAAGGTCAAGAAGATTTACTAAGAATTTTCTTACTATAATTAGTCGAGGTAATACAAGGGAAGTCCCAAATTTTTTAGGTACATTAAATCTTGAATTGATAAATTAGAGGAATATTTTGAATTTGAAAATACTTTTCACCCAAAATAAGTAAGATTATCACAAAAAAAACTCAAGGGACATACTTCCCTTTAGTGGAGAGAACAACAAAGAGAAAGAGTAGCCAATGAAAAATTGAGAATAACTTGGTGGAATCAAATGGTTACCAAGTTAAAGTAAAAAATTATTCCTAGAGACTATGAATTGGAGTTATTCATAAATCTTCAAAATTTGAAATAGAAATAAATGAGTGTTAAAGACTATACCAAGGAGTTTTATAAAATAGTAACTAGATTTGGGCATCATCAAATGGATAGAGAGAAGGTAGCCAAATATATAAATGGGTTAAGATTTAATATACAAGATTATGAGTACGCTAAAGATTTTTATTGTTGAAGAGGCATACCAATATGATTTGAAAGTAGAAGAAATGATAGAAAGAAGGAAACAAAATAATTTAAGAAGAAGAGAAAAATTATTAGCTAGGAGAGGGCAAACAAGTAGTAGTAAAAGCAAGCAAGATCATGAAAAAGAGGTTTGATCTCTAGTTGGAATAAAGAACTAAATTGAGGAAAAAAGGAAGATAATATTCAACAAGAGGAAATGGTAGCTACAATAGAGGTTTCCTTGGAAAATAATTGGAGTGTGGAGAAGTTGGACATAAAGCTTAAGAGTATCCACAAATACACCAAGAAAAAATAGAAGTGTGGAAAGGAAGTATTTAGAATAAGAAGAGGAGGAAATTTTGGCATCACCAAAACAAGTGAAAGAACTAAAGGAATGAGAACATATCATGTTTACTATTGTAAAGTAATTGTAGATAGTGGTAATATTGATAACCTAGTTTATGAAGAAATGGTATAAATGCTAGGTTTTAAAAAGAGAAATCATTTCAATACTTATAAAATCACTTGATTGAAAAAATAACATGAACTGGTTGTGATGAGTAGTTTGTGGTTAGTTTTTAAATTTTTCCATATAGAGATGAATTTTTATGTGATGTTATGTCCATGAATGCATGCCATGTTTTGTTGGGAAGGCCTAGGAAATTTGACAAAAAGATAATTTGTGTGAAATAAAATATTTTATATACTCTTAAGAAGGATGGGAATAAGTATGTTTTGGTCTCATTAAAAGAAAAATAAAAGGAATTAAATGACAATAGTCCTAAAACTTGTTCTAGATAAAAAAAAAATAGATTATGAAGGAGAAGAAAAAGAGGTTGAGCATAGTCCAAAGAGAGTTCTTGTGAAAGGGAATACAATTGAGATTAAAGGTGATAGTGAAGGTTTTGTGAATCATCTACATAAAGAGTTGAATAAAATAATTAACAAGACCAATAAGTACCAAGGAAGTAAGGATTTATAGGAGAAACAAGAAAAGTCATAGTTTGGAAATTTGAAAATTTCCCATGGAAGACAAGGAAAATTCACATTTATATTGTAAGGGATAGTTCAATAGTGATAACCTATGAGTTAACAGTGGAAAACAAGAAAGAGAGAAAAACAAAAGGAAAGTGGAGTTGGGTAAATTTAGCATGTAGTGAAAAGGAGAGATCAAGTAAATTAAGAGAAAGTATGAATTAAGAGAAAGTAAGGGGCCAACATCCCAAGAACCTTCAAATGTTTCTAAGCTTCACACACATGGAAAATTTCACTTACTCAATGTGTCTGATGTAGGAGCATCCAAAAATATTTCTATTTTTATTTTCAATTTCTTTTAGTTTTGTTGTGTTTTATTTTTATTATGTTGGTTTTAGTGATTTATTTCAAGAGGAAAATTCAATTTTAATTTTGGGTCAATTCAAGACTTCACCTTGAAGAAGATCCAAAAGGGTATTTCCAATTTAAATCTAGTGTAAATTAAGTGAGAAATGGTTTTATGGGCAATAGAAGCTCCAAACCCCCTTTTGAACCAATTGGAGGCTCACCCTATTTTGATAACCTTGAGAACCATCTATAGGTTCCTATTCCTTGCTTCCCCACCAATAGTTCCTAATGCCTTAGAAAATGTTGATAACATGAGTTATTCTTATAGAGGTAGGAAACACCAATGAAATGGATCAAATTTGAAGACTTAAAAATTTTTATGTTCCTTGATTTCCTTGAGCAACAGTTTCTAATACCTTAGAAACCTTTGTTATAGTGGTCATTTCTAGGTTCTCATCGATACAACAATCCTTGACAAAGAAAAAGACTTTTGAAAAGTTTGAATAGTTCATATAGAAGCAGGAAATCCCAATAAAATAAAAGGTTCCTATTTGGGTGAGAACCTTTGATAGGAGGAAAGGTTCATGATTCTAATTAGGATAGGAACCCTTCACAAAAATAAATAAAGATAAGAACACTTTAGAGATGGAAATATTTCCTAATAGAATAGGAATAGTCGATAAGTGAAACATGTCCTAGTGAGATAGGAATCCATAACGAAAAGGAACTAGTTCCTAGTACTTGGAAATCTTTGACAAATTGAAAAGACTAATTATTAAAGTGATTGATTACCTCCAAAGTAACTAAAAATTATCAATAGAGTTCCTAATGGGTGTTAAAGCATTCACAAAGCCTTGAATACTTTTTTTAAAAAAATTAAGGACCTTTGAAATGATGACATATGGTGGGTTGAGATTAATGAATTGTGGTTGTTCAGTTCTAGTAGTTCAACTTCTTTTTGTGAATGGTATTTAATTAGAAATTGATACAGATTGAGGGGCTGGTTTCTATTAGAGAAGAGGCTAGATTGTCATTGGAGAGATAGGTGAGTTTTTTGGCTAGTGGTAAGAAGAAAATATTCTTCTAATCATGTCTAAAAAAGAAGATTGTAATTGAAGAAGATTGTGTTGATGATTTGAATTATGTTGCACTCATGATCAAATTAAATGTTGCATATGAATAATTTTTTTAGTTTAGTTGTGATTGAGAATATTTTTGTCTTATAGAATTTCCTTTGTTATGGCATCGAACTTTGTGGTTGCCTACTAAAATTGATTGCTTGATAACACTCTCAATTTTAGACTGCATCAATATATGACAAGTATGGTATTTTATTTTGGATATCTTGGAGATATAGTGTGTATTGTCTTATTCTATAAGAATCATTGCACATTTTTTCTCTACCTCAAGAAGTTTTTCTATATCTTCATATTTTGGATATCATGATATCTTAACCCACAAACATCTCTTATATTGTGTCTAATATTTCTTATACCAATCTTATCATAGATCGTGTGGTTCAGGTTTAATTCTGCACATTAGTCATTTCTTGCATACACAACTTTTAAGTATGACAGCATACACCAAATTTACATATTATGAGGAATCCATCTTGACAAGACCATGAACCATGAAAGTACTCTGAACCATCAAAGTAATTGACATTTTAAATAAAACTTTAAAAACCATACAACTCGAACATTTCAAGCGCATGAAAAGCAGCCCATAAGATAAGACAAAGTAGTAATTAATTTAGATTCTGATAGAAGCAAACTCCTTTACCAAAAGAAATTCAAACTGATAAAATACAAGGAACCCAAAACAACTTAGAACAAAGGTATTGTAGTTTCTTGCAATTCTCACAAGAACTTGCAGGACACTCTTAATATCCATTCTATAATCAAACCAATCCAAATACTTAAATCAACTCCACTCTCATGCATTTAAAGCTATGAGAATGTCAGGTAGAGCTCTATGGTGGAAAACATCTCCTGTATATTGTGGACAAATACCCCAGGCTTGTAAGGGTACATAATCCATCTCAAATATAAACTAATACCCCAGGCTTGTAAGGGGTAAATCCAGCATAAAAACAAAAGAAAAAACCAGGTCTGTAATGGGTATAATCCAACTTAAATATAAACAAACTACTGACTTAAACCAGAACCTGAATTCATCCTAGTTGTCGATCAAAACAAACAAAACTAGGTGGTGACCGGATATCCAATTCCATGGCGGGTCGTGGGAAAGACAACAAAGAGCACGCTGGCGAAAAATCCAATCCCAATGGGAAGCGTACGCAGCACCTGCTTGGCATCCTCTCCCTGGTGAGGCCAAAAACACTTCACCACATTCTCATTAAACAAAGCAACTGTAATAAAAACCAAGAGAGACATAATTGCATGAACAAAGTCCACAACACTAAGCTTATATTGGCCAGAATCGGGCACCGCCACAGTAACATACTGGAAGGTCCACAAGCCTCTGGGAGTGGTCAAGCCGTAGTAGATTTTGCCATCAGAGCCCTTGAAGCTGTCCGTGAAAGACACCATGAAGCAGGCAAGGCCGAACCCAATGAGGAGCGCTGCGGTCATGTAGCGTCTCCCATCGCTGCAGACTCCGTCGTTGGAAAATATGGGGACCACAATCTGAAAGGCCAGGAGGGTGCCGGTGGGAAGAAGGTTTGCTAGATGGGCTGAGTATGAGAACGCTTTCCGAGTCACTGCTCTTTTTAGGGCATCCACGGGCTCTTTTAAGCTCTCCGTGTTGCCCATTTCTGGGCCCGAGGTAGAGCCTTGCTCGATATTGCGCCCATTCTCACTTATATCTATTACCTTTTCTGTGGGCAGAAGCAGGGCCAAGCCCGATTGCTTTTGTTTTCCTTTGCTGACGGCCTCGTCCATTCTGCTAATCTTTTCTATTTCAGCTAATCTTTTTTTGTTTTCCTTTGTTTTTCAGCCTTCTTCTCGCACCCGGTAACCCTCCCAGCCTTTGCTTCTCGTTTCTGTTTCAGCTGTGGATGATGGTGGCGAGGGATTGTGGTGGCGCTTCCCTTTATAAATGCCTTCATAGTTGGAGTTCGTTCACGAGATCCTTAAAATTCGAGGCGCTTACCTTTTTTTGGCCACGGTAATCTCAATTAATTTTCACGAGGTTGTTACAAAAGATTAATGAACCTGACTACCAAGGAAGTAATGCAAAATACCGAGGTTGGTTATATCAAAATGCTCCATCAATGCTCACCGAGTACTTTGAATCATATAAGTGGAAATCCCTATGAGAATCAAATCATCCATATAGAGCACAAGAATCAAGAGATCCTCTCCATGTCTTTAAGTATAAACTGTAGGATTAGAATGGCAATATGTGTACTCGGAAGAAAGCAAAGAACTATCCATCTTCTCATACCAAGCTCGAGGGGCTTGTTCGAGACCATACAATGAATAAAAATCCTACAAAAAAGTGAAGAGTCCTGCATGAAATTGGGTGGCTTATCCATATAGATCTCCCCATGAAGATCCCCATGCAAGAATTTACTCTTCATGTCCATCTGATACGTCGACCATCCCTAAGAGACAACTATATAAAGGATAAGACAAATAGAATCCATCTTGGAAATATGATCAAAGATCTCATAATAGTCAACTCTTTCAACTTGTGAAAACCCCTTTGCAACAAGATGAGCCTTATACTTACCAATGGAACAATCAACTATATATTTGGTACGATACACCCACTTGCACTAAACCAACTTTCTTCCCTTAGGAAGAGCTACAAGATCCCAAGTATGATTACACATCAAAGAGGAATACTCCTCATCCATAGCACTATCCCACTTAGGAATACATAAATCATCTTAAAACCTTTGAGGATCATCATAAATGATATGACTCAAAATAATGGGCCTTTAAGTATGAGAATGAGTGTGAAAACTATCCATGGGATCACCAATAAGGGGACCAACCTCCTCAAGAGTATTATGAGCCCATCATGACCTAGTTGGAAATTTGAGATGCACCTCCATGAATTGTCTAGTAAATTCAATCAAAATTAGCTTATCACTATAATTTGGGAAACAAGTAAGGTGCCTTATCAAAACCATATATCCTGATGTATGTAGAATTGGGGAATTGAAATAACTACTATCCCTAGTCTTTAATTAAGGCCATGGCTCTCTTGGTCATTTTGAACCCTACCTCTCTAGTGAGTTGGGTGATCGTTGGGCAGATGAAAGCATCATTAACACTCTTGAATTTCTTCTCTACTTCTTTAAGTTCTAATTGGGGATAGAATTCACAAATATTGCCCTACCCAAGAGCTTCTCCTATTATTCCTTTTTTGGTCAATCCTAGTAAATTTCGAACCCTAGCTACCAAATACACCACATATGAATGCTTGCATGTTAATATGGCCTAATTCTATATTTATGATCTTCATCACTTTAGAAGTGAATATGGACACACTATGTTGGAACTTATACTTCATGGCAATGGGAAGCTTGTCAGCTTTGGATCTCTTCTATTTTCTCTCTATCCTCTCTTCTCTAGATACCTCTTCTCCAGTAGAATATTCACTGAAATCGAACATTTAAAATACCTTTAACAGAGATGAAACATAATAAGCATATATTTGGATTTTACTACAATTCTTTTAAATTGACGAGAATTTGAATTAGGACAAGATTAGAATCCTAGCCACAGCACATTTAAGATCAGTAGTCTCAGTAGGTTCAATAACTCCACTAGAACCTAAGAAATTACCTACCTTTAGACTATTTGTGAGAATCAGGTCCAGAAGTAGACTAAGGACCTTTACTTGAGGTGTATGATTAAGGTTTAAAACTATGAATAAACATCATATATTACAAGTCATGAAGTAGAACTATGGGAAAACATAGGTCTTTTGGGACCTTTTGAGTGGAAGCCCAATTGAGAGTAACAATGTCATAAGGATTATATATTGCACTATCAGGGATCAGGATTAAAATCAAATACCAAAATTTATTCAAAATGTCTAATTGGGGTTTTCAACTCTAAATAGACATCAAAGATTCTGCAGCAACATACTTTAAGGAGTGGCCTTAAATCAAGGTTTGAAACTCTGCTAGGACTCTTAGCTATGGGTTTTGGATTCAAGAATGGATTCAAGATTTAGATATTTTGTAGATATATCATGTTAGGGTTTGAAAACTTGGAGGGACATGAGGCCAACACATATGCGATTAGGGTTGGAAACCAAGATTGGATCTTTTAAAACCATGAAACTTATTGGTGGGGATCGAAACTACCAAAGGATTTGGGACTTTAAAATTTATGTTCCACAAGACCAATCAGGATCTAAAATCCCTAATGACCTCCCAAATAGCCCTAATCTACAAATTAAACTAATACCTTAATGAATTTGAACATTCAAAAAACAAGGAACCAAAGGTAGAAGGAGATCCGAGCTCCAAGGGAGACCATAGACACCAAAAGGGAAAATCTTAAAATCTAGGGCATAGGAAAAAACAAGGGCATGAACAAAGAACCGAGCTAGAGACCCAAACCCAAAAACTAAAGCAACAAACAAAACAAGTAAGAAGTAAAATCAAACCATAAACAAAGAGCAGAAAGAACAAAAACAAGAACCAAGAGGATAAAAGACACCAGCCTATGTTACCCTCTAAAATTTAAAGCATGCACTAAGTGGTTTTCTTTTTATGCCTTTAATTCATTTATGGTTGTGGTCCTTGCAAATCCCATAACCTTTGTCGCGCAATCTTTTGGTTCTACAACTCAGTCGTTAGGTTCAGAAGTTATAGAAGTACCCAACTACTTGATCCTCCTTTCACTCATCCTTGTCTAAGTGATTGTTGTGTCGAAAGTTCTTCAAATCTTAGAACCCATGATATGCAGTTCTATGCTTCAACTTTTTTGAGATCCCGCAACTTTTCAGACAATTTCCTTGATCTCTTAGCACCACCAGCCCATTTAATTATTTGTATGGCATATCATGTAGTTATCTTTTCAGGAGTTACGAGATGCAGATTTAACCTCTAGACACACTCCCCAACCAATGGTGCATTAATTAGACCTCTTAAATGGCAAGTGTAACATAAGCTTGTTAAGGTGGCGACACTATATTGACAGATTAAGGGTCATCATTACCTACTGGCATTATTAAATAAGCCAGTTACAGAGTAAGGTGATGGTACTTAGAAATTTGGCTTCCTTATTGACGAAGAAATTCAAGATGGTGCTCCCTACAACCAACGAAACGTGGGATGATGAGCCTATGCCCATCTTGCAACCAAACTTCAATTGGCCTGAGAAAGAGCAAATTGATATCATTTCCCAATTGTGCACACTTGATTGGAAGGAAAAGACTAGCTATGCCCAATACCACCAAGTAATTTTCATCCTGGAGGAGGAAGAAGAATGTGTCGAACTACGCAATCTCTTAATGGAGATACGATTGGATATGCAGAACGCTCGACCACCGACAACAGTTTAATTTTCTCAAATTTTGTATGGAATATTTTTTTAAGTAGTGGAAATAATCTAATTTTGGTATAGCGTAACCGTTTTTGTTTAATATCACTTCCTTGAAAACAGTTACTTTAAAGATCGTCATCAATAGTTACGACACATTTTTCTGGTTTGAAAAACTCTATAAAAAGGGTGAACTTTTAGGAAAAGGGGACTTTTCAGAGGGGGGGAAGGAAATTAGGTGGTCTTATATACAATTTATTGTACATAACATTGAGTCTGTGAACTCATTTTTGGCATGGAGAAATTAAAAAATATATTTTTGAATCCTTGAATTCTTTCATGTTTTCTTTAAATGAGTGTGTGAATTGTGTTTCCTTGTGAATCCTTCTCTGATGTCATTTTGTTATGATGAACTGTATGCGTATTTATTTCTAAAACTTTGAATTTGGATTAAATTGCTCCTAAAAGAGTTTGTTGCTTTTCTTTTTCCCTGGATATAATTTGTTGGCATAAGAACAATGAACTTTGTGTCATTTACTGGCATTATAGAATCATGGTTTCAGACTTTCACATCTATTTCATGTTTGTGGATAGGTGTTAGTTACCTTTCATGCTTTCTAGTAAAAATCATACCCACATTTTAATTCGTTACGAATCATACGAAGGTAGTTGCACCTTCTAAAATAAGTAGAGAGTCAATGTGTAAATCTTTTTATCTTACTCAACTATTAGTTTATTTGTGTCTTTCTTCCTAGGCATTCGTGAGTCATTTTCATAATTATTTCCGAAAGGCATAAATCTGAACTAGCAGCCTAGAACACAACCAAAGATGCACACGAACAGTGATGGATGAGAAACAACAATGATCTTTCCCACTTCGAAAAGGTGTAGTGTGATTAGTTTGTGATACATCTCAAGCAATTTTCTAGGGTGGTTGAGGATCAATTTAGCACTTTTAGATTAATTAATGGCTTAAAAATGCATAAAAACACTTCTACACATGAAGGAAACATTTGTCATTAATGCAATAGGTGGAGTAGGATTGTAGGGTGGAAACAAATTTTGAAACCAAAATGAAGAATGGTCCAAAGATCATTTGAGACTTTGAACTCCAATTAGACCCAAGGAGGAAAAACTAAACAAGGGAAGAAGTGGAGAAACAAACTGGATTTTGACTCACTTCGAGATAAAGTGCAAAAAACAATTTGAATCTTGATGCCCAACAAAGAGAAAACAAGTCAAGGTGAAAAAATAAAAAGGGATTTGGAGTTTTGGACAAAAGTCCAAAATCTTTCCAGAGTTCCAAAACCCAACAAAAAAGACACAAGTAGAATCAGGGATTCAGAAGGGCTTTGAACTTTTGGACAAAAGTTTGAAATCCTTCTAGAGTCTTGAAACCCAACAAAGAAAACACAAGACAAGATCAAGGATATGAAAGGGATTTGGACTTTTGAACAAAAGTTTGAAATCCTTCCAGATTCTAGAAACCCAACAACAAAGACCAAAAACAAATTGAGAAAACAAAAACTCTAAGACCAAACAAAAAGAAAGGACAAATTAGAAAACAAAGCAACAACAAAGCAAAAGATAAGAATGGGGACCTCCATTTTAGCCAAAAAGAAATGGAGCACGTGCATATAGCACTAGTTCCTAGAATCTCTGACATTTGAAAGACTAATTATTAAAGCAAATGGTTGCCTTCAAAGTAACTACTATTGATGAAGGAAATGGGTATCTGAATTTGAAGATTCGGGTTTGTTCCAACATCAAAGAATGGAGTATTTTCCCACCTACACACACATGCAAATAAAATAAACTAACTAAGCACACATGCATGCAAATGGATTTTTGCCTCCATTTCCATCCTATCTTCCAAGATCTTGTGTTATTGAATAAATTTTCTCTTAGAGAACTGTGCACAAGAGGCTATGGTGAATGGAGATTAAAATATTGAGTACAAATGATATGCAATAGCAAAATGAAGCATGATAAAACTAGAATGCTAACATGCAAATAAACTAAGATGAAATGGATGCAAAGCAAAGAATGCAAACAAAGAGTATTCAAAATGGATGTGAAGTTAACTAAAATGAAAATAACATAGATGTTGGATGATCGATAAATGAGAGAGGGAAAGGTTTAAATAGATCTCCTCAGGGGTGGATCTAATATTAGGGCGAATTTGGGATAAAATGAAATGCATGCAAAATGGTAAATGAACGAAATATGCAAATGGATATTAATAAAATATGCAAATATATAAATGTATAGATATTTTAATGATCATATGAATAAATAAATGATAATGGATAAATTATTATGCAAATGGATTTGATGGAGTTTATGAATATGAATAAATAATATTTTAATGATTATGGATTTATAAATGTTTTAATGAGATGGATTAATATTTATAAAATGGTTATGCATGAAATATAAATATGAGATGAATATAAAATGGATAATGATACTAATAATGGATCCGCATATTGATAAAAAAATTAACATTATTAGAGGAAATTTTCATGTGTCTACATTTTGCCCCTCTTTGAGACAATGTAGCCTGTTGTGTTGTTTCAAAGAAAAATTGATCAACTGATACATGCCCCAAAGATACCCTAATAAGGATAATAATTAATATGATATGCCCCCTCGAAAGATTAATCGAACGGATTGTAAGAAAATTGATCTCTTGATAGGTTACAAGAAAATGAGTGGATGATTGATATTACACAAGTGATTAAGCGGTGATGTACATTTGATGGAAATGCACAGTTCATGGGCGTAATTGAACAATTGATGGAAATGGTCAATATAGCCAGGTTGATAAGCCGATTGAGTTGATTATGCTGATTGAGATTGATGCTTGCGCAAGACAATTTGATACAATGATTGATTGATTGATCAAGGGGTTATGAGATTCTAAGAAGCAAGTCTATTGATTTGAGATTTGATTCAAGAGATATACATTAGTTGAACAAAGCAATTGATTGATTTCTCTGCGACAAGCAAGACAAACAAAATGATGAAGAGAAAAATGAGGGGAAAGGACAATGGATGAAATGATTGATGAAAGGGAGAATGCAAGATGATGAGAATTTGTGTGCCTTTTAAGTGGTTATATCATCATTGAGCTTATTATGTTGCAAATTAATATAAGTGTCTAGATAACATGAACATCTTGACAACCTGAATATTGTTTGCATTTTTATTTAGCAGTAAAGCATAAGCATCTAGGTATAAGGACCTTAGATGACCTGAATACTTATTGCATGGAAGACACTACCAAACAAGGAATGTTCTTACCCATAGTAGACTCATAGGTCCTCAATTATTTTAGACAACCATATCCTAAGACAAGTCATCTTGTGAATAAGAAACAATCCACAAACAACAAAAAAGTGAACGTGCCCCATCCTCACCTCTCTAGTCCAAGACATCCTCGAGAAGCTAAAAGGCATGACACCAAAGATAAAAATCATAAATCAATCAAAGATCAACAAACAAACATGCATCATGCTTCAATGTAAATCTAATTCTTGTCACATTTTATGCGTTTGGTTGGATTTGAAAGATGGATTGATAAGTATGTTGCAATGTTCGCTTGATTGTCAATCGTGGCCTGTTTTGATTTTGTTGAAGTTTAAAGCTATGTGGCAATCTGAAAGTGTCATTGTTTTTTGGGATTTTTGAATTTTTTTTGGGTTTTTGGAATATTTGAATTTTTTTTATTTTTTCATGACATTTTATGTTTTTTTATTTCTTCAAGACAGTTTATGATTTTTTTGGATTTTTTCAGGATATTTTATGATTTTTTTAAGGCATTTTATTATTTTTTTGGATTTTTTTAGGACATTTTATGATGGAAATGCTGAAAAATGAGGTGTTTTCTTAGCTTAATACTCTGTAAAACTTTAATGTTGCTAATCTAAGTAAGTTTTTTCTTTCTTACATATATTATTTGTGGGTGATTATCTTGATTAATCCATTTTACTGTTGTAGAATGTAGACAGAAGTTGATAGAAGAACTAGACATGATATTAGAAAGATTACACAAGATGTACAGTGGAGAAACCCTTTCGGGAAAAAACTCCGCCAAGAATTATTCTAATATTCAATCTCTAAATTACAATAGCTCCAATTCTTGCTTGAGAATGCTTCTTCTATCTTCACCAATCTTCTTCACAACCTATAATAAAAACTCTCATAACTCTATTCAACTTGCTTGAGATATATAGGCTTTAATCAACTTTGTAAACTCAACATGAGTTACAATTACAATGCTCAAGCCCTATCCCTAAAAGGTACACCATATCTCATGCAAATAGGGTGATTTTGTGAAGAACAATGCTAAAACCTGTGCTTCATCTATTTGGGCGTCCCAAACTAAAGCTACAACTCATCCTTCACTTCGGTGATAATTCTAAAGCTCTTCCTCAAAGTTGGTGCCCATAAGTAATCCTACTTAATTGAGCCTTCAGAAATATCTCAACATGCAAAAGAGGTAAATCCAAGAAAGCATCTTGGGCTCCCAAGTTGGCTCCATATGATTTCTTGTTAACTGAAATATTTACTCAACACCATTCATGCAAGAATGGTCATCCCCTATTAACTGGAGGTAGTCCTTGTTATTTGTCATAAAACTCAAGTTATTAGCCATGCATTCCAAATTAACTAAATCTAACTACATGCAACTCAAAATAACCAACATGCATGCAACATTCACTTGCATGCAACTGAAGATACTGAACCATAACTGAACTAAACTAAACTAAACTAAACTGATTTTGAATTGAACTGAACTCATCTGAACTGAATTGAAATTCATGCATGCAGACAACAAATCATAAATCCTAGGATCATTACATGCATTTAGAAGTGTTATGTCTTACTCTGAATAGTTAACTGAACTTAAGGTGAGTGTCGCCTTACCATGTGTGCACCCACATGTTCCTATTATTTAGGAATAACTACAAATGTCAATTTCATGATTTATTTCATCCAAATAATTAATCTCATCTTAGCGTTGTTGAACACATTCCAAGAACTTAGGAGATACATGAAATAATTAATGTTTAGAATTTTCAATTAAATGGCATCCTATTTCCAACAAGAAAGAGACGATTTGCAAGCAAGCAGACAAACAAAGGAGGTAGTTTCTCTGACCGCGAGATGTTCAATATCCTAACCCATAGCTAAGGTTGAGGAAATGCCCCAGTGAGGTATAGGACCAACCTAGTATGCATGGCAAAGTGAGCAAGTGAGGAGAATGTCGAACAATTCATAAGCCATGGTGAATGTGAAAAGGCTATTATGAAGTGGAGGATGAATGAAAATGAGATGAAAAGATCAAGTAGAGCTCCAAAGGGAAGAGGAGCAAAGCCTCTACACATGGCGTTGATTTCTCAGTTGCTCAAGGCACCACATAAGTGGTTTTCACCATTGAACAAATTGATTTCTCTTTTTTTTTTGTATTTTTTTAGGAATTTTTCCTCTTTTTTGTATTTTTTCAGGGATTTTTTCCTATTTTTTGTATTTTTTGCAAGACCTTTTAAAAGAGTGTACCCTATGAAGTACTCAAGTGTAAAACTTGTGGATGTGCATACTATTAATGGGATCACTAAGCAATTCACCTTCTGGAGTAGATAACTGGTATGCCCTAGATCCATACACAATAGTGATAATGTATAGACCCAACCAATTAGGCTCAAATTTACCCTTCTTTTCTCTGTCTTGTTGATTATGATGATTTTCATGAAGGACAAGATCTCCAACCTCAAATGTACATGGTTTGACTTTCTGATTATAACTTTGGCACATTTGCTACTAATATGTGCTGAGATGATTGAAAGCAGTTTGTCTGCGTTCATCCAACAATTCCAATCCTACAAACAAGAAACTCAGTATTCTTCATCACTAACTTGATTGCGCAAGGAGACATGCAAAGAGAGAAACTCGACCTCAATGGGAAAGATGGCTTTAGATCCATAGACAAGGGCATATGGGGTAGCACCTGTGGGAGTGCGGACACTCATGCAATAAGCCCACAAGGTAGGATTTAGTTGAATATGCCAATCTTGACTAGCTTCATTGACCATCTTTTTAAGAATTTTGAGAATGGTTTTGTTAGAGGCCTTAACTTGGCCATTACCTTAAGGATAGTAAGGTGTGGAAAAATGATGTTGTCTATGGAATTTCTCACAAAGTTCATGAACATCTTGATTTTTGAATGGACAACCATTATCTGTGATGATGGATAAAGGAACACCATAATGACATATGATGTAGTTCAATATGAAAGTGGCTATTTTTTTCTAGTGATATGAGTGAGAGGAACAACTTCAATCCATTTCATGAAATAGTCTATGGCAATGAGAATGAACTTATGACCATTGGATGAAGGTGGATGGATCTTACCCACAAGATCAAGATAAAAGGGCCATGGTGTAGCAAGAGACTGCAATTCCTATGCAAGAGAATGTATCAAGTATGCATGTTTTTGACACTACTTGCATTTTTTAACAAACTAATGAGCATCCTTTTCAATTGCAGGCTAATAATAACCCATATGCAAGAGTTTTTTGGCTAAGGTAGGACCGCTAGAATGTGCCCCACATATACCTTTATGTACTTCTCATAAAAGAATTTTGACCTCACCGTGCTCAAGATATCTAAGTAAAGTACCATTGATACCTCGGCAGTAAAGGGTATTGGCTAAGATTACATAGCGGGAAGCTTCATAGATAAAGGTTTTACAAGATTTATTGGATAGGTTTGATGGCAAGGTGTTATCCCAAAGATAGGTATAAATATCCCCACACCATTGGGAATTAGGACCAATGATAAGACAAATCATTTCAAATTGTGGTACTTTGTAAGCAGGTTCCAAAAGAGGCTCTACCAAGAACTCATAGTAGGCGGCATTACTTGGCATTTCCACAAGTGAACCAATTGTTGCCATTGCATCAACAGCTCTGTTACTATCTTGGGGAATCTGCTCAAAATAAATTGATGTGAAATAGGCCTTGAAATCATCTACCATTCTTTTGTAGGATATCATTTTTTTATCTTTTGTTTTATAGTCATCATTAACTTGTATGTTTACTAGTTGAGAGTCACCAAGAACACGCGACTCTAGAATTTTCCATTGCATGGCCATAGGGAGTCCAGAAAGTAATGCCTCATATTCTGCAATATTTTTGGTACATGGAAATTGTATCTTATAAGCTTTAGGTATACAATCCCCTTGCAAAGTGACAAAGAGAATACCAACACCCGAACCACCTTGTGTGAAGGAGCCGTCAAAATATAAAGTCCAAAGATGTGTAGATTCCATGTTGAAGATTGATTCATCAGGGAAGTCTATAATAAGAGGATGATTATCTATCATAGGAGCAAGTTGATCTGCTATAGCTTTTCCTTTGATTGCTTTTCTTTCTATGTACTCAATATCAAACTCACTAAGAATCATCACCCATTTAGCTAATCATCCTGTGAGTGTTGCTTTGTTTAAGATGTACTTAAAAGGATCAATTTTTGTAATGAGCTTTGTCTGGTGTGTAAGCATGTAATGTCACAACTTTTGTGATGCAAAAACTATAGCAAGGAACACTCTTTCAATAGGACTATAATTGAGCTCATATCCCATTAGAGTATGACTGATGTAATAGATTGCACATTCCTTTGCTTCAAAATCATGTTGTGCCAAAAGTGCCCCCAGTGTTGTGGTGGTAATGGATATATACAGAAGTAAAGGATTGTCATCTGTAGGAGGTACTAATACTAGCGGTGTCATTAGATACTCTTTGATTTTCTGAAAAGCTTGTTCACACTTGTCATCCCATCTAAATGAAATATTCTTGTGTAACAGATGCTGAAAGGGTTGACATTTATCTACGAGTTGTGCTATAAAATGGTGGATAAACTGAAGTTTTCCTTGTAATGATCTTAGCTAATTGATATTCTTAGGTGGAGGCATTTCAATTATAGCCTTTATTTTTGTAGGATCAACTTCAATTCCTTTAGATGAGACAATGTATCCAAGGAGTTTCCCAGAGGTTACTTCGAAGGCACATTTCTTTGGATTCAACCAGACCTTGTATTGTTTTAATCTTGTGAAAATTTTATCCATGATCTCTAGATGTCCAACTCTCATGTAATATTTTCCCAACAAATCATCTACATAGTCTTCCAAATAGGTATGCATCATGTCATGAAAGATAGTGGTCATTGCACATTGGTAGGTAGATTTGGCGTTCTTCAACTCAAAGGGCGAGGAATTCCAACAAAAGGTTCCCCAAGGACAAGTGAATGTTGTCTTAATTTGATCTTCAAGAGCAATTTTAATCTGATTGTAGCTTGAGAAACCATCCATGAGGGATAACATTTTTTGCCATGTTGTCAAATCCACTATCATGTTAATGTTTGGAAGTGGGAAGTCATCCTTAGGACAACCTTTGTTTAAATCTTTGAAGTCTATGCAAACTCGAATGCCACCATCAGGTTTTTAAACTGGTACTAAATTTGAAATCCAATCAGCATAGTCAACAGGTCTTATAAATCCCACATCTAGCAACTTTTGTAATTCATCTTTTACCAATAGAGCAATGTGCGGGTGCATTTTTCTCAATTTTTGTTTAATAGTTTTTGCCCCTGGTGGCAAAGACAAGTGATGAATTACTAGATCTGGATCAAGTCCTAGCATATCTACATAGGACCATGCAAAGCTAACTTGTCTTTCCTTATAAAATTGTATATGTTCCATTCTCTCTTTAGGTGTTAATGACTCTACTAGATGAATTATCTTTTGTTTTTCTTTTGTACCCAAATTAGTCGGTATTGTCTTCTCCACCAACAGAGATTATTTTTCATGATATACTACTAAGGGAAGTGTGTCAAGCTTTCCATCCTTGGGCACCTCAGTGAGGTTTTCACCCTTGGATACGTCCTTTATTTTTACTTTTTTTGGGTCTAATAGCATCGTAGAGCAGTTTTCACTATAAGACCTATTTATATTTTCAATAATTTTGTGACTAAAAGGCTTGGCACTCCCCCCAAAGTAAGCCACACTATTGATTTCTATGGTGAATCCTGCTTTATGATCCTCAAGAGGTGTATATTCTCATGCTCCCAAAAATTTTATGATTGCCTCATCATTTTCAAATACATCCAATTGTGGTGGTCCCTTCTAATTGAAATCAATGAGTTCAAGGTGAACAAGGGGTAAAGGATCATGATTTGAGTCAAGATTTTGAGTGGATTCAAGGGTACAAATATTATGATCGAGTTCAGGGGTAGGGACACTATCATAGTCATAAATGTCAATGAAGTCATCGATGGCACTTTCCTCGCTTGTTTGTGTAGCATTAGAAGACTCTACTTCCTTACTTGAAGTACACACAGTACTCAAGGTCTCATCTTTTTGTGCGTCATATCTTCAACCAGGGACTTTTTGCATATGAGTGGGTTGTATTGGTTCCAAGATACCCTATTTTTGTAAGCCAAGAGGACTTTTACCATCATATGCCATTTTTTTCATAAGATCAAATCCTTTACCATATTGCTCAACAGGTATCTTTATTTTAGTTTGTTCTTTTTTTGTATCTTCATCTTTGTATAACCATTTCAGGAGATCTGCTTCCTCTGTTTCATTATAAAGGGCTCTCCATTTTTTGAAAGTAGTTGATTTAAAAATCATTGTAGTATTTGCATCTGATGTGGTCTTAGTCATTTGTGGTTTTCCATGGGTGTGGGGAGATAAAGGTAGATTTCCAATGCAAAGGGCACGATTCAAGGTATATTCTCCTCCTCCATGTTCTTTAACTTGTATTTTGATCTCAGGTTCATTAGATGTTGAAGACGCTTTTAAGGACTCAAGATCAACATATGCTTGGGAAGGAAATGCTTCACGGTTGCTTGGGATTGTGATTTCAATTTTAGGACTTAGATTATGGCATTACATGAAAGAATTTGGATATCCTCGTATTGTGATTTCAACACCTTTGTGTGGGAATTTGATGCACTGGTGGTATGTAGAAGGTATTGCTTGCATTGCATGAATCCAAGGTCTTCCAAGGAGGATATTATAGGTTAGAGGGAGATCAAGGACTTGGAAAACCACATCCTTTACCATAGGGCCAACTCTAATTGGTAGAGTAACTAATCCTTTAGACGAGCGTTCCTCTTCATCATATGCCTTTATGGTAATCTTTTTACTTGGATCAACTGCATTTTTAGAAAACCCTAATTTTGTGATCAATTATGTACAAATATTAAGGCATGCTCCTTCGTCTATCAAAACTCACTTCATCTTAACATTATGGATGAGGATGTTAATGTGTAAAGCTACGTTATGCTGTTGTCAAAGGGATGAATCATCATTTTCAGTAAAAGTGAGAGTATGAGAAGAGGTGATGTGTCCCACCATAGCTTGGAATTGATTTGCATGTAGGTCTATAGGCACTGTAGCAGTAGCAAGTGCTTTATCTAGGATAGCTTTATGCTCAAGAGATAGGTGTAGTAGCTCAAGTATATAAATTTGTGCAGGCATTTTTCCTAAATTTTTTATGAGGTTATATTATGAAGCTAGTGTAGCGGGTTTTGCATTAGGACCTCTAAGGGTAATTGCGCCTTTGCGAGTAGTGTATAGGAGTGAATTTGCACCCCTTAGGAAAATTCCCCTATTATCCTTCTCCAATTTATAAAACCAAGTTCAAAGGTTTAATTCCACATAAACCTGCAATCCCACTTTAGAAAACCAAGTTCAGAGGTTTAATTCCACATCAGCCTGCTGCTTGCATCCCACTTGGCACCTGTTTTGAGCATCGGTGGAGGCATTTATGTTGAGGACACCCACGAGGTGTGATTATTTCCCTAGTAGATTCCTATGGCTGAACCTACAGAGGCGTTAAACTTTTCATTGGGAGTCAAGTTGTAATGCCCCCTTCGGCCAATTGACCAAAATATGGTCATTTCTTTCATTCCCTCCTTCAAATTCATTCCTTGAACAAGCATTTCTTCCTCTTATAATTTAATTTATCTTCTACAATCACTCTACAAGCTTCAACACACTCTCTTGCATTCACTCTCAAGCTTTCTAGTAGCACTCTTACACTCTATTGCAGCAAATCCATCACTCCATCACTTTGGTAGAGCAAGTTGGGGACAAACACCATTGCAGCAGAGGCTTGAGTACTCTCATTTTCTCCCCCAAGCAGCCTTGAGTGCTCTCGGTGTAGGTGGTAAGCTCCCTTTCCTCTCCTCTATCACTTGGTTGAGTTAGCTCATTTACTATTTTGTAGTGCTTTAGTGCTTTTTACTACATTGTTTTCTCTATCTCGCTTTCTTGGTTGTCCATGGAGGTGGAAACACCTAAACGGGGGTTTGACTGAGGCATGCCCCTATACATCCACCCAACATTTTCATCTTTCTATGTGTAGGATTACATGCTTTTGAGGAGCTAGCTGGAAAATAGGCTCTTCTACGAAATCATCTTCATCACCCTAGCTTTCGTATATTTGCTTTATCACCTTCACTTGTACTTTTTATATTTCATAGTGTTGTTTTGCTCTTTTAGAAGTTGCTAGCTAGGCTACTAGCTTGTTTTTTGATAGTTCACATTGTATTTTTGGTCCTTTGGTCATACAAATGCCAGCGCACTTGAGAGATTCTAGTGCATCACATTGTTGTCCCGGAACTACGCTTTCATCCTCGGATAGAGAGCTATATGAGATACAGTGTCGAGATCAAAAACCAGCTCGCCTAGCCTCATTTCAAATCTTAGGATTGCAAAGTGGTTTTAGGAATTTATAGTCCTAATCATTCTCATCCTCATATCCTAACACCCCATTTAGCTGAGGTAAGTTAAGGTAGACTTTCGCATCTTGGCCCTTCATGACCTAGGGCCTTGCATGTAGGGGTCCCCCTCTCTTACATTTTTGGTGAACTTGACATGAACCGACATCTATTCATCCATTGGTGTTGAGACCTCTCTCATGTACCTCATGACTGTTGTGTTTGTGAGTGTTGTGAAGGTTTATGAGCATCACAACCCAATCCACAAATTCCAGGTATATCATTAGGAGAAGTATACGACACCTCCCGATGGAAAGGACAAAGGTCTCTATTGGCTTATCTATAGGTCTTTTCTCTGCTCTCCTCATTAGTGTGGCTGCATAGGAGTGATTGTCGAGGAGCGAGATGGGATTCATTGAAGAGACTGATCATGTTCCCACTCCCCCTGGGTCTCCTACACCATCATTAGTAGACAAGTATGAGGTCATTCAAATTCCTGCAAAGTATGTCTCCACCCTCACTAAAGGGTTGGGTGACTTAGAGAATCACTTGGAAAGAAACCCAAAGATGGCTAGAGCCACTCAGGTTGTCATCGAGTTAAAAAATATTATGGATAAATATTGAACAAGCATAGAGATTCTGACTAGCCTCCTAGGTCTCACCAAAGCGTGTGCTCCTTCGAACAATTCTAGCTTTGTAAAAGGAGCCAGTTTTGAAGAGCGTGAGCAGCAATTAGGAGTATTGATGCCTCCCACATCCATTTATATGGCTAACGTGGTCCACTCTATCAATATCCCTTTTGTCTTTGAACAACCCAAAACTATCAAAGTAAACAAGGTCCCCTTGGGCTTTAGCTTCACCCCCCCTATCACCTTTAGTGGTGAAGGTTTTGGCAGGATGAGTGGTGGGGGCTTTGGTAGTGGTGGTGGATTCAGTAGTGGAGGTGGCGCTGGTGGAGGTGGCTCCAGTGGAGGTCATGGTGGTGGCTCCGGCAAAGGCCCTATTGGTGGAAGTGGTTCTGGTAGTGGTTCTAGTAAAGGTCATACCGGTGGCAGCTCTGGAGGTGGATTTGATGGTGGTTCTAGAGGAGGTTCCTCTGGCCCTCTATCCTCTAATGACCCCATTCTAACCACTCTTCTTCAGAGTATGGGTAAGATGCAGAGCTAGTTTGCGAGTCTTTCCCAACCCTCTGCTCAACCTATCTTCCAACCCTTCTCCTGACACAGTCCATTGTTGGTTGTGATCTTAAACACTCCCTTCCCTCAAGGAATGGAGATCCCTAAATTTCAAAAGTATGGTGGTAAAGGTGATCCACAAACACACGTGTATGCCTTTAACACCCTGTTCACAAACTTCTTCCATCACAACATGTTGATGGCTAAATTGTTTCACCAATCTCTCAAGGACACAGAACTCGAGTGGTATTGTTCCTTGCCTGACAATTCCATTTTCCCATTTGACCAACTTGTAAATCATTTCCTTAGACAATTTCAAGAAAACATCGGGCTAAAGATAACCTTTTCGGATCTTGTCTGATGTAAACAAGGAGATAATGAAAAAATCACTGATTTCATAGCACGCTATCAAGCACTTCTTTCACAAATCTTGTATCAACTACCTGATTTTGACATGTAGAAGATATTCATAGGGAACTTACAAAGGCCTTGGCAAGAGAAGTTCACCCTTATGAGATACCCTTATTTCGCGCACTTGTGTGCAGCCTTACGAGAATACCAATAGATGGTTATTCATTTCAAGGGATCCTCCTCGTGCTCCCATTTTGAGGGAACTTCCATTGTATCAATCTCTAGGAAAGGTAAGGTTGTTATGAATGTAGTTTCTACTACTAATAACAATGGCCTCATGCATAACTGAACATTCACAAAGTTATCAAAATCCTATTCTTCTATCTTGTAGAAGTTGTTGAAGGATAAGATCATAACTTTTCCAAGTCCTAAGCCTGTTAAGGAACCTTACCCTAATTGGTATGAAAAAAACACTTATTGCCAGCACCATCAGGTTAATGGGCATGATACCGAATGCTATATGCAGCTGCGTCATGAGATACAAGACCGCATTGAAGATGGCACCATTCGCCATGATGTGAGTAAACAAAATGCTAACAAATTAGTGGTGAAAGCTTATAGTGAATTACAGATATACACAGACCCGTTTCCATCACACTTTGCTAACATGATTGTAGACCCCACTGATTCTACCACTCAACCTGGGGCCTATGTTAACATGGTCATGGTAACTTCCACTACTCCACCTACACCTAGTTCATCAGATGTTACATTCACATCACAAGATTTTCTCTTAAATAATAAACCTTCACCTCTCTACATTCTCGCTCGTGTCAATGGTAATCTTGTGACAGGAGTCTTGATAGACCCCACAAACCATGTGAATGTTATCACCAAAGAAACATTGGTACTAAATTCATTACAAAAGGAAAAATATGAAGAAACAAAATCTATCATCTGTATGCATGATGGTATGTGTCTTAAACCTTATGGCTCGATAACTTTGTCCATCCTAGTTGGACCTAGGGCTATTGACATGGTTTTCAATGTTATCCTAGAGTCGTATCTATTTAGAATGAAGCTACACATACCTTGGTTAGCTTCCATAAATGGAATCACCTTCGTTATTCACAAATTTTTAAAATTCTCTCATGAAGGTGTCATGCATGTAGTGCATGACACTAGATATCAACCCTTAGTATCCTGTGGTGGATATTTGTTCAATCACTTATGGCCCTCCCTAATTGGTCAGCTTCCTCCAAGAATGGACCTACTTTACAAGAATTATGTGAAGTATAAAACTAGGGGTTAAGGACAACCAAAATTGACCCTTCCTATAATAAAATAATCAATTGCCTCCTCTTCCCAAGAGGAAAAGGAGAAGCATGTACCGACTGCTCCCTCTTCCCAAAAAGGAAAGGAGAAGTCCACACCAGCTCCCTCTCCTCCCCATAAAATTAAAGAGAAGGTTTCCTTCTCCTGGATGGCATCTTCCTCTCCCCTTTCTTAGGAAGAGTATTGGATGGGTCAACCCGATGGCTATCCATTGAGTTCAATGATTCCTGCTTGGCGTAGGCCTAGGCTCAGGATCACGGATCTCCCTAATGAATACCCCAAACCATGGTACTACTTATACGACAAAAAGAAAGGTTCTCAAAGGGAATTTTATCTGCTCTTTCTCTTAAGGCGGTGAACGGGAAGAGGCCTGCTTGTTGATGGTGCCAAGTTCACCCACAACATGCAAGTAAGATAAAAGTGAAATATCTCACCTCTCCTGAAAAAGACAATTAGCAATCAAACTAATCATCTCCCAAGGTATTTGATGTTGGTTCACAACGTTGTTGTTTCACGAATTGGTCAATATGGTTGTAATGTTCAAGGGGCCTGCTGGTTTTGAGCTTCTAGATTGTTATAAGATCAAACATATATTTAAACCTACTTTAACTAGTGGTTTTAAAGAAACAAAAAAAGATAGATTAAAGCTTTTAAACTGAAGAGAATTTTGATTCATCCAACTAATCAGACTTGTTTCCTTCCAAGAAATTCTTAAACTGAAACTGCAGAATAAAGTTAACTTGTAATCAATAAAAAGTTTCATTCATTCACAATGCAAACTTTAACAGTAGATTGCAAATCACCATTTAAACAAAACATAAGATAAAATTTCATTCCTTGAAAGCTTTCCAAATCAAACAATTAACCCAAGATAAATACCATTCTGGAGCACAATATAAATTACATTTAAATCTGGCTACTTCTACTGTTGGTAAAACAGATAAATAGCATTTACAAATTTAGCAAGATCACCAATGTATAGAAAACCCATGTCTTTGAATTATCTCCATCTATACTAAGAAAATCTGGAAGATACATCACCTCCTCTTCCTAAACTTAACTCCTACTTTACTTCTACTCTCGAGTTTATCTATCTTCTAACCCTAGCTACTAATTCTTAACTGAAAAAAAAAAAAGATAAAGAAGAAAAAGACCTCCCCCTTACAAAGAGGTGAAAATGCCATATTTATATACGCACATCCAAAAATGAGTCAATTCCAGAACACGTCGGCCCTATAAGAGTTTGGAACAAATTCAACCATGAATTAAATGCATATACTCTGTTCATGTTAGCGAAAGATCACTCTCAAGCATGGTTTCTAGATTGTTTACAACCACCATCATTAACTCGCAACCCTCGTTCCGCCATTAAGACTTCACATGTTTCATCCTCGACCTTGAAAACTGCTCCTGCAGAGCTACTTTGAATGTTCCAGGGGTATTGTTGTTCATGTCCACCTACTCTTGCTAGCGAACATATCGTTCGTCATTAAGACTCGCGACCTCCTCCCTTTACGCTTTCCTCTTGGCCTAGAACCTTTCTGTGGGCATATCTTCTTGTGAAGCGGCATCAAACGCTCATGACCTGCTTTAATATTGTGAAACAATTCCTTCATTAGTCCTCTAAAGCATATAAAATATCATCATTCATCCTACCTTTCATATATCTTTCATTCAATTATACTTAGCAAAAAGAGACTCAACTCTAGCAGAGGCAGAACCAAATCTGAGCCAGAAACATACTTACCTGTAATACCGGTGGGGGCAAAGTCAGAACGGGATGAGGAAACTGAATTTGGTAGCAAACTCCATATCCCAAATCCTTCCTGAACCCAGCCCCACAAAAGAGACCAAACATAAGGAACAAACACGGAAACAAATGCAAGCGGGATCGGAGCAAAAAACCGATCCTGAGCTAACCACAATGGGGGCGAGAATGAAACCAAATCTGACACTGAAACTTTTCAAAGTTTCAAGTTTGGATTTTGTCCCGAACCTGCCTCCGACAACACACAAAGAAACAATGAAAGAAAGGATGAAAAAGGAAAAAGGAAGGGAAGAAAACACCCCACGACCAAACGATCGAAACAAAAGGAAAAAAAAACAAACAAGTTTGGCAGAACCGGGACCGGAACAGAACTAGAACATGGAACTTCAAAAAAGTTCCAAAGTTTAATTTCGGTCCATGTCCCGCTCCCACCAAAACAAACAAAGAACTGGTGGAACCGGAACCGGGAATGGAACGGAAACCAGAACTTGGAAGAAATTCCAAACTTCGATTTCGGTCCCGGTTTCGCATCCACCAGAACAACAAGGAAACAAACGCAGAAAAATAGCGAAATCGAAAGCAGAAGGGGAAACAGAATTGGAACTTAGAAAAAGTTTTGAAGTTTAGTTTCATTCTATGTCTCGCGTCCGCCAGAACAAAGGACAACAAACAAACAAAACAAAGGAAACCGGCGAAACTGGAACCGGAATGGAACCGGAAACTAGAACTTAGAAAAGTTCTAGAGTTCGGTTTTGGTGCGCATTCCGCGTCCGCTAGAACAAAATAGAAAATGCCTAAGGCAGAAAACAAAAGGCCAAAGGAAACATAACAAAAAAGAGGGGGGACCTATTTTAAACAAGTTTAAAATGGGGTGGTTATGCAAGGCATAACAATTGGCGACTTGGCTGGGAAAAATGGTTTAACCATTTTCAAGAAACCAAATGATTCAACTACCTAGAACTCCTAGTTTATGGACATCACAACTCCAGTTAGGTTAGTTTTAACAACCAAGGTTGAGCTAGAATCTCAAATGTAAATCACACTGGCTACCCCTGAATCTATGTGTGTGCTTGATGGTGCATCACCTTTTTACAAAGTTTTCCTCATCTTTTGAACAATAATGTGCAAGATTTGAACTACATGAGTTGATTCCCTTTAGTTGTTGTGCAATGATACCCTGGGCATAGCTCCGCTACCAGTCAGGCATCCATAGCCCCGACAAAGAAACCTCTAGTTTTCCCACAGCATTGCTCTACTGCCAGCCAGGCGTCCATAGCCCCGGTAGAGATACTGGAATCACCAATTCAATATTGAGTCCTCTTTTCTTAGATAGTTCTCTTTTCTCTTCTTTTCCCTTGGAGTTTCAAATATTTCATTCAATTCTTTCTCAATATGTCAAATGTCTAACATCTATATTGGGTTGAAAACTACTATGGACCTCATAACAGCATCTAGGGAATCAGATTTTTCACTCAAATCTTGCAACACCATCACCCTAAGACAAATGTACCATTACAAAAGGAGATGTTTTTGATGATTTGTGATAGATTCAATCGTAGCTAGTGAAGATTGCTTACTTTACACCTCATTCTTAGTAACTTTCCATAATTTTCATTGACAATGGACATAAAACCATGAATTTAGAACAAAATCATCTGACCAGAAAACTTGAAAATATTTGAACCAACTTCTCTCCTAGTAACCAAAGTATACTTCAGATAACAACCCCCTTACAACTGCATAAAATGAAGGTCCCCACAAAGGAAAAACAAAGGAGTAACAAGCAAAAGAACAAAAGAAAAGGCAAACAAGGAAAACAACAACTACGAACAAGCAAAGCAACAAACTATTTACATATAAACAACCCAACAAAATACAAGATCTTTCACAGCCCAAAATAATGTTTGAGAAACTATCCATTCACTGGCAATGGAACAGGTTCTCCCATTAAACTGCTTAGCTAGAAAGCATTTTCTCCTAGGATTTTAGCAATTTGATAGGGACCCAACCAGAGCTTATCAAACTTTCGGTGATCACCTTTCTTTTCGTTAGCCTTATCCCATGGCAACACAAGGTCTGATATTCTAAAAGCCTTGATTTTCGCTCTTTTGTCAAACCAATGTTTGACAACAGCTTGGTGCTTAAAGAATTACTACAAAGCAGCATCTCTCTACTCTTCTAATCTTAGCAAGCCAACTAAACTTACTTCAATCCTGTCATTACTAGAGTAAAATTTCTACATTAAATTTTAGGACAGGGATTTGCAAGTGAATAGGGAACACGGGCTTTTGGACATATACTAGCTTAAATGGTGAAGTCTTTAAAGAATCCTTGATCCTAGTCCTATCTTCCCATAACGCAAATCTTAACTGGGTATGCCAGTCCCTAGGATTGTTCTCTAACAGTTTTTTTATTACTCCTAGGAGATTTTTATTAGTAGACTCTACAACTCCATTTCGTTGCAGATAATAGTTTGAAGAATACTTTAAAACAATTTTATGATCATAAGCCCATGAAATGAACTCGGCAGAAGAAAAGGCAGAGCCATTGTCACATACCAATACAAAGGGTACTCCAAACCTGGTTGTGATGCATTCAATGAGGAACTTGATTACCACTTTCGTTGTGCTATTCTTGCAAGGTATAGCTTTTTTCCATCTTGTGCAGTAATCTGTGGCAGTCAAAATGAATTTGTGTCCTGCAGAATAATTTGGGTTAATTACCCCAATAAAATCAAGTGCCCATTGGGCAAATGGTCTTACCTCATATATTGGTTGTAGAGGCATTATTGAATTACGCTCCTTTGATGCAGAAGTCTGACATATGTGACATGTTCTTACATGTTGGTGGGAATCTTTGAACACATGGGGCCAATAATAACCGGATCTGAGAATCTAATGTGCTAAAGAATCCGCAGAATCATGACCCGTGCCATATTTCCCTTGAAATTCAGCGATTGCATGCCTAGCTTCTTGTTGATCAAGGCATCGTAGATAAACTCCCTCAAAATTATTTTTGTATGACAATCCTCCTTTGAGCATATAATGGGAGCTTTTCATTCTCAGTGCTCTCCTCTGAGTTGTATTCATTCCCTCTGAGCACCGATTATTGAGCATGAAATAGATAATATCGGCATACCAAGGGTCATTGGAAAAGGACTGTGTTGTGTATTGTTGACAAATAATGTTCTCACTAGCATCCACCATTGATTTAGATAGGCCTTGACCTCGGACAAGTTTCATAGGGTGAATCTCTAGATCGAACTCCTATAGAATAGCCATCCATTTCCCCCTTCGTTCTCCCAACTCACTCTGCATAAGTAGAGACTTCACAGCAACATCAGGAACCACAACAATAATTTGACTTCGGAGGATATAATGCCTAAACTTCTTGACAGCTCTAACCAACGCAAAAGCCTATTTTTTCAAGCGGTGGGTACCTAACTTCAGCATTCTTAAACGGGGAGCTTATGAAGGCAATTGGTCTCTCATCCCCCTCCTCTCTTCGTTGTGTCAGGACAGCGACAGATGAGTGTTTAGAGGAAAAAGAATAAATATAAAATGGCTTCAAGTAGTCAGGACTAGTGAGGACTGGCACCTCCGAAATGGATTGCTTAACCTAAGAAAAAGCAGCCTTTTCCTCATTACTCCATTCTATTCTAGCATCTTTCTTCATCATTTCGTTCAAAGGTTTAACAATTTATGCAAAACCTATGATAAAATTTCTCACAAAGTTGATCTTTCCAAAGAAAGATCTCATCTCCTTCTTACTTCCTGGCATGGTTAACTTTAAAATAGACTCAACTCGGTCTAGATCTATCAATATCCCTCTTTCTGAGATTATGTGTCCCAAAAGTTTCCCTTCAAAAACCCCGAACACACACTTTTTAGGATTTAGAGAGACACCATATCGGATACATCTTTTAAGAACTTTAGCCAAGTCTACAACATGGTTTAGTCTATCTTTAGAGAATACTGTTAGGTCATCCATATAAACGATGATGCATTTACCAATCAAATCTTTGAACGCTACGTCCATGGCACGCTAAAAGGTCACTCCAGCGTTTATCAAACCAAATGGCATCCTTCTGTAAACAAATGTTCCCCACTTATTAGTGAAGGTTGTCTTCATTTTGTCTTCATAATTAATGATCACTTGATTGCACCCAGAATAGCCATCCAGGAATGACATCATCAGAGACCGATTGATAGTTTGCAAGACTTCTTCCAGAGAAGGGAGTGGGTAGTTGTCTTTTCTAAAGCTCTATTCAGATTCCTGAAATCTACACATAGCCGGATATCTCCATTCTTCTTACGAACTGTAACCAAGTTAGCCACCCGTGTTGAATGTTGTACATGGAAGATTATTCTTGTAGAAAGCAATTTCTGAACTTCCTTAAAGATCAGTGGTTCAATCAGGGCATTGATAGGATGATGTTTCTGCCAAAATGGTCTAGCTTCAGGCTTCAAAGGAATAATATGGGTTATCATAGAAGTATCAAATGTTTTTAGATCTTCATACCCCCAAGCAGTTACAGTAATATCCTTTTTTAGTTCCCTTAGTATATCTTTTCTAATTGCTCCAAGGCAGGCTTTCCCTATGTAAACATTTTTCTTTTAGGGCCAGAATCAACTAGGTTAACAATTTCATATTCACCTCCTTTATCTTCGATTGACACCTTTTCCTGAGCCCTTGGGTTTGAATCAAAAATCCTTTCTAAGGCCACCATTCCCTTGGGAATGCTATTACCTTTTAAATTGAGGACCCTCTCTGTATCGCAATCTTTAGGGTTCCAGTCTCCTTGATCCTTATCAGACTCATTGATGATTTGTCCTTCGAAAACATCTAAGCTTGCTAGAAAAGCAAGGATATGTTGATCATTGTTGAAGACTTGAAAGTTCTTGACATTATCAGGAACAACCAGGGTGGATATCAATTCTACTGAGAATTTATTAAACTTGGATCCTTGCATGGGTTCCAGGGTACTTGCAGCAACAACTAATGAATCAGCTATTTGATTCTCCTCTCTAGGAATTAAACTAATCCCAAAAGCATCAAAGTCTTTTATCAGGTTCCATACCTAATTTCTATAAGCTGCCAGCCTTTTATTATGACATGTGTACTAGTTGCATACTTGCCTAATAATCACTTCTGAATCTCCTTTAACCACCAAGGCAATGACCTTTCTCTGATGTGCAAACATTAGTCCCCGAGCTAATGCTTCATATTCTACTATATTGGTAGTGCATCCAAACTGCAACCTGTAAGAAGCAAAAAAAAATTTCCCTTTTGGGTTGGTTAATTCAATCCCAACACCATAGCCTGTTTTTGATTTGGATCCATCAAACATGAGGGTCCATAGCTGATCATGAGCTGGAGTTGATCCCTTTGAGGTTGTTATGGGTGTTTGGATAAGATGAACCATAGGTGAGGCCACTTGATCTTTTGCATCAAATATTGGGAATGGGTGTTCAATAGGTTCCTCAGGTGCAATTTATGATTCCCGGTCAGATATATCATGCACTCCTAGGATATCTTTTTGATAGTCACTTGTATCTTTGATTAATCCCCTGGGTTTCGATATACTTGTGAGTGCAAGGGTATCAAGCAAACCTTGGGGTCATTAATCATAACTACGTTGGTCTGGTATTATGATTGGGGTAGGTTTAGTTTGAGGAGGGACTTCCTTTGAAGGTATATTATCCCTAGTTAACATTATTGCATTTTGGGCTTCAAATGAGAAGTGATCTAAAGTGGCCTCAAGGTGACTTGGGCGGGTCTCTTCGATTTGGGAAACATGATTTAAAACACCAATGTAGGGTTGACAGGTCAGTTCCAAATGATCTTGGTAGTGTATCCTGCACCAATTAGGGAGTAGAAGACTCCGCAAATCAATATCTTCCCCTAAGACTAGTTGATCATGTTGCAACTTCCTGATCAATACTTGTTGGTTTACATTAATCATGGGATCAGGGGTTTCTTGCACTAACAAATCTTTAGAATCAAGAACAGAAAATGTCAGAATTTCCTCTCTTTCATAAACCCCTATCTCGGTTTCAAAATAAGCTACCTTGTTGGGATAGTCATACTTAGTGATGATATGTTTGAGGCGAGGTTCACTCTCAATTTTAATATGGGTAGGTATTCCCCTCCATGGTAGCCACGTGTGAAAAGTCGAGGGAGAGATATCCCCCTATATTTTTCATTAAATCTCTGCTCAACAACATACCATAAGTCTCGAGAATGTCTGCTACTTGAATATCCATATTGGTTAAAATCCTCGGGTCAGACCCTACTTGCACATGTATATTTCTCAATTCTCCAACTACATTAACCTATGTTTTATCGAGTTGGATGACCTTCTTGTTTGTTTGGACAGGGTTTAATCCCAATTTCTTGCATATAGAAAATGGCATCACATTGCCAAAAGCCCCTAAATCTAGCAGACAATTATGTAGATTTTTCCCACAGATTCTCAAACTTAAAAGAAATGGTGGGGTACCTACCTTGCTTCTGTGCAAAGTTGTGTTCATGTCCGTAGCGGGTGCCACCTTGGTTTTCCCTTTTGATTTATCAGCTTCGTCCAAAGCTTTCAACACTATATCTCATTGGGCAGGGCACCACTTTAGGATGTCAAAGTATGATAAAGAGGTTTTTTGTTTCTACATCTCATAAACAATATCAAATTCTATGTTATAGCTTGCATTACATTTGAAAACACCAGATGAATTACCTTTGTTATGGAAGTCAAGTGGACCCTTCGGTGGAGGAGGGTTGTTATTAGCACCCTGATTCGAAGGCACCATATGGTTAGGTGGTGCTGATGTAGTGAACGGACCCTTATTCTGATTTCTTAAAAAGTGTCCTCCCTTTGTCTGGAAGGCTTGGGCATCATACACATCTTCCTCTAGTTCATTCTCATTCTACATTGGGAATGAAGGTTCTTCTTCAAAAAGGTCATAAGTCATAGTTGTATCCACTGAGCCACCTCCTTTTTTTGAATTTCCTTGGAACGTTTGCGCATCTGCCTATGCCATCTTCACGACCTTCTCCATTTCAGGGTAGTTTATCTCAGAATGAGTTGCAGTATCATGCAACCTGCACTAGTTGGTCATAAAATTAAGGTCAACCACATTCACAACATGTAGCTTGTCCTCATTAGCTTGATAATTGTGAGGAACTCCACCATTATTTGGCCTCTAGTTATATCCTCTATTTTGATTTTAATAGCCTTGGTTAGGGGATTTTTGGCCTTGATAATTCCTCTGGCTGTGATTGTAGTTGTTCGGATAATTACCCTGATTGTTATTACTCTAATTAGGGTAATTACCTTGGTTCTGAGAGGGGTTCAGTTTAAGCTAAGCCATATCATTTGTGACTTGAGACAGAGTTCTCTTTAAGGTCTCCACCTCATTGGTGAGTTTCACTATCTTTTCACTCTCAGCACTCTTAGCAACAAGTGGTTGACCGGTGGGATTTTGTATTCCAGCTTGGTTATGATGACCATGCTGACTGTGATGAGCCTGTGATTGTTGAGAAAAGTCAAGAACTCCATTGGCAAAGAATGGAATAGGAGATTGAGTTTGCAAATCAGATATAGATCCATAATGGGAAGGAGACATCCTTGGGATAGTATTGAATAAATGGGTTGGGTTAGGCATTTGATATCCCATAGAAAGAAAACCTCCTCCCAAATTTCCTTGTTGAGAGCTAGTTTGTGGTTGCAGCTTGATGGCTAGATGATAGACTTTAGACAGGGAATCAATATCTGCCGGTTGATAAGTCCTTTGTAGGAATAAGCCAAGAAAAGGGTCTATAACTCTAAAATATTCCTGAATGGCACTATTCTCAGCAACTAAATAGGGGTCATGTAGTCTCCTATACATTCGTTGAAACCTGGTATTAAACAAGGGTAGGGATTCACATGGCTCTTTCCTAATAGTAGAAAATTGGTGGAACAAAATGGTTGGATCCACATAAACTTTGAACTGATTGATGAAAGCATTCTCCAGATCTATCCAGCTCAGGATAGAACCCTATGGAAGGTTTAGGTACCAATTGTATGCCATATCCCCTAAGGAATAAGGGAACAACCTACAAACTACATCATGGTGAGCTATCTGGGCTCTGGTACAAGCGTCCTTAAAAGCTTGTATGTGCTCTTCAGCACTCCTTGATTCACCATGAATGTATTTGGGATAAAATCTCTCAGGATTCTTAGGCATATCACGAAAGCCTCCAGGAATAGTCCCTAATGGAGAGGGATTATTCATAAAAAATGCCATTGGTGGCGGTGGTGAGGGTTGAGCCAGCTGTTGGATGGGTTGAACCAGCTGTAATGGCACTTGAGATGGATTCGGTGGTGGATTGGCAGGTATCCACCAGGGTATTGGTGAAAAGCCTGGTGGAGTGAGTGGAGCTGACAAGGGTGGTATAATGGTTGCCCCAGTCTTGTGAATCTTGTGTCTTGTTGGGGTCTCAAGTTCTATCAAAGGTGGTGGGTTTTCAGCTGATCGAAGAACTCTATGGGACCTCTCTGGTGAGACAAACACAATATTATTCATTTTTCTCTTCTGGTCGACCCTCCTTCTAGCGCTAGATCTGTTGATGGTGCCAAGTTGACCCACAACATGCAGGTAAGATAAAAGTGAAATATCTCACCTCTCCTGAAAAAGACAAACAACAATCAAATTGATCATCTCCCAAGGTCTTTGATGTTGGTTCACAACATTTTTGTTTCATGAAGTGGTCAATATGGCTATAATGTTCAAGGGGCCTGTTGGTTTTGAGCTTATGGATTGTTATAAGATCAAACATTTATTTAAACCTACTTTAACCGGTGGTTTTAAAGAAACAGAAAAAGATAGATTAAAGCTTTTAAACTAAAGAGAATGTTGATTCATCCAACTAATCAGACTTGTTGCCTTCCAAGAAATTCTTAAACTGAAACTATAGAATAAAGTTAACTTGTAATCAATAAAAAGTTTCATTCATTCACAGTGCAAACTTTAATAGTAGATTGCAAATTACCATTTAAACAAAACATAAGATAAAATTTCATTCCTTGAAAGCTTTCTAAATCAAATAATTAGCCCAAGATAAATACCATTCTGGAGCACAATATGAAGTAGATTTAAATCTGGCTGCTTCTACTGTTTGTAAAATAGATAAACAACATTTACAAATCTGGCAAGATCACCAGTGTACAGAAAACCCATGTCTTTGAATTATCTCCATCTATACTAAGAAAATCTAGAAGATACATCACCTCCTCTTCCTAAACTTAACTCCTACTTTACTTCTGCTCTCGATTTTATCTACCTTCTAACCCTAACTGCTAATTCTTAACTGAAAAAAAAAGATAAAGAAGAAAAAGACCTCCCCCTTACAAAGAGGCAAAAATGCCATATTTATACACATGCATCCAAAAATGAGTCACTTCCATAACACGTTGGCCCTAGAAGAGTTGGAACAAATTCAACCATGAATTAAATGCATATACTTTGTTCATGTCAGTGAAAGATCACTCTCAAGCATGGTTTCCAGATTGTTTACAACCACCATCATTAACTTGCAGCCCTCATGTCTGCCATTAAGACTTCACGTGTTTCATCCTCGACCTCGAAAACCACTCCTGCAGAGCTGCTTTGAATGTTCCAAGGGTATTGTTGTTCATGTCCACCTACTCTTGCCAACGAACGTATTGTTCATCATTAAGACTCGCGACCTCCTCCCTTTACGATTTCCTCTCAGCCTAGAACCTTTCCGTGGGCTGATCTTCTTGTGAAGAGGCATCAGATGCTCCTGACCTGCTTTAATCCTGCGAAACAATTCCTTCATTAGTCCTCTAAAGCATAGAAAATATCATCATTCATCCTACCTTCCATATATCTTTCATTCAATTATAATTAGCAAAAACAAACTCAACTCTGGCAGAGGCAGAACCAGATCCGAGCCAGAAACATACTTACTTGTAATACCGGAGGGGGCAGAGTCAGAACGGGATGAGAAAATTGAATCTGGTAACAAAATCCATATCCCAAATCCTTCCCAAACCCAGGCCTGCAAAAGAGACCAAACACAAGGAACAAACATGGAAACAAACGCAAGCAGGATCAGAGCAAATATCGATCCTGGGTGAACCACAATGGGGGCAAGAACGGAACCAAATCCGACACTAGAACTTTTCAAAGTTTCAGGTTCGAATTCTGCCCCGAACCCGCCTCCGACAACACACAAAGAAACGAAAAAAGAAAGGATGAAAAAGGAAAAAGGAAGGGAAGAAAACACCCCACGACCAAAATATTAGAACAAAAGGAAAAACAAACAAACGAGTTTGGCGGAACTGGGACAAAAAATGAACTAGAACCTGGAACTTCGGAAAAGTTCTAGAGTTCGATTTCGGTCCGCGTCCTACTTTCGCCAAAACAAACAAAGAACTGGCAGAACCAGAACTATGAATGGAATGGAAACTAGAACTTGGAAGAAATTCCAAAGTTCAGTTTTGGTCCCAGTTCCGCATCCGCCAAAACAACAAGGAAACAAATGCAGAAAACTGGGGGAACCGGAACCAGAAGGGGAAACAGAACTAGAACTTAGAAAAAAATTGAAGTTCAATTTTGTTCTGCATCTCGTGTCCACCAGAACAAAGGATGACAAACAAAAAAAACAAAGGAAATTGACGGAACCGGAACCTGGAACTTAGAAAAGTTCTAGAGTTCAATTTTGGTGCGCGTTCCACGTCCACCAGAACAAAACAAAAAATGCCTAAGGTAGAAAACAAAAGGCCAAAGGAAACAAAACAAAAAAAAGGGGAGACTTATTTTAAACAAGTTTAAAATGGGGTGGTTATGCAAGGCATAACACCACTACTGAGGCTCTTAAGCCAACTCCTCCTGCTGCTCCTCAACATATCCCTCCTGCTCCTGTTCAGGAATTTGTTCCTCTGTTGGAAATGACTATAGTGGACATTCTCATGGTGGAGCAGGAGCCTTTTGTTCCTTCATAGCCTCCAGTCTCCAGCTCGAAGAGTCATAGAAATTGCCTTGCATGCAAGTGCAAGCACCAACAAAAGGCCCTTCTAGCTAAGCAAGCCACTTCACAAAGGAAGAAGGAAGAAACGACCGCCCCTACTTTAGGGCCTCTTGCAACATCTTCCTCTCCCCTTCCTTCTGCTTCTCTTCAATCTAGTTTTGCATTGCTTCTAGCTTCCGTTGCAAGTATGAATGTGCCTAACCCCAAGGGGGTACATGTGTTCATTGCTCCTTCTATGGAGTCGCCTTTGCTAGTGTCCATTCCGGATATCCAGCTTTTCCCAAAACCCATGGATATGATTAATACCTTGGTTGTATCTTCCATGGTTCTTTCCTCCTCTTCCTCCGCACCTCTAGCCTCATCTATGGAGAGTTCATCTCCTCCAACAAAGAAAAGGTGGAGTGTGGTCGTTCTAGCAACAAAGGGCATAAGAGGAGTCCACCTTCTCCGCAAGGTGGTCCCGCATTGACTTGTTTTGTCCTAGTGACAGAACTAGTCCCAACTTCTCTTGAGTTTGTCACCACTCCTGAGTCATTCAGTGAGCCTAGCAGTGACTCTCAAGTGCAGCCTGCCCCATCCACTGAAGTTAGACATGACACTCTTGTGGGGTGCATGTTTAACTCTGTGGATGAAGTTTTGGCCTTGTCAGTGATCTTCGCGAAGTTGCTGACATTAGCTCCACAAGAGCTCGGTGGAGAGGACCTCGAGGGGCCCTCTTCCTTGTCCCTTGATGCGGGAGGGTTGGATGCTCCTCCAATTAACATCTCACATTGCAAGCTCATCCTCCTTCCCCCTATGATGACCTAGAGTGGGAAGCGGATGAACTTTTGGTCGATCAGTGTTAGGAGGAGGCCTCTTCTTAATCTTGTGTGTGTGTGTGTTTTGTGATGTGTTCCCCCATGATTGTGCTATGTGTGTCTGGATGACCCTCATCACCCTTGTGGGTACTTGGATACAGGCATAGTTTTTGTGTCATAAACCTTCTTCTATTTCTATCATCATTCTTCCATGTTTGTGCTTGATTTTCGATAAATTGGGGATGATGCAAAGTGTTGGGGGAATTTAGGCTTCCCTTCCATGTTGACCCAATTTTTTATTTTTTTATTTTTTTTCCATGCATTCTTCCTAATTTGGTTAGGGATTGATGATCTTTTTCCTTGCACCATGGTTACCTATTATTCATATGAGCTTGGATAGATCTGACCCCGTTAAACCAGATCCCCTTGTGCCCCTTGTTTGTGTTGTTTTTCTCTTTTGCTTTCTCTTTATCTTTTTCTCTTATGTGCTTGAGTTGTCCCTCTCATGTGTGACAATGCCTTTCTTCAACATTTCAATTTTTAGAAAGTGTATTCGTTGCCAACAAATCCTTTCTTGAAGATCTTCGCAAACCTTTCTTTAGAATCACATTCTCGGCTTGGAACCTTAACAGAACATGTTTCCTTCATCATGGGTTCGTAAAGAAAGGATTTGGAAACCTTCCTCTGAAGCAGGAACATCTTTGACCTTCCCCTTGCGTGGGGGCGTATTCTTCCTTTTGAATTCCTTGATGAAGTGAATGTCTTTCAAAAGGATTCCTTGATGATGGATTGCTCTGAGAAAGAAAACATCTACTTTCGAATTGTGCATCCCTTGAGTGGACCCCTTCTTCACTGTGGGTTCCCGAGGGATCCACTTTGAAGGATCTTATCTTGAGTGAAATCATTTGGGTCTAGCTTGGGGGTATACTGACTAGATCTTGCTTTTCAAACAACGTGTTCCTTGAGTGGACCCCTCTTCTTTTGAAGGGTTTCCTTGAGGGACCCCTTTGAAAGACTTCCTAATCATCGACATTCTGCATGACAATCCACTTACTTGCCTCTTCTTGACTCTACGGAGTCTGCTTTATCGAGTTTCCTCCATGCTAGAGTTCTTGGGGGATACCTTCCCTGTAGGAATGAGAGCCTGTAGGGTGCTTCCTTTGGGTTTCGTCCGTGCTAGAGTTTTTGGGGGAAACCTTCCTTGCAAGTCTGTGAGCTTGTAAGGCACTTTCCTCACAAGGTATCCTCCATGCTAGATTTTTTGGGGGACACCTTCCTTGCAGGTCTATGAGCCTATAAGGCACTTTCTTTCCTCAACTTCGTAGTTCTGAGCAACTATGAAGTTCTTCACTTGCCCTGCACCTTCAGGTTTTCCAGATTGTGGTATGCTTCCTCAACGATTCAGGTACACATTTCTAACCTTACTCCTTCCTTGATCTACTTTACCATGCACTCATCAATACTCGTGCTCACTCAAGTGGAGGAAAAATATATAGGAGTGAATTTGCACCCATTAGGAAAATTCCCCTATTATCCTTCTCCACTTTAGAAAACCAAGTTCAGAGGTTTAATTCCACAGAAGCCCACTGCTTGCATCCCACTTGGCACCTATTTTGAGTGTCAGTGGAGGTGTTTTTGTCAGGGACGCCTGCACGGCACGTAGATGTCCACACAACGCACTTATGTCCCTGGCATATTCTTGCAGCTAAACCTATAGAGGAATTACACTTCTCATTGGGAGTCAAGTTGTAACACCCCCTTTGGCCAACCGACCCAAATATGGTCGTTTCTTTCATTCCCTCCTTCAAATTCATTCCTTGAACAAGCATTTCATCCTCTTAGCATTCAATTGATCTTCTACAATCACTCTACAAGCTTCAACACACTCTCTTGCATTCACTCTCAAACTTTCTAGGAAAATTCTTTCCCTCTATTACAACAAATCCATCACTCCATCACTTCGGTAGAGCAAGTTGGGGACAAAAACCATTGCAGCAGAGGCTCGAGTACTCTCATTTTCTCCCCCAAGCAACCTTGAGTGCTCTTGGTGGAGGTGGTAAGCTCCCTTTCCTCTCCTCTACCACTTGGTTGAGTTATCTCATTTACTATTTTGTAATGCTTTAGTGCTCTTTACTACATTGTTTTCTTTATCTCACTTTCTTGGTTGTCTGTGGAGGTGGAAACACCTCAACGGGGGTTTGACTAAGGTAGGCCCCTAGACAACCACCTAACATTTTCCTCTTTCTATGTGTAGGAGTACATGCTTTTGAGGAGCTAGCTAGCAAATAGGCTCTTCTACGAAATCGTTTTCATCACCCTAGCTTTGGTATATTTGCTTTATCACCTTCGCTTATACTTTTCATATTTCATAGTGTTGTTTTTCTCTTTTAGAAGTCGCTAGCTAGGGTGCTAGCTTGTTTTCTAATAGTTCATGTTGTATTTTTGGTCCTCTGGTTGTATGTAAGCTTCTTTGTTTTTATTTTCCTTTATCTAAAGATGAACCTTTAAGGTTGTAGATAAGTGATGATGTTTTAGTTGTTTTCACATCAACAACTCCATCATTGACTATATTCTTGTTCTTTATCCAAAAAGGTTTCTTGTTGCTTGAACCTAATTTTTGATCTTTGTCGTTATTAAGTTTAATAGTTCCATCGTCAATGAGAGTTTGTTCAATTTAGAATCCCATTTCTATGGCTTCATCAAAGGAATCCAAACATTTAAGGTGAAGTTCCCTTCCAACTTCTTTGTTCAAATTTCGACAAAAGATATCAACCAATTCTTTGTCTGGAATGGTATAATGTAATCAATTTGTTAAATGTCTCCATCTTTGTAAACATGACACAAAATATTCTCTTTGTCTTTGTTTGGTGTTAAAAATATTTGTCATAGTCACCTTAAGGTCACAGTTGAAACTATAATTGGAGACAAATTTGATTGTCGGGGGTAATTGTGAAAACCATTCCATAGCTTCTCCTCCTAGACTACGAGGGAATAATCTCATAAGGTACATTTCATCAATTGCAAATTTCATGGTAGTAGCACAAAACTCTCTTAGATGGTCTTTAGGATCTACTTTTCCCTTATATTTTTCAAGTCTCGGTATGTCCCAATGATTAGGAAAAGGCGACATTGGTATGCTTGGATCGAAAGGATAAGGACATATATCTTCAATGCAGAACTTGTGAGATGATGTTTTACTGTTCTTGAGAGTATTTGATTCTTGTCTCAATGTTCTATGTTCATCCAAAATAGGATTGTTTGTAGGTGTTGGTTTTGATGTCTTTGAAGATCTCTTATAACTAGGTTGTAAATAAAAGGGCTTGTGATCTTTGATTCTATCCTCATTGTTTGTTTTGGTATGGTTAGGTTCACTAGATTCATGTATGTCATTTATCGTAAGGACATGTCAAGATTAAGAGGCATTTTGATTCCTTCATTAACAAGGGCCTTGAAGTATTGTTGTGGGTTACATTTGACTACCTTTATAAGTAGTTTAATGAATCTATGATCATGAAGTGCTTCGTCTGTAGTGGATTGGGTTATTTATTTGTCATCAGTTTCACTTGTATCACTAGTTACAACACTAATGTGATCTTCCCCATCAAAGTATTTTCCTCAAGGGTTCCCTTCTTCTTGAAACATTTTTGCTCTTTTCCTAGGGGCCATAGGCAATTGTTTTGATTTTCAACCCAAGATAATGTATGAGACCTAAGACTAGGATGCAATGAACAAGGTATGATTCTAAGATGGGATATGAAAATGGTATGGTATGATATGACAAGCTAAGAATGCAAGAGCTCAAAGGAAACTCTAGGTCCAAAGTTGGTTATGATGTAAAGGCTTTACTTGTGTTATGATGGATAGACACAAGGACCAATGATCAAGAGAGGTTATGCAGGAGATGATGGACTCCAAAAGGATTTCCCTACTCAAGGATAATGGTATGTTCCCTAACTCAAGGATGATGAACCTCAAGTGATGCAGGTGATAGATAGCCAATGGTTTAATTTCAAGACCTAGGGAGAGTAGCCTAAGTGAAAAATGTGGAAGATAAAGGTTTATTTGAGCAATAATGGATATGCAAAGGTGGATGATATGCAAGGATTGAAAGATCATAACTGAAGGATGATGAGCCCAAGAGATTTTAGTGACAGGTTCATGTTGGATGTTTGTGTTGTTTGACCCTTTTGGGGTTTGCAAAGTTTGAGATGTTGTAAGTTACTAGGTGTGATGTTTTTTTGAGATTTTTTTTTGAACACACATGTAAGATGTAGCAAACAAAATGTTTGATTTTAACAATACAAGCACAAATCCTAAGGTTGGTAATGACAATATTCACTGGGTTCCCACTTGGATTTCTCCAACTGCACTTATTCTTAGTGGGTGACTTAGAAGCTTGGCCACACTAGCTCCCCTCCATGATACTCATTTCTTGGGTCAACCAAGCTTCTAGTTCTCATGACTCTCCCATGAAAAAATCTTCACCTCTACTAAGAACTGTGAGAACGTGGGATGGCTTGGCAACGACCGTTGCTGCACCAACGAATAGAAGGGATTTTGGCTTCTAAAACAAGAGGGTTCTAGTGAATACTCAAGGACATGTGATGTAGTGCAAAGGAAGTAACTCACTCTCATGAAAACAAATCTCAGCAACTAAGGGTTTCAATCCCAAAAACTCTTCAAACTTCAAAAGAAATCATCATAAAAATAATGGCACAAAATTGATTTTTCACATTTCTAACCCAAACTAGGCTTCACGATGCCTTTTTTTTCCCTCAAGAACAGTAATTCAATTGAAACAAACTTTCACCAAGGTCTACCCTTACATACAATTCCCCTTTCCTTCATTGGCTATTCAAATTCCTAGTAGCCATGCCATTAAGGACTGTCAGACATATCTTTTCTTATAGACCTCAAACCAAAACTGTCAAGAGATTTTCAAATAACCCTTAATGGGTTTTAAATCATATCCAAAAATTAGTATATGTTATTTTGGAAATAAATACTCAAATCATGATTGTACTGTTCCAAAATAGGCCAATTAGGTCTCATACTCACAAGGGCTTATTGATTATGATATCTCTAGCATCAATTTCCCCTAAACAACTCTTGGAATACATCAAATTTGATCTGTTAAATCTTATTAGTCCACCAAAAATCCACTACAAGATTGTTTTCCTCAAACCCTAGTTCATAATCTCTTAACTACCCTATTTTTTTATTGTAACACAGGTTTCCCAGGTTAGGGCATTAAGATATTTGCTTAAAACTTCACCTACAGACCTTATGGATTAGGAATCCTTTAGAATATATAAAAACCATCCCACACACCCATTTTTAGAAGCTAACAATGATTTGAAATAGAGAAATGCACTTTTAAAAACTCACTATAACCCTAAACAGGGGTTTTGACTATTTCCTAATAAATTGCAATAACCAACTCAAAATTAAACCAATCTACATGAAACTTGATGTAACTAGAAGGTGATTGAAAATATTACCAAATAAAACCATTCAAACATGCCTTCATGGTTGTACAAGGCCGTACTAAGGCTTGGAATGGTAATTTCTTGTAGAAATGCATAAAAACAATGTTCTTTTATTGATCAAAATCTGATAATCAATCACCCACGCCTTCTCAATTGGTTACAAGGCCTTTTTAAAGGAAATTCATGATGACCTTTTAGTTTCTAACTACTTTCCAAGTGAACCAAACTAATGCGACTCTTCACCTTCCTATGTTGCATTTTTGCAATTTTACATTTTTTGCAATTTTGCCAATTTGTGTTGACAACTTTTTACATGTTTGCAATATTTAACTCAAATTACCTCCTAATAACCTATACATGAGTAAAATGACTCATCTAACCTTATTACAAGGTAAAGATACTTAAATTTGATCAATCTTCAAGAATTTCTAAATGGAGGCATGATATTGTAAAGGTGATCTGCACCATACTCCCAACCAAATAAAATTTCAAGTCCTCTTGAATTTGAAGTTGTCAACAAATCTTCCTCCTTTTCATGCTCTACCTTTGGTCCACCTTGAAACTGCTCCTAATCATCTTCATCTTCACATTAGGTTTCATTTTGTCCATGCAAATAAGTCCTCTATCTTGCTTGCCAATTGAAATCAGGTTCTTTACATTTTGTTGCACTTTAATCTTCATCTCAGCACATTGTTCTCCTCCTTTCACTTTCAATCTTGGCCTCTATCCCATCAAGTGAATTTGATGGATTTTGTTGAATAGATAAGTGAATTTGGTGAATGGTTTGTGGATCTTCTCATGATTTGTGAATAGGGTCAGAAGCACCCTTGATGATTTGTGGTTTTTGGTAGATGCTCTACATCAACATGGCACCTTGTGAGTATACAACAAGCCACTTAAGGCTTTAATCACTCTACTAGGGGCTCTTATACCTTTAAAAGAAAAGGTAGGTACTCGGTTTCAAATGACACTGCACAACTAAGGCCTACATACCATGAGGAATTGACAGTTTAGTCTCATCTTTTTATATACCAGCTTGAGTGAAAAACTGGTTGGAGTCATTCCCTCTTACGAGGCAGGCCCCTCTAAGGTATAAACACAAAAACAAATGGGTCTAGCTTTCTAATTACTAAGTTTGCACAAGGTGAGAGCATAATACCTACCATCCTTCAAACACAACAAACAATGTTCATTGACATCCTAGTTAAATCTATGTGAGAGAAGACAATTGTTCATTTTAAAGCACCAATTGAAATGTGTTCTAATCTAAAAGACAATCGGTTTCAAAATCAAGTCTTCGACGAATGTCCTGCATCAAAATCTCATTAGTAGTTTCATGCCTCCTTTCTTCGACAAACATATGTTTTGATTTCAAATCTCTATCAAACAAACCTGCAAGAAAAACAAACTAAATTAACCTTAAGATTAAAATGAAACTAAAACATAAAAAAGACATTAATTTAAAATTTAATAAGAAAAAATTAATCTAATCCTAAATTAGTCAAAATCTAAATCAATCCAACTAACTAATCTAAATTAATCTAAAGCTAAAAAGTTAAATCTAAAATTTAAATTTAAAATTAAATCTAAAAATTAAAAAAAAAACTAGATTTTAAATCTAAACTAAAATTAAATCCAAATCTAAGTAAATTAGAAAAATCTAAGAAAATTTAAATTTAAAATTAGATCTAACTAGATTAAAAATAATGTAAATTTAAACTACAATGGAAAAATATAAACTTATGTCTAAAACTAAATCTAAATATCTAAAGTAAATCAAAATTAGAAACTCTAAATCTAATTTAGAATCTTGAACTAAAAATCGAATCTAACTTAATCTAAAATTAGACTCACAAAACCAATCTACTTTAAATTAACTAACACAAAACTTAATCTAATTTAAAGTTGAACAAAACTAATTTTTAAAAAAAAAAACTAGAATCCCAACAAGTCATAGGTATTTGAATTTTTTTTCCCTCTAACTAGAATCCCAACAAGTCATAGACACTTATACTAATTTGCGACATAGATATTCAATCATAGACAAAGGATATGTAATTATAGATGAAGGTGAAAAAGATAATTAAATAAATAAAGATTTATTTAATTATAGGCGAATAGATAAATGACTAATTAAACAATTAAAATAATTATTTAATTAGAGAGGATAAATGGTCATGAATAATTAAATAAATAAATACTTATTTAATTATAGAAAAAGGGATTATGGATAAATCGGGGATAAATGAAATTAGTTAAATAAGATTTATTTAAATAATTAGATAATGACATGGGTACCTAGGGGCAAAAGATGCTACAAGATGTCTAAATGATGTAATGTCAGGACAAGAGGACATTTTTGGGTGTCTACAACTACAAATTGTCAATAGAGTTCCTAAGAGGTGTTAAAGCATCAAAAAAGCCTTGAATACTTTTTAAAAAGTTTTTAAGGACCTTTTAAATGATGACTCATGGTGGTTTGAGATTAATGACCTTAGTTGTTAAGTTCCAGTAGTTCAACTTCTTTCTATGAAAGGTATTTAATCTAAAATTGATATAGTTTGAGGGGGTGGTTGCCATTCTAAGAAGAGGTCGGTTCATCATTGGAGAGAAGGAAGAGTTGGTTGGTTGGTGGTAAGAATAAAATATTCCTCTAATTGCATCTAGAAAGGAGGATTGTAATTGAAGAAGAATGTGCTAATTATTTGAATTATGGTGTACATATGATCAAATTGGACATTGCATATGAATAAAACTTTTAATTCAATTGTGATTTTGAATATTTTTATCTTATTGAATTTCCTTTATTGTGGCAGCAAACTTTGTGGTAGGCTACTAAAATCGATTGCTTGATAAGGCTCTCAGTTTTAAACTGCATTAATATATGACAAGTATGGTATTATGTTTGGGATATCTTGGAGATATAGTGTGTATTTCCTTATTATATAAGGATTATTGTACAATGTTGTTCTACCTCAAGGTTTTTTTTCTATATCTTCATATTTCGGATATTATGATATCTTAATCTACAAACATCTCTTTTATTGTTTCTAATCTTATACATTTTCTTATTGCTAGTATTGTAAATATCATATATCACAAGGGTCAGATTTAATTCTACATATTAGTCATTTCTTGGAGACACAAATTTAAAGCATGACAAGATATAATCAATTTACATATTATGAGACATCCATCTTAACAAGACCATATTTTTTGCACATTAATAAATTAATTCTTAACATCATCATGACATTCTTTCGTCAAAATTTCAATCTATATATTAAATTAAATTTATTATAATTTCATAAATTTAGTTTTACATCTCTTATTCTAATCCAAACTCTTATTCATAAATTAAATTTGTTTATCATTATAATTTATTTAATTTTACCCAAAAAAAAAAATATTCCAAAACATTATTTTATTTGAAATTTATATCTTTTGAAAATAAAATCAAAACTAAAATACTATTAATATTTTTAAATAATTGACATTGAAAATAGAACTTTAAAAATCCATACAATTCTAGCATTTCAAGCACATGAAAGGCAAACCATTAGATAAGAGTAATTCATTTAGATTTTGATATAAACAATCAACTCCTTTACCAAAAGGAATTCAAACTACTAAAATACAATGAACCCAAAAGACTTAGAACAAAGGTTTTGTAGTTTCCTGCAATTCTCACAAGAACTTGTAGGACACTCTTAATATCCATTCTATAATCAAACCAATCCAAATACTTCAATCAACTACACTCTCATGCATTTAAAGCTATGAGATTGTCCGGTGGAGCTCTATGGTGGAAAACATCTACTGTATATTGTGGACAAATACCCCGCGCTTTTAAGGGTACATAATCCATCTCAAATATAAACTAATACCCCAGGCTTGTAAGGGGTAAATCCAGCATAAAAACAAAAGAAAAAACCAGGTCTGTAATGGGAATAATCCAGCTTAAATATAAACAAACTACTGACTTAAACCAGAACCTGAATTCATCCTACTGATGTCGATCAAAACAAGCAAAACTAATTGGTGACAGGGTATCCAATTCCATGGCGGGTCGTGGGAAAGACAACAAAGAGCACGCTGGCGAAAAATCCAATCCCAATGGGAAGCGTACGCAGCACCTGCTTGGCATCCTCTCCCTGGTGAGGCCAAAAACACTTCACCACATTCTCATTAAACAAAGCAACTGTAATAAACACCAAGAGAGACATAATTGCATGAACAAAGTCCACAACACTAAGCTTATATTGGCCAGAATCGGGCACCGCCACAGTAACATACTGGAAGGTCCACAAGCCTCTGGGAGTAGTCAAGCCGTAGTAGATTTTGCCATCAGAGCCCTTGAAGCTGTCCGTGAAAGACACCATGAAGCAGGCAAGGCCGAACCCAATGAGGAGCGCTGCGGTCATGTAGCGTCTCCCATCGCTGCAGTCTCCGTCGTTGGAAAATATGGGGACCATAATCTGAAAGGCCAGGAGGGTGCCGGTGGGAAGAAGGTTTGCCAGATGGGCTGAGTATGAGAACGCTTTCTGAGTCACTGCTCTTTTTAGGGCATCCACGGGCTCTTTTAAGCTCTCCGTGTTGCCCATTTCTGGGCCCGACGTAGAGCCCTGCTCGATACTGCGCCCATTCTCACTTATATCTATTACCTTTTCTGTGGGCAGAAGCAGGGCCAAGCCCGATTGCTTTTGTTTTCCTTTGCTGACGGCCTCGTCCATTCTGCTAATCTTTTCTGTTTCAGCTAATCTTTTTTTGTTTTCCTTTGTTTTTCAGCCTTCTTCTCCCACCCGGTGACCCTCCCAGCCTTCGCTTCTCGTTTCTGTTTCAGCTGTGGATGATGGTGGCGAGTTGGGATTGTGGTGGCGCCTCCCTTTATAAATGCCTTCATAGTTGGAGTTTGTTCACGAGATTCTTAAAATTCGAGGCGCTTACCTTTTTGGCCACGGTAATCTCAATTAATTTTCACGAGGTTGTTACATTGTTTGTTTTCATGCAAGTATTGTCATTTCTGTTTCACTAACTGGACAACGTCGTTCATTCCAGAGAGCTTCGAGTGCACGTACACCGTCCGTACAGCAGTTGTTTGTGGCTCTTGAGAATTTTGCCGACTTTGTTTTAGTTGTCAAGCAAAATAAATTATTCAAGTCAGGTGGAAATGGCTGCTCACATGGATTGCTTTCAATCCGCTTGTGATCCAGTGTAGTTAATGTCTGTTGTTAATGCCATTTGTTTTTTATTATAAATCGGTCATTGTGTTGCCGCAACGATTGACCGCGTGATGAATGGATTCGAGCCGCTGAGTTGTCACAGGTTTTTTAATCTACTTTAATTTTGTCATTTTTGAAACCTACATGTTTGTAATTAGAGCTTCCATTGTTTTTCATTGAACGGCAGGTTAATGCTATGAGGGACTAATATATTAAAGTCAATGATTGAGAATTGTTAGATTACATTTTAGGATCTAGCGCTCACCACTGTTTAAGAGGTTAAAACCAGCACTCTAGTCTTGGAAGTTGGCAATCCTTTCAAAGAGGCCCACCTGTGATCAGGGTTCATGTTGTATTCAGCATTATGAATTGAGACACCTACAATATAGTTCATATTTTTACCTTTTCATTGGGCAGCCAAAAATGGACGCAAGCTAGTATATGGATGATTAGTAACCATTTTTGGGTATTTTACCTTTTCTAAGTCAGACTGCTTTATTTTGTATTCTTCAATTAGCTTTGTTTAAGATTGCCTTAAGAGGTTTTTTCTCATTTGGAATTGATTAGTCGGATATGAGTTGTCAACCTCTTCCACTCTTTATATTATTTATATATGCAAGTGTTATTGCATATTTTAGGTAACAAGATTTTTAGGTGGTGTTGGAATTCTTGCATAACTTTTAATTATGGTGATTATACTACTATGCTGGCAATTTATCTCTGGTAGGTATTGTTTTCTAAGTCTAGATCAGCAACTATATGTGCATATTGTTAAGAGATGGACATCTTTTCATGGTATCAAAGCTTGGCCTTCACCTTTTGACTCATCAAAATAGATAAGGAAGCATCAAATTTGATGTTGTGCTTCTCCATAGCGGTTATCAAATCTTCCAAGCTCTTATAGAAACAGATTTTGCCTTAATGGTACATGGTCCAAGTCACCTCAAAGGGGGTCATTAACTCAGGGGCTTCCCATCACGGAGCTGAAGATGAATTTAAATTCAATTCACTTAGTATGTGTATTCAAAAGATCTTTGTGGATCATTAACTTGGGCTTCCCATCACATGGCCCAAAATGAATTTATGTTCAATTCACTTAGTATGTATAATCAAAATAAGATCTTTTTGGGAAATGCGTCCCATTTAAAGGTTAAGGGGTTAGGATGAATTGAAGTACAGATGGAGAGATACATATTATTCTATGTATTCCAGAGTTGTCCGTGTTATTGTTATCAATCTTATCAGATCACTCACTTGGCGAAAAGAAGTTTGATGCATAAAAGTCCTAAGTTGCTACTGGGTGAGCGGATTGTGATGCAAAGGCTTTACAAGTTTGACGCCTTTGTACTTTAAGACTTCATCCCATGTTCTATGGGCATATTCAGATGATTTGAGAAAGTTATGGCATGAGCGGTATGGCCATTTGAACTACCACTATCTGAGACAATTATGTGAGCAGGACATGGTTACATTCTCCCACTTGTTATCTTTGAAGATGCTGTTTACCGAGGTGGTGTCTTGGGGAGCATGCTTCAAATAGGTTTGTAAAGGGAAAGGCTTGAGGGTAGCAATGCAGCTTCAACTTCTCCACAGTGACATCTCTACCCTTTTTCTAGGTGCCATAAGATCTGATAGCTTACACTAAGAAGCTAGAAGTCAATCTTTTGATCTTTGTTCTTTATGTTGATTTGATTGTCACTGGTAGCTGCACTTTTATGGTTTAAGGATGTGAAGTCAAGTCATGTGCAGTGGTTTGAGATGACTTAATCGGGCCTTCTTCATTACTTCATTGGTCAGCAACTGACTGGTTCAGGATAGGATCAATATCTCTCAGACCAGTACGTGTTGGTCTTACTTCAACTATTTGGCATGCTTAACTGTAAAACCTATCTTACTCTCTTTCAGTTTGGAGCTAAGTTGTCAGCACATTGTTCAACCCAGTGATACTACATTTTACAGGTAATTGGTTGGTGGCCTTCTATACTCGATTTGCCACTGGCCAGACTAAGACTTTGCTATAGTCCCTCATCTGTTCGTTCATGCAGGAGCTTCATGGGTGCCATTGGCAAGCAGCCAAGCATATCCTTTGGTACATGAGAGGTATACATCAGTTTGATATTATTATAATTTCTGGGGAAAGCAGCTTTAGTAGGACACATTGACTTAGATTTGGCGATGATATCAATGATTGCACTGTAGGATATGTTTATCACCTTGATTCAGAACAAGTTACTTGGAGCAGCAAGTATTATATTAGGGTAATGATATAATAAAGTGTATGTTACACTTGTATGTAATAAATAATGGGCTAGCTGTTATAGGGCATTACTAAGGTTATTGTAAGGTGGTTGTAGCTCTTTAATGAGGTGGTTGTTACAATAAGTTTCTGAATCTATATATTTCAATGCTTTCCATGAGGAGTATGCGAATTTATGTCAATCTTATTCTTGTGGTTTTATTAACATTGGTATGAAAGTCAGATTGTGTTGAGGAAGTTTAATGGGTTAGTTGTTGTAGGTTGTTAATAGGTTTATTGTAAGGTGGTTGTAGCTCTTTAAGGAGCTGGTTGTAAGAATAAGTTTTTGAATCTATATATTTCAATGCTTTCTCAATCCCATTTCTTCGGTTTTACCAACATTCGTATGAGAGTAGGACTGTGTTGAGGAAACTTAGTTCGTGGGACATAAAACCGATTTGTACACAATTCAAATGTGGTAAGTCAAAGAAGAGGTCAAAAGGCTCAAGGATTTGTTTTGCCAAAGTTGCATTGAGTTATGTGTAGAAAATCCTAAAAACCATGAGCAATGGCAAGGTCCTGCAACACATTTATTACTTAAATTATTAGTCAACATGCCACAAGCAAGAAGTTATAGAGCATGTTTAGGGTGCAGCAGACCCATGAAGATTGCTGGTCATGAGGTTTGATGATCGTGTGAGATCTTGGGTTGCAGGGAGAAGAAAGGGCATTCAAATACTTTACAGAAAATCATGAGAGCTTTTGCATGATTTGTGGTTGGAAAAATTGTTTGTTTGTAGACAGAGCTCACTTTGGACACAAGTAGTAGGTATCACAAAGGTTTTTCAAAATAGGATTTATAGAAGAAAAGCACAGGTTGCAGATATGGGGATGGTAGACAGTCATGGACAGGGCACGATTTTTGCAGTTGTGGCCAGTTGTAATGCTCCCACAACATTTAGGGCACACCATACAAAGTTTGTAATGTGAATAATTTATTGTTTGAAATCATGAAATGTGATAGCACAAAATTGATTGTAGTTGTAGGTATTTATTATTTAATTTTCTCCCAAACTCTGGTTTTTGTGTAAAATTTTGAGTGTTATTTTATGTATGTATTTTTAAAATTTTGGGAAAAGTTTATTTTCAAGGTCAAATTGAAAGGGTTGTTAGAGTTTGAATCTTATGTGTTCTTATATCCCTATTGTGCAACAACCAATATTCAAAATCTTGTTTTGCCAGATAATCGTAAGTTGAATGGTCAAAATTTTAATAAGTAGAGGCATTGAAATTAGGCCAGCCAACAGTTTGGATAACTTTGACAAAATGTCACAGGGAGGCCTTGTTATTGCTCAAATTATTTGTGTTCGATGATTTAATTGCCAAAGTTCATGTGCTATCTCTGCTAGTTCATGGTGGGGTTCTTTGAAAGATAAGTACCAAACTTTTGAAAAAGGTTGGTTCTTGTATTGAAAATAATGTTGTTTTCTACTAAATTGAATGAAGGTGGGTCTTTGTTGACCATCTTCTAAAGCTCAAAGATCTTAAAGACCAGTTTATTGCTGTCAACAAACTAGTGGATGAGGAAGATATAACTTTGCTTTGATCATCAACAGTCTGCCCCGTTAAGACTTTTGTGGAGTGTTTGAAAGAGATAGCCAAACTTTGACCTTTAACAAGGTTAGTTTATATTTGTTGTAGAAGGACTGTTAACGAGAATGGATGAGTGAAGTAACTACTAGGAATTCAGAAAAAGCACTTGTTGCATGGTTTCAAGGTACAAACTATTGTTCTCCTTCCACTTCACAATGATAGAGAAAGGTATAATGGTTCTATTGTTAGAAGATTGGGCACATTATGAAAGATTGTAGGATAATACAGTATGAACTATTCCACAAACCACATAATGAAGCCTATGTGGTGGCTGCAGCTAAGGAAGACCATGATGAGGAGTTTGCATTGATGGCCTTCTTAGATAGTGCTAAAAGTACTTGTTGGTTCTTTGATTCAAGCACATCTATACATTTCACATTTCAAAAAGAAATGTCATGTTTATTGCCAATGATAGTAATAGGGTTTTTGTTTCACTTGGTGATGGCAAGCCCCATATAATTAAAGGGACCAGGGATGCAAGAATTGTACTCAATGATAGCATCAAATTTTAAGTCGAAGATGTTAGGTATATTCTAGGTTTGAATAAAAAATTACTCTCTATTAGCTATAATGTAGAAAATTTTAATATTTTAGTTCAATATTGTGGGATAGAGTACATTGTGTTTGATGTAAAATAGGAGAAAATAGTTGTTCTAGGCATTAAGCTAGGTGGTGTATACAAAGGCTTATACAAACTTGTTGATCTTGCTTTAAATGCTACATTGGAGAAAACTTGGTCCGGTCATAAGCGTAAGGAGGTTAGTACAAAAGATAGTACATGTTGCTAGTCACATATATAATTTTTAGTTCATGCAACATTCCAATGCATTAGCCTTTCGATGGTTCTTCTCCACTTGTAAATCAACAATGCAAAATTGAAGGTGTCTCCATTTTGGCTTGAGGTTCAACCTTAAACAGTTGGTTTCTAGTCAAGACTTTGTCTTTGTGGCATTTGCCTTTGGTGTTTCGGAGGGCCAAGTGGTATATCGTAAGTGAATGCAATGAAGACTTTCCAAAATCAAATGCACAACCTCAGAGGATAGGCAAACTGATTGATAATTTTGTAGCAGAGCATGTTCATTTTGTTCTTTATGGATATCTTACTCAAGTTCTTTCTGTCATGAAGGTTGCTTGTGTAGATAGATATTTCTTCCCATTTCTACACATCTTAAGAGCTATATTATAATTGAATGACTAAGCCTTCCAATCCTTCAAGTTGAGATATTAAGGGAAGTATTAGAATATTAGGGTAATGATATAATAAACTGTATGTTTACACTTGTATGTAATAAGTAATGGGTTAGTTGTTGTAGGTAATTCATAAGGCTGTCGTTTAAGTGGTTGTAGTTCTTTAATTAGGTGGTTGTAATAATAAGTCTCTATATCTGTTTATTTCAATGATCCCTCCATAAAGAGTATGCCAGTTTCTCTCAATCTCATTTCTTCGGTTTTATTACTAGAAAGAACTAGGCAGGTCATCAGTGCTCTTTCTTTGATAAATGTTGGTTACCATGGACCTGTCAGCACAGTTTAATAGGCTTTATGGATTTGTTAGATTTTGACTGAGTTTGAAGTCTGGTAGGTCCTTTGGATCTGTCAAGCCTTGATCAAGTGTGGAGTTTAGTAGGTGAAACCTAGGACACTTTGGTGTGACAATCAATGTGTGACTCACATTGCACACAACTTGATGGAGCACCAATGTACAAAACACATTGAGTTTCACATGCATTACATATGACAACTTATTTTTTATTAGGTAATTGACTTGAAGTTTTTTTGCACATAGGAGCAAGTTGTAAATATCTTCACCAAGCCAATGATAAAGCCTAAGTTTGTCCATCTTTGTGTCATATATGGAGTAAAGAAAGTACTCCTTAGGACAGCAGTATACGGTTTTTCAGCTCCTCCTCTTTCTCAAATTCCTTAATTATATCTTAAGCGAGGTTGTTAAAACCTTAAATGTATATTTTGTATGAATGAGTTTTCGACCTTGGATATTTCTATTTTTCTAAGTTATTAATTAGTTTATTTTACATTTCCATTTGTAAGTTATTTAGTCTATTTTACAAGTTGAAATAAATTAAGATTGTAATCAAGATATTCTGAAAATATCTTGATAACTCAAGAGGATAGTTTTTGTAACATTTGTTTCCTTGCAAGTCATTTAGTTTTTATAGTTAGGCTACGTTATTTCCTAGTCTTGCATTAACTTTTTTCAGTGTGGCCATAGAGAATCTTTCCTGTTTGGAATTGATTATCATTAGTCGGATGCGAGTTGTCATCCTCATGCATCATTATTTTCTCCATTATGCAAGTGCTATTCTATATTTGTAAGCAATGAAATCTTGAGGTGCTACTGGTATTCTTGCATAACTATGAGAGTTTAGATCTTCTAGCATATGTGCCCATGAAATTGTGAGGGTTTGTTTGTTCAAGGGACCCACATCCTATACAATTTCTATGTGGGGTTACCTCTTTAACTAGTGATCTATCAGTAAGGGATACGGCTACAATTACAAGGCATCTATGAGTTACACTAGCTTAAGCACTTTGGCCAGTTGCTCAAACATAACACCTCTAATTAGAACATAGCACCTTGATTGCCCTAGGGGTCTTATTTCCTAATGGCCACAGTTAGTACTCCTCCAGCTTGAACGTAACTCCATGGCTGGCCTAGGGGCTTATTCCTCAACAACCATTGTTATTACTCCTCCAGCTTGAAGACAGCCCAGGGGGCTTATTCCTTAATGGGCATTCCTTCTCTGAGCTCCTCTAGCTTGAATGCAACACCATGGACAGCCTAGGGGGCTTATTCCTTAGCAGGCATTCCATTTCTGAGCTCTTCCAACTTGAATGCTCTAGCCAGTGTCATTCACCACCTCTAGTAGGGTCTCCTCTTTCTTATCACTCCATCGTTGAGTCCTCCTCCGACACCTATGGGCCTGCTACACATGCACACGCTTTTTTCTGGAGTGGGACTACCACTACAGCATGCCCTTCTGGCACGATGATGTGGTTGTGGAGAATTGAACCTTGGTTTCTATCATGAGACTAAAGTGGTCCTACCATTTGACCACTACCCCGTTAACCATAGAAATTTTAATTTTATAATATAAAATTACTTCAAAATTTTGGGATTGTTTTAAAATTATTAAATTTTTGCAATATTTTATCTTGTTTTATGATAAATTTAGCGGTATAAGATTTCATAATAATTTGTTGTTTGCAAATAAATAGTTTTATTTGTACATAAAATACAATTCAGTTGAAGAGTGGAGCAAGATTACATGCCTTCATACAGAACTCTGGTTAGCCTAATGTCATAATGAAAAGAGAAGATAAAAAACATAGGAAGCCAGGTGATGCTGTACCAACACACACTAGTAAATAAATTCCCACTGTAAAATCTTCTTAGAACATATGCTTACTGAATCAGGATGAAAATTCAGATTGCATCCACCAAAACATGGCTGTTCAAAAACAGATATTAAACAGAAACCAACACACAGTAAAAGGAGAAGGCAAAGACTTAAAGAAACCACTAATGTTGTGCTTGACTATGCCAAATGCTGAGCGTATCAGCTGGAAGGCCTGCACTTTGATTGGCCAGATTATAAACAATGCTGTTTTATGCTGTTAGGATGTGATGGAAGTCAGTTAGAATAAAATTCTAGCTGATTTAGTTTATAAATGTAATGATGTGCTGCAGAGAAGCACTTTTATGATGAGACAGTTTGACTTCATTGATTAGCAGTTGAGAGTCCCCATAAACTAGGAGTTGTCGTATTCCTTTTTCTTCTGCAAGTTGCAAATTGAGTTTTCATGCCTAGGCTTCTGCAACATCATTGAAAGCAACTCCCAAACCAGCAGCAGATTTGAGGAATAAGTTACCATCAAATAATGCTGTTGTATTAGCCATATTATCGACAATGCTGTTTTATGCTGTTAGGATGTGATGGAAGTCATCTAGAATAAAAGTCTTGCTGATATAGTTTATAAATGTAATGATGTGCTGCAGAGGAACACTTTTATGATGAGACAGTTCGACTTCATTGATTAGCAGTTCAGAGTGGACCCATAAACTAGGAGCTGTCACATTCCTTTTTCTTCTGCAATTTGCAAATTGAGTTTTAATGCCTGGGCTTCTGCAACATCGTTGAAAGCAACTCCCAAACCAACAGTAGATTCGAGGATTAAGTTACCATCAAACAGGAGAGTGCTACCACCTTGAAGATCGACTGTCTAATATAAAACACTATTAGAATTAAACCCTAAACCCTAAAGATTATGCCGCAGCTCTTTAAGTATTTTATGTTGGAACTGTAAAAAACTATCAGATTTTCTGTGATAATGTGACAATGGAATCGTGCAAGTTAAAAGCATATGTCTTCATTTGGGGCTGTTTTTACCTTTATATGCTAGGTGTAAAAAATATCAAATTTGCTGTGATAATATATCATGCATCCTGCTAGTTTCCCTAACACAATAAGTTCCTAAAGAAATGGGGATCCTAGCCATCCCCTTTACTTGTAACCCATTTTCTGCCATATGTCAATTTAATATGTTGTCTAGGAGTAATCTCTCTGTTATTGCAGTGTTGTTCTGTGGGCATGTCTACCATGCAGAGTGTTTGGAGCAAATGGCACCTGAAGCAAGTAAGAATGATCCAACATGCCCTGTATGTATAGAAAGTGACGACATAGTTTCAGAGCATCTGGCTTATCCAGCTGAGCGAGTTATGAGATCTAAAGGTGGGTTTTTGAAGGCTTTCAGGTCGAAGAGTCAATCTTCTACTAAAAACAAAATGTCGAGAAGAGTTGCAAATGATGATATTCTAGTTCTCGAATTCTTTTCTGGTGAGATTCTTTTGTTTGCCAATGATCAGTTGTCCAGGGACAACATTTTCAAGCAGTCGTCTAGTGTACTTGGATAACATCCATTGAATAAGTGTCTTTTTACAAGGCATTTTTCATGGAGAGGAAAATCTAGGAAGGATCATGCACAGAATGATACAGCTTGTAAGTTGCCAATAATGTTAAGGGATTCTGGGGAAAGCAGAAAAGTGAGTGATTTCTCACTGCCGCATGCTAACAAAGAATCTTCAAGTTCTTTTAGTTATTTCAAAAAAAACTGTGATCATATCCATTCCGCCTACATTACAAAGAACTCGCAACTATAACATATAACAAAAATCTGCTTCTAATTATGCTCAAACGAACATCCATACGATGTTCCATAACTCTCATTTTGGCATAGGCAGGGATGATGCTGGTAAGGGTCGTGGAATTTGACCCTACACCTGCTGATTGCATTTGCCCAAAATATTCTTAAAGCCTTCCAACAAATTCATTTATGCATTTCCTGTGACCATTTCATTCCATGAGACTACATTTATTTGATGCATCATTTTCACCTAATAGCTGTGCTCCATATTCCTGCCAATCGTGATTCATGAGATCACATTTCTTGAGGCATTTGGTCAAACACTTCACCTGCCTAT
>VDFB02058242.1:202642109-202756411 GCA_007258455.2 Sequoia sempervirens | reverse complement strand
CATGTTTTTGAAATAATATAGATAACTTATTCAAATTTTTACATCAAGTTGCCTAACTCTAATTGTTCTGAATTTTCATTGCCACTTAAGGGCTTGTTTGGCATACCATGATCCTGCACATACCCTATGGTTTATTCTCAAAGGAGATAATGAGGCAAATATCAATATGGATGAAGTGTAGGCATACTAGAAATATCAAAGGGGTAAAAATTGTGAATTGATGAGTAACAAACCAAGAGGGCCATTTACTACCTCTCTTCCTCCTATAACTATTCCTAATCCAAAGGCCAAGAACAATCAAGTACCTTCTAAGGTAGTTGTGCTTTCTTTCTTAGGTCTATCTTCTTTTATTTGTCAAGGTAAATTCATGAGCACATAAGAGAGAATGGATTCTATTAGGTTGGCATTGTTTATTGCACAATAAATTAAGAAGATTAAAGTAAGTCTTCCCTTGACCCAATTAATGAAAGTGTCAAAAGTGAAGAATTTTATTCTCCAGTCTTTGGAAAATCATCCAATTAGGGAGACTTCAATTAAAGAGTTATCATTCAAAAAAATTATAGGTAAAGAAAAAATCTAGTACAAACTATAAATGCTCATGTAGTTATCTATAAGGATAAAATAAAGTCTCCATCATTCTTGCTGACCTTAAATACATTCAGTAAGAATATTCATAACTGCCTAGTATAGTCTAGTGCATCCACCAATGTTATGCCCTTATCTATTGATAAAATCATAGGATTGACATTAGTCGAATCTTCTAATAGAGTTACCTAATTGGATAAAACTTAATTAATTCTAATTAGGCAACTCAACCACATACACATGTAGTTGGCTTCCAACTTGCATGTGCAACATGACATTGATATCCAAGAGATGGAAATCCCAGGTTCCTATGGTTTGCTTTTAAGCATGGGCTAGTCTAAGAAGTTGAATGGATATATGGCTATTGACTTCTCACACATATTGTTGTCATGGAGGGGTATTCCCAATCTATCTAGATAGTAATAGTACTAATAAGGAAACATCTCTTAATAGAGCACAACCATACTAAAAAGATTATATATGCTAAAAGAGAGCTCAATGTGTACTTCCAAGCCATTATGGGAATAGAAAAGAATAAATATAAATGGTTTGTATTTCCTTTAAATGCATTATATAAGTGCCACATTAGGATATAGTAGACATGTTGAGCACCAAAATTTTGGTGCAAGTAGAAGAACGATCATCTTCTAATGATGTAATGAGTGGATTGTAAGTTAAATTCAAGGGTTTTTCTACAAGTTCACAAAAGACCTAATGAAATTTTGGAAAAAGAGTGGCACTTGAGGACTTATTGTTACCAAATTGGTGTAGAATTCACTATGTTGCTAGCATCCTAAGTTAACATTTTCCTTAGGCATGATGATAGTTAGCAAACAACACCATCATGCTTTATATCCATTGCAATAATCATCTCATAGAGATGTTGCACAAAAGGAGAAGACTTATAGCCTTGATTCCACCAAAACAACAAAGGAAAGATTATATTTAGACCCCTAAGTTTAATGGTTCCAAATATAAACAAGGAATTGGAGCTAGATTTGAGTTGACAAATCCTTAAGGTAAATAATTTCCTTCTACTCATAGATTGCAGCTTCATTATACTAATACATAGTTGAATATGAGACATGCATACATGGATTTCTCTTAGCCTATAGGTATAGATAAGGCCATCAAACAACACCATCATGCTTTATATCCATTGCAATAATCATCTCATAGAGATGTTGCACAAAAGGAGAAGATTTATAGCCTTGATTCCACCAAAACAACAAAGGAAAGATTATATTTAGACCCCTAAGTTTAATGGTTCCAAATCTAAACAAGGAATTGGAGCTAGATTTGAGTTGACAAATCCTTAAGGTAAATAATTTCCTGCTACTCATAGATTGCAGCTCCATTATACTAATACATATTTGAATATGAGACATGCATACATGGATTTCTCTTAGCCTATAAAAGAGAAAATAATTGTTTTGTAAGTCTTTGGAGACTCTAAGCTAGTGTTTAGAAAGTTCAAAAATAATATACTTGTCATGACAAAAGACTGTCCAAATATTAAAATAAAGCATGGGATCTCATTGTGGGATTTGATACTTTCAACATCTAGTTGATTCTTAGAAGAAATGTCACACTTTTGATGCCTTATTTTTAATAGCTAGCACTTTAGATCACTTGATTGGATTAGAACTATTTTATTTATTTTTGTTGAGTTGACATCAGTTCATTCTATGCTAAACAATGTGACTCACTTTAAATTATTTGATGATGATCACCATTTTCTAGAGTTCATTACTAATTCAAACATTTTTGAATCCCAAACCATTCATGAAGGTGAAATAGAGGATGTACAAATTGATAATGAAGGGATAATGAACCTAAAGAAAAACATGATCATGCAAGGGATGGTATAGTTGGAATGCCTATTTGATGGGGACAAGTTGGGTAAGATAAAGATCCATGTCGATCCTAAGGGAGGAGAATATATTCCATATAACATGGGGGATGAGTAGAATGTGAAAAATGTCTTCATTGGTAAGGTCTATATTAAGGAAGGAAATGTTGGGATTATCCATGCCTTGAATGACTTTCATGATGTGATAGCATGGATTTTTGAGGATTGAGGAAATATGATACCTCCATAATCACCCACACCATTCCTCTCAATCCTAATGTAAAACACTTCACAAAGAAGCAAAGACTAGTGATCACTCTATTGGAACCTCTAATTCTCCAAGAGATGCATGAGTTGTTTATTTTTCTTGAAACATCTTCCCTATTAGACATTATACTTGGGTGGCTATCCCTATTCCAATAAGGAAGAAAAGTAGAAAAATTAGATTGTGCATTGATTTTAGAAACCTCAACAAAGCCCCAAAGAAAGACAACTACCCCCTACCTTCTCTAGATGAAGTCTTGCAAATTGTAAATGGATCCCAAATGATGTATTTTTGTAATAGATACTCTAGGTACAATTATGTAATGGTACCTATATATGAATTGAGCCCCAACTTTAGATGGCCATAGGGAGAGCCTTTGTACATATATGGTAGGGTCACCTAAACCGAACGTTGTGGTAGATGAAAGAAATCAAGAACTAATAATAGAGTTGCTTGGGATATAGCTAGAGATGAGTATGAGTGACCCCTCAACCATTTCATATTAAGGCAACTAATGGGTATATATGTATACATGCATAGATACATATGATTAATATGTGAAAAAGATCAATGTATTGGGACATATGTACATATAGATGAGGTAAGGAATAAGCATATTAACATGTGTATAAGTGGATAGATAAATGTTATAACTTGAGGCCCCAATTTACACAAAATTATACACTTTATTAATGTGTAAATGTATTAAAACACTCTCCTCAAGATAAACACAAACTATTTACCTTGGTGTGCAATGGGTACGCTGAAGAGGTGTGGAAGGTGAATTAGGGAAAATTTTGGTTTTTTTTTTTTTTTTAAAGAATTGCATACATTTGTGTATCAAACGAGGTCAAGTAGGTCATTTTTAAAATGATAATTGTTTATATATTATTATTATTATTAGAATAGTATTAATTATATTTTATATTTTTATTATATAATAATATTATTATATATTTTATTTATGTTATTTTATGTATTAACTATTAAATTCATCACATACTCTCTAACATATTAACACACATATTTTTTGCTCCTAGTTAATCTATCCAAAGATAATTAAACTATGAGATATGGTTTATTACCTCTAATAATTGTATAATTGTATTATATAATATAATAATAATATAATGTATATATAGCCCGAAGGGATAGTTGAGTTGGGTTTCTTCTCCATTGGTCTTGGGTTTGATTTCACTCTTGGGTTTAAGAGGTGTGACTTATTGTGCGCGGAGTTCTCACTGCAAGGGACTAGTACACATAAATATGCAATTATTACTCAAAATTACATGAAAAAATAACAAAATAAAAGTTCACCCCATGATAACTATAAAAATAAACATAATAATATAATGCAAATTATTTGTAGGGCCGTGGGGACATCTTGTAATAACAAAATAAAATAATATAATATAATGTATATATAATTGAAAATGTAATTATAGTATATATAATGTAAGATGTATTATAATTAAAGTTAAATATTATATTAGATTTATATAATATAAAAGAAAATATTTAATAATAAGCGTAATCATAATTTTAGATATTTAAATTAGAAAATATTATATTTTAAAGTACACATAAATATGCAATTATTACTGAAAATTTCATGATAAAATTACAAAAAAAAATCAACCCATGATAACTATAAAAATAAATATAGTAACATAATGCAAATTATTTGTTTACTCATTAAAATAGAACATATTAATGTAAAAATATATTTTGATATGTTAAATCTATTTGCTAATATTTTTCCATATAGTATTATTCATAAAATATACAACATAATGTAATATATCAATACAAATATAATAAGTAATATATAAATATAATATTATTTTAAAAATATATATTATACATATAAATATAATTAGAACAAATAATATATATATAAAGTAATATACATAAAAGATAAAAGTAATAAATGTAATTATACAATTTAATACACTCATAAATAATAATTAATGGACATTATATCATGATTTTATATAAAAAAAAATCATTCACCAAAATATCATAAAATAAAAATATATATCTATGGCAAAAAAAATCACTTATATGCTCTGGAAAACATCAGCACAAAATAAATAAATATTTATCATGCGCTGTAAATATATCTAAGTACCTCTCATTTACTCAAAATGAAAAAGTATAAAATTTAAAAATAAGGATAGAAGACAAAAAAGAGAGATTCTTATTGTATTTGTTGGAGTTTTGTTGTTGTAGCAACACATTTTGCTACTGTAAAGCTGTTTATTATTATAGTTGTAGCAGCATGCTTTACCTTATGTTATGATGGTCTAGAATTGTTGTTTTTGTTGTTGCTGTAGCAGCTTGTCTTGCTTGTGTATGACCTAATGGTGGCCTATTTGGCCATGTATTCTCGCTGATGTAATTTGTTTTTTCTTTTTCTTTATCCAATAAAAAAATTAAAATTAAAAAACAGACAAAAAGCATTCAACGGACCAGATTTATTTAAAGTTGCATTGCAGGGTTTCTTACTTACCTTCAACTGTTGATAGTGAAAATTGGATTGACCATTTTCAAATATGATACACCTTCCATGTAAAAATGGCATGAATATACAGATATCACCATTACAACTATTAACTGTACTTTTAATATACAATAATTTAAGTACAGATAGGATTGAAGTCTTATGTAGTTCAGTTGAAACCCCGAGGGAGGGTATTGAAGGCTGAAACCCCAAATCCTGTGCAGAGCTCTTCCCATGGCTTTGAAGGCAGAGGGCAAAGATAGATTGAGTGCACTGTCAGATGATAGTCTGTGCCGTCGCATTCTCACCAGACTTCCTCTGAAGGAAGCAGTTGCCTCCTCTCTGCTTTCCTCCAGGTGGAGATGGCTCTGGACTCGTCTGCCCCGCCTAAACATTTTCTCGTGAATTTAGCATATCCCTCCGAAATAAAGCCAAGATAAATTCCATTATGAAAAAGCTCGTCCTCATTAATACCGGAGAACTGGAAAGCTTTGAGCTTCACCTTATTGACCATTATGGGCAGGCTGACAATAGGGCCCTTGTCTTCTTACAGAAAATGTCTGCTTGCATTAGCTATGCAGCTTTAAGAAATGTTAAACAACTTACTCTTATCAGCTTAAACTCAAGAGTTCATTGTGTGCCACGCTCTGTTTTCAGCTGCCACTATCTCTCGTCTCTAATTCTCAACAATCTCAACACAAAATGCAAATCTACCGACTTTGGTGGGTTTCCATGTCTGAAAATCTGCTCCTTTACAAGTATTGAGCTCCGTGATGCCATTCTTGAACACCTGCTAGCCGGAAGTCCGTTTCTTGAGAGTTTTACAATGTCTGGCTGTGTTGGGCTTATTAATTTAACAGTTTGCTGCCCCCTTCTCAATGATCTCAGCATTGAAATAGGCAGGAAAGAGTGTGACATGTTCCGTTCAAAGGATCTTGTTTATGTGCCCAACATTGTGAAACTGAGTTGCCCACAATTGCTCAACCTCAAACTGGAAAGAAGTTCCTCCTGGGACGATAAGTTGATGTTGTTAAAGAAGATGGCTGTAGAGATTAATTTGCCTTCTTGTAGGGGCTTATCTACAAACCTAGTTCTGGTAAAAGACATTCTCAATAGCTTCCCCAATTTGGAAGACCTCTCCATGGATGCTAACTGCTTTCTGGTAAGTAATCTTGTAGAATGTCTCAAAAGTTCAATGTTTTTTTTTGGGCAGCTTCATTTTATATATTATGTACAGTTAAATCCACATTTAAGCATGGCAGAGAAGTTTTTTCTTTGTGGGCATCATCTGAATCTACAATTATGTATGTGAGGGCACAAAGATGTTGGGTAAGTGTTGTATATTTTTTATATTTAATAATTTGTAATTGTCTGGATGAGTATGAGGTTGACTGTTTCAATAGGGAAAAAAATATTTGGATTATGTTTTGGGTAATTGTTATTTCTGTCTCTATTTTAAAGCATTCATGTTAATTTTTTGCATGATTCTTATAGTGCTATTTTGGGTTTTTTCAAATTTCACTCATGTTTTAAGGCATTCATGTTTATCTTTTGCATGATTCATTTAACCAATAAAGCTGCCTTCGGTGTATCTATTTATGTCTGTCCACGCCGAAGGGTCAACTAAGAGATTCATTGTTGTATAGGAGAATGGTTGAGTTTTATGTAATAGTGAAGAATTATACTGTGCTATATTTTTTAATTAAAAAGTTTTTTTCACAAAAATATTGTGTATTGTCTTTGCTTTCTATTTATTCTGTTATTATTTCAGATTATATATGCACTACTTTTATTCTATAGGATTACAAAAATTCTTATTTTCGACAATGGATGCTTGTGAGTAGACAAGGTCCAACACTTCTAGAAGAAAAACTAAGGAAAGTGCAGGTGATTATGTCAGAATTTGGTGAAAAGGAATTGAATTTGCTTGGTTACATTTTACAGAATTATCCCTTATTAGAAAGGGTCACAGTTTCTCCACCATCCCACCTTAAAAAAAATAGCCTTGATCTCATCTTTGTGAATAAACTGTTGGGTTTACAAAGATCTTCCGCAAAAGCAAAAATATTCATTACAGAAATTAAGTGAAGAAAGATATGAAATGTGATCATTGGATACTCGTACATATATTGAAAGATATGTGGCACTTTAGCATTTATTATTTAATGTTCTTATTTTCATTTTTATATTTTATATTAAGTTTCTTAAAAACTTTTGCAAAATAAAATAGAAGATTCCTTTCTCCTCTAGGCACTTCTATTTTGGCCAATGGATTTTACCTCAATTATTACTAAATCAATAAATTTAGCATACATTACGTTAAACACTACTAATTTTTTTTAGTAGATCTATTACGCTTGCTTATTTATCAAAATTTCTATTTGTTGCACATTAAGCAATGCGAGCATGAAATCTTATTAATGGTTGTCACATTAAACAACATAATCAGACTAAAATCTTGTTAATGGTTTGCGCATTAAACAACATAGTAAGACTGAAATATACATGAATGTATTATTTTATTCAGAAACTTGGTTTATGAAATTCTTATTTGATGGTAAGGGCTTTTGCCACTGAACTTTGATAATCTTTCTTCTTTGTTCTAAATTTCTATCAAGTGCTTTTATTTAATAATCAGAATGAATGTACACTGATTGCTATGTGCTTGTGTCTTTTCCTTTGAACAATTACTTGTTTAAGAGATTTACATATATTTTCCATCATGCAATAATGTAATGAGCTTGAGATCCCTATACATGTAGCATTTACATGATATATACTAGCTCACAAGGATTCTATAGGGGGTTCATTTCATACAGCATGTTGAGCGTTAGGGTTTGTGCTATCCATTGAACTTTTCATGGTTAGTTTTCAGTTACTTTCTGTTCTAAAATTCTGTCAGTCACTTAGAATTTACTCACCGATGCTACATAACTTATTTTATGTAGCCTTTGATCGAGAATCCTTTGGTGTTTACTGGGTATCCACAAATTTATTCCTTCCATAGAATTTTCAAGCAACATGTGGAGTTGAGTAAATATGTTTATACTCTGGAAAAAAGAGGTTTAAAGGTCTTTTAAGGTAATATTCATGCATCGCACTTTAGTGTAACCCATCAAAGAGCTGGAATTTGCTATTAACTATAGGAGACGTTTTAGCAACATTATCTCTTAGGATACAAGCCTTTATTAACACTTCTAGGTCCATATTGGTTTGCAACTAAATTTTACTAAGCCAATTTATTGATATCTTTAGTTGATTCAATTTTATATCTAATAATTATACTAAACACCACAAATAAATTAAAACTGAAGTACAACTTCAATATTTAGGAGGAAATTTATTTTAATTTATATTTTGTTAAATCCGACTTTCATTCATTTCAACCTTTGCCACATATAAAACAAGAAGAAAATAATTTTAAATATCCAACTCAATGTTCCAAACTAAACACCAAACCAACCTTCAGTTCTCTTATACACAATCTATTGTTCATCTATTTTGATATATTAGTTACCTTCTATTTTCCTCCCTTATTTTTATTCTCAACCCACCTTTCCATACTCTTGACATGTTACCAAATATTCTTACATTTCCCTTCATTTGTACTCTAGGGTTAAAATTGCCTACTTTTTAACTTTCACCTTAAACTTTTGCACTAAATTTAGTGTCCATCCCTTGGTAATGTTTAGGAATCATTTAACCTAGTATTGATATTTCACCCAACCACATTAGTAGGAGACACTAAGAACTAGCCTTAGGAACCCCTACGATGATGCATTTTATTATTACACACATCTTGTGAAAATAATATGATAAATATTGCTTGATTACCTCTCATCTTTAGGTCTTTAAATATCTATTTGACCCTATTCTTAATGGCATCAACACGTTCTCTTTTGTTAATGCCTAATAAAATCCTCTTCTCACTAACTCTTCAAGTTTGAGGTTTTTTAATGTATCAAACACATTCTACATGAGAATTCCCCTTGTAATATTATCCTTCATTTACCCAACCTATTTGAGAGATTAATTTACTTTGATTGCATTCTCATCTATTCCTTTTGTATCTTTTGATTCCATCATTGACCTATCCAACAATTCTTATCCTACCCTATCTTAACCAAAGGCCATTGGTCCTACTTCTACATATACACATTTTCTTTTTTATCACTCAAGTTCTAAATGCTACCACCTTTCTAGCCACATATTCATATCCTTATCCCATTATAGATATGGTCCAACCTTCTTTACCTTTTCCTTAATTTACTATTTACACATTTCTCTATCACCCTCACTGCCCTTATCTTTTTATTTTTATCAAATTTCATGTTATGGTCCTACATTCTCTTATACTAATCCCTTCTTATCCATAGCATTCATTCTTAACACCTCCATTTATTTTCTTGTTTCCATTCCTATGACTTCCCATTCTACTTCCTCCTACCCTTTAATTCCTTCTATGATGTTCACCTCCTTTCTTGTATACGATTCTTCATTTCCCTCATTGTCTTCTCCTCCCTTCCCCCTGTCATTTGACCTTGATATGCCAAGTACATCCTCCCTATTTGAGGACAATGCAACAAAAAATAATAATGATTTTACTTCTCATTATTATGATGTCACTATGGACCTTTATCATAATCTCATTTATTCTAATATTCTCTCTCATCAATTTCAACCCAATTCTTTGACCTTTCACTTTGCCAAGTTTGATGTTAAATGAGAACCTATTAATTATTTGTGATTATTGCATCCTAACTAGGTCATTTCATCATACTCTCAAGGACCAAGCACTTGATTAGTTTTATTCTCTCCCATGATTTTATTATAACCTTCTATGAATTGGCACAAGCATTTTTTAGATACTTATAGGTCCATATTCAATTCCAAGTAACTTTTACTACCGAACTTATTGCAAAAATGACTTGAATTAGAGGAAAGTGATTGTATGCTCCACTTCCAATCCATATTAGCCATGATGCATTATTACTTGCTAGATATTGAGATTCAATGGGTTTTTATGAAGAATATGCAAGCACCTTTTATGGACAAGGTCTCATTTGAACACTATGCAAATTTCATCAACATTTATGCTAGCCCATGAGATTATGAAATGAAGTTAAGGAAACTCAATTGATTATCTTATGATCTTGCTTCTTCTTCTACTAGACTTCTAATACTTCTAAGTTCTTTGATAAACCATATAAAAGAAATAATTTAAAAAATAACTTCAATAAAATAGAGCTAAAATAAAATGTAAACAAAATTGAACAATCTTCATCTCCTTCTCCTCCCACTTCATCCAAGACTATCTCCATTAAACAACCTAACTATTACTTTACTAAGTTAACCAACTTGTTCTTATCCATGATGTAACAATTGATAGTGAATAACCTTCTCGTGCTTCTCTTCCCATAATTCAACTATGGGATTTGTATAGTTAATGGAAATTTGTGTTTGCGAGTACTAAGATGAAGCATTTATTACAAGGAGTATGCACAAATATTTATCCAATATCTATATCCTTTTTAGATAGGCACCTATTATTTACTTTCATGTTAATTACTTACTTTGAAATGCATGAAATTCATAGTTGTTCACATGTAAGTAAAAGTGGACATAAAACATTAGGGTGAAAAATGCATACCTAGCTTATTTCCTCTTTGTTTTGGACACACATTGACCTATTCATCCCAAATGCAATAAATATTGTACAAGTGACATGTTTTTTGCATAAAACTTGATAGTTGAGATAAGCCTTGATCGAACCTAATTCCACACATCCCAAGAGTCTAGACTAGATCTTTTGTTTTCTATCATTTCTATTAGGTTGAACCTATGGTGTGAATTTGAACTTGGCTTACGTTAATAATGCATATTTCACTTCAAAACTTTCAAATCCAAATTTAATTTGTAGGCCCAAGCTAACCATCTTCCTACTAGCCACTACTTGTCAAATTAAGAATAAAATTTTCAATTTTTTGTGCTAGGGCATAGTATAAAAGAACAAACCCTAAATTCATTTTATACGATTGTGGAAAAAAAGGGAATAATCTTATTATATCACAAGTTAGCACTTCATTATCATTACATCTACATTTAGAACAACAAATCAAACATTTGAATGATTAGTTAAAATATCTTTATTTAAATTATCAAATTAATTTGAAATGTTTGACTAAAATGAAAAAAAACACAAATTGAAAAATCTACTAAATATTAGTAACATCTTATTAAAATAATCAAAACAAACAAGATTAAAAATACCAAAATAAAAATACAAGCACAATTATCTTTTGAACAAAGTATAATCAATTTATCAACATGTACATATTTTATTCTTACCTTCAATTCTAAGTAACTCGCTTAAAGGTTAAAACATTTTATTCTCATAATAAAGTTGAAACGACAGATCGTGATTGATTTTAAATAAAGCACATAGGAAGTTGCGACGTGGAAAACATTACTGGTCAAGCCTTTAAATTTAAGGAAAGAGAGGACAAGTAATTGATTTTTTTAAATTTTTTTAATAAAATCTCCGAATCTATAAAAGAAGAAATTATACAAACGTCTTTATCAAATGTATGTTGGAAAGGTTAAAAAAAATCGAAGGTCATTTTTAACCGGATTTTCTTTAAAACTGGTAGTTTCCAGCTGTAAGTATTTATCGATGTTGATGTGTGATAAATGGTTCATGAGACTAGGTTCAAAAGCATGACATATTTCTTAGAAATATTTAATTTTCTTCTTATTACTATTTTTATTTTTATATTGAATTACCTAAAAAATTATAGGTTATAGTACTTTTTTTCGAAGAGAATATGCTTACATACCACATATATAAGGAGGAGGCTTCAAGGGAAATATAGCATCCAAAGAAATAATATAAGATATTATAGTTAATAGAAATAGATTAATTTAAAATTGTAATATTATCAATCATTTTATAGTTAAAGGAGTGATATTTATCATTAATGTTAAGATGTTTAAATTTAGAAAATATAGGTAATAAATTTGTTAGTAATATTATGACTAGTACTTGAGGTGCAATGCTTATGTCAATAGGCTGATATACTTTGGTATTATATTATGAACATGTAGAAGTGGTGTTTTTTTTTTTTGGCGGTGAGCTTCTGTGGTCTATGCGATTTGTCTTCAAGACCTGTACAACGAAAGCAATGGGGTGGTTAGGTGTGTAGAATAGGCATTGATGTAGTCAAATTTGAGAACCAATTTTAAGCTTCAAAGTTTGAATTGTGCAATGATTTGTACGTGCTTGGAGGAATGTTTTGCAAGAGAGAAATTTGTAACAATGGAATTGATGCACCATGGGAATTGGGGAGAGATATCAGAGAGATAGGAATGAGAGCTACGTACCTTATTTTAGGAGAGACATAGTTGTTGTAAGTGAGCCTCCTCTCATTTCCTTATGATTGTGAATGGATTTGTTTGCATTTTGGAGTATCTTTCAAAAGAGAATGGTGGTTGAACACGAAGATCGTTTAATGATTTAACTCTAGATATGGTTGTAAATGTTAGTCCCTGCCTATCTATTTTACCAATATCAATTGTTTCTTTTTCCAGTGTTAGGCCTTGAACTTTGTGTATGGTAATAGCCCACGCCATTGTGAGCAGTATCTTCCTTCTATTTCCCAAGGAAACAAGTATGATCGATATGCTCTTGGGGTCATGCTCATTCCATGGTGGCCCGCTATAGGTATCGAACCTTGTTACAACATACATGGGAACATCTGGTGGTTTAGAAACAAGGCTGTAAATGATTTCAACAACTTCGTTAAGAGCTCCATTCACCAGTCTTGCTTGTGTCCATATGTTGGATGTGAGCATGATGCATTGCCCTTTACAAAGCAATACTTCTTTTTCAAGTTGTTCATCATTAGTTGCACTATCTATTCCATGCCTGGTGCTTGTCGCAATACTGATTGCAATAGGACGGTTCAACGATTTTAACATTCTTCTATTGTGTAGTCTAACTAAATCATTGATAGCAAACAAGTGCATTAAACTATAAAACTCTTCTTTTTCTCTTGATGTGAGCTGCTTGTCTGTGCATGCCATTAAAATTTGCCAATCTTCTTTTGTTGCTTCTTCATTTTGTATGTTTTGCAATAGTTGGCATAATTTTTGTTGTGTTGGAGTCTCACCTTGTTGACGAAAGACTGTTTGTAAGGTGACAACAGTTGTAAATTGGTTCCACGGTGTTTTTGTAGTTGAGTGTGATGTGTACATAGGTTTGTCCATCACGAGTGGCAGTTGGGCAAGGTCACCAATCAATATTATAGACAATCCACCAAAGTGTAGATGTTGCCGGTGTAGGAAAGCCTCACGAAGTCTTGTGTCTATTTTTAGTAGCAACTTTGGACCTATGAAGCTCATCTCATAAATCAAAATGTATTTTATATGTTTCATATCTTCTTGAAATGTTGTTAATGTCTGTCCTTGTAGTGGGTGCATGTCTTTAATAGGGATGTGGAGCATTGAATGTATAGTTGATGCATGAATGCTAAATGCAGCCACCCCTATAGGAGCTAATGTGAGCAGCTGGCTTTTTTGTTATGGGCTCTTACATGTGAGTGCTTTTCTTATGCGGGCCATTATGCACAATTTTCTTGTACCTGTTATTCCTTGAACAATCATGTGTAATGGTTTTTCTAAGGAGTGTTCACGATGGTCAATGATAATTGTGAGTGCTAGTTTTTGTTGTGATGATAATGTATAGTCTGGGACATCCAAGTTGCCTACCATAGTTGCTTCTTAGCTACATGCCTTTTTCATGGGTATGAACTAGATGGCAATTTCATGAAGATCTTGGGGTACCGCTAGTTGATCCCTTCTATTGTTGTTATCAAACTCATGCCGACCAAGCATATCAAGTTCATTTAGGCTGACATTGTTTGACGGACCCATTTGTGAAAACAATTCCCATTCGTTAATTTTTGTTGTGTCCCCTATGGCCATCTCTATATCGCTCTCATCTTCTTCTTTAGTGGTTGCCTCTATTTCAATTGTGTGATTAACATGCCATACATCATATTTGGTTGTGTACATTTGCTTCCAATTTGCAATTATTGTATCCTTAGTAAGTCCTACCTCACTTTCTATGCTTTGAAAATGTTTGTATAAAAGTAGCTTGCTCCAACAGAAAGTTTCAAAGTTGTCTGAGTCCTCCTTTAGGATGGTATAGAACTTTGAGAAAATATTTACAATCACTTTTACCTCTCTCTCTTTCCATTTGCATCCTTTGCACCTTGCGGAATAGGAGAAAGATCTCACAGATTCGAGTAGCATTACTGTTTCCATTTCTTGAGGCCGATTAATGTAGGAATACAAGTAGCTTGTATGGAGGTGGATTTCATCTATTTGTCTTATTATTCATTGGAACACTTTTTGACCAAAATTCAAAGATGTGAGTGGTCGATTACAAACAACGAGTGGCAATTTTTGAAGCATATGGCATGTTTCTTGTGCTCCTATATCACGCTCTACAACAAGCTCTTTCATGAATTTTTGAAATGCTATGACAGCCAGGTCATCTGTTCTCTAGCATGCAGATATTCTTGATAACATATTGGTACAAGACTCATATGCTCTCTCTGCTTTTGATGCATACTTGGCAATGTATTTTAGTACAAGTGCTCATGAGATAACTAGTTGACAATCTATGTTGGCTCTCCATATCAAAAGCATTTCTAGATTGTGTATGTTTAGCCTATCATCATTCCTTGTAGGTCCATAATATTTTTTCCCACTATCATCACATGATAAGGTAGATACAATTTATTCTTTCCATGGAGCTTTGTATAGACACTGTAGTTGTTTCCCCTTTTTGCGTAAGCATGTCCCCTCTCTGCATTTTGTGTGCCTCTAGACATGGTTGATTATCTCCTCATAGTCATGAGAGGGATTGGTAGCTAATATTTGAGTCATTTAGCAAGCATGGGTCATCGTGTTGGGATGGTAGACTGGGTTGTTTCTATGTGAAGTAGGACGAGGATTCCAAGCACTTACATACTTGTCAAAGAATGTCCTTGCTTGTTCAACTTCTATGTTGTTCTCCCAATTAAGTTTATCCATGTTCGGTACATTTTTGAGCCAAAGGAATCCATGCACATGTGCAGTTCCTTGATGCTACCATTCATATCTATACTAATATAATCTTTTGCAGCAAGAAGTTTTTGGATGACCTATTCACGGAAGACTATAAATCGTTGGTGGAGATATAATGATGTGGTGTGGGGGTTATTGATTACATTGTCCAAGCATTGTTTATTTGTTTGCATTTCCACTATTGTGTCATTTGAGAGAAATCGTTGTAGGTCGGACCACTTTGTGTTTGCTACACTCAATGTGAAAAATAGAGTGGGAGACCCTATTTGGTTGATCATATTTGTTAGCTCATAATGACACTTGTTCCAATACCATCTTGTGCCTTGGATTGAAGATCCAACGTGCATGAGTTATTTAGCTAATTGTGTGTCAAGTGTGCACAAAGGTTTTCAATAGTTTTCAGGATGTTTTCTTCTGCATTTTTTTTAATGAAAACTGTTGTAAGCCCTTGGCTATGGTGTTGCAACATAAGATTGAAAATAAAATATCAAAACCTTGGATGCCTTCCAAACCTCTAGTCATGGAACCTCATCAAGTGTAGTGCATACTCGTGCACTTAGACTTCCCTAATCCACAGTTGCATTTGTAGTGCAACCCCATTGAGGAAGAGTGTTGGAAATGCCATATCAAGCAAGCCTTAGGTATTGTACTCATTTATTGGTGATGAGTTCATTTCAGGCCAATCTATAGTGTTATTTGTGTTGTCCTCAAGCTCTAGTGCTTGCTTAATAATTTCTAGCTCACAATGTCTATTTGGCAACTTAACCATAAATGATGATGTGTGTACTATGCTATCCTCAATTTCATCTTCATCAATGGTGTTCCCATTGTTTGGCACCCCTGTACATTCGCTAGTTTCAATGGTGTGCAACATGCTTGAAATATCCATGCTAACTTCAGGAATTTGAGCCAAACCATCAACACTTATGGAAACATCATTATAGTATGGGTCATATTTCACTTTGTATTGCAATGCATCTCTGATGTGACTTCTACTTACATAACAATCATAGAAATGGCCTTCTGTGTGTAGTCTTTGAACTATGAGCACATCCAAGTCTTCTATCCTTCGAGGGAGAAATGTTGCATTGCTTTTGATATCTTGTGGGAAGCTAATTGTGTGACCGCTATATTTATACTTCCCTCTAGGAGCATGGGTTACTTGTAGTACTGGTTTTACTCTAGCAATGAGCATTTCCTCCACTTGGGTCAGTATTTTTAGTACACCAGGTTGTTCTCTTGGGTCCATGTTTTTGAGTGAGGAGAATTGATATATACCTCTCATTGAAACATCTTTTGCAAGTAGCATGAAGGTCTGATGAATGAAGAAGCATGCCTGGGTAGTTTTCCTTGCATATAATGCATGTTTTCCTATTGGAAAGTGCATCTATCTTTTGTCGAAATCTTTTCGTTATTTTTATGAAGCTACATTCTCAATGATCTCAACATTGAAATAGGCAGGAAAGAGTGCGACATGTTCCGTTCAAAAGATCTTGTTTATGTGCCCAACATTGTGAAACTGAATTGCCCACAATTGCTCAACCTCAAACTGGAAAGAAGTTCCTCCTGGGAGGATAAGTTGATGTTGTTAAAGAAGATGGCCGTAGAGATTAATCTGCCTTCTTGTAGGGGCTTATCTACAAACCTAGTTCTGGTAAATGACATTCTCAATAGCTTCCCCAATTTGGAAGACCTCTCCATGGATGCTAACTACTTTCTAGTAAGTAATCTTGTAGAATGTCTCAAAAGTTCAATGTTTTTTTGTCTTTTTTTGTGGGCAGCTTCATTTTATATATTATGTACAGTTAAATCCACATTTAAGCATGGCAGGGAAGTTTTTTTTTTGTGGGTATAATTCAATTCACAATTATGTATGACAGGGCACAAGGATGTTGGATAAGTGTTGTGTGTTTTCTGTGTTTAATAATTTGGATTGGGATGGCGTTGATTGTTTCCATAAGGAAAAAAATAAAGATTCTGTTTTGGGTAATTTTTTTATTTCTGTTTCTGTTTTTAAAGCATTTATGTTAATTTTCTGCATGATTCATGTAGTCTTATTTTGGATTTTTTCAAATTTCACTCATGTTAAGACATTCATGTTTAGATCTTTTCCATGATTCATACATCGTATAAAACTGATTTTGGTGTATTTATTTATGTCTGGTCATGCTTAAGAGTCAAGTAAGAGATCTGTTATTGTATTGGAGAATGGTTGAATTTTATATAATAGTGAAGAATTATATGGTCGAGTTTTATGTAACAGTGAAGAATTATATTGTCTTTGCTTTCTATTTATTTTGTTATTATTTTAGATTATATATGCACTACTTTTATTTTATAAGATTATAAAAATTCTTTTCTTCGATAGTTTATGCTTGTGAGCAGACAAGACTCAAAACTTTTAGAAAATAGATTAAGGAGAGTGTAGGTGATTATGTCAGAATTTGGTGAGAAGGAATTGAATTTGCTTGGTTACATTTTTTAGAACTATCCCTTGCTAGAAAGGGTGACACTTTCTCCACCATCCCACCTAACAAAAAGTAGCCTTGATCTCATCTTTGTGAATAAATTGTTGGGTTTCCAAAGATCTTCTGCAAAAGCAAAAATATTCATTACACAAATTAAGTGAAGAAAGATATGAAAGGCTATTGGTGGATACAATGTACATACATTGAAAGATATATGGCATTTTAACACTTATAATTTAATGTTTTTGATTTGATTTTTGATTTTTATGTTTATATTAAGTTTCTTAATAACTTTTGCAAAACAAAATACAAAATTACTTTCTCTTCTGGGCACTTCTATTTTGGTATAATGGGTCTTGTCTTAACTATTACTATATCATTAAATTTAGCATAAATTATATTAAAAAACAGCTAGTTATTTTTAGTAGGTCTATTACACTTGCTTATTTATCAAAATTTCTATTACATAGTCAGATTGTTGACATATGATTTTGGCATCTGTTTCCATGGCAGTGAATTGTCACCAGTGAATTTTCCTTCGGTGAATTGCTTGCGATGAATTTTCCTAGAGCCATGATTTTCACATCGAAGAAAAAAATTCACACAATCAAAACAAGAAACTACAAATTATAACATAATCAGATTGAAATCTTGTTAATGCTTTCCACATTAAACAACATGGTGAGACTGAAATATAAATAAATGTATTATTTTATTCACCAATTTATAAAAACTTGGTTTATAAAATTCTTGTTTTATAATAAGAACTTTTGCCACCTTTGATAATGTTTCTTCTTTGTTCTAGATTTTTAGAAAGTGCTTTTATTTTTTTAATAATCGAAATGAATGTACAGTGATTGCTATAATCTCATTCATGTACTTTGAGTCTTTTCCTTTGAACAATTACTTGTTTCAGAGATTTACATATATATGTCAATCATGCAATAATGTAATGAGCTTGAGATCCCCATACATGTAGCATTTACATGATATATACTAATTCATAAATATTCCATAGGGGATTCAGTTTCATGCAACATGTTCAGCGTTAGGATTTGTGCTATCCATTGAACTTTTCCTGGTTAGTTTTCAGTTATTTTCTGTTATAAAATTCTGTCAGTCACTTTATTCCTTCCTTGTAATTATTTACTTGCCGATGTATGACCAATTATTTTATGTATCCTTTGATCGAGAATCCTTGGTGTTTACAGGGTATCGACAAATTTATTCTTTCCATAGAATTTTCAAGCAATATGTGGAGTTGAATAATATGGTTCTTTTTTATACTAATTAAAAGTGAACATATATGTTTATGCTTTGCCCAAAAAAAAAGTGGGGGTTGAAGGTCTTTCGAGTTAATATTCATGCATTGCACTTTAGCATAACCCATCATAGAGCTGGAATTTCCTATTAACTGTAGGAGACATTGTCTCTTAGGATACAACATAGACCCATCTTGCATGAATTTTGGTACATGCATCCTAAAATGCCACAACTGTTTAGTGACTGCAGGAAACCTGATGTATGTCATAATATAACCGACACTCTAAGCCATTCACAGATATATTTAGAATGCTGTGATATGTATTAGAAGCCTGGAATGTTAGGATTACCACTCTGCTGTACTAGCTATTCCTAAATGCATGATTACTCTTGCAGCCAATGTTTTCAAGCCGAAATTCAACTCTTTCGAACATAATCTTCTTAAGTGAATGACATAATAATGTCCTCATTTACATGGGTTTAGGGCTGTGTGTTAACTTCGACCTTGAGTGTGGGATGGAGCTAAATATTGCTACGAGATTTTAGTATGCAGTAGCTAGGAAGATCGAAGAGGAATAAAATCAATTCTGAAACTTACTCAAATTCTATGAAATTTTTATTTTGTGGCTCACTACTTGTAGTTCTTTTCCATGTCACATAAATTGCTCTCTGATTGATATTAGTTTGAAATTCTTGAGGAGTGGTTTGGAACCTTGATTTTCCAATACTTGCATTCTATTAAAAAATGAAAGTCAACATCAAAGGTTTCCAAACAAATAAATACATAATGTAGGTTGGTATTTGTAATAATCACCCCTTACTTACTATTTCTTTTTTTTTAATTCAATTTAGGACAAATATAAACTTAATCAACCAAGTGTTTTTCATCTAGCTTAGAAGTGTTTAATTCATAACTTCTCCAATCACCATGGTGGTGATGACTCTACACCACCACTTATATACTTACACTAAAAAATGGTAAGCCTCCAATGTTAGGGTCATTCCTAGACCTAGACCTAAACCTCAAGGGTTCATTCATGATGACTCTGTTTGTGTATCCTCTTTAGGAGTCGAAGGTTTCATAGTTTGTAAGCCAATGATAGAGAGAATTCATCATCTCCTCTTGTATGAGATCTTTGATCTCACATTTAAATCATGACTATTCATTAAGCATAAGCTTTAAATTTAGTTTGATTTCTAATAGAATGATTAAAAAATTCCATCAAGTGTTGATTTCATATCAATCATTAGTGTAGAAACACACATAACCACATAAGGTTTTATTTCATTCTAAAATTCTAAGTTCACATTAGTGATTGGCTCAAGTATACATCACTTATATATAAGGTGACTATCTCATACACACAAGTACAATAGGTGACTAGCTCATATGCACATCACAAATAAAATTATGACTAGCTCATACACGCATCACAAGTACAATAGTGGCTAGCTCATATGCACATCACAATCATAATAGTGATTAGCATGAACTTACATCACATATATTTTGGGTGAATGATCCAAATGTACATCACACGTTCACATAAAGATCAATTGGTAAAGTGGAAATGGATGCAACCTACTACATGCATCATCCCATTACCTAGTTCACAACCACATAAGCTGGTAAGTATATCTCACATAAAAAAAGAATGTTGATGCATCCCATACTACACTCGGGTCCCATCAATTCCCCAATCCACCACCATCTATGATAATAGTCAAGCATCCCATACTACTTGATGTCATCACAAGTAAATACAAAAGCATAACAATATGCACACTCCTTGAGGCCATTTACACAAGTACACAACAATTGACTAACATCTACCCTTTTAGTGTATCCTAGCTCAAAAAGGTATGTCAATACATCCCATACTACACTAGGGGTCTCATCCTTTTCCCCAATCCTTTGCATTATTTATGATAATGGAAATAATCACATACTACTAGTAATCATCAATAGATTCACATATGATCATTAATAAAATTCCCACTAAACCAAATTTAGTGATTGGATTTAGATGTTTATCACTCATAGTCCATCATCAATAATTATATCCAACCTAGGAGTAGCAATTGACATATACCACCTTGTGATCTTGGTGATAATGTCAACTCACCTCTTCACAATATGGGTAGCACCTCACATCAATCACCTCCATGTTATAGTTGACTACTTGCTAACCCTCTGGATACAATGGCCAACTTCAACTTTCATCACCTACATTGTAGGGGTAACAACCAACTTAACTGCTTTAGTATCACATCTAGGAATGCCAACTAGCCCTAATATACAATAGTAGTTCTAGGCATTGATCATTAGCATAATACTTTATAGTTTTTTTCCTATAGATGACATATACAATCTTAAGGAATTTCATCACAACTTAACTCAAAATCAAACACATAGCTACAAAAAATGGAGCATACGTAGACCATAAAAATACCCATTGTTCACCCCATTCGATCCTATTAGCCAAATTTGACATCATAATTAGATATGAGTTATCAAGTTTCCTTATCTCATTCATAGTCATCTAATGCAATTTTAGCATTAGTCAAAGCATAGTAAAGAGAGAAGGTTAGACAATTTTAGGAATAACTCCAAACCTTGGAATTATCCCCTAAACTCTCCCTTACAAACTTGGGTCATAGGGCCATTCTTCAACCAAGGACTACCTAGATACCTACTTCCAAATGAGATTGAAGTTGTATGTAGTTCTCCTCACTACAAACTCTTCATAAATCATAGTAATAAATCCACCCCTTTTTGGTTCAAAACTTACCATACATAATCAATGCAATAGAATATTAGTATCATAAGTTAATCTTCAAAAGATCTTTCTTACATAGGATATAGTTATTTTCAAAACTTTTGAGTATCAATCAAGTTATACTAGTTTCTATAGCCATGTATGTGCTTGTATTCATGATAGGATAACAAATATTATATTATAGTAACTTGATGTTGGGTGTAACTTGTACCATGAAGATTCAATTTAAGATTCACACAAATATACTTCAAGTAATTCAACAATACCAACTTAAACATATATTAAACAAGGGCATCGACTTCAAAAGGTTTACTCATGAATACCTCACTTGTTAAAGTAGTTAATTTATTTCAACCTTGTAATTAGGTATAAATTCACATCTCACCCTACAACATGTAATAATATGTTTCTTGCACATGTAATTTATATTTTAAAATTTAGGACTTCTCATATAATGCATAAAGATGATCAAATGATAAGACTCGATATATCATACCAAAATTTAACGCTCACACTACCAAGTGCATATAAGTAGCAAACATGATTTCCAATCCCATCATAGTGATTATATGTGTGTGTGTGTGTAGAGAAAAATGATAATGTACAATATCTTACCCTCCTATCATTATGGTGCTCTCTAATGTAGTAAAATATCAGTAATAATAACCCTTAGATTTTAGAAGTAGAACTCTAGGAAAATATATGCCTAAATTAGCTTTGATAATATTTGCTGCCAACTAGAGGAAAACTCTACTTTTCCCAAAAGGTAAAATTTAGACACATATCTACCAAGTGATCCTTATGATATCATTATAATTTAATACAACATGGTAACATTGCACTTTTAACACTTCTTAAATGCAAAAATATAATATCATACGACTTCATAATAAAATTATTTAATAAAAACAAGGATTCTATGAAACAAGTTAAAAATATCAAAATCCATTGAAGGTAACTAAGTGCCTACCAATGTAAACATTGATTGTATTTCCTCAAGATGTTAGGAACTTTGACTATATGTTTAGTTAATATTTCCACTTCAAATGCACTAAATAACTACTCATATACTTGTGAACACTAGGACAAGTCAAACATCATCATAAAAATTGAATAGATGGAGAACATATTTATAGCCCAAATAATCACTCAATTTGAATAAAATTAAATTTGAGCAAGCTAGATGGGAATCATGTAAGGAGGATGAGAAAGAGAACATCTTTGTATTGTATACATGAGTAGAAGAAATGAAGAAAAAATAATCATGGGATGTAATTGGTTTATAATTATTAATAAAACACTAATCAACCATACACCCTTGGAGATAACTCTGTGTTCGAGCTCTTTAAAGAAGTAAGAATATAAAACATGGGATTTTATGATCAAAATCAATAGAAAAATATCCAAAGAACACTACCTTACCTTAATCCCTGTTCTATTTTGGATACCCTTTTTTTGGTCTTCTGCATGTCTCACAACTAGTTTCAAGGGGGTCAACATATTATGCTGATTTGAAGACATTTTCTTGCTGAAAAGGTTGTTGTAGTCCTCAAATCTTCCATATATTTCCTCATTTCCTCTTTCATCTATCATCTTCATGCCCCCCTTTTGAATCATTCAAGTACTTTCTTTAAATCTATAGTCACATGCTCAACAACAATGTTATAAAAGGAGGAGAGTTTATCCTTTGCCTAATTTGTTCATAACTTGTAAGACTACTTATCCTCCCATGCCTTCTCTTGCACTACCTTTGTGTCTAGTGAAATTCTTCCATCCTTAAGCTTTGAAGGATGATCCTAGGCTATTCAAAAGCTCTCCTTGGGTGTAGGTAGGGAGGATGGCAACAAAGGTTGGGGTGTCTAACTTTTCACCTCCCAATTGTATTTGCTTGAATTTTTTCAAAGCCTTTTCAACAAATTGACTATGAGCATATCTTTTGATTAGGGTATTTCTTGAGCTCACATTCCTTTTGGTGGATTTCTTCCCACCTTTCATGCCCTCTCCTTGCAACCATACTTCTACATATATGTCTACCAAAGTAGTCACAATGACTCCCTCTTTCCTATCTCTTCTCTATGTGCACACTCTCTATAATGAAATTCCTCTATCCTTTTTTCTTTGAGGGATGCTCATAACTTATTTGAAAGATCCCATTTCATCACAGGTAGGGAGGATGTTGTCAAAGGTTGTGACTCTCAATTTGCAACTCCATTTTTTTTAACATAATTTATCTCCCCTTATCCCTTCCTACACAGTTCACAAATATTGAGAGGGGCATTTCCATTCCTCATAATGGAATAGTAGCCCCCCTTATCGATGGAATAACCTTGATTAAATGTACTAATGGATGTCCATATTGTGCTCCAATTCTATGTCCTTTGACTATGCTTGATTTGAAATATCTTTTAATTTATTTAATAATTTTTAATATATCTTTTAACTATCTAAATTTATAATTTTTCCATGTTAAATCCTTTAATGCTAATTGTATGGATCTCATTTATATGATTGGACCTTGGCTAGGTTGGTCTATCATACACTCAAGGAAGAAAAACTCAAGTAGTTTATTCTATCCCACATGATACTATTACAACCTTCAATGAATTGGTACAAGACTTTGTTGGACACTTCTAGGTCCATATTGACTTGCAACTAAATTTTACTAGGCTAATTTATTGATATATTTAGTTGATTTTATTTTTGAAAATTAGATTAAACACCACAACTAAATTGAAACTAATACACAACTTCAACATTTAGAAGGAAATTTATATTAATTTACATTTTATTGAATTCAACCTTCATTCACTTCAACTTTTGTCACATATAAAACAACAAAATAATTTTAAATAGCCAACTCAATGTCCCCAACTAAAGACCAAACTAACCTTTAGAACTCTCTTATACACAATCTACTATTCATCTATTTTGATCTATTAGTTACCTTATATTTTTCTCCCTTATTTTTATTCCCAACCCACATTTCCATACTCTTCACATGTTACCAAAATTTCTTACATTTCCCTTCATTTGTAAGTTCTAGGGTTAAAATTGCCTACTTTTTAACTTTCATCTTAATTTTTTGCACTAACTTTAGTGTCCATCCCTTGGTAATGTTTAGGAATCATTTGAAGTATTGTTGACATTTTACCCAACCACATTAATAGTAGACACTAAGAACTAGCCTTAGGAACCCCTATGATGATGCATTTTATTATGACACACATCTTGTGAAAAGAAAATGGTACAAATATTTCTTCATTACCTCTCATCTTTAGGTCTTTAAATATCTATTTGACCCTTATTTTAATGGCATCAACACTTTCTCTTTTGGTAATGCCTAATGGAATATTTTTCTCAATCACACTTCAAGATGGAGGTTTTCTAATGTATCAAACACATTCTACATGAGAATTCCCCTTGTAATCTTCTCCTTCATTCACCCAACCTATTTGAGGGATTAATATACTTTGATTGCATTCTCATCTATTCATTTTCTAACCTTTGAGTCTATCATTGACCTAGCCAACCATCCTTAACCTACCCTATCTTAGTCAAAGGTCATCGGTCCTGCTTATAAATCTACACATTTTCTTTTTTTATCACTCAAGTTCTACATGCTACCACCTTTCTAGCCACATATCCATAACCCTATCCCATTATAGATGTGGGTCGCACCTTCCTTACCTTTTCCTTAATTTACTATTTACACACTTCTCTATCACCCTTGCTCCCCTTATCTTTTTATTTTTATCAAATACCATGTTATGGTCCTACATCCTCCTACATTAATCCCTTAGCCATATCATCATTCCCAACACCTCCATTTATTTTTTGCGTTTCCATTCCTATGACTTTCCATTCCACCTCCTCCTACGCTTTAATTCCTTTTATGTTGTTCACTTCCTTTCTTGTATATGATTTTTCATTTCTCTCGTTGTCTTCTCCTCCCTTCCCCCTCTCATTTGACCTTGATATTCCTTATATCCTCCCTATTTGAGGACAATGCAACAAAAAAATTAATGATTTTCATTCTCATTATTAGGAGGTCAATATTTACCTCCATCATAATCTCATTTATATTAACATTCTCTCTCATCAATTTCAACCCAATTCTTCGGCCTCTCACTTTGCCAAGTTTGATGTTAAATGGGAACCTACTACTTATTTGTGATGATTGCGTCCTAACTAGGTTATTCCACCATACTCTCAAGAACCAATCACTTGATTAGTTTTATTCTCTCCCATGATTTCATTATAAACTTCTATGAATTGGTACAAGCATTTGTTACTTACTTATAGGTTCATATTCAATTCAGAGTAACTTTTACTAACCTAAATTATTGCAAAAATGACTTGAATGAGAGGGAAGTGATTTATTCTTCACTTCCAATTCATATTAGCCATGATGCATTATTACTTTCTAGATATTGAGATTTGATGGGTTTTTATGAAGAATATGCAAGAACCTATTATGGACAATGCCTCATTTCAATACTATACAAATTTTGTTAACATTTGTGCTAGCCCATGAGATTATGAAATGAAGTTAAAGAAACTCAATTGATTATCTTATGATACTGCTTCTTCTTCTTCTCATAATTCTTCCAAGTTCTTTGATAAACCATATAAAAGGAATAATTTAAATAATAACTTCAATAAGATAGAGCTAAAAAAAGACGTATACAAAATTGAACTATCTTCATCTTCTTCTCCTTCCACTTCATCCAAGACTATTTCCATTAAACAACCTAACTATTTGTTTACTGAGTTAACTAGCTTGTGCTTATCCATGATGTAACATTTGATAGTGAATAACCTTCTTGTGCTTCTCTTCCCATAATTCAATTATGGGATTTGTACATTTAATGGAATTTTGTGTTTGCAAGTACTACGATGAAGTATTTATTACAAGTATGGACAAATATTTATGCATGTCTATATCCTTTGTACATATGTACCTATTATTTATTTTTGCATTAATTACTTTGAAATGCATGATTCATAATTGTTCACATGCAAGTGAAAGTGGAGATACAATGCTAAGGCGAAAAATGCATACCTAGCATATTTCATCTTATTTAAGTAATAAAACAAATAATATTGAAAATACCAAAATAAATATACAGGCACAAAGATCTCTCTACATCGTAAAGATGACTTGAACAAAGTACAATCAATTTATCAACATGTACATATTTCATTCTTACCTTCAATACTAAGTAACTCGCTTAAAGGTGAAAATATTTTCTTCTCATAATAAAGTTGAAACGACAAATCATGATTGCTTTTAAATAAAGCACATAGGACGTTGTAACGTGGCAAACATTATCGGTGAAGCCTTTAAATTTAAGCAAACAGAGGACAAGTAATTGAATAAGAGAAAAATTAAAATCTCCAAATCTATAAAAGAAGATATTATACAAACCTCTTTATCAAATGTATGTTGTAAAGGTGAAAAAAAAATCGAAGGTCGTTTTCTGATTAGATTTTCTTTAAAACTGGTGGTTTCCGGCTATAAGTATTTATCGATGGCGATGTGCGATAAATGATTCAAAAGCATAACACATTTCTTAGAAATATTAATTTTTCTTATAATTATTTTTGTATTGAATTACCTAAAAAAAATATAGATTATAGTAGTTTTTGAAGAGAACATGCTAGAAATATAGATATAACGTCTTTATCTTCTAAAAGAGCATCCAAAGAAATAATATAATATATTGTAGTTAATAGAAATAAATTGATTTAAAATTGCAATATCATCAATCATTTTATAATTAGATTGATATTTATAATCAATATTAGGATTGTTAAATTTAGAAATTATGAGTTACAAATTTGTTAGTAATATCATGAATATTATTGATGTTATAGAGATCAATTTTGTTGATATTGTTTTTATTAGACAAAATCTTAGAAGTGGTGGATAGTCAATATGACTCCTTGGTTGTCTTAGATATCTTTGAGGCATGATCAACTTGTTTATTGATCATATCTTATAGCTGGGGTTTTAGACCAATGACCTAATTTGTAAACTCCTTATTGGCCTTGAGCTACTCCTTCATAACCTTAGACAAATTTGCCATCTAAAGTGATTAGTTATAGCCACCAATTGTCGTTTCAGCCTTTTAAGGAAGGATGGAATATAAGAAAACAACCAAACAATAGAACTTCCATATTTGTTTAACAATCACTTAATGGCAAGTATTATTAAACACATTGACAGAGAGAGGTAAACCAAGGATGGTAGACTTCTACATGAGTTGAAAATTTGTAAAAGGGTAAGCAAGGAGCATATGAAGGTTAGCTAAACCTTATTAGCATGATTGTAAAACCAAAAATAATTCTTGATAAAATATTTCTTAGCACAAAAGGGACAAGTGGTAGGTGAGGAAAGAAAATCGAAGCTATCCTCAACAAGAAGTTATGAAGGAGTTTATTTGAGGTTGAGCATCTACTATAGATTTCGATATTTGTAACTTAAGCTTATTTCACTTAGTCTAGTTGAACTTAGCCATCCATTTAGCACTAAGACTAAATTTTAAAGGAAACAAAGGCAAAAAATTCTTATAAACACTTTAATGGAGAAAAAGTGAATATTACATTGTTGGGTCATTTTTAGTATTTTAAGAAATTAGAGTGATATATTATAAATAGTAGGATAGAAAGGTTAGGAAGAACAATCTTATCGGATCAAACATAGGTCACTTGCTAATATAATCGAGAATAAATAAAGTCTAGAGCTATTATAAAAATTTATAATTGAAGATTAAAAAATCCCACATATCTTTGGACACTTGAGCACCCTTTATGAAGAGGTTTGTACGTTTAGACCTAGAAATGAGTCCCAAAGGTTTGTAATATGTTGGTTTGATCAATTGGTTTCACCAAATAGAAGAGGTGGAAATCTTAGTCTATGCCTAAGAGATTGATCAAACTTAGGAATTTGTAGAGAGACCAATTGTCAAAATTTTAATATGCTATTAAAATGGGTCGATAGATATGAGTAAAAAATAAGGAGTCAAAAGGAGTTTATCATACTAGTGTATTATGTCCCAAGGATTACTCATTGAAGTATAATAAGTATGAAATTGAAACAATTACTTCCAATGCACATATGCATCTATAGAGTTCACAATCTATGTGCCATAAGACAAATCCCTTGGATGTATGAGTTGATGATACCAATTCCCTATTAACCCTACCACCTGTTATCACCATTTATAGGTATCAAAAGAGGAAATCAATAGTGAATCCATGAGTTACATACTATGTTTGAAAAAGCCTACTCTTTCCTAACAACTCCTTATAATTTATCTCAATGTGTTGAAATACAAGTCTACTTTGTCTCCTTGGATCCCTTATCTTTCGTGTTTCTTAGGAGATAAAACCTAATAATAGAAAATTTTACTAAAGCAGTCAAAGTGAATGTTGAAATGAGGTATTCTAGCTATGGACCTCTAGTGAACTTAATCACCTAAGGAATTCCTAACAACATGTATAGAATAAATATATTATTTAACTCACCACATCCATGTCTGAAATATAGTTCTTATTTTTAATCATTTAGTACCCACTCAAGCTATGGCCTTGCATCCTGGATCTACTATTTTTGAAGCACCATCTAGAATTCAAATTTTATTTCTACTTTTTCATGATTTAGTTATTACCAACACACAAGAACTGGAGGACATAAGAGAATTAACTACATAAGTAATTTTTCCAATGATGTTACCTACCTCAAAAATAAAAAAATATTGAATTAAAAAATTCCCAACACAAAAACAAAAAGTTTCCTAAACCAAACAAAATGTGGAAATCTAGGACAAACAATAGTGGAGTACCATATCCATTAGACAAGAAAAGTAAAAATGACTACATACCACATAGAAGGATCAACTTAGATATTTTTCTCTAAATAATTGTAGAAAACACAATATAAGTGTACATACTAATTTTTTTTTTCTTGGAGTAACATCTGATATGTTTCAAAGATAATTATAAATGTAGAGGTAGTTCAAGAGCCTATTATATCAACAAGATATGAAAGTTCCATTTGATAATGCATTTGTTATTATGGTGGAGAGTTATGGGTTCCTCTTGAAGGAGATAATGAGTAAGATAGCAATATGCATGAAGTGTAGGCATACCAGCAATATCAAAGGGGAAAAATTATGAATTGAGGAATAACAAATCAAGAGGGCCATTTACTACCTTTATTCCTCCTATAACTACTAGACACCTCCTGATCCAAAGGTCAAGAACAATCAAGTACCTTCTAAGATAGTTGTGCTTTCTTCCTTAGATCTATCCTTTTTAAATTATCAAGGAAAAGTCATGAGGACATTAGGAGAATGGATGCTATTTGGATGGGATCATATATTGCATAAATTATCAAGGAAAAGTCATGAGGACATTAGGAGAATGGATGCTGTTTGGATGGGATCATATATTGCATAAGAAATTAAGAAGATCAAACTAAGTCTTCCTTTGGCCTAACCAATGAAGGTGCCAAAGGTGAAGAATTTTTTTCTCTAGTATTTAGAGGATCATTGAATTAGGGAGAATTCAATTAAAGAGTTTCCATTCAAAGAAAGTACAGGTAAGGAAAAAAATATAGTACAAAATATGAATGCTTATGTATTTATCTATAAGGATAAAATAAAGTCTCCACCATCCTTGTTGACCTTAAACACATTTAGTAAGAACCTTCATAACTACCTAGTATAGTCTAGCGAATCCACCAATGTTATGCCTTTATCTATTTGTAAAATTATAGGATTGGCATTAGTCAAATCTTCTAATAGAGATACCCAATCGGATAAAACTTAAGTAATTCTAATTGGGTAACTCAACCACATACACATGTACGTAGTTGGATTCCAATGTGCATGTGCAACATGACATTGATATCCAAGTGATGGACATCCCATGTGCCTATGGTGTACTTTTAAGCATAAGCTAGTCTAAGAAGTTGAATGGATACATGTGGCTACTGACTTCTCACACATATTATTGTCATGGAGGGGTATTCCCAATCATATCTACATAGAAAGAGTATTGAGAAGGAAACATCTCTTAATAGATTACAACCATACTAATAAGATTATATATGCTAAAGTAAAGTCCAATATGTAATTCCTAGCCATTATGGGAATAGTAAAAGAATAAATATTAATGATTGACCTATTACCTTTAAATGCATTGTACAAGTGTGAAATTAGGATATAGTAGAGATATTATCAAGCACAAAAAATTTGGTGCAAGTAGAAGAAGGACCATCCTCTTATAATGGAATGGGTGGATTGCGAGTTTTCAATATTTTTTTGCAAGTTAACAGAGGACCTAATGAATTTTGGATAAAAGGTGGCACTTGAGGACTTCTTATTACCAAATTGGTGTAGAATTCACTATGTTGCAAGCATCCTAAGCTAACATTTTCCTTATGCATGAGGATAGTTAGCAAAGTGAAATGTATAGATAAGCCCATCAAACAACACCATCATGCTTTATATTAGTTGCAAGAATCATCTCATGGAGATGTAGCACAAAAGGAGAATATTTGCAGCCTTGATTCCACCAAAACAACAAAGGAAAGAATAGATTTAGACCCTTAAGTTTAATGGTTCTAAATCCAAACAAGGAATTGGATCTAGAGTTGAGTTGACAAATCCTTAAGGTAAACAAAATCCTACAATTCATAGATTGTGGTTCCATTGTACTAATACATAGTTGAATATAAGACATGTATTTATGGATTTCTCTTAGCCCATAAAAGAGAAAAAAATATTGCAATCCTTTGGAGACTCTAAAATAGTGGTTAAGAAAGCTCAAAAATAAAATACATGTCATGACAAAAGTCTATCCAAATACCATAATAAAGTATGGAATCTCATTGTGGGATTCGATGCATTCAACATCTATAGTTGATTCTTAGAAGAAAAGTTACACTATTGATGCCTTAGCTTCAATAGCTAGCACTTTAGATCCCTTGATTGTATTAGAACTAAAAATATTTTTAGTTGAGTTGACATCAATTCCTTCTATGCCAAACAATGTGACTCACTTTAAAGTATTCAATGATGATCACCATTTTCTAGAGTTCATTACTAATTCAAACATTTTTGAATCCCAAATCATTCACGAAGGTCAAACATAGGATGAAAAAATTGATAATGAAGGGATAATGAGCCTAAAAACAAACACAATTAAATGTCAGGGATGGTATAGTTGGAATGCCTATTTGATGGGGACCAATTAGTTAAGATACATATCCATGTCGATCCTAAAGGAGGAGAATATATTCCATATAACATGGGGGATGAACAAAATGTGATGAAAGTTCATTGGTAAGGTCTATATTGAGGAAGAAAAGGTTGGGATTATCCATGCCTTGAATGACTTTCATGATGTGGTAGTATGGATTTATGAGGATTTGAGGAAATATGATACCTCCATAATCGCTCACACTATTCCTCTCAAGCCTAATGTAAAACACTTCACATAGAAGCAAAGACTAGTGATCACTCTATTGAAACCTCTAATTCTCCAAGAGATGAATGAGTTGATTTTTTTCCTAAATCATCTTCCCTATTAGACATTCTACTTGGGTGGCTAACCTTATTCCAATAGGTAAGAAAAGTAGAGAAATTAGTCTCTACATTGATTTTAGAAATCTCAACAAAGCCTCAAAGAAATACAACTACCCACTTCCTTCTCTAGATGAAGTCTTGCAAATTGTAAATGAATCCTAAATGATGTATTTCCTTGATAGATACTCTAGGTACAATTATGTAATGGTACCTATATACGAATTGAGCCCCAACTTTAGATGGCCACAAGGAGATACCCTTTGTACATATAATGTAGGGTCACCTAAACCATTGTGATAGATGAAAGAAATCAAAAACTAATAATAGAGAGGCTTGGGATAGGGCTAGAGATGAGGAGTGACCCCTCCACCATTTCATAATAGGATAGCTAATGGCTATATACGTATATGTGCATAGATACATACAATTAATATGTGAAAAATATTAATGTATTGGGATATGTATACATATAGATGAGGTAAGGAATAAGCATATTAGAATGTGTTAAGTGGATATGTAAATGTTATAACTTGAAACCTCAATTTACACAAAATTATACAAAGTATTAATGTATAAATGTATTGAAACACTCTCCTCAAAATAAACACAAAACTTATTTGAAAATGACATAAATATGTAGATGTCATCATTACAAATATAACTGTACTTTTAATATATAATAATTTAAACTACTTAGGTTTGAAGTCTTGATGTTGTTTAGTTTAAACCTGAAGGCAGGGTATTGAAAGCTGAAACCCCAAATCCTGTGCAGAGCTGTTCCCATGGCTTTGGAGGCAGAGGGCATAGACAGTTTGAGTGCAGTGTCAGATGATATTCTGTGCCGTCACATTCTCACTAGACTTCCTCTGAAAGCAGCAGTTGCCTCCTCTCTGCTCTCCTCCAGGTGGAGGTGGCTCTGGACTCGTCTGCCCCGCCTAAATTTTTCTCGTGAATTTAGCATATCTCTCCGAAATAAAGCCAAGATAAATTCCATTGTGAAAAAGCTTGTCCTCATTAATCCTGGAGAACTGGAAAGCTTTGAGCTTCACCTTATTGACCATTACGCGCAGGCTGACAATCGGGGCCTTGTCTTCTTACAGAAAATGTCTGCTTGCATTAGTTATGCAGCTTTAAGAAATGTTAAACAACTTACTCTTATCAGCTTAGACTCAAGAGTTCGTTGTGTGCCAAGTTCTGTTTTCAGCTGCCACTGTCTCACGTCTTTAATTCTCAATAATTTCAACACAAAATGCAAACCTACCGACTTTGGTGGGTTTCCGTGTCTGAAAATCTGCTCCTTTACAAGTATTGAACTTTGTGATGCCATTCTTGAAGACCTGCTAGCCGGAAGTCCGTTTCTTGAGAGTTTGGCATTGTCTGGTTGTGTTGGGCTTATTAATTTAACAGTTTGCTGCCCCTTTCTCAATGATCTCATCATTGAAATAGGCAGTAGAGAGTGCTACATGTTCCGTTCAGATCTTGTTTATGTGCCCGAACTTTGAAACTGAATTGCCCACAATTGCAAAACCTCAAACTGGAAAGAATTTCCTCCTGTGAGGACATTTTGTGGAGGTTAAGTTGGATGACCGTAGAGATTAATTTACCTTCTTGTAGGGGCCTATCTACAAACCTAGCTTTGGTAGATTACATTTTCGATAGCTTACCCAATTTGGAAGACCTCTCCATAGATGCTGACTGCTTTCTGGTAAGTAATCTTGTAGAATGTCTCAAAAATTAAATGTTTTTTTTTTTGTGGGCAGCTTCATTTTATATATTATGTGCAGTCAAATCCACATTTAAGCATGGTAGGGAAGTTTTTTCATTTGGGCATATTTCAATTCACAATTATGTATGATAGGGCACAAGATGTTGGATAAATGTTGTGTGTTTTCTGTGTTTAATAATATGGGTTGGGTTGGGTGGGGTTGCCTGTTTCAGTAGGTAAAAAAATATTTAGATTCTGTTTTGGGTAATTTTTTTGTTTCTGTCTGTTTTTAAGCATTAATGTTAATTTCTACATGATTCATGTAATGTTATTTTGGGTTTTTTCAAATTTTATCCATGTTTTAAGGTATTTATGTTTATCTTTTGCATGATTCATGCATTGTATAAAACTATTTTGGTGTATTTCTTTGTCTATTCATGCTTAAGGGTCAAGTAAGAGGTCCGTTGTTATATTGGAGAATGGTTGAGTTTTATGTAATAGCAAAGAATTATATGGTTAAAGTTTATGTAACAGTGAAGAATTATATTGTCTTTGCTTTCTATTTATTTTGTTATTATTTTAGATTATATATGCACTACTTTTATTTTACAGGGTTATAAAAATTCTTGGCTTCGAGAGTGGTTTCTTAGGTCCGGACAAGACTCAAGACTTTTAGAAAATAAACTAAGGAGAGTGCAGGTGATTATGTCAGAATTTGGTGAGAAGGAATTGAATTTGCTTGGTTACATTTTTCAGAATTATCCCTTGCTAGAAAGGGTGACACTTTCTCCACCATCCCACCTAACAAAAAGTAGCCTTGATCTCATCTTTGTGAATAAATTGTTGGGCTTCCAAAGATCTTCTGCAAAAGCAAAAATATTCATTACACAAATTAAGTGAAGAAAGATATTAAAGGCTATTGGTGGATACTTGTAAATACATTGAAAGATTTATGACATTTTAACATTTGTAATTTAATGTTTTTGATTTGATTTTTTATTTTTTATGTTTATATTAAATTTCTTAAAAGCTTTTGCAAAACAAAATACAAAATTCCTTTCTCTTCTGAGCACTTCTATTTTGGTCTAATGGGTCTTGTCTTAAATATTACTATATTGTTAAATTTAGCATACATTATCTTAAAAACAGATAATTATTTTTAGTAGGTCTATTACACTTGCTTATTTATCAAAATTTCTATTTGTTGCACATTAAACACAATGAGTCTGAAATCTTATTAATGGTTGGCACATTAAACAACATAGTCAGATTATTGACATGTGATTTTCACATCAAAGAAAAAAATCCACACAATCAAAACAAGAAACTACAAATTATAACATAATCAGATTGAAATCTTGTTAATGCTTTCCACATTAAACAACATGGTGAGACTGAAATATGAACGAATATTATTTTATTCATCAATTTATAAAAACTTGTTTTATGAAATTCTTGTTTTATAATAAGAACTTTTACCACCGAACTTTGATAATGTTTCTTCTTTGTTCTAAATTTTTAGAAAGTGCAATTTATTTTTTTAATAATCGAAATGAATGTACAATGATTGCTATAATCTCATTCATGTACTTTTAGTCTTTTCCTTTGAACAATTACTTATTTCAGAGATTTACATATATATATGTCATCATGCAATAATGTAATGAGCTTGAGATCCCTATACATGTAGCATTTACATGATATATACTAACTCATAAATATTCTATAGGGGATTCAGTTTCATGCAACATGTTCAATGTTAGGATTTGTGCTATCTATTGAACTTTTCCTGGTTAGTTTTCAGTTATTTTCTGTTATAAAATTTTGTCAGTCACTTTTATTCATTCCTTGTAACAATTTACTTGCTGATGTATGACCAATTATTTTATGTAGCCTTTGATCGAGAACCCTTGGTGTTTACAAGGTATCCACAAATTTATTCTTTCCATAGAATTTTCAAGCAATATGTGGAGTTGAATAATATGGTTCTTTTTATACTAATTAAAAGTGAACATATATGTTTATACTCTGCCCAGAAAAAAAGGGGGTTGAAGGTCTTTCGAGTTAATATTCATGCATTTCATTTTAGCATAACCCATCATAGAGTTGGAATTTGCTATTAACTATAGGAGACATTTTAGGTACATTGTCTCTTAGGATACAACATAGGCCTATCTTGCATGAATTTTGGTACATGCATCCTAAAATGCCACAACTGTTTAGTGACTGCAGGAAACCTGATGTATGTCATAATATAACCTACACTTTAAGCCATTCATAGATACATTTATAATGTTGTGATATGTATTAGAAGCCTAGACTATTAGGATTACCACTCTATTGTACTAGCTATTCCTAAATGCATGATTACTCTTGGAGCCAATGTTTTCAAGCCAAAATTCAACTCTTTTGAACATAATCTTCTTAAGTGAATGACATAATAATGTCCTCATTTACATGGGTTTAGGGTTGTGTGTTAACTTCAACCTTGAGTGTGGGATGGAGCTAAATATTGCTACAAGATTTTAGTATGCAGTAGCTAGGAAGATCGAAGACGAATATACTCAATTTTGAAACTTATTCAAAATTTTATGAAATTTTTATTTTATGGCTTTCTTTTATACCCCATTACTTGTAATTCTTTTCCATGTCACATAAATTGTTCTTTGATTAATATTAGTTTGACATTCATGAGGAGTGGTATGGAACCTTGAATTTCCAAACCACGCACTCTATTTAAAAATGAAATTCAATATCAAAGGTTTTCAAACAAATAAATGCATAATGCAAGTTGCTATTTGTAACAATCACTCTTTGATTACTTTTTTTTTTTAATTCAATTTACAACAAAGATAAACTTAATCAACCAAGTGTTTTCCATCTAGCTTAGAAGTGTTGACTTCATAGCTTCTCCCATCACCATGGTGGTGATGACTTTACACCACCACTTATATGTTTACACTAAAAAATGGTAAGCCTCCAATGTTAGGGTTATTCCTAGACCTAGACCTAAACCTCAAGGGTTCATTTGTGATGAATCTACTTGTGTATCGCCTTTGGGAATCAAAAGCTTCATAGTTTGTAAACCAATGATTCTAGAGAGAATTCATCATCTCTTCTTGTATGAAATCTCTGATCTCATGCTTAAATCATGACTATTCATTAAGCATAAGCTTTCAATTTAGTTTGATTACAATAGAATTATAGAAAATTTCCATCAAGTGTTGATTTCATATCAATCATTAGTGTACAAACACACATAACCACATAAGGTTTGATTTAATTCTAAATTCTAAGTTCACATAGTCATTGGCTCAAGTATACATCACTTATATACAAGGTGACTATCTCATACACACATCACAAGTACAATAGGTGACTAGCTCATATGCACATCACAAATACAATTATGACTAGCTCATACATGCATCACAAGTACAATACCGGCTAGCTCATATGCACATCACAAGTATAATAGTGACTAGCATGAAAATACATCACATATATTTTGGGTGAATGATCCAAATGTACATCACATGTTTTCATAAACAACATTTGGTAAAGTGGAAATAATACATGCATCATCCCATTACCTAGTTCACAATCACATAAGCTCATAAGTATATCTCACCTAAAAAAAGAATGTTGATGCATCCCATACTACACTCAGGTCCCATCAATTCCTCAATCCACCACCATCTATGATAATAGTCAAGCATCCCATACTATTTGATGTCATCACAAGTAAATACATAAGCATAACAATATGCACACTCCTTGAGTCCATTTACACAAGTACACAACAATGACTAACACCTACCCTTTTAGTGTATCCTAGCTTAAAAAGGAATGTCAATACATACCATACAACACTAGGGGTCTCATCATTTTCCCTGGTCCTTTTCATTATTTGTGATAACAGAAAGAATCACATACTACTTGTGATCATCAAAAAATTCACATATGATCATTAATAAAATTCCCACAACCCACTAAACCATTAAGTGATTGGATTTAGATGTTTATCACTCATAGGCCATCAACAATAGTTATATCCAACCTATTCTAGTAGAAATTGATATATATATACCACCTTGTGGTCTTGGTGATAATGCCAACTAAACCCTTCACAATATGGGTAGCACCTCACATCAATCACCTCCATATTATAGTTGACTACTTGCTAACCCTCTAGATACAATGTCCAACTTTAGCTTTCGTCACCTACATTGTAGGGGTAACAACCAACTCAATTGATTTAGTATCATGTCTAGGAATGTCGGCTAGCCCTAATATACAATAGTAGTTCTAGGCATCAATCATTTGCATAATCTAATGATAGCTTGCTAACCGGTTTGCTATTAGAATCAATTCTAACATGTGCAGGTCTTATAGACATGTACACATAATCTATAAAAAAAAATCACAAGGGTTCACAAGAACTAGTGAAGTTGACCTAGATATGTATATCACAATCAAGTGATTCAAGAGAATACACATATTCTTGTAGGCCTAGAGTTGAATTTTACAAACACATAAGAATCACATTGAACCTATGTGAGTTGGCCTCTACTCAACATGTAAAAATAAATGAGTACAAAATTATAAAGTATCAATTCTGCTCACTTTATTCACACACTACTTATAAACATGTTCTTTATTAAAAATATACAAGAAAAATATATCCAACCTTACCCAATAATACTTTATAGTTTTTTTCCTATATATGACATATACAATCTTAAGGAATGTCATCACAACTTAACTCAAAATCAAACACATAGCTACAAAAAATGGACCATTCATAACCCATATAAATACCCATTGTTCACCCTATTGGATCCTATTTACCCAATTTTACATCATAATTAGATATGAGTTATCAAGTTTCCTTATCTCATTCATAGCCATCTAATGCAATTTTAGCATTAGCCCAAAGCATAGTAAAGAGAGAAGGTTAGACAATTTTAGGAATAACTCTAAACCTTGGAATTATCCCCTAACTTCTCCCCTACAAACTTGGGTCATAGGGGCATTCAACCAAGGACTACCTACATTCCTACTTCCAAATGAGATTGAAGTTGTATGTAGTTCTCCTCAGAACAAACTTTTCCTGTATCATAGTAATAAATCCACCCCTTTTTGGTTCAAAACTTACCATGCATAATCAATGCAATAGAATATTAATATCGTAATTTAATCTTCAAAAGATCCTTCTTGCATAGGATATAGTTATTTCTAAAAATTTTGAGTATCAAGCAAGTTCTACTAGTTTCCATAGCCATGTATGTACTTGTATTTATGATCTAGGATAACAAATATTATATATTATAGTAACTTGATGTTGGATGTAAATTGTACCATGAAGATTCAATTTAAGGTTCACACAAATATACTTCAAGTAATTCAATAATATCAACTTTGAACATATATTAAACAAGGGCATCAACTTCCAAAGGTTTACTCATGAATACCCCACTTGTTAAAGTAGTTAATTCATTTCAACCTTGTAAGGTATAAATTCGCATCTCCCCTGCAACATGTAATAATATGTTTCTTGTACATCTAATTTGTATTTTAAAATTTAGGACTTGTCATATAATGTATAAATATCAAATGATAAGACTCAGTATATCATACCAAAATTTAATGCTCACACTACCAACCATATATATATATGGAGAGAGAGAGAGAGAGAGAGAGAGAATGTATAATATCTTACCCTCACATCATTATGGTGCTCTCTAATGTAGTAAAATATCAATAAGAATAACCCTTAGATTTTAGAAGTAGAACTCTAGGAAAAATATATGTCTAAATTAGATTTGATAATATTTTCCTCCAAATAGAGAAAACTATACTTTTCCCAAAAGGTAAATTTTAGTCACCTATCTACCAAGTGATCCTTATGATATGATTATAATTTAATACAACATGGTAGCATTGCACTTTAACACTTCTTAAATGAAAAAATATTATCATATAATTTTATAATAAAATTAAATAAAAATAACGATTCTATGAGACAAGTTAAAAATATCAAAATCCATTGAAGGTAACTAAGTGCCTACCAATGCAAACATTGATTGTATTGCCTAAAGATGTTAGGAACTTGGAATATATGAACTTAGTTAATATTGCCACTTCAAATGCATTAAATAATTATTCATATACTTGTGAACACTAGGACAAGTCATACATCATCATAAAAATTGAATAGATGGAGAATATATTTATAGCCCAAATAATCACTCAATTTGATTAAAATTAAATTTAAGCAAGATAGATGGGCATCATGTAAGGAGGATGAGAAAGAGTACATCTTTGTATTGTATAAATGAGTAGAATAAATGAAGAAAAAATAATCATGAGATGTGATTGGTTTAATATTATTAATAAAATACTAATCAACCATACACCCTTGGAGTTAACTCCGTGTTCGATCTCTCTAAAAAGGTAAGAATATAAAACATGGGATTTTATGATCAAAATCAATAGAAAAATATCCAAAGAACACTACCTTACCTTAATCACTCTTCTATTTTGCATGCCCTTTTGTTGGTCTTCTCCATGTCTCACAAGTAGTTTTGAGGGGGTCAACAATATTATGTTAATTTGAAGAGATTTTCTTGTCGACAAGGTTGTCACTATAGTCCACAAACCTTCCATATATTTCCTCATTTCCTCTTTCATCTATCATTTTCATCCCCCCCTTTTGAATCATTCAAGTACTTTCTTTAAATCTATAGTCCCATGCTGAACAACAATGTTATTAAAGGAGAGTTTATCCTTTACCTAATTTGTCCATAACTTATAAGACTACTTATCCTCCCATGCCTTCACTTGCACTACCTTTGCGTTTAATGAAATTCTTCCATCCTTAAGCTTTGAAGGAAGATCCTAGGCTACTAAAAATCTCTCCTTGGGTGTAGGTAGGGAGGATGGCAACAAAAGTTGGGGTGTCTAACTTTTCACCTCCTAATTGTATTTGCTTGAATTTTTTCAAAGCCTTTTCAACAAATTGACTATGAGCATATCTTTTGATCAGGGTATTCCCTGAGCTATATTTTTTCCCACCTTTTATGCTCTCTCCTTGCTCCCATACTTCTACATATATGTCTACCAAATTAGTCACAATGACTCCCTCTTTCCTATCTCTTCTCTATGTGCACATTCTCTATAATGAAATTCCTCTATCCTTTTTTCTTTGAGGGATGATCATAACCTATTTGAAATCTCCCATTTCATTGTAGGTAGGGAGGATGTTGTTAAAGGTTGTGGCTCTCAATTTGTACCTCCATTTATTCTAACAGAATTCCTCTCCCCATATCCCTTCCTACACACTTCACAAATGTTGAGAGGGGCATTTTCATTCCTCATAATGGAATTTTAGTCCCCCTTGTCGATGGAATACCCTGATTAAATGAACTAATGGATGTCCATATCATGCTTCATTTCTCTATCCTTTGACTATGCTTGATTTGAAAGATCTAAAATTTTAATTTATTAATAGTTTTTAATATATCTTTTAACTATTCAAATTTATACTTTTTTCCGCATAGGCCCTACATGAAAATATGATCCCACAAGAGATGTGACATCCTACCCCCCTTGGAATAAGTTTTCTTGACTTATCAAAAGGATTCCATGTTAAATCCTTTAATGCTAATTGTATGGATCTCATTTATATGATTGGACCTTGGCTAGGTTGTTCTATCATACACTCAAGGATAAAAAAAATTCGAGTAGTTTTATTCTATCCTACATGGTACTATTATAACCTTCAATGAATTGGTACAAGCCTTTGTTGGACACTTCTAGGTCCATGTTGGCTTGCAACTAAATTTTACTTTAAGCTAATTTATTGATATATTTAGTTGATTTTATTTTTGATAATTAGATTAAACACCACAACTAAATTGAAACTAAAACATAAATTCAACATTTAGGAGGAAATTTATTTTAATTTATATTTTATTGAATTCAACCTTCATTCACTTCAACCTTTGTCACATATAAACCAAGAAAATATTTTTAAATAGCCAACTCAATGTTCCAAACTAAACACCAAACCAACCTTTAGTTCTCTTATACACAATCTACTGTTCAACTATTAGTTACCTTCTATTTTCCTCCCTTATTTTTATTCCCAATCCACATTTCCATACTCTTCACATTTTACCAAATATTCTTATATTTCCCTTCATTTGTAAGTTCTAGGGCTAAAATTGCCTAATTTTTAACTTTCACCTTAAATTTGTGCACTAACTTTAGTATCCATCCCTTGGTAATGTTTGGGAATCATTTGAACTACTGTTGACATTTTACCCAACCACATTAATAGTAGACACTATGAACTAGCCTTAGGAAACCCTATGATGATGCATTTTATCATGACACACATCTTGTGAAAAGAAAATAGCACAAATATTGCTTGATTACCTCTCATCTTTAGGTCTTTAAATATCTATTTGACCCTACTTTTAATGACATCAACATTTTCTCTTTTGGTAATGCCTAATGGAATATTTTTCTTGCTCACTCTTCAAGTTGGAGGTTTTTTAATGTATCAAACAAATTCTACATGATATTTCTCCCTTTAATCTTCTCCTTCATTCACCCAACCTATTTAAGGGATTAATCTATTTTGATTGCATTCTCATCTATTCCTTTTATATCCTTTGATTATATCATTGACCTATCCAACCATCCTTATCCTACCCTATCTTAACCAAAGGTCATTGGCCCTACTTCTACATCTACACATTTTCATTTTTATCACTCAAGTTCTATATGCTACCACCTTTCTAGCCACATATCCATAACCCTATCCCATTATAGATGTGGGCCCCACCTTCTTTACCTTTTCCTTAATTTACTATTTGCATACTTCTCTATCACCCTTGCTCCCCTTATCTTTTTATTTTTATCAAATACCATGTTATGGTCCTACATCCTCTTACATTAATCCGTTAGCCATGTCATCATTCCCAAAACCTCCATTTGTTTTTGTGTTTCCATTCTTATGAATTTCCATTCCACCACCTCCTATGCTTTAATTCCTTATATGTTGTTCACTTCCTTTCTTGTATATGATTCTTCATTTCCCTCATTGTCTTCTCCTCCCTCCGCCCTCTCATTTGACCTTGATATGCCTTATATCCTCCCTATTTGAGGACAATGCAACAAAAAAAAAATGATTTTCATTCTCATTATTAGAAGGTCACTATTGACCTCCATCATAATCCCGTTTATTTAACACTCTCTCTCATCAATTTCAACCCAATTCTTCAACCTCTTATTTGTACAAGTTTAATGTTAAATGGGAGCCTACTACTTAAATTTGTGATGATTGCAACCTAACTAGGTTATTCCATCATACTCTCAAGGACTAGGCACTTGATTAATTTTATTCTCTCCCATGATTTCATTATAACCTTCTATAAATTGGCACAAGCATTTGTTAGTTACTTATAGGTCCATATTCAATTCCAAGTAACTTTTACTAACCTAAGTTATTGCAAAAATGACTTGAATGAGAGGGAAGTTATTGTATGCTTCACTTCCAATCCATATTAGCCATGATGCATTATTACTTGCTAGATATTGAGATTCAATGGGTTTTTATGAAGAATATGCAAACACCTATTATGGACAAGGTTTCATTTCAACACTATACAAATTTGATTAACATTTGTGCTACCCTGTGAGATTATGAAATGAAGTTAAAGAAACTCAATTGATTATCTTATTATCTTTCTTCTTCTTCTACTTCTAAGTTCTTTGATAAACCATATAAAATGAATAATTGAAATAATAACTTCAATAAGATAGAGCTACAATATAATGTAAACAATATTGAAAACTCTTCATCTCCTTCTCCTCCCACTTTGTCCAAGACTATTTCCATTAAACAACCTAACTATTACTTTACTAAGTTAACTAGCTTTTGCTTATCCATGATACAACAATTGATAGTGAATAACCTTCTTGTGCTTCTCTTCCCATAATTCAAACATGGGATTTGTACAGTTAATGAAATTTTGTGCTCGCAAGTATTAAGATGAAGCATTTATTACAAGGAGTATGCACAAATATTTATCCATATCTATATCCTTTGTGCATATGCACCTATTATTTACTTTCATGTTAATTACTTACTTTTCAAAATGCATGATTCATAGTTGTTCACATGTAAGTAAAAGTGGACATAAAATATTAGGGTAAAAATGCATACCTAGCATAATTCCTCTTTGTTTTGGACTCGCATTGACCTATTCAACCCAAATGCAATAAATATTATACAAGTGACAAGTTTTTTGCATAAAAGTTGATAGTTGAGATAAGCCTTGATCAACCTAATTCCACACATCCCAAGAGTCTAGAGTAGATCTTTTTTTTCTATCCTTTATATCAGGTTGAACCTATGGCATGAATTTGAACTTGGTTTAAATTAATAATGCATATTTCACTTCAAATATTTCAAATTCAAATTTAATCATAGGACCAAGCTAACAATCTTCCTACTAGCCATCACTTGTTGATTTAAGCATGAAAATTTCAATTTTTTGTGCTAGGATATTGAATAAAAAGACAAACCCTAAATTCATTTTATAAAATTGTGAGAAAAAAGGAAATAATCTTATAATATTATGATTTAACACTTCATTATCATTACATGTGCATTTAGGAGGACAAATTAGACATTTGGATGTTTACTTACAATATCTTAAAACTTTCACTAAAATGAAAGGAGAACAAATCACTTCCCATACATAATAGAAAAATCTACTAGATATTAGTAACATCTTATTTAAATAATCAAAACAAACAATATTAAAAAATTAAAAATACCAAAATAAAAATACAAGCACAGTGATCTTTTGAATAAAGTACAATCAATTTATCAACATGTACATATTTCATTTTTGCCTTCAATTCTAAGTAACTCGCTTAAAGGAGAAAATATTTTATTCTCATAATAAAGTTGAAACGACAATCATGATTGTTTTAAATAAAGCACATAGGAGGTTGTAACGTGGCAAACATTATCGGTCAAGCCTTTAAATTTAAGGAAAGAGAGGACAAAGTAATTGAATTATTTTTTAAATCTCCGAATCTATAAAAGAAGATATTATACAAACCTCTTTATCAAATGTATGTTGTAAAGGTGAAAAAAAAATCGAAGGTCGTTTTCTGATTAGATTTTCTTTAAAACTGGTGGTTTCCAGCTATAAGTATATATCGATGGCGATGTGCGATAAATGATTCAAAAGCATTACACATTCCTTAGAAATATTAAATTTTCTTATAATTATTTTTGAATTGAATTACCTAAAAAAAATATAGATTATACTAGTTTTTGAAGAGAACATGCTAGAAATATAGATATAACGTCTTTATCTTCTAAAAGAGCATCCAAAGAAATAATATAATATATTGTAGTTGATAGAAATAAATTGATTTAAAATTGTAATATCATCAATCATTTTATAATTAGAGGAGTGATATTTATAATCAATATTAAGATGTTTAAATTTAGAAATTATAAGTTATAAATTTGTTAGTAATATTATGAATATTATTGATGTCGTGGATATCAACTTTGTTGATATTGTTTTTATTAGACACAAATCTTAGAAGTGGTGGATAGTCAACAGGACTCCTTGGTTGTCTTAGCTATTTTTGAGGCATGATCAACTTGTTTATTGATCATATCTTATAGCTGCAATTTTAGAGCAATGACATAATTTGTAAACTCCTTATTGGCCTTAAGTTGCTCCTTCATAACATTAGACAAATTCACCATCTAAAGTGATAAGTTGTAGCCACAAATTGTCGTTTCATCCTTTTAAGGATAGAATATAAGAAAACAACCAAACAATAGAACTTCCATATTTGTTTAACAATCACTTAATGACAAGTATTATTAAACACATTGACAGAGAGATGTAAACCAAGAATGATGGACTTCTACATGACTTGAAAAATTGTAAAAGGGTAAGCAAGGAGCATATGAAGGTTAGCCAAAGCTTATTAGCATGATTGTAAAACCAAAAATAATTCTTGATAAAATCTTTCTTACCACAAAGGGGACAAGTGGCAGGTGAGAAAAGGAAATCAAAGTTATCCTCAACAAGAAGTTATGAAGGAGTTTATGTGCAATGAGTTGAGACTGAGCATCTACTATAGATTTCCATATTTATAACTTAAGCTTATTTCACTTAGTCTAGTTGAATGTGCACATCCATTTAGCACTAAGACTAAATTTTAAAGGAAACAAGGGGAAAAGATTCTTATAAACACTTTCATGGAGAAAAAGTGAATATTACATATAGTGGGTCATTTTTAGTATTTTAAGAAATTAGAATGATATATTATAAATAGTAGGATAAAAAGGTTAGGAAGAACAAGCGTATCAGATCAAACATAGGCCACTTGCTAATACAATCGAGAATAAATAAAATCTGAAGCTATTATAAAATTTTCTAATTGAAGATTAAAAAATCCCACATATCTTTGGACAATTGAGTACCTTTTTCGAAGAGGTGTGTACATTTAGACCTAGAAATGAGTCCCAAAGGTTTGTAATATGTTGTTTTGATAAATTGGTTCCACCAATTAAAAGAGGTGGAAAATCTTCGTCTATGCCTAAGGGATTGATCAAACATAGAAATTAGTAGATAGTCCAATTGTCAAACTTTTAATATGTTATTAAAGGGGGTCAATAGATATGAGTAAAATATAAGGAGTCAAAAGGAATTTATCATACTAGTGTATTATGCCCCAAGAATTACTCATTGAAGTATAATAAATTTGAAATTGAAACAATTACTTCCAATGCACATATGCATCTATAGAGTTCACAATCTATGTGTCATAAGACAAATTGCTTGGGTGTATGAGTTGATGATACCAATTCCCCTTTACCTTTTAGAATAATGGAATGCATCTAATAAATGCTATGCATTCCCTTCTTGTTAGCCCCTTTATCCCATAGGAATCTCTATATTAGTTGAGTTAGCTCATTATAGTAGCTTTAGAGGATAGCCAATAAGAGGAAATATAGACATGGATCACCTAGAGGATTTTATTAGTGACCTAAATGTGCCTAGCCATGGAAAAAACTTGGTTATTTTGAAATAAGAGCTTTCCTTTGACCTTGTTCCAATGTCAATTCCAAATGTCTTTTGGAGAAACAATAATCCCAAAAGGGATGCACATATATTTGGTAATGGTTTCATATTTTAAATTATTTCCATCCCTCAATAATTCAAGGTGGGTGAAACTTGGGAGGGGTCATCAAGCACTTAGTCTTATGCATTGCTAATTGAGATCTTGAGACTACACAATGAAGATCTAAAATATCTTATTTATTGGACAACTGCTCAGCCAAGTTTTGAAAGAAAAAAAAACCATATTATCTTCAACAAAATGCAAATTGATACTTTGAACATCTCTAGGAATGGATATTCCACGGTAATATTGATGAAAAGAGCATGATAGAAGAGGTACCTAAGAGCATCAATAGTAACAATTGTGGAGTGGGTAGGAAGATATCCTTGGAAAATAGAGTTTTGGAAGGGAAGTTGGGGGAGAATGATCCATTGGTTGTTAACCTAGTATCAACCTCCATAAACAATATTCTAACATGGTCATAAATTCTAGGAATGAATCCTAATTATTATAACATTTGAAGGATGAAAGGCCTAAAAATGTGATTGCAAGCCTCTTAAAATCTAGTTTTATTAAAAGAGAATCTTGGTTAGTTTTTTTGCACCCATTCAATAGTCTCCCAAGTATGTTATCTAGAATAAATTGACCACTTAAGTATCTAGATGTTAGAGACTCATGATTCCCTAACCAATATGCTTTACTCTTTCAACCAAGTATTTGTGAATATTGTGCAGTCATGGATGGAGGGTCCAGAAAGGACTGTCCAACCATGTAGCTTAGAGTTCAATACAACAAAAATATCAAAAGAAAATTATCGACAAATACGTATTATCATTTATTCAATAATTGACAATCTTACATGCATCATATGCCTCATATGGGGAATGACTAGGGCTCATAGGATTTCCACAAGGGCATTACAAGATATTACAACTAGCACAAAGCCTTATTACACTCCATAGCCTAGAAGGTCAAATCTAACTGTGATATCCAAGTGTTTTACCTATTCTAAACAACCAAAATGCAATGGAAAAACATAAAGAAACACCTCAAGATTAGCTTAAGAAATTTGTTAATGCAAAGAGAAAAAATATGAAATGATTGCAAGTGGTTATACCTTCCCTTTGCAGCTGAAATTCCTTGGTTGGCCCTTGATTTTGTTTTATTTTGTATGCTCCTTGGATGGCTCTTGATATGGCTAAATGAAATATTTAACTATGTGCTTGGATGCAAATACAAATAAATGAGATTGATGGCTAGACGAGTGCACAAAATGGCAGCATTTAGTTGCAAAATGGCTAAGTGTTCTCCCCAAAATGCCTTAGAGGAGGGGGTATTTATAGAGAAACTTGAATTCTCTAGAGAATTCAATGGTTGAGATTTATCCAACAAGGCCAAGATAAAGGGCCAAGGTGAGTTGAGAACTCACAAGCCCTCACATTTTGACATGTGGAATGTGAAGTGGATAAGGGTGAGATGATGCGTAGGTGATGTGGAAGGGAGGTACATGATGTGGAGGAAGGACAAGTACCTTCCAAGTACATTGGGAGATGAGAAGATTCCTTGGAGGAATAAATGCGAATTAAAAATTCACATGCTTGGGATAATCTAGTGGATAAGAGAGGGTCTCCAAAAATGTGGGAGTTTGTCACATGTGACTTGATGTGACAAGTCAAAGATTCTAGAAGATGCATGGGAAAAGGGGATTCTAGGAGGAATAAAAGTGAATTAAAAATTCATATGGAGAAGAGAGGAGCCTTTGATGAATAAAAAGGAATTAAAAATTTCTTGAGGGATGGGGAGAGTTGACCAAGGTACTAATTAGGCTTAACTAATCAGTAATTAGAAGATAATTGGAGATTAATGAGGATTAGAAGCCAACTTGCAAAAGTTGGAGGATGTGACACATCCTAATTAATGATTAGGCATGTGTACATCCTTAATGAAGAGATTAGGAGATGGATTAGGTGTAGACACACAAAATGTATAAGTTGACATTGCACATCTAGGTCTGACTACCGACATCATTTCATCCTAAATCATTCCCCGACCTAACCATTTAATTGAATATCCTTATTTGATTAAATTCATTTGTTTTCTTCTCTTAATTAAACAAATCATGTGTTTAATTAAGTCTCTTAAATCATTCTCCATCTCTTTTAATGAAATAATTAATTTTATTTAATTAATTAAATATCTAAAGTTTATCTATTAAATTAAATAAATTAAAACCTTATTTAATTTAATCTAACTCCATCTCATTTAATTAAATAATTAATTTTATTTAATTAAATCTCTAAAGTCTATCTATTAAATTGAATAAATTAAAATCTTATTTAATTTAATCTTACTTCAATCTCTTTAATTAAATAATCAAAACATGTTTATTTAATTAAACTCATTAAATCATTTCCTCTCTTGTTTGATTTAAATTAATCCAAAAATCTAAGTCAAAATAAGTCAAACTTCCTAATCTTCATTAAATTGATCAAATCTTGATTAAATCTAATCTAATCTTCAAAATCCTCTAGCTTTTCCCACTTGCACAAATAAATCAATTTATTGATTTATTAAATCTTCATTTTCCCTCAACAAAGCATCTTTTGGAGGAATATTCTTCTATTTCAAATTCAAAATTTGAATGACATGTCCTTCCAACATGTCATTTACTCTCTCTTACAAGTCCTTCCAACAAGGCATTTACTTCTTCTTACATGTCCTTGCCTTGAGCCAAGTGGCATTTAATGCAATTTTCTTTCCCCCTCTTAAATGTCATTTCTTAAATTTCAAATTCAAATAATAGCATTTATTGGCACAAACCCCAAATCTTGCACAACCATCATCCATTCATAGTTTGACATGTGGCACCATATCATTGGATGAATGTTAGTCCCACATTGCTCAAATTTGGGTATTCATCCATCTAAAAATCCTATAAATAAAGAGCTCCTCTCCTCATTTTATCATCCACAATTATGCAAAGTTATTATGCACAAATATCTCTCAAATTCCATCCATCTTCTTAACTAGTTTATTGCAGATTTTGGAGCTCATTGAGGGACTTATCAAGTGGATCAATCATCTTCAATCAACATTTGCATTCAAGGAGTTGGGAAAGGGAAAATCTTCACACACCTATTTGCACCAACTCCCCCATGGGATCAAGTGTTCTCATGCTAAATTAGGATTTCATATTTCCATTATGTTCTTCATTGTTTTCTTTGTTTTATTTCCTATTTTTAGCTTTGTGAATGGATTTCATGGGAAATCCTTGTTCATGTTTACAAAAGTGACTCTCTAACATTGTTTGTTGTGTTTTTGTAGGCACTTCAAATTGGGGTTCACATTAGGATTAGATGAAAATGACATGTGAGGAATTAAATAAATATAATATTTATTTAATTCATTTGATGAAAAGGGGATTAAGGAGGCTAATGCATTTAATTATTAATTAAATACCTTGGGGATTTGGTAGAATTAAGGATATTAATTAAATAATATTAATATTACTTAATTAACTCATATAAGAGGATGTTTAGATGAAAGCGGATAAATTTGGATAAATTAAGTGTCCAAATTTAGGTGTCTACACTAACTATCTTATTCCTAACTCATGACCTATTTAACTAATTTCCTTTTAATGAATTAAAAATGATCTTAAATATGAATCTCCAACTCCAACTATGATTTGCGTCAACCTTAAGGGTTCACAAACCCCAATGCAAGATCAAACATGTAGGTTGGCCTAAAAAATGAGAAGATAATCCATCATGAGATGAAACGTATTGCAAATCTCCAAGAAAATAGGTCTACACAATTAATCTGAGTTGGGTCGGCCACAAATTCTCTGACTAAGAATGAAAATGAAATTATAAGAGTGATAAATTTTTGTAAATAAAAGAAAATCACCTTAAATTTTGATATGATATAGATGACCTCATGTAGAACCAATATCTCGCTTTACGAGCTGAGAAATGATACAATGGTAAAATGTAAAAGAAACTAATGAGACAACTACAAACTAAAATGGAAGAAAAGAAATGGTTTTGGTTGATACATGATTAATTTACAACTAGAGATGCTCTTGCATCAAAAACCCAGGGTTGGAAGAAAAGTGAGTCCCTCACTTTCTAGGGGCTAAAGGAAAACCAAATTGGTCCACCTGAGCTTGAGAAATCCATGATGAGTCATCCACTAGTCTACCTCTCCACTTTACCAAGTGTTACCTAGTTTTTGGTTCCCCCCCTAAAGTATGCTTATTTTTAAATTTTGGCTAAGTCATGTCCTGGTGGTGTTTTGAGTGCACGGTATAACTTGGGTGGTGTTTTATGAAGTTACTCTAACTCTCCTCTTTCTCTCCTTGTAACTTGTCATGCTTGTTCTGAATGCACCAATGGTGTTTTTCCCAATTATATGAACTTCTAAATTTTTTGCTTTAGTTTATTTTCGAGATTAAGCGGCACGGGCGGTGTATTATTAAGTTTGTCCAACTCTCCCATTCACCACCCAGAAAGAAAAAAATTAACTTCATTAAGAAGCGGGCGGTGTTTTGCAACTAAGGATGAACCTGGGAAGTGATTTACAAGGTTATGTGAACTACCCACTTCCCCACCCGTAAAGTCATTCCTTTTCAAATTTTTGAAAAGCGGTTATAATGAGGTAGTGATGTGAAATATGACATGTGCCTACATGATGGGAGATGTAATTAAATGCTCATCTACTAAACACATTTCTCGTGGGGAACTAAAAGGAAATTCATGCCAAGAAATGACATTCTTCGGCTATGACATTCACTTCGGGATACATAAAGAAAGAGAGCACACTAATGTAGACTTCCACCCTCATAATCTAGGGTCGTTCTGAGGTATTTTTTTCCTTATCTTTTCCTTCTAAGCATATGGTATTCAAGCTTGTTTTCCCCTGCATTTTAGATTACCTAGTGAAAATCCATTTGAACCCTAGCAATCCAGAAATGGCAAGAATTAAGTGTCAAGGGTATGAGTACATCTCAGGGTTAATGTGTGACATACCTGAGATAGGAAACACTAACTCGGATAGGTGAATATGAATGAGCTTAGAGAAAAACTCACTTCCCCCAATCCACCACCTATCATAGAGAGATTAATTGAAAGTGGATTGGTAGAGTCAGCCACCTTCCTTGTAGTTGTTCAATGCCCAGAATTAATTCTTGAATGTATAAGGCATTATGATGCTAAAACCCAGAAAATAAGAACTAAGGACAACTAGCTGGTGATTAAAATTCAAAGAGCCACCTTTGCCTCATGTTTGAGAATTCCTAAAAAAGAACCCTTCTCGCCCATGGATTTCACCAACACCCAGATTGAGTTTTCGCTCAACAAAGGGTACTATTGGAACATAATGGCAAAGAATTGGCTAGCAAAACCTAGGGGAGGAAAATCTTAGTTACCCCAGAATTTACATAGGAACCATTTTGCGAGAGAGATATTTGAAATAAATATGTTGCTACACAAAGTTCAAGAAAATGAATATGCTTTTGGTTTTCAAGAATGGATGTATTTCTTTGTCTATATTATACTCAAAGGAACCCAATTTCTAGATTGGGTGACACTTATCAATGAAAGGTTACACAACCTGCTGGTCTACTTTCCTACTGATAGGGAATTTTCATGTCCTCTTATTTGATTTATGCTATTGCAGATAATAGACCTTGGCTAGGCTTGAGGCCAAGTGACCTCCCTCGTGATCAGGTGCCAATTTTTTATTACCTTGATAAACTATAGCTAAATAAGAGTTATTCTCATCACAGGAGGATATCAGACACCTTCACCATGAGAGTCACCAGAGAATTGCAAGGAAAAATTGAGATGCAACTTTTGCTAGAGGATATGTAGTTTTCCAATATTTATGGTAGCCATTTCATTCAATTTTAGAGGTTCTCCTATATTAGGGTTGGTGGTTTCACTGGTTTTCCCATCAAACTCCCAAGACACCTAGAGGAAAATTTTGTGATGATTAAGGTCTACAGATAGTTGTCGGATGCCAAAAAGAGATTCCAAGAGTAGAGAAGAGTGATGGTGCAATTTCTAATTGGTTTCGACCCCTACACTTGCGAGTCCATGTCAGATGCCCTCAACATAGAAAAAGAAATAAGCAGGTACAATTTGTAGACCTATGATGAATTTTTTCCTTTCAATCTTAAGGATTATGTTAAGGATAATTTGAAACTTGGTCTTGATTTCCTCCATTTACCTACCTTAGAGGACTATTGGGTAAATTGTTTTGATGAATTTGAAGTGAGAAGGAGTTGGATGAGGTTGTCCTTGAGACAAATAATCATGTATAATTTGAGTTATGATGTACAAGGAATTGAAGATGATGGGCTAGACGCAGTGGACCCAATTTTCATAAACTTAATAGCAAATTGACCTATTCTTGCTATGGATTGGAGCAGTAAAGAGAAGGAAACAATTGAGGCAAGGAGTGTTGATGTTTTGGAAAGGACCCAAGAATGGGTTACCAAAAAGAAGACAAATCAATCCTGTCATAATACTAGATCACAGAACACCCAAGCAACAGGAGGCAGTATTCAACCTTTTGTGATGACAATAACCTTTGGGGTTGCCTCACATTCAATGCAATCTAGGACTTGGGGTGATGGTGATGAAGAACCTTCTAATAAGAATGTGCTTCAACCAACTTGCAGAGAAGACCTCCCAAATTTACCCAATTTAGATCAAGATAAAGGGGATGAAGGGGAAGAAGATGACTTAGGTAATATTGATATTAACTCTTTCTCCTCATCACATTGGTCATTTCCTTTTAGGGAGGTTAATGAACATCCAAAACAAAGGTCTTATCCACTCTCTTCACATGATGTTCAAATAGATACTCCTCTAATGAATAGAACACCATTCAACTCCTCCAATTCCAAAGCTACTAATGTTCCTAATACTCCCATTTGATTGGAAGATACTATGTTTAGGAAGAGGAAAGCAATAGAACTAGATCTCCCGAAGAAAGATATGGTAGGACAATTGATCCAAAAGACTTCAAAGCCAAAGAAGTTGAAAACTATTGCTCAATTGATTGATGATGTCAGATCAAGAAATATATGCCTAGAAGTTGTGCATCCCACTACACAAAAGGAAGTCACCCAAGAAACAACCAGTGATTGTGACATTGATAGAATCAACCTGGGACCTCCTACAAGGGATGGAGATGTGCATAACTTCTAGGTGTCTGCAATGAGAATGGTTGAGAGTTCCAAGAAAGATAAAGAAAGAAAAGATGAGTTGAAAAGGAAAATCCAAGTCTTAACTAAATGTTTAAAATCAAATTTTGACCTTCCACCTCAACCGATATCTCAAGCTAAGACATATTTTGATCCCTTGCCCTTAATAGGAAAAGAGGCAGTAAGTAAAATGAAGAGTTGCAAAAACTTCTACAAGGCTATTGAGGAACGAAGTGGAAGATTAATCAAAAGAGGTAATCAGATTATTTTTGAATTTCTTAAATGCATACAAACAAAAAATACTTCAAGAACAAAAGTTCAAGAGGAGATTGTCACTGCTGAAAAAGAGGAAAGGGTTTGGAATTAGTAATGCTAATGAGATCAAAGCAATGATAGGCTTTGGAATGGAAAAGTTAGCCACTGAACAAATCATACCCAGTGGTGTCAATGCTCATTGTATGATCTAGAATAAAAGTGTTGAATGAAAGTTATAGGTCACAAAGTAGGGGCTACAAAAGCTTCAAGAGATCTGAACTGAATGCAATGCAATCTTGGAGGAAATTCATAAAAAACCTTGTTGCCCTCAAATTGCAACTTAACAAGGGAGGAGATGAGAGTAATGAGAATGCTAAAACTTTAGAGAGTGATTTTCATAAAATAGTTGATGGAATTTTCAATTCTCAATCTTTTGGTGTTGAGCATTTGAGGAAATTCAACGAACTGGATCTTATCCTATCTTGAAGACAACGAGGCTCATGAAGACTTATGATCAAAGAATCAAAGCCGTTTGGGATAACCAACTAGAATAGAGATTACAAATGATAGACATAACCATTCCACACCATAAGGATCTTCCACATGTTATCAAAGCTTTCCAAGCCTTGTGAAAATGACTTGCCATGTCTACAGAATATAGAAGCGAAGCGCCACTATCTTAGTTTTCAATTGCTTTTATTTCTTGAAAAGACTTTTAATTAAAAAATAGTTATGGGAAAAGAAAGAAGTGGTTACTCACCTAATTTATATATATTTATTTTATTTTAAATTGTTTCCCTCTCTAGACATAAAAAAAAGACTTGATATTATGCTATCTTGAATGCAATTTTGTTGTGAAATAAAATCTCTAGTCTGTGTGCATCTAGCTTGCAAAGATATCTGATATTCTTAAATCTTTGTGTTTAGGTATATCTTGGTGTTTATGCTATTCATGTGTGTTATATGCATCTATCTTTGTAGTTGATTTTAGTTTACAGGTGATATTGGGTTTATATTTCTATTACTACATCTTTAGCAAACTAATCTTTGAGCCAATAATTTCATAATATAGTTTATGCCTACTAGTCTATGTACTAGTATCTTCACGATCTGTTATATGTAAATTGGTTTTTGTGTCAATACTTTATTACTTTTCTCTGCACTTGATATTATGAATTTTCCTTGTATTAAGTTTTTCCTTGCCTTCTTTCAAGTTAAAAGCATACATATGTTTGTTTAGTTTAGTCAGATTCATTGCATATCATATGAGGGAGTTGTACCTCCAAAATTTAGAGGAAAGTCACAAATGAAATTGTGAAATTTCTAGAGTTATTAGGAGAAATCACACCTTTCAAGCAAAGTAAATCATTATTTCTCAAGGTTCCCAATTTGTTAGCCAGAATTTTTTTGGAAACTCCGTTGGGGAAACAAATGAATGAAATAAAATGAGTTGTGTTATCTGGGTTATACATATTGAATATCTTAAGCCACCCTAGATTCCAAAAGGTTTAATTTATTTAATTTAATAGATAGACTTTAGAGATTTAATCAAATAAAGGGAATTATTTAATTAAATATGGACATAGGGTTAATTAGATCAGATAGATTGATTTAATTAACAAGAGAAAAATACTTAATTAGATAAAATAATTTATTTAATTAAGAGAGGAAAATCAATGAATTTAATCAAATAAAGGTATCTGATTAAATAATTAGATTGAGGGATGATTTAGAATGAAATGGTGTTAATAATCAGGATCAAGTATGTCGGTTTCCATGTCTACACTAAGTTAACTAGCTTGTGCTTATCGATGATGTAACATTTGATAGTGAATAACCTTCGTGTGCTTCTCTTCCCATAATTCAAATATGGGATTTGTACATTTAATGGAATTTTGTGTTTGCAAGTACTAAAATGAAGCATTTAGTACAAGTATGGACAAATATTTATGCATGTCTATATCCTTTGTACATATGCACCTATTATTTATTTTTTCATTAATTACTCACTTTGACATGCATGGTTCATAGTTGTTCACATGTAAAGACATGCATGATTCATAGTTGTTCACATGTAAGTAAAAGTGGAGATACAATGTTAGGGTGAAAAATGCATACCTAGCATATTTAATCTTTGTTTTGGGCACACACTAACCTATTCATCCCAAATACAATAAATCTTGTACAAGTGACATGTTTTTGGCATAAAAGTTGATAGTTGAGATAAGCCTTGATCGAACCTAATTCCACACATCCCAAGAGTCTAGACAAACTAGATCTTTTGTTTTCTATCCTTTATATCAAGTTGAACCTATGGTGTGAATTTAAACTTGGTTTAAATTAATAATGCATATTTCACTTCAAAAGTTTCAAATCCAAAATTTACCCTAGGCCCAAGCTAATCATCTTCCTACTAGCCATCATTTGTTGACTTAAGCATGGAATTTTTAAATTTTTGTGCTAGAGTGTTGTATAAAAAGATAAACCCTAAATTCATTTTATAGGATTGTGGGAAAAAGGGAATGATCTATAATATCATGATTTAGCACTTCATTCATTACATTTGTATTTAGGAGGACAAATTAGACATTTGAATGGTTACTTTAAATATCTTCAAACTTGTTCAAACTATTGATTTGATTTGAAGTGTTTCACTAAAATTAAAGAAAGAAAACAAGTCACTTCTTGCACATAATAGAAAATCTATTAAATATTTGTAACATCTTATTTAAATAATCAAAACAAGCAATAATAAAAAGATTGAAAATACCAAAATAAATATACAAACACAAAGATCTCTTTACATCTTAAAGATGACTTGAACAAAGTACACTCAATTTTTCAACATGCACATATTTTATTCTTACCTTCAATTCTAAGTAACCCACTTAAAGGTGAAAATATTTTATTCTCATAATAAAGTTAAAAAGACAAATCATGATTCCTTTTAAATAAAGGAAATACGAGGTTGTAATGTGGCCTTTAAATTTAAGGAAAAAGAGGACAAGCAATTGAATTATTTAAAATCTCCGAATCTATAAAAGAAGAAATTATACAAACCTCTTTATCAAATGTATGTTGTAAAGGTTAAAAAAATCAAAGGTTGTTTTCTGATTGGATTTTCTTTAAAACTTGTGGTTTCCAGCTATAAGTATTTATCGATGGCGATGTGTGATAAATGATTCAAAAGCATAACACATTTCTTAGAAATATTAAATTTTCTTATAATTATTTTTATATTGAATTACCTAAAAAAATATGGATTATAGTAGTTTTGAAGAGAACATGCTAGAAATATAGATATAACGTCTTTATCTTCTAAAAGAGCATCCAAAGAAATAATATAATATATTGTAGTTAATAGAAATAAATTGATTTAAAAGTGTAATATTATCAATTATTTTATAATTAGAGGAGTGATATTTATAGTCAATATTAGGATTGTTAAATTTAGAAATTATAAGTTATTAAATTTGTTAGTAATATCATGAATATTATTGATGTTAAGGAGATCAATTGTGTTGATATTGTTTTTATTAGACAAAATTTTAGAAGTGGTGGATAGTCAATATGACTCCTTGGTTGTCTTAGCTATCTTTGAGGCATGATCAACTTGTTTATTGATCATATCTTATAGCTGGGGTTTTAGACCAATGACCTAATTTGTAAACTTCTTATTGGCCTTGACTCGCTCCTTCATAACCTTAGATAAATTTGCCATCTAAAGTGATTAGTTATAGCCACCAATTGTCGTTTCAACCTTTTAAGGATGGAATATAAGAAAACAACCAAACAATAGAACTTCCATATTTGTTTAACAATCACTTAATGACAAGTATTATTAAACACATTGACAAAGATAGGTAAACTAAGGATGGTAGTCTTCTACATGACTTGAAAATTTGTAAAAGGGTAACCAAGGAGCATATGAAGGTTAGCTAAATCTTATTAGCATGATTGTAAAACCAAAAATAATTCTTGATAAAATCTTTCTTAGCACAAAATGGACAAGTGGTAGGTGAGAAAAGGAAATCAAAGCTATCCTCAACAAGAATTTATGAAGGAGTTTATTTGAGGTTGAGCATCTACTATAGATTTCTATATTTGTAACTTAAGCTTATTTCACTCAGTCTAGTTGAACTTAGCCATCCATTTAGCACTAAGACTAAATTTTAAAGGAAACAAAGGCAAAAGATTCTTATAAACACTTTAATGGAGAAAAAGTGAATATTACATTGTTGGGTCATTTTTAGTATTTTAAGAAATTAGAGTGATATATTATAAATAGTAGGATAGAAAGGTTAGGAAGAACAATCTTATTAGATCAAACATAGGCCACTTGCTAATATAATCGAGAATAAATATAGTCTAGAACTATTATAAATTTTCTAATTGAAGATTAAAAAATTCTACATATCTTTGGACACTTGAGCACCCTTTTTGAAGAGGTTTGTACATTTATACCTATAAATGAATCCCAAAGGTTTGTAATATGTTGGTTTGATCAATTGGTTCCACCAAATAGAAGAGGTGGAATCTTAGTCTATGCCTAAGAGATTGATCAAACTTAGGAATTTGTAGAGAGACTAATTGTCAAACTTTTAATATGCTATTAAAAGGGGTCGATAGATATGAGTAAAAAATAAGGAGTCAAAAGGAGTTTATTATACTAGTGTATTATGTCCCAAGGATTACTCATTGAAGTATAATAAGTATGAAATTGAAACAATTACTTCCAATGCACATATGCATCTATAGAGTCACAATCTATGTGCCATAAGACAAATCCCTTGGATGTATGAGTTGATGATACCAATTCCCCCTTTACCTTTTATAATAATGGAATGCATCTAATAAGTGGTAGGAATTTCCTTCTTGTCGACCCCTTTATCCCATAGGAATCTCTATATTAGTTGAGTTGGCTCATTATAATAGCTTTAGAAGGTAGCCAATAAGAGGAAATATAGGCATGGATCACCTAGAGGATGTTATTAGTGACCTAAATGTGCCTATCCATGGAAAAAACTTGGTTATTCTGAAATAAGAGCTTTCCTTTGACCTTGTTCAAATGTCAATTCCAAATGTCTTTTGGAGAAACAATAATCCCAAAAGGTATGCACATATATTTAGTAATGGTTTCATATTTTAAATTATTTCCATCCCTCAAGAATTCAAGGTGGGTGAGGCTTGGGAGGGATCATCAAACAATTAGTCTTATGCATTGCTAATTGAGATCTTGAGACTACATAATGGAGATCTAAAATATCTTGTTTATTGGAAAACTCCTCGGCCAAGTTTTGAAAGAAAAAAAAAACATATTATCTTCAACAAAATGCAAATTTATGGTTTGAACATCTCTAGTAAGGGATATGCCACAGTAAGATTTATAAAAAGAGCATGATAGAAGAGGCACCCGAGAGCATCAATAGTAACAACATAATGGAGTGAGTAGGAAGATATCCTTGGAAAAAAGATTTTTGGAAGGGAAGTTGGGGGAGAATGATCCATTGGTTGTTAACCTAGTATCAACATCCATAAACAATATTCTAATGTGGTCATAAATTGTGGGAATGAATCCTAATCATTATAACATCTAAAGGATGAAGGGCCTAAAAATGTGGTTACAAGCCTCTTTAAATCTAGTTTTGTTAAAAGAGCAGCTTGATTAGTTTTTTTGTGCCCATTCAATAGTCTCCCTAGTAAGTAATATGTTGTCTAGAATAAATTGACCACTTAATTATCTAGATGTTAGAGACTCATGATTCCCTAGCTAACATTATTTACTCTTTCAACCAAGTATTTGTGAATATTGTGCAGCCATGGATGGAGGGTCCATAAAGGATTGTCTAACCATGTAGCTTAGAGTTCAACACAATGAAAATATCACAAGAAATTCACAACAAACATGTATTATCATTTATTCAACAATTGGAAATATTACATACATCATATGCCTCATATGTGGAATGACTAGGGCTCGCAAGATGGCCACAAGGGCATTACAAGATATTACAATTGACATGTAAAGCCTTATTACATTCCATAGCCAAGAAGGTCAAATCCAACTAACTAATTCCTGACTCATGACCTATTGAACTAATTTCCTTCTAATGAATTGAAAATGATCTTAAATATGAATCTCTAGCTCCAAATATGATCTATGTTGACCTTAAGGGTTCACAAACCCCAATGCAAGATCAAACATGTAGGTTGGCCTCAAATATGAGAAGATAATCCATCACGAGATGAAACACATTGTAGATGTCCAAGAAAGTTCTCCTTGGACCTAAAAACCATGTATGGTGTTCCATTAAGCTTTGCATGCCTCTAAATAGGTCTACACAACTAATTTGAGTTAGGTCATCCCCAAATTCTCTAACTGAGAATGATAGTGAAATTACGAGAGCGATAACATTTTACAAATAAAAGAAAATCACCTAAAATATGGATATGATGTATGACCTCATGTAGAACCAATATCTTGATCTAGGAGCTGAGAAATGATACAATGGTAAAATGAAAAAGAAACTAATGAGACAACTTCAAACTAAAATGAAAGAAACTAAATGGTTTTGGTTGATACATGATTGATTTATAACTAGGGATTATCCTGCATTAGACACCTAGGGTTCGAAGAAAATTGGATCCCTCACTTTCTAGGGGATAAAGGAAAACCAAAGTGGTCCACCTCAACCTGAGAAATCCATGATGAGTCCTCCATTGGTCTACCTCTCCACTTTACTAAGTACTCCTTGTAATAGTTCCTAGTGCTCCTTCATATTATGGTATCCAAGATCTACTCAATCTACTATGGTGGTTGATGTGGTAACTACTCCTCCAATCCAAATTCCTTGTCTCATTTTATCATCAACCTACTCCTTATACTTACTATTCATGTCTTATAAGTGCTTTTGGACCTAAGTGCATGCAATGTATCCATGAATCTGACAAACTCTTATGCTTTTTCACTCCTCTTATTCTTCATACTGATGTCTTTGAGCTCCAAAAATCCTCTAGGATTTACTCCTTTCACAATATCAAATGGTGTCTTCCCTATACTCTGGTTTACTATCAAATTATTGTAGGAAAACTCTGCTCGTGGTAGAACTATATCCCAATTTCTTGCCTTGTCTCTAACCAAACATCTTAATAAGTTACCCAAACTTCTATTTGCGGGTGATATGCTAAACTGAACTTCAAATCTGTCTTCATCTTCTTCCACAATGTCTTCCAAAAGTATCCGATGAACTTGGTGTCCCTTTTTGAAACTATACTCTTTGGTACTCCATGCTATCTTACAATCTGCTTGAAAGTAGGTGAGCAAAATGCATAACATCATTAGTATTTTTACAAGGAATGAAATGTGTCATCTTAGAAAATCTATCCACTACTATCATTATTGAATTATACCCTCTCTGAGTTCTTGGTAATCCCAATATGAAATCCATACTTATATCTTCCCAAGGTCTATCTAGTACTATCAAAGGTTTGTACAATCTAGTATTCTATACTTGATGAAATTTACAACTTTAAACACACTTCTTGACATCCTTATATGTCTTTGGAAAAAAATAGTGTTCACTGAATCTACTATCTCATCAACTCTAAAATGTCTTGTTGTTCCTCCAATATGATTCTCCTTGATCAAATTCTACCTCATGGAACTCCTTGGAATATACAATTGATTTCCCTTAAACAACATATCTTCCTAAATGAAATAATCCAACCATTGACTCCTATATGTTTCTACTGGTTCCTTACATGACTTCCATTAGAAAAATATGGATCACCTTCATACATATGTTTTAGTTCCTCAAAACCCTACACTTCTATCTTCACTATTCAAAGCTAATTCCAACTAAACAGTTTAATGAACAAGGTTGTTTACAAAAGATTATTCACTATTTACATCATTACAATACTGTTTCAGACTAAACAGTTACATTTAATGACATAAAATATCATTTTCCAACATAACACTCACTATTTGCAATTACTTATTGTCATTTCAAGTTGTTTAGAAGCTAAATGGCAACATTGCATTTAATTGTTCACTATTTTAAAACAAAACAGGTTTTTCCACAATGAACTAAAAATAAATAATGTTGTTTTGCCAGTAACAATATCATCTACAGCTTCTCATTTGTCAATTTTCAAGCAAACGAAGATATTTCACTAACAAATCATATAGCCTAGTTTCAGACATAAAAATACAATGTCTAATATTCAGATCTTGAACAACTTTCATTTCTGAAATTCATTGTACAACTTAATAATATAAAGGATCTAAGTTTGACATGCTTGTTGAGGTAAAACTTAAACAAGTATTTTAGTCAATAAATAGACATAGAAGTTTTGGGTTCTAGAAAAACTCATGCCTTTTCAAGTTTCAACAAACACTCACATGTTTCTTTGAATCAACCATTCATATTGGTCTAGAGCATTTCTTTCTTGGAAAAAAAAAACATGCACAAATTCAACCCTTAAGACATGTTGGTTTCACCACTCATAATTGACATGCATGATTATTGACTACAAGGAAACAACTCTTCGATCTTATAGGTTGAACCCTACTTGGGTTTATTGAATTTAAACAAGGATTTCACCACCTTTCCCACTAGAATATGGCAACATTATAGTACATACAATACAATCTTGAGCATTTATTTTAGCTTCTTATTATTAGCCCAATCGATAAGGAGAATATGATACATATAAAAAAACAAGACATAGGGTTGATACCCTTTTCATGGTATTGATAGTCGATCCATAGTTTTAATAATCATCATAAAAATATAGAGAATCAGAATAGAAATTTTGAATAGCCATCGAATGGCTAGCACAAAAGTATGAACTTCGATAATAGTCACATTTTAGTAACTCTAAGGCTTAGCCTAGCTATGAGAGCTAGCCACTAAGGATTCTAAATGAAACTCATACAATATTGGCCACAAGCCGTGCGACCTAAAACAATGATTGATACCAACAATACTTGGCTCAAGGCCATGATTATTCAACAAGAATACATATTTTATAGTCTAACTGATGCAATCAACAAAATGGAAGAATACCATTCAAATGACGAGGAAGAAAAAGATAAAGGAAAATCAAATTTTCTTTCTAAAGTAATCGATTTACCTAATAAATCGAGCTTTGTGTGAGTCTGCCTCAATTTTTTCCCTCACCCCCAAGCTCTTCTCTACTTTTTCCTTCGAACCAACAACTTTCTTCATTGTGCCTTTTTCTCCCCCAACATTTTGTATTAAAAAATGGAAACAACATTATTCTTTTGTATGTTATTGGCAATGGCATGATTGCCTTGCCATCAACCACTACTTGTTTGAATATTACCATTAAATCTTGTGGCAGACCACGTCCTTCATGATCTTATTTGATTTCAATAGTACGCTATTAGAATATTATCTGATATTGATTTAAATTTCAATGAGAATATGAATATGAATATGTGTATATATATATATATATATTTATATATATATATATATTTATATATATTTATATATATATATATATATATTTATATATACATGTCTATATGTATTTATATGATTTATTTCATATTTATCATGTTCATTCTTCATTTCAAATATATGTATATATATTTATATATGTGTGTGTGTGTATGTATGTATGTATGTATTCACATTTATTTACATACGTGTGTGTGTGTGTGTGTGTGTATACATAGTAGACATGCAAATAATATTAATCAATATCATGCATCTAATTCCATTTCCTCTATTAATCAAACAAAGTAATTTATTAGATTAATTCACGAATCATGTTTAATTAAATAAATCAATTTGATTAATTAAAATCCTCATAATCCTCTTATTAATTAAATAAATCGAATTGTTTAATTAATACCCAAAGTCCTCTTATTTGATTAAATAAATCAAATGGTTTAAATCAAATTCACTAACCCACTCAAAGTTAATTAAATTTTAAATTAATTAACTTTAATTCTCATTACCCATACTCTAGCTTTTGACTCAACCTCGGTCAAACTCAACCCTTGACTAACCCACCCACTTGGACATGAAAATTAATTCTTCTAATTAAATAATTATCTCATTTTCCCTCTCAAAAGCACATTATAGGGAATATTCTTTCATTAACTCCCTTTATTTTACTTTCTCATTCAAATAATTTCTCCCCCCAAAACAATTCAAGCACATGCATTTCATGCCTCTCAAACATGCATTTGGTGCCTCTTACAAACACATACAAAGTGTGATCAATCCTTACCCATTAGCATTGAGGAAAATTTCTCAATGCCATTGGTCCTTTTTTAATCCCACATTCTTCCTATTCTTCAATTCTTCAAACCTCTAACCTATAAATAGAGGCCTTCTCTACTTAAAATCTATCCATAGTTTAATGCATTTACACTATACACACATTTGTCTTCATCACTTGCATCTTGCTCATCATTTTGAAAGCCTATCAAGGGGTGGGAAAGGGCATCCTTTTCACATCAAAGGAGCACCACTCCACTATGAGATAGAGTTCGATTCATGTGTTCATATGCTTTTATTTAGTTTCATTGTTTCCTTGGTTGCATATTTAACATGATTGAGTATTTAATAAAGATGTTTAATTTGTTGTGCTTTAATTAACTAATCATGCTAATACATGTTAAGTTTTGAGCATTTTCAAATTATTACATCTACAAATATACATATTTACATACATGTATATATTGTTGGAAAAAAAAGGACAAGCAACTGAGAGGGGGGGTGAATCAGTTGTCACAGAATATTTAAACTTTTCAAACTTAACTTAATTTCAGATCTAATGAATGAATAATAAACATGATTGAGTATTTCATAAAGATGTTTAATTTGTTGTGCTTTAATTAACTAATCATGCTAATACATGTTAAGTTTTGAGCATTTTCAAATTATTACATCTACAGATATACATATTCACATACATGTATATATTGTTGGAAAAAAAAGCACAAGCAACTGAGAGGGGGGGTGAATCAGTTGTCATAGAATATTTAAACTTTTCAAACTTTACTTAACTTAATTTCAGATCTAATGAATGAATAATAAACCATGAATAGTCAACACATCCGAAGGACAAAGTACACCAAGATTTTTATGTGGAAACCCTATTAGGGTAAAAGCCACGGTGGATGTTAGTCCACAATATTATACACTATTAAAAGTATAAAGAAAAATAATGGGAACACACATGCATTCAGGCACACTTCTTATAGCTCATTGCTCAAATACAAAAGGGATCACTTCCCAACACTACAAAGCAATTTAGATTAGATTTGCAAGGTATGAACTGAGAAAATAGCTTCTACAAAAGCTTGATTACAGTTCCAGTTAAGCATAAAAATACTTTTGCACACTACGCTCAAACTTCTTCACACTCTACTCTACAATCAAATGATTTTCACACATACACACATAGGAGCACACCGAGTACACTTCAATTCAAACGAAAAACCACTCTTATATATCCACACCAAGAATTTCATCAAAGACTTTGTCGACTAAAATATAAAACATATTTACAATGTCGGCCCAAAATTTACAAATAAATTTTAATGCAAATCAAACACCGTCGGCTAATATTATGATGCAACCCAAAACAATATCCTCGAGCACACCAAGCATTCAAATTTAAATCTCCAAGGATCTACAACACGTTACAACCATCATGTTGGCTAGGAACATGAAAACCCGAACACACATGAGAAAAATATTCAACCACGAGCACACTGATCAATGTAGACATACAACGAAGATAGAAAAAGATATAGAAGCATCCACAAGCAATAAGAACTAATAGAGAATCATCCACAACAATTGAGATTACCAAAATTACATAAACTTCAATCATGAGTACTGATAGAAACCATAGAAATACTGTCAGAACACAACTATCCATAGCACGATCAAATCTTCATGTGGACCTCTAAACCTTTCGGTAGATGAACTAGATACTCTCAGAAATAAACCCTTTAGTCCACAACAATTGATATTCAACATACAAAACAAAACACCTTCTTGACCTACAATGTTCCACTAGGAACCTGCAACTCTTTCTTTAACAATTTTCTCAATATCCTCAACATATACAACCTTCAATACAATAGTGCCAATAGTGTTGACATCAATGAAAACCACATATTAGCAACACAACCACAAAATCCAACAATCTCCCCCTTTGGAATTGATGGCAACACATGATGCGAAAAATACCATCAACCCAACAATACTTGCTCCTACTTAGGTTTTGAATCTTCTTCTCAACTGATCTTCTCCCCCTTTTAAATCAATGGAAAAGATAAGCATTATCTTCCCACATACAAGCTTTGAACCACATATCTGCACATCTGACTTCTCCCCCTAAGTAGCAGCCATGAAAACATCAATCCAGATCAGTAATATCTATGAAGCACATAGATTGATGTAAGTAAATGCATATTTTAGTTCATATTAGGAGGGGTAATCACCCCGAGCATCCCTCTAAGATACTCAAAAGTATCCTTTGGAAACGGCTTGGTGAAAATCTATGCAACTTGTTATTTGGTAGGCACATATTCCAGTCTGACTTCTCTCTCATTCACTTTCTCCCTAAAGAAGTGAAACTTGATTGATACATGCTTGGTATTAGAGTGTAGCATCAAATTCTTTGATATGTTGATTGCACTTGAGTTTTCATAGTATATGAAAATAGGTTGATCATATACTACTCTGATATCTTTTAGCATCTATTTCATCCACATCACTTGAGTACAGTTATTTGTAGCAGTAATATACTCTACCTTAATAGTAGATAAAGAAATGGAATTATGCTTTTTACTTAACCATGACACCAACTTCTTCCCTAGGAAGAAAGCACCACCACTAGTACTCTTCATGTCATCTACATCTCCTACCCAATCTGCATCAATATATGCATTCAAAGTAAGATAATCATCCCTAGGGTACCAAAGTCCAAAATCAATTATTCCTTTTAGATATCTGAAGATTGTCTTTACAGTAGTCACATGGGATTCTTTTGGATCAACCTGAAATCTCACAACCATACATACAACATTCATAATATCTAGTCTAGTTTGGGTTAAAAAAATCAATTCACCAATCACTGACCTATATCTTGTTTGATTTTCCTTAGGAGAATCATCATTCTATATTAACTTGCATCTGGTTACCATGGGAGTACAAACAGGCTTTGAGTCTTCCATGCCAAACTTCTTTAGCAACTCTTTCACATATTTGGACTAAGATATGCAAATTCCATTGTCTAACTGAGTAACTTGCAACCCCAGAAAGAAATTCATCTCTAATCATACTCATCTCAAATTCACTCTTCATTTCATTAAGAAAATTCATACATAGATTGTCATCTCCTCCAAAAATAATGTCATCAACAAAAACTTCAATAATCAACTCTTTATCATGATCCAACTTGAAATATAAGTTGTCAGCAATACCTTTATTGAATCCAAGCTTTAATAAATATTTATCTAGTCTAGTATACTAGGCTCTGGGGATTTTCTTGAGTCCATATAGAGCTTTCTTCAATCGATAAACCATGTCTTCCTTATCAGTCAATTGAAATCTATCCAGCTGTTCAATATATACTTCTTCTTCTAGCTCACCATTCACAAAAGCTGACTTTACATCCATTTTATAGACTTTGTAGTTCTTATATGCAGCATAAGCAATAAATAATCTAACAGCTTCAATTCTAGCAACAGGAACAAGGGTTTCTTCAAAATCAATACCTTCCATTTGTGAATACCCTTTACATACTAGTCTTGCTTTATTCCTAACTACTTCACCTTGTTCATTTAGCTTATTCCAAAAGACCCATTTAGTACCAATCACATTTTTGTCTTTAGGTGTGGGAACAAGCATCCATGTATCATTATTTTCAATCTAGATTAGTTCTTCCTTTATATCTTTCATCCAGTGTTCATCATTGCAAGCTTCATTGACATCTTGAGGCTCAATTTTGGAAATCAAGCAATACTCTTTTGCAATCTTTCTTCTAGTTTGTACACATTTATTCTTGTCTCCTATAATTTGATTTTTAGAATGATTTATCTTTACATACCTTAGAACCTTAGGACTTTCTTGAACATTTGGTTCTTCTGTTCTTTCTTCTGCACTTGGACTTATCTCTGCTTCCTAACTACCCTGATTTACCAGAACAGATGGAAGTTGTTTTACTAGAACGTATGGAATAATTTGATGTTGATTTTGTGTTTGAGCATTTTCCCCTTTGTTTTTACTATCTTCCTGGTCATCTGAATCATATCCATAGTATCTAGATGATTTAGCAGAGTCCTCATCAACTCTAACATTTGCACTCTCAACCATTTTTCTTGATCTTCTGTTATAGCACCGATAGGCCTTGCTTTTAGTAGAGTAACCTAGAAAGATTCCTTCATCACTTCTTGCATCAAACTTTCCTATGTCCTCATCTCTCTTGATGTAGCACTTGCTTCCAAAGATCTTGAAGTACTTAACAATAGGCTTGTAACCAAACTATAGTTCAAAAGGATTCTTACTAGAATTACCATTTACATTTATTTGGTTCAAAGTGTACACAATAGTGCTTACAACTTCACTCCAATAGATGTGAGGTACATTTCCTTCAATCATCATTGTTCTAGCAGCATCTATAATTGTTTTGTTCTTCCTCTCTACAACTCCATTTTGTTGAGGGGTTCAAGGAGCAGATAACTATCTTCTAATTTCATGCTCTTCACATAAATAATTGAACTCCTTGGAGGTGAACTCACCACCTCTATTTGACCTTAAACACTTGATTTTCAAACCTTTCTCATTTTTTTCCATAACTTTGAAATTTTTGAACTTCTCTAATGCTTCACATTTTTCTCTTAAGAAAGCAACCCATATCATTCTAGAGTAATCATCAATAATTAGCATAAAGTAACTTTCTCCATGAAGACTTCTAACTCTAGAGGTACCACACAAATTAGTATGTACCAACTCTAGTAATCCATTAGAATGATGTTTTCTCCAAAAAGAAACTCTAGTCTATTTTCCCATCTGACATTCCTTGCAAATTGTGTTAGCAAGCTTCACTAGCCTAGGTAGATCTCTTACTGCTTGAGTGGAGCTTACTTTGACAATGTTATCAAAATTCACATGAAACAACCTCCTATGCCATAACTAGCTTTCATCTACTTGAGCAATTAAACAACTTTTACTAGTAGCATTTAGTTGAAAAATATTACCTTTTATTTTTTACTTGAAGCAATTACATTTCTAGAACTTCCAAGTATCCCACATCTTCTATCTTTGAATTGAAGATCATAGCCTTTGTCAACCATTTGTCCAACACTTAGAAAATTGTGCTTCAAGCTTCAACATAAAGGACATCATTAGTGTTATGCTTACCACCAAGATAAATAGACCCTCTACCATGAATCACACAAGCATGGCTATCTCCAAATATTACAATCCCACCGTCATATTACTCTAAACTTACAAATTTGCTTTTGTCACCAGTCATATGATGTGAGCATCTGCTATCAATAACCCACTCATCCTTTTCTTCAATTCAGGCTACAAGATCTTTCTCAACTTTAGCAGATTCAATAGCGAGTGGACTATTTTCCTTCATAGCAATGAAAACCCAATCATCTTCTTTTCCATTTTCTTTATCAAATTCTTCATCAGTCACACCTTCTTCAACAAAATAGCATTTCTTTTGAAATCTAGGTTTGTAAGGCTTAGACCTAGGAATTCTTTTAGCACACCTTGAAGCAAAATGGCCTATTTTACTTCAAGAAATGCATTTGATAGGTAGCTTTCCTTTATACTTACCTTGTCCTCTACCTTATTTCTTTACAATCAGTGCTTCTAACTCTTCTACCTCTCTTTATTCATCTTCAATTTGTTTCATTTCTTCCTCATACTTGAATGTATTTCTATAGCTCTCTCCTAGATCATATATTTTCTTTTTTCTTCCAGATACAATAGCCTTAAATGTAGTTTCAGTCTTGGGAACAGATTCACCAAATTCACTCAACTCAAAGGCAGCAAATTTACCAATCAATGTATCTCTTGTCACATTCGTCAGTGATATGATTTCTTCAATAACATGATCCTTTGCTTTGTAGGAGGGAGATATAAGCACTTTAGCTAAAATTTATTCCTCTTCTAGGGTACCATTGACACATCTAATACCCATCACTAGGTCATTTAATTTTTGCATAAAAGAAGAAATATTTTCATCTTCACCCATCTTAAAATTTTCATACTTTCCTTTCAAACTCTGTAGCTTAGCCATCTTCACATGTGCATATCCTTCATACAAAGTTTCCAGCTTCATCCAAATCTCATGAGTTGTCTTCAAATCTATCACATTTTTCATTTCTTGAATATGTCAAAGCACTCAGTAAAGCTTCAATAGCCCTAATGTTATTCTCAACCTCTTTAATTTCATCAGGAGTGGAAGGACCATTATGAGGAATAACATATCTATTCTTTGTGATCTTCCAATAGGGTTCACCAATACACCTTAAATGACACTCCATCCTGGCTTTCCACAATGAGTAATTTGTTCCATCGAATCTAGAACTGCCCTTCTTATATGATTTCATCTCAAATCACCTCAAGCTTTTAAAATTCTTTAGAGGAACCTGCTTTGATACCAATTGTTGGAAAAACAAGGACAAACAACTGAGAGGGGGGGTGAATCAGTTGTCACAAAATATTTAAACTTTTCAAACTTAACTTAATTTCAGATCTGATGAATGAATAATAAACCAGGAATAGTCAACACATCAGAAGCATAGAGAACACCGATATTTTTACGTGGAGACCCTATTAGGGGAAAAACCATAGTGGATGTTAGTCCACAATATCATACCTTGTTAAAAGTATAAAGAAAAATAATAGGAATGCACATGCATTCAGGCACACTACCTAGAGCTCACTCCTCAAATAAAAAAGGGATCACTACCCAACACTACAAAGCAATTTAGATTATATCCGTAGGGTATGAACTAAGAAAATAGCTTATGCAAAATCTTGATTACAGTTCTAGTTAAGCACAAAAATACTTCTTCACACTTCACTCAACCTTCTTCACACTCTACTCTGCAATCAAATTATATTCACACATACACATAGGAGCACACCGAGCACACTTCAATTCAAACAAACAACCACTCTTATTTATCTGCACCAAGAATTTCATCAACAACTTCATTGACTAAAATATAAAACATATTTACTATGAAGGCCCAAAATTTACAAATAAATTTTAATGTGAATAAAACATCATTGGCTAATATTATGATGTGACCCAAAACAATATCCTTGAGTTCACCAAACATTCAAATTTAAATCTCCAAGGATCCGCAACACGTTACAACCATCATGTCGGCCGGGAACATGGAAAACCAAACACACATGAGAAAAATATTTGACCACGATCACACCAATCAATATGGATGTACAATGAAGATAGAGAATGATCTAGAAGCATCCACAAGCAACAAGAACTAATAGAGAATCATCCACAATAGCTGAGATTACCAGAATCACATAAACTTTAATTAGGAGTATTGAGAGAAACCACATAACTGTCAGGACACAACTGTACATAGCATGATCAAATCTTCACACAAACCTTTGAAACTTCTGGTAGATGAACTAGATACTCTTAGAAATAAACCCTTTAGTCCAAAACAACTAATCTTCAATGAACAGAACAAAACACCTTCTTGACCTACACTGTTCCACTACGAACCAGCAACTCTTTCTTTAACAATCTCCTCAATATCCTCGACATAAACAACCTTCAATACAATAGTACTAATAGTGTTGACATCAATGAAAACCACATATCAGCAACACAACCACAACCTCCAACATACACACACACATTATTGTATAAATTGTTTTTTTGGGAGGGCTTATAAGTTCCATATGATATCATTTAAAAATTAAGGAACTTTAATTTCATCACAAGCATCCATATATGTATATTAAAATAATTTATTTTCACTTAATTTTCACATAATGAAATATCTTATCCTTTTTAATCATTCTTTTCAATGCTTTCTTTCGTTTTCTTCAAAACATAGAGCTTTGAGTAGAAAATTTAATGTACAAACCATTCATTTTCAAGCACTGAAAAAATTCAAGTAATGAAATTGTGTTCTTCTCTATATGAAAATTAGTTCAAATGCAAGTCATCGTGCCATTTTTGGTGTGTGCATCCAGATTCCAATTGGCTTACCATTCAATCCAACTAAATAATCCTACTTCAATCGTGTTCTCATCCTTCAACTTGTCACCCTGCAACTACACACACTTGCACTTGCAAATTTATCAGTAACATTCAATATTGATAGCATATAAGATAATTTTCAAATGCTCACAAATTCAACATCAGTCAACTTTCATTCAATTTTTAAAAATTCCAAAATTTCCATTTAATATAAATTGAATTTTTTCAATAATTCAATTTACCATAATATAATAAATATACAATAAAATTAGGTTATGACATCCCCCCCTCTTGGAAGAGACATCATTACGATGTCTATTAAGTCAAAATAAAAGAACATCATATCAAATTTGAACATACATGTCTATTTCAACATCACATTAGAATATATGTCTATTTCAACATCACATCAGAATTTAAAGCATGAAATATCATAGTATCTCTATCCAAAAAATTTCAAGAAAAATTATTGAAGTTTCTTTCTCAAGAAAGAAAATGTGGAAAGGAGTGTTCTATTTCTTCTGCATCCTCCCAAGCACTCCTCTAGGTATTGGTCCCATTGGACCTTAAACTAAGCAATATCTCTACTCTGCAACTTAATGTTGTGTCTATCCAATATTCTAATGGGCTCCACTAGCACCACTCCTAGATCTTGTACCTACAAAGATTTCCTATCAAGCACATGAGTCACATCAGAATGATATGGATGAAGCAAAGAAACACGAAACACATTATGAATTTGATCCGGAGCAGGTGGTAGAGCTAGTCTATAAGCAATTGGGTTAATAACTTCAAGATTTCAAACGGTCTCACATATCTTGGAGTCAAGTTGGAAGACTTTCCAAAATCAATAGAACTTTTATGAGGTTTAACTCTCAAGAAAAATTTATCCCCTATTGTGAACTATCCAAGAGTTTGGTTCTTATTGGCATAACTCTTATGTCAGTCTATCATCTCTTTCAATCTTCTATTAATGACCCTCATTTTTTCTCCCATTTCCTTAAGCATTTCAGGTCCTACTATGATCATGTCCTCCAATTTATCCCAACTGATGGAGGCACGACACTTCCACCCATACAAGAATTCAAACGATGTCATGCCTAAGGATGTATGATAGGATTTTTATAAAAAAACTCTACCAAAGGAAAATATTCTTCCCACCTATACTATTGGTCTATACAATACATTTGGAGGAGAACTTTGACTACCTAATTCACCCTCTTTGTCTACCTGTTAGTCTAATGATGATAAGCCAAGTTGAAATTTAGTTTGGTTCCCAATGCACCATTCAGGGTCATCCAAAACCTTGAGGTCATTCATGTGTCCCTATCAAAAATGATAGTCTTTGGCACTCCATGCAAGTGGAAGATCTCTTGGAAATTTTTTTTAGCCAAGGCTAATGATCCATCATTAAGGTTTCCTAGAATGAAGTGTACAACCTTGGTCAACTTATCAATCACGACTAAGATAACATCATGCTTGTTCTTGCTCAATGGAAACCCCTATACAAAATCCATATTGATAACCTTCCATTTATACTTAGGTATGTCATGAGCATACAATAACTTGGCTAGATGTGCATGCTCAACCTTGATTCATTGGCACTCCAAGCATCTAGCTATGTACTCCACTACATCCTTCTTGAGTTTAGGCCAAAAATACAAAGTCTTCAACTCTGCGATCGTCTTGGATTCTCTGGGGTGTCCTGAATAAGGTGCATTGTGAACTTCTGAAACTAACTTCCTCAGCTCTCCAAAGTTAGGAATATGCTTTCTCCTCTAATATCTCAAAATACCATATGCTTCAATCTCATATCCATCAAATTGATCATCTAAAGGATTTACTACTAGGATTCTCTTCACTCTCTCATAGTGCTCATCCCCTAAAAAATTATGAATCACCTACTATCTCAAGTTAGACCTTGTTGAGATCATGGCTTCCATGTGTCTTTGTCTACTAAGAGAATCAATCACTATGTTCTCTTTTCCCTTTATATATTCAATTCCAAATTCATACTTGCTAAGGAATTCTAGCCACCTTCTCTGCCACACATTAAGGTTTGGATGGGTAAATATGTATCTCAATTCTAAGTGTTATGTCTTGAGTTCAAACAACTTTCCCAAAAGATAATTCCTCCACATCTGTAAGGAATGTACTATGGCCACCAATTCCAAATTATGAGGTGTTTAGTTCACTTTGTACTACTTGAGCTTCCTTGATTCATATGCTACCACTTGTCCATCTCACATTAATACTACTCCCAATCCCTCTTCTGATGCATTTGTGATTACTATGAATCTCACATTAGGATTAGGGATTGTTAGCACTAGTGTTTTCATGAGCCTCTCCTTCAGGAGTTGGAATGCCTACTTGCATTTCTTGGTCCATTCAAACCATGTTCCCTTCCCTTGGAGTGAAGTAATAGGAGATGTAATCTGGGAGAACCCTTGCAAAAAATTCCTATAGTATCCCATGAGGCCCATGAAGCTGTGGACTTCTAATACATTTTGAGGTAATGGCCATTCTATGATTGCTTGATCTTTTTGGGCTCTTCAAAGACTCCTTTAGCTGAAACGATATGGCCTAGATTTTTGCACTTTGTCTTGATAGAATGAGCACTTGGACAACTTCCCAAAAATTTTCCTTTCTCTCAATCACTGAAAAGCTAATTCTCAAATGTCTATCATGCTCTTCGACTATCTTTGAGTAGACTATAATGTCATCAATAAAGATTAGAACAAATTGATCAAAGAAATCTCTGAAAAAACTATTCATGAGGTTCATAAAGGTTGTTGGTGCATTATTCAAACCGAAAGGTACCACTATGAACTAATAATGTCTATATTGAGTACTAAATACAATTTTTGGAATGTATTCTTCCTTAATTCTCAATTAATGGTACCTTGACCTAAGATCAATTTTAGAGAACATCGTTGCTCCTTTCATTAGGTCAAATATCTCATCAATCCTCAGGAGTGGATACCGGTTCTTGATGGTCACCTTGTTCAACATCTGATAATCTATATACAAATGCAAAGTTCCATCCTTCTTTTTCACAAAAATAATCAACACTCCCCAAGATGACACACTAGGTATTATAAGTCCCTTATCCAACAATTCCATTAACTAGGCCTTAAACTCATAGAGTTCTATGGTGGTCATATAATAAAGTGCCTTAGATTGAGGCTTGGGTCTTGGAACCAAGTCAATAGAAAAATTGAATTCCTGCTTTGGAGGCAACTTTGTAAGTTCATCAGGGAATATATCTTGGAACTCCTTGAGAATAGGATAGTCATCTAAATATGGTTCCTTGTTGTTAGGATTACTGACATGCACTACTTAAATTGCACACCCCTTTTGATGAGCCTTCCTGAGTTGCATCATAAAAAATCTATCTAAGCTCTAAGGTTCTCAGCATCCCAAAAACCTCAATTGGGTTTCCATAATCATCTAGGAAGTTGACCATATTATCCTCAAAATTCACTATAGCCTTATGCTCAATTAACTAGTTTATTCCCTAAATTACATCATATGAGCCTAAAGGTGCCACATGAAAGGTTGGACTGCAAAAGAGACATGTATCTACCCTCTGCTCTACTCAATTAACATACTATATTTTCCATGAATTTTCCATGTATCCAGGTCTAATGGTATCTTGGATATTATTCTAGGATCTATAAAACATTCAATAGCTCCAGTATCAATTAAGATAGAGATAGATTGGCCATAGAGCTTACTCATTAGTTGAATTGGTGAAGCCTTACTTTGCCTATCTATTATCCACTACAAGGTGGATCTAGTGATGCTAAGTCTATTGATAGCTTCCTTCCTTCCGTGAATTCAACCGCTGAGGAAAATTCAAGGCATAATGATCACCTCCACAAGTATATCATCCATCTTGAGGCCCTTTGCAACCTCTTGGAATTCCCTCTCTAAATCCCTTCTTCTTATGGTCATCTTTACCCTTGCATTTATTTGTTTTCTTATTCTTTCCACCATTACCATCTTCACCCTTCTCCTACAACTCACTTCCCCTCTTGAGATTATGGATCTAATGGCTCTTGTATCTCTTATGAAAATTCTTTTTCCCATACCGCGACATAGAATTTAAGTCATTGCAAAGATTTGATAGTTGCCATAGTTTATGTTCCTGTTTGATGGATTTTTGAAAGAATTCATTCATGGTTTGAGGTTCATACATATCCACTTCAGCTCCTATGTGAGGTTTGAGTCCCATTATAAATTTATGGATATGGAACCATTCATCTCCTTGATATTAGGGCACATGTCTCAACAGGTTGGTGAATTTTTCCCAATGTTGAATCATAGCCATATTTCCCTAGGTTAGGTTATGAAATTCCATCACTTTCTTGTCAAAGAAAAGTTACAGTAATCATATCTTCTTGAAATATTGGAGGAAGAGTTCCCAAGTGATCTCAACAATCTGAAGATTCCATTCTAACTTCTCATTATCCCACCAAGTCATTGCTTCACCTAAGAGCTGGTATGTAGCCCATGTTGCTTTGGTTTGTTTAGAAAGGTTACAAAGCCCAAATTATTTTTCCATCTCTATAATCCAAGCCTCAACTCCAGCTCTGATAGCCTTACCATCAAACTTGGGTAGTGCTACTCTTTTGAGGTCTTTCCCAAGCTCTTCCTCAATTCATTCTCATAGACTTTCCCCTGGACCACCATCTCCTTCATTTCCTTCTACATTCCTGTGATCCTAGTCCTCATATGCCACTCATAATTCTTGCTCTATATGATCCGTGTGAAACTCTTTCCAATTTAGAAGCTCTAGAATTTTCTCCATCCTCATGTTAGGTCCGTTATTAGAACCACTACCTCTCATCTCTTGCTTGGTGGTTACAAGGATGGCCCGCACTTATCCTACATCACATTCAAGTTTATCGCATCTCAACATGGGGTTCTATGAATAAACATTCTTATTCTACATCACATAATTTTTCATATGCATACATCCCTCATTCTAGAAGACATACACATTCATGCATAATACACACATTTTAGAGTCCTTTGAACACACAAAATAAATATTATCTAATTTTATTTATATTTATGGTGAGTCAATAGACCCTTATTTATAATAGGATTCTTGTTACATCATTTTGATTTCTCGATGTCAAAAGGAGGACATTAATCTAGGTCCTCATCTAAATTTACGTCAAACTTTACATAAGAGGATGGTTGAGCACGCAGGCTCTCCTTTTCCTCTTTAGTCAACAAGGGTGCATTGGATCCACACCCTAGAGGCTAGTCTTGGATTGCAAAAAGCTTTTTGATCTTAGGTGTTTTCTTCTCCTCAATTTTCAAGCCTCTCTCTAGCTTGAGTCATGTAAGATCCTAAGCTAGAGTTTTGTCATAGAGAATTTCTTATTGAACCTTCATCTTGGCATTTCCTTCCTTTATGTAATTCTTACGTGAGGTTCTAATAGTTTTCCCTTTCCTTCATCCTTCCCTTGACCTCCCATTCTTGCATTCAATCCAGGTTCAGTAAATTCTCAAGACAACCAAATTTGGGTCAAGGGTCAAATACCCCTAGTCTACTATGGTAGACTCAAAGGCCTAGAGTTAAACCCTAAGCTATGATACCAAATGTAATAAACCATCCTGAATTATTACTTAATTAACATTATTTTATTTAAAACATGATTATATTCCAAATTAAAAAGATATAACTAGTGGCTAAAGTCAATCATAGCTACACATGTCCATTTAAAATGAGTCAATGATTCATATATTCACTTCAAAAGTCAAATTACAATATTAGGTTTGACTTGGCTCCTAAGGCCACAAATTCATTACAATGTACTCTTTACATCAAATACAAGAATGTATTACATCAAATTACATCTTAGACTAAATAGTCTTGTGAACAACTAAGGTTATTTCTTGACCCTCACCTCCACCAGTGGACAAGAACATGGTTGAAGCGCTTTACTACCCAACCATGAAGCTTACAATTCCTGGGTATTCTTCTGACTTGAAGAATGCTTGACCCTGCATGGAAATTTTAGCAAGAGAACAATATGCAAGGTGGAATTTGGTGCATTCCCATACATCAACATGCAATTTCTATCTGCAAGTTAGCAAAGAAAATGCAATATCTATGTTAGGAATTGTAGAGAGTGAAATCACAAAGTTCATGCATACAAATGAAATCTATTGCTTGGCCAAGCATAATAAATGTGTTGCAACAACAAAAAACAATAGGTTCTGGTAAAACAAACCTATACTCTCTAAACTCCATTTTGGCACCTGTCCTAGAAGGTAACTTTCTACTATACATCTCATAACAGTTATCTACCCTCTAGCAACATCTACCCTGAGGTGCTCTAGTCAACTAAGGTATCAGTGTTATGTTCAAGAATTAGAATATTCTTTCACATATGTCTTCAAAAGAATAATCAAATTACTAATTTACTCTCTAAATAGAAATTCGATTTATGATTCAATAGAGTAATTCAACAATCAGTCATATCATTCTTATGACTATTATATACTTTTCATCATAAGCATTTTCCATGTAAACATTAACTAAAAACAAAACAAGGTGTGTCACAAGTATGTGTATGTACATAGACAGATTATTTTTGCATACACATATATGTGCCTACTTAAGTTTTAGATTTGTGCATACATTTTGAAATAAATCATTAAATAATAATATTTCATTTGATGTTTCTTTTTTCAAAAATAAAGAATCAAAACAAGTATATGTTAGTAATTTCACACATACTATTATATTGCATTCTCACAACTGTGATACTCTAAAATTTCTTTTTACACATGAACATCCATCATTTATACATAACAAATACTATTTCCTACTAAATAGTTGCAAGACAAGTTTTTTACATATGAACATTCATTGTTTAAACATAACAAGTATTGCTTCCTACTAAACAATTATAAGATAAGTTGTTTACATATGAACATTCATTGTTTAAACAAAACAAGTATTGTTTCCTACTAAATAGTTATAATCTGACAAGTTGTTTACATATGAAAATTCACTGTTTACAACTATTCAAAGCTGATTCCAACTAAATAATTTAATGTGTGAGGTTTTTTTTTATCTATAAAGATAACAACAAAACAATGTTGTTTATGAAATATTATTCAATGTTTACATCATTACAATACTGTTTCAGACTAAACATTTACATTTAATGATAGAAAATGTCATTTTCCAATAGAACACTCACTGTTTACAATTACTTATTGTTGTTTCAAGCTATTTGGAAGCTAAATGAAAACATTACATTTAATTATTCACTATTTTAAAATAGAATGGGTTTTTCCATAATGAACTAAAAATAAACAATGTTGTTTTGCTAGTAACAATATTATCTACAGCTTCTCATTTTTCAATTTTCAAGAAAACTAAGATATTTCTCTAACAAATCAAATAGCCTAGTTTCAGAAATAAAAATAGAATGTCTAATATTTAAATCTAGAACAAATTTCATTTCTAAAATTCATTGTGCAAATTAATAATATAAAGAATCTAAGTTTGACATGCTTGTTGAGGTAAAACTTAAACAAGTATTTCAGTCAATAAATAGACATAGAAGTTTCGGGTTTTGGAAAAACTCATGCCTTTTCAAGTTTCAAAAAACATTCATAGGTCACTCTGAATGGACCATTCATATTGGTCTACTGCATTTCTTTCTTGGTAATAAAAACATTCACAGATTCATCCCTTAAGACATGTTGGTTTCACCACTCATAATCGACATGCATGATTCTTGGCTACAAGGAAAAAAGCCTTCGATCTTATAGGTTGAACCCTACTTGGGTTTACTGAATTTAAATAAGGATTTCACTACCTTTCCCACTGGAATATGATAACATTATAGTACATACAATACAATCTTGAGCATTCTTTTTAGTTGCTTATTATTGACCCAACCGATAAGGAGAATATGATACATATAAAAAAAATAAGACATAGGGTTGTACCCTTTTCATGGGATCGATAGTCAATCCACAATAGTTTTAATCATCATAAAAATACAGAGAGTCAAAATAGAAATTTCGAATAGCCATTGAATGGATAGCACAAAAGTATGAACTTCAAGAACAGTCACATTTTAGTAACTCTAAGGCTCGGCCTACCTCTGAGAGCTAGCCATTAAGGATTCTAAATGAAACTCATACAATATTGGTCATAGGTTGTGCAACCCAAAAAAATGATTGATTCCCATAGGACTCGACTCAAGGCCATAGTTATTCAACATGAATACACATTTTAGAGTTTAAATGATACAATCAACAAATTGGAAGAATACCATTCAAACGATGAGGAAAAAAAGATAAAGGAAAATAGTGTTTTCTTTCTAAAGTAATTGATTTACTTGATAAATTGAGTTTTGTGTGAGTTTGTCTTAGATTTTTCCCTCACCCATGAGCTCTTCTCTATTTTTTCCTTCGAACCAACAACTTCCTTTGTCGTGCCTTTTTCGCCCACAACGTTGTGTATTCAAAAATGGAAACAACATTATTCTTTTGCATGCTACTGGTGATGGCATTATTTCCTTACTGTCGACCACTACTTGTTTTAATATTGCCATTAAATATTTTGGCATACCATGTCCTTCATGATATTATTTGATTTCAATACTCCAGTATTATAATATTATTGCTTATTAATTTGAATTTTGATGAGCATATGAATATGAATATATATGTAATATATAAATATTCATATATACATATGTCTATATGTATTTATATGATTTTTTTTCATATTTATCATGTTCATTCTTCATTTCAAATATGTGTATGTATTCATATTTATTTACATACATGTATATATATATATATATACACACATTCTTGTATAAATTGTTTGTTTGGGAGAGCTTATAAGTTCCATATGATATCATTTAAATTAAGGAACTTTAATTACATCACAAGCATCCATATATGTAAACTGAAATAATTTATTTTCACTTAATTTTCACATAATGAAATTTCTTATCCTTTTTATTCATTTTTTTCAATACTTTCTTTCATTTTCTTCAAAACACAGAGTTTTGAGTAGATAATTTAATGTACAAACCATTCATTTTCAATCTTTGAAACAATTCAAGTAATGAAATTGCATTCTTCTATATATGTAAAATTATTCAAATGCAAGTCATCATACCATTTGTGGTGTGTGCACCTAGATTCCAATTGGCTTACCATTCGATCCAACTAAAAAATCCTACTTAAACCATGTTCTCGTCATTCAACCTATCACCTTGTAACTACACACACTTGCACTTGCAAATTTATTAGTAACATTCAATTCTTGATAGCATATAAGATAATTTCCAAATACTCACAAAGTCATCATCAGTCAACTTCTTTCATTCAATTTTTTAAAATTCCAAATTTTCCATTTAATATAAATTGAATTTCTTCAATAATTCAATTTACCATAATATAATAAATATACAATAAAATTGGGTTCTGACAGGTAATGCTAACACCAGTTGCTCTATCACCTTTTGCTTCAACAATTCAAAACTTCTTTGTGCTCTAGACGTCCACTTAAAATTCTTTCCTATCTCCTCTCATTATTTTTTTCATAGGTGTGCAAATGCTACTAAAGATTTTGATGAATTTACAGTAGAAACTAGCTAGTTCATGGAATGATCTTACCTCTCCAATGTTCATTGGTGTAGGCCACTCAACAACTGCTCTAACCTTCTCAAGGTCCATCTTCAATCCTTCAGCATAAATAAAAAAACCTAAGTACACCAACTTTTTCTTCATAAAGCTACACTTCTTGATGTTTATCAACAACTTCTCCGCTCTTAATCTCTCTAATACTTGTTTGATGTGCCACAAATTTTCTTCTCTAGCCTTACTAAAAAATAGAATATCATCTAGATAAACAATTAAAAAAATTACCCAAGAATTGCTTCAGTACCTTGCTCATCAATCTCATGAAAGTGCTAGGTGCATTGGTCAATCAAAAAGCATTATTAACCCCTCATACAATCCTTCATTAGTCTTAAATGTAGTCTTCCATTCATATCCTTCTCTAATTTTGATCTAAAGATATCCACTCTTTAGGTCAATCTTTGTGAAATAATTTGTTCCACTCAAATAGTCCATAATGTCATCCATCCTTGGCAATGAGAATCTATACTTAACTACAATTCTATTGATCTTTCTCTTGATTCTGTACACATTATCCACTCTCTATCTTTCTTTGGTGCTAGTACATTAGGTACCACACATGCACTTAAGCTCTCCTTGATCAATCCTTTGTTCAACAACTCTTATATGTGTTTGTTCAAATTCACATTCTTTATAGGTGTCATCCTGTGTGTCACTTTTTTTGGAAATCTTGCCTTAGGTATTAGATATATATTATGACTGATGCTTTAGACCTGTGGTAATCCCTCTGGTACATTCTTTGATTTGATGTCTTCATACTCTATTAATAGTTCTACTTCTTTTGTCTACGGTGGATCTTTAACTTTTGTAGTAGCGTTCCTTGCCTCTGGACTTCCATGCTTCTTTGGAATCAATACAAAACACATGTTTTCATGCCTCAATCATTCTAGAAACTTTCTTCCAACTACCAAACATAGTCTACCAGTGCCACATACCTCTTTTTTTTCCACTTCCTCCAAAGGTATCAATTTAATTCTCTTGCCATTTGAAGTCAAAATATAGGTATTCTTCCTTCCATCATGAATTTATTTCCAATAATATTACCATGGTCTTCCTAACAATAAATGGCATGCATCCATGGGAATAATATCACACAACACTTCATCATTATATGATCCTATATGCAATTTCACCAAACACTACCCACTTACCAAGATCTTGTGTTCATCTTGATTCCATGTTATCTTGTAGGGATTTAGATGTTTCAACCTCTTCAAATTCAACTTGGTTACAATCTCTTATGAAGCTATATTATTAGTACTACCACTATCAATGATAAATTTACATACGTTTCCTTTGGATTTACATCTTGTTCTTAAAAAAATCTTCCTTTGCGATGGATCCCCAGTCACTTATTCATGCATTAAATCTCTCATCCAGACTAATGACTTTCCTTTATCTATTTTCCCAACTAAATTAGGAGATGCAACATTTTCTTCATCCACATAAGCTACTCTTCTAGTATGCTCATTTCTTTTACTAGTACTTCCTTGATGATATTCAAATGTTTTATGTCCTTCACCTCCACACTTGAAACAAGTTCCTCTAAATGGTCTCTTTTCATTTCTTCCTTCATCTGTCCTACATCCATCATTGTGGTAGGGATTATGACCTCCTTTTTCATTGTAGTAGAATTTTTTTTCCTCTCTTCCTCTACAGTATGAATTATGGTCCTCCCCTTCACCATGGTAGTATTTTCCATCTTTTCTTTGCTTTGCATACAGTCTTCTTTCTCCAAACTATGATCCACTTCTCTAGAATCTTCCTCTTGCACTCCTTTTTATTTTCTCAAACCTTTTGTTCAACTTTTCCTCCACTTTCAACACAAATTGGTATGCTTCTTCAATTGTTTTCATCTTCACCAAGCTCAATTCTTCTTGGATTTTTGTTCTCATTCCATTTATGTACCTCACCACCTTCTCCTTGCTTGCTTCACTATTCCCAATTCTAATAATCATCTTGTAAAATTCTTCAATATACTCTTTGACAGACTTCTCCATTTTCCTCAAGTTTTGCAATATTTTCAACAATTCAAGCTCACAATCAATAGTTATGAATTGATTCTTCAACTTTGTCACCATCCTATCCCACTTTATGATTTTATCCTTTCCTCTTCTATTTCTATCCAATTGAACTTATTTCCACCATATAGAAGCATGCCCTTTCAACTTAGTTTTTCAAATCTCACTCTTTCTAGATCTTCAATTTCTTCATATTGAAAGTATTCTTCCATATCATTGATCTAGATAATCAATTCCTTGGGGTTTAAATTTTCTGCGTAATTTTGTATTTCAATTCTAGGTCTCTTACCAATCTTGGAAATAGTTTCAACATTTTTACCTAATCTTCTTCTTCTTCTTCTTCCTCTAGGTTTTCTTCATTTTGTTTTTTAGCTTGATCTAAATCACCATCATCACTTTCGTTTGCATGTGTAGTGCTTAGACCTCCTCTTCTATCCTCTTCTACAACATCCAATCAGACTCTCATTTTCCTCATCATCTCTAACATCTCATTCATTCTTCCAATGATATTCACCATATTAGGCATTCTCCTTGGCGGTATCTCTCTCCTTGGATCCAATACAACTACCTTAATTCAATGATCTGGCTACAAGGGTTTCAATTGCCTCATAGTTGGTGATTGGTTGAAAATACATATAGTCTACCTCAGGCCAATGATTTGTTCACCATAAGGAATGCCTTCTCATGACTCACAAAATCACTTTGATACCACTTGGTGGAATCATGAATGGAGGGTCTAGAAAGGACTATGTAACCATGCATCTTAGAGTCCAACATAACATAAATAACACAAGGAAATTTTAAATAAACATGTGTTATCATTGATTCAACACTTGGAAATCTTACATGCATCATATGCCTCATATGCAGAATGACTAGGGCTCATAGGCCTACCACAAGGGCATTACAAGATATTCAATTGGCACAAGGACTTATTACACTCCACAACTAAAAAGGTTGAATCTAACTATATAACTCCTAACTCATGAACTACTAAACTAATTGCCTTCTAATGAATTAAAAATGATCTTAAATATGAATCTCCAGCTCTAACTATGATCTACATTAGCCTTAAGGGTTCAAAAACCTTAATGCAAGATCAAATGTGTAGGTTAGCCTAAAACATGAGAAGATAATCCATCGTGAGATGAAACATATTATGGATCTCTGAGAAAGTTCTATTTGGACCTAAAAGCCATGCAATATTTTCCATTAAGCTTTACATGCTTCAAAATAGGTAGAAAAAACTAATATGAGCTAGGTCAACCCCAAATGCTCTGACTAAGAATGATAATGAAATTTTGAGACCGATAATTTTTTGCAAAAAAAATCAAATCACCTAAAACATGGATATGATATAGATGACCTCATGTAGAACCAATATCTTGCTCCATGAGCTGAGAAATGATACATCAGTAAAATGTGAAAGAAATTTATGAGACATCTACATATTGAAATGAAAGAAAAGAAATGGCTTTGGTTGATACATTATTGCTTTACAACTAGGGATGCTCCTGCATCATAATAAGAAGTATTGAGTATACTAATTTATTTCCAACCATTCATTGTACCTTCTTGTTTTTCCTTAGGAACGAACTTGATCAAGCCTTGTCTAATAATATCCCATGATGATATAATTGTAGTTATTTATGTTGGAAACGTATGTCTCAATCATCATAGGCCGAAACCTCTTTAGGAGCCAAGTCAATGTGACAGCTCTTATGTCTGGCCAACGAGCAGTTTGAAACACCATGTTTTGTACAAGTCGCTCTGACCTAGCTTTTGTCTCACTGAACGGTTTCACTTTGGAGCCTATCGCTGTGACAAGAAGTATTCAGCATGACCTCTTATTGCATGGAGATTTTTGGCCAATAAGCCATTCATATCAAGCGTCGGGGAGACTCATGGTGACCATGGCCTTCAGGATAACCTATAGCGGCTCAATGAGAAGTCCCAGCAAATAGCTAATGTCTCACCAATAGTGTAACACTTGGGTTCATCAGAGTAACAATGTTTGTTTCGCTATGAGCTCTTAGTGATGTGTTAAAGTCTCACTGACAGTGTTTGGTTTGGATTCATCGAGGAATGTTACACCGATAGTATTCCTTCGGGGTAACTCAAAAGGTCCTAGGAAGATGTCTCAATGAACGTTGAAGGTCTTGCTGATGGAAACACATTTGAATTCTTCGATGTAGCTCTTAGTGAAGAATGGTCTCGATGTAACCTTGAGATCTCAGAGTGAAGTCTTAATGAAAGACATATGTCTTGGTGACTGTTGATGGCTTTGGGGTGACATAAGAGATCTCATAGAAACCTCTTGGCGATATTAATAAGTCTTTCCAACTGGTGATTGAAGCTCAATATAACATGTGACTTTGGTATAACTCTTGATGACTTGGTGTGAGGTCTTGGTGAAAAATGATACTCTTGCCAAATGTTAAACTCACATCTATGAGACTTTTGGACCTCGCTATGATCTTCTGGCAAAAGCGATAGGTCTTGTCGACTGTTTGGTCATCGGTGTAACACATGAAAGCTTGATAGGATGTCTTGGCGAGATCAATAAGTTTTGTTGACAGCATGACTCTTCGAAGTGACTTGTGAACTCGATGAAACATCTTGCCGATAAGAATAACTCTTGGTGACATGGATATGAAGACTATGTGGCAGCGGCAAGACACTATTAGTGTCTCATCGAGATGCCAACACAGTGTGAACTCTTTTGACCATTTTGATCATCCTATGTGGAGTCTCGTGGACCAATAGGAGAAGCCGAATCTGAATTGTTGGAAGATTGTTCATTGTGACGGTTCTATGAGGAAGCTCGACGGACATGGAATGACATGGTTGTACTCTATGATTGCAAATTGTGATCGGTTGGTTGGAACGACGAACTGTTGAGTGATTGTATCAGTGGATGTATTCTATATTGTAAAGAATGTAACTTGAAGGTTCCTATACAAGATTGTTCATGGTGAATGCTGCTGTTAATAGACACCAGAAAGATAAGTCTGAAAATTTTATGTAATCTCCATTACTATAATAGAAGGTGATTTCTCTTGGTGTGGTGGGTTTTTCTCCTGTAAGGGTTTTCCCACGTATATCTGGTGTTCATGTGTGATTGTCAAATTCTTTGCTTCTATTATATGTTTCAAAGTGCATCTTAATTGGACTATAATTATAAATTTTAAAAGTGTCTTTGCATTCTTCCTTGAGGTTTTGACATTAGGAGAGTTGTTTCTGCACCTTGACTTTCCTTACCAGTGGTATTAGAGCCTGGCCAATTGTGCTATCCTTGTGGGTACGTTGGGTTTTTTGAGTCAATTCTGTTTAGTGGGAGTCTTGTAGAGTTTGTTGTTTTTGATTACAAGTTGAGATGGCTAGCACATCAGGAAAGATTGAAATAGAGAAGTTCAACGGTAGTAACTTTGAGTTGTGGAAACTCAAGATGGAAGATTTTCTTGTTGATCGTGATCTGTGGCTTGCAGTGTCTGGAACGAAAACTCAGACCATGAAGCAAGAGGATTGGGACCTGGCAGATAGTAAGGAAAAAGGGTTAATAAGGCTCTGTCTGGCAGACTTTGTTCTTCTGAATGTGCATGAAGAAAATACTACAGCCTCTTTGTAGACAAAACTAACATCTATTTATCAGGGGAAGTCCTTGGTGAATAAACTATTCCTAAGGAAGAAGATGTATTCTCAATTGACATCTGTTGGTGTAAAAATTGAAGAAGAAGATCGTTGTATGCTTTTGTTGTGTTCTTTTCCAGACTCTTGGGATCATCTGGTGATGGATATTGGGAGTACAACATCAAAGTTCAAGATGGATGATGTTGTTGCATCTTTGCTGTCAAAAGAGATGAGAAGGAAATCTTCTGAGATGGAAAAGGAAGCTTTTGTTGTCAGAGGAAGATTGAAAGATAAAGGCAAGAAGAAGGACAAGAAATCAAATTCGAAATCAGAAGGGAGATCAAAGTCTCCTGGAAAGAAGTCCAAGGTGAAATGTTGGAATTGTGGGCAACCTGGTCATGTCTGAAAGGATTGTAAAGAGGAGAAGAAGAAGAAGAAGAAGGCTTCTTCTGAAAATGAGTCTTCTCAAGGTGATTCAAATGCCTTCATTTCTACCTTGGCTACTCAAGCATCAGATGATGTCTGGCTGATTGATTCTAGAGCATCTTTCCACATGACATCTCATAGAGACTGGTTCACAAAGTATGAAGAATACGATGGTGGAAGGTGTACTTGGCAAGTGATTCATCTTTGGAGATAGTTGGCCATGGAAGAGTCAAAATTCAATTCCTTGATGGCAGAGTAAAGGGGATCAAAGACGTGATGCATATACCAGGTCTGGCTCGAAATCTACGTTCTGTCAGTAAGATGAATGATATTGGAGTACAAGTCACTTTCTCTGGAAATAGTTGCAATATGACTAGAAGTTCAATGGTGTTGGCTAGATGTGCTCGAATTGGTACCCTGTACAAGCTAGATGCACAGGTTGTTCAATGTAACAGTGTCTTTGTAAAGTCACTAAAGGCTACTCATGGAGGTAAAGAGGGAAATATCCCTAATTATGTAAACTATATGGAAGTAAAACTTCCAACAGAGAAGACTATGCTCTGGCATCATAGGTTAGGCCACATAGGAGAAAAAGGTTTAAAAACATTGAAGAATAAAAACCCGGTTGAGGGGCTAGATGATTGTAATCTTGAATTTGAATTCTGTGAGCATTGTATATATGGAAAGCAACACCGTGTTTCATTTTATGACAGTCCTCACAAATCTTCTAGTTTGCTAGATTATATCCATTCGGATGTGTTTGGTCCTGTGAATGTTCCTTCTTTGTCTAAATCAAGATTCTATGTGTCATTTATTAATGATTATTCAAGAAGAGCATTTGTATATTTTTTGAAAAGTAAATCAGAAATGTTCAGTCAGTTTAAGGAATTTAAGAACCTTGTAGAAAATCAGATTGGTAGAAATATCAAATGCTTAAGGATTGATAATGGCGGTGAATTCTATTATGATGAATTTGAAAGATACTATAAAGACCATGGGATTAAAAGACATAAGACTACACCTTATACTACACAGAAAAATGGAGTTGTAGAAAGGTTCAATAGGATGGTGATGGAGAGAGTAAGAAGTATGCTTAGTAGTGCTAGCTTGGAGGAGAAGTTCTGGGCTGAGGTTACTACTACTGCATGTTACTTGATTAATCAGTCTCCAAATTCTGCTCTTGTTGAGAAAACACCTTTGGAAGCGTGGTCTGGTAAGAAACCCTCTCTTAGACATATTCAAGTCTTTGGCTATGAGGCATATGCATATGTACTGGATGTGAAAAGATCTAAGTTGGAGAACAAGGCTGTCAAATGTATTTTTATTGGCTATAGTGCTGGCATAAAAGGATACAAGCTTTGGAATCTTGTTACAGAGAAGGTTGTATACAACATAAGTGTAATATTTGATGAGTTGAAACCTTCCACCTTGGATTTGCAATCAGATACAAAGTTAGAAAACAATAAGGATGTAGCAGTAATTCCTCCTACTCCAAAGAAAGAGGAATTCAAAATTCAAAATTTACCTGAAACTGAGGAGAGCTCAAGCAATTCTGAAAGTTTGGAAGAAGAAGAACAAACTTAGCCTTAGCCAGTGAGGAGGTCAACCCGTGAAAAAAAATAACCAGATAGGTATGGGTTCTCTTTGATTGATTCTACTTGTTCCTATGCCTTGATTTCTAGCACTGATGAGCCTAGGATTGTAAAAGAGGCAATTAAAATGTCTGATTCAAACTCTTGGTTGGAAGCCATGGAAGAAGAGATGGAATCATTAGAAAAGAATGATACTTGGAGTCTGGTGCCCTTGCTTGAAGGTAGAAAACCTATGGGCTGCAAATGGGTATTTAAGAAGAAGATAGGTCTAGATGGCAGTGTAGAAAAGTACAAGGCAAGACTGGTTAAAAAGGGTTATTCCCAGGTCGAGGGAATTGATTATGGGGAGATTTTCTCTCCTGTAACAAAGCTGACATCTATTAGATTTCTTTTGTCACTTGCAGTAGCATATGACTTAGAGGTCGAACAGATGGATGTGAAGACAACATTTCTTCATGGTGATCTTGAAGAAGAAATCTATATGTCTCAGCCTTAGCACTTTGTTGAAAAAGGTAAAGAAAAACTAGTATGCAAGCTAAAGAAGTCTCTATATGGGTTAAAGCAATCACCTAGAATGTGGTATTAGAAATTTGATACTTTTGTGTTGTCTTTGGGATTTGTAAGATCTAAATCTGATCATTGTGTGTATTATAAAGCTAAATGTGATCGAGTACTTATTATTGCTCTCTATGTTGACGATATGTTGTTCATAGGCAATAGTAAGCTAATGATTTTTGATCTTAAGTCTCAGTTGTCTACTAAGTTTGAAATGAAAGATCTTGGTGCAGCAAGGTATATTTTGGGGATGGAGATAACTAGGCACATGAAGAATAGAAAGCTTTGGCTCAGTTAGAGTAAGTATATCAGGACTGTTCTTGAGAGATTTTGTATGAATGATTGCAAAAAGCTAGTTGTTCTAGTCTTGCAGGGAACGAAGCTATCTGTTGAAGATTGTCCAAAATCTCCTACTGAGATGGAGGACATGACCAGTGTACCCTATGCTAGTTTAGTTGGAAGTCTCATGTATGCAATGGTCTATACAAGGCCAGACATTTCCCAAGTAGTTGGATTTCTTAGTCGGTTTATGGCTAATCCTAGAAGGACACATTGGGATGTTGTAAAGAGAGTTTTCAAATATTTGAAGGGCACTTCAGATTTTGCTTTGTGTTACCATGGGAACTTGGTTGAAACACAGAGGACTCTCAGTATTCGAGGCTATGTGGATTCTGATTGGGCAGGGGACATTGACAGTAGGAGGTCCACTAGTGGATAAATTTTCATGATGAATGGTGGTGCAGTGAGCTAGATGAGCAAGCAACAGGCTACAGTCACTTTGTCTATACATAGGCTAAATACATGGCAGCTACTCATGCTTGTAAAGAAGTAGTTTGGTTGAAACGTTTGTGTTCTAACATTGGTTTTGATGTAGGGGAGATAACTATTTTCTGTGACAATTAGAGTGCAATTTGTCTGGAAAAGAACCCTACTTTCCATGCTAGGATGAAACATATTGATGTGTAGTATAACTTTGTATGATATATGGTTGAGGATGGAAAGGTCAGTTTGGAAAAGGTGGATACTCTGGAGAATGTTGCAGATGCATTGACGAAGCCAATGAGCACATACAAGTTTAGGTGGTGTGCCAGTTCAATGGGCCTTAGTGCCCATGATTTTCAATAAGTGTTTTGTAGTGCTCTGGAGGTACCTGTGTGATCTTCGTCAAGTGGGAGATTGTTGGAAATGTATGTCTCAATCATCACTGGCCAAAACCTCTTTAGGATCCAAGTCAGTGTGACAACTCTTATGTATGGCCGACGAGCAGTTTGAAACATCATGTTTTGTATAGGTCATTGTGACCTAGCTTTTGTCTCATCGAACAGTTACACTTTGGAGCCTATCACTGTGACAAGAAGTATTTGGTGTGACCTCTTATCGAACGAAGATCTTTGGCTGATAGTCCATTCATATCGGGCATCGGGGAGACTCATGGCGACCATGGCCTTCAGGATAACCTATAGCGGCTTGGTGAGAAGTCCTAGTGAATAGCTAATGTCTCATCGATAGTGTAACACTTGGGTTCATCGGAGTAACAATGTTTGTTTTGCTATGAGCTCTTAAGGATGTGTTAAAGTCTCACCAACAACGTTTGGTTTGGATTCATCGGGGAAACTCTCACCGAAAGGAATACTATCAGTAAGAAGTCTTACTGATGAGGTAATGTTACACTGATAGTATTCCTTTGGGGTAACTCAAAAGGTCTCAGGAAGACGTCTCAGCGAACATTGAAGGTCTCACCGATGGAAACACATTTGAAGTCTTTGGTGTAGCTCTTAGTGAATGGTGGTCTCAATGTAACCTTGAGATCTCAGAGTGAAGTCTTAACAAAACACATATGTCATGGTGACTATTGATGGCTTCGAGGTGATATAAGAGATCTCAAAGAAACCTCTTGGCAATATTAATAAGTCTTGTCAATTGGTGATTGAAGCTCGGTATAACATGTGACTTCGGTATAACTCTTGATGACTCAGTGTGAGGTCCTAGTGAAGAACGATACTCTTGCTGAATGTTAAACTCACATCTATGATACTTTTGGACCTCTCTATGATCTCCTGGTGAAAGCGATAGGTCTCGTCGACTGTTTGGTCATTGGTGTAACACATGAAAGCTCGATAGGATGTCTTGGCGAGATTGATAAGTTTTGTCGACAGCATGACTCTTCGAAGTGACTTGTGAGCTCAGTGAAACATCTTGTCGATAAGAATAACTCTTGACGACATCGATATGAAGACTATGTGGCATTAGCAAGACACTGTTAGTGTCTCACTGAGATGCCAACATAGTGTGAACTCTTTTGAACATTTTGACCGTCTTATGTGGAGTCTCATGGACCAATAGGAGAAGTTGAATCTGAACAATTGGAAGATTTTTCATTGTGATGATTCTATGAGGAAGCTTGACAGACATGGAATGACATGGTTATACTCTGTGATTGCAGATTGTGATCGATTGGTTGGATAGATTGTTGAGTGATTGTATCAGTGGATGTATTCTATACTGTAAAGACTGTAACTTGAAGGTTCCTATACAAGATTGTTCATGGTGAATGCTATTATAAACAGAAACCAAAAAGATAAGTCTAACATTTGTACGTAATCTCCATTATTGTAATACAAAGTGATTTCTCTTGGTGTGGTGGGTTTTTCTCCCATATAGGTTTTCCCACGTATATCTGGTGTTCATGTGTGATTGTCAAATTCTTTGTTTTTGTTATTTGTTTCAAAGTGCATCTTAATTGGACTGTAATTGTAAATTTTAAAAGTGTCTCTACATTCTTCCCTGAGGTTTTGACGTTAGGAGAGTTGTTTCCGCACCTTGACTTTCCTTACACTTTATAAGTAGACAAAGAGGGATACTTCTTGGATGCTGGGCTAAATAGTCCCATAGAGATCAATTGAAAATCCATCCATTCTAAGAATCTTCCACACCCATGAAATACATTTCCTTGTTTATTTATTCCATTGAAAGGAGTTTATTAATAAAATTGCTATACTCAGGATCAATTTTATGAGAGATACAACCAATAATGTTCTCTAAAATATGGATTACACGATCTTTAGGTAAAATATCATTGAATAACTATTCTTAATAGTCAATGAACTTGTTTTATTGAACATATTAGGATTAGAATAATAATATTCAATAGTAACTATTCTTATTAGTCAATGAACTTGTTTTATTGAAATTTGATCTTTGCTAGTATTTATATTGTAAATAATGAAAGAAGAATTGCATCCCTTATCTTCATCTTCAATCTACTAAATATGTACCCACATTTGAGCTCCTTTACTCTTGTAAACAACCAATTTTCAAATAAAATGTTCCATGTGAGTAATTTTCTATTGGAGAGAGTATTAAGTGGGTTAATATCCAAGGGAATTTCTCCATGAAAATTTATCATTTGAGACATTTTTTAAGCTTTCAATATTTTATTATAGCTCTTCTATGATAGTGTTGAAGAAATAAGGTATAATAGTTGATGGATTTTTCCAAGTAACTAATCCATTTTCCCTATTGAGGTTTAGTCTTCAATTTATAGGTAGCTAAAAGATAATTAATGAAATAATGGTTTTATAGATGGGAAATGTTTAACTTGAAGGGAAGATAACTGAGAGGTATAGACAAGGATGAGAGATATGAGATGATGAAATAAGAGGTGATCTAATAGGGTTGCTACCATATCAATATGAACATGCTACCCAAAAGGGGAAGGAAAATGTGAAGGTTAGGTGAAAGGTAAATTAAAAAAACCCTAATCTGGGGCCCATTCGCCCTAGGGTGAATGAGTCCCTGTACAAACATTTAAAAAAAAAAATTGAGTGTTTTTTGGTCTCTGGTTTTCATTTTTGTTTCTGTTTCCATATCTAAAAATCAAAATTCTGAAATAGTTTATTTGTGTATTCATGTTATTAATCATTTATTCACATTTTGTAGCATTGTGGAAGAATAAATTTCTTGCATATATTAGTTAAAGTTAGTGTAAGGTTTATGTATTTTTCTTTCATTTTCAACATTATTGCATTACTAGATAGATTAGTTCACATTTTGCAATCATTAGAAAACAAAAACAAAAACAAAAACAAAAAACCAAAAACATAAAAATTAAACAAGCAAAACTTTATGAAACTCTTGGAGAAAGCATAGTTATTTGATCATGTCAAATTTATTTTTCCAATTTAACATATCCCTTGAGCCCTTTAGTAGTGGTGACTTTGATATGTTAGATGAAGCCCCTGAGGATTTCATCTCACAAGGTTCATCCACTAAGGCTTGTCATGACAAATAAAAACAAAGAGACATTAATGCAATCACACCTCAACTTATCCTTTACCCACTCTCACACAAACCTCAAGTTCAAAACAAACTTGTGCTCATCTTAGAACCACCTAAAAAGAAACCATTGAAACTAGGAGATATCTTGAACTTTACAAGTCAACTTATTAATATAATTTTCATAGATCTACAACTATCTTGACATCCTTCAAATTTTTTGTTTGAAATGTTGCAATGGAAAATGATTGTATATTGTGAAAGCTTGTGTGCATTTGATTAACTACTTTTTCTATTACACACAAACACATTGCAGTACCTTCATGATTTATGTAGATATTTTGTCCAAAGTTGTCTAGTTTCAATTAAGTGAAACCCTAACTTAGATAGCTACATGTGTATTGTATTGTTTATGCATACCAACCACGTTTCAATGAATGGATAGCCATACTTTAAATTTCTATGCCTACTTTTTTTTTAAATGATTAAAAATATATACCAATATACAATTCTAACCACTTTTAAGAAAATAATTATTAATAAAAAATTAACAATTCTTAAAACTGTACCACTCATTTTTTCCATGTCACTTTCATGAGTGTAAGAGAAAATAATCATTCTTTAAGCTTAAATTACTTAATTATATATGCACGATTAATTAAAAATTATATTATTATATTTTATATAATGTAATTTTTTTGTAAAATAATATTATAATTATATTTATTTATTATTATACATTTATTTTATAATAGATATTATTAAATATAAATATAATATAATATATACTATATATTATATTTTATATAATATAAATTATTATTTTTTTAAAATATTATAATTTTGGTATTTCAATCGATTTAGAATAAATTCTTTCGAGATCGTAGGGTTTTTCATGGTAATTTTTGGCCTCACTTTCATCACTAGCCACCTTTAGACATAATAGGCCTTGTTTCTATCTCTCTCTCTCTCCCACCATATCTATCTCTCCTTTCCTCTCCTTGCATCTCTCTATTTTCTCCCTCTATCTTTCCCACTATATCTAACTCTATCTCTTCCTATTTCAATCCTGACATGCAATGTAAACTTTTGGCATGCAGTGTAAAGTTGCAAGGTGGTTTAATTTTTGTTATATTCACCACATGACCAAACCAATAGTTCCAACACATTTGTATGGGTAGGTTTATGCTAGGAAAGGCCCTATTTCGCACCCCAACATGCTGAAACATTCTGGGCTACATTGCATTGACAATTTCTCTTAAGAGACCAAAGTGTGAAAGGGTAGCAAACTTTGATGAGATGCTACTCAAAAAATTTGGCACTTAAAAACATTCCATCTGAAGGTACAAGGTCATGTGGGGTTCCTCTACAATAACCTCACACATTTTTTCATATCTCCAATCCTTTTTCCCATGGTGACAAGTTTTATTTGATGGAAAAAGTGTCAAATTCATTCAATGTAAAGTTGCAAAGTGGTTTAATTTTCATTATATTTATTGTGTGACCACACCGACAATTCCAACATGTTTTAATGGGTAAGTTTATACTAAGAAAGGTCATTTTTTGCACCCCAACATGTTGAAACATTTTAGGCTACATTACACCGACAATTTCTCTTAAGAGACCAAAGTACGAAAGGGACACAAACTTTGATGAGTTGTAACTCAAAAACCATGGCACTTAGAAAAATTTCATTTGCATACATGTACAAGTTCATTTAGGGTCCCTCTACAATAACCTCTCTCATTTTTTTATATCCCCAATCCACTTTCTCGTGTGATGGAAAAATTGTCAAATGCACGCAATGTAAAGTTGCAAGGTGGTGTAATTTTTGTTTTGTTCATCGTGCAACCAAACTAATAGTTCCAACATGTTTGGATGGGTAGGTATATGCTAGGAAAGGTCCTTTTTTGAACCCCAACATGTTGAAACATTCCAAGCTACATTGCACCAATGATTTCTTTTAAGAGACCAAAGTGTGAAAGGGAAAAAAGCTTTGACGAGTTGTTACTAAATAATCATGGCACTTAGAAACATTATGTCTAAAGTTATAGGGTCATGTAAGGTCCCTCTACAATTGCCTCTCTTATTTTATCTCCAATCCATTTTCCTATGGTGACAAGTTTTCAATTGATGAAAATATTGTCGAATGCATGCAGTGTAAAGTTGCAAGATGGTGTAATTTCTATTCTATTTATCGTGCAACCAAACCAACAATTCCAACATGTTCATATGGGTATTTTTACGCTAAGAAAGGTCCTATTTTGCACCCCAGTATGTCAGAATGTTCCAAGCTACATTACACTAGTGATTTCTCTTAAGAGACCAAAGTGCGAAAGGGAAACAAACTTTAATGAGATGTTACTTAAAAACCATGGCACTTAGAAACATTTCATCTAAAGGTACAAGGTCCTATAAAGGTCCCTATACAATAACCTCTCTCATTTTTTCATATCTTCAATCCATTTGCTCATGGTGACAAGTTTTCAATTGATGGAAAAAGCATCAGATGCATGGAGTGTAAAGTTGTAAGGTGGTGTAAATTTTATTATGTTTGTGGTGTAACACATCTAGTTGGGTAGGTTTACACTAAGAAAGGTCTTGTTTCACACCCCAGCATGTTGAAACATTTTGGGCTACATTGCACCAGTGATTTCTTTTAAGAGACCAAAGCGTGAAAGGGTAGAAAAATTTTATGAATTTTTACTTTAAAATTGTGACACTCAGAAACATTTTGTCTAAAGGTATAGGGTTACATAAGATCCCTCTACAATAACCTCTCTCAATTTTTCATATCTCCAATCTATTTGCTCATGGTGACAAGCTTTCATTTGATGGAAAAAGCATTAGATGCATGTAGTGTAAAGTTGCAAGGTGGCGTAATTTTTATTTTGTTCATCATGCGACCAAACTATCAATTCCAACATGTTCAAATGGGTGGTTTTATGCTAGGAAAGGTCGTGTTTCACACCCCATCATGCCAAAATGTTTCAGCCTACATTGCACCAATGATTTCTCTTAAGAGACCAAAGTGGGAAAGGGAAACCAACTTTGACAAGATGTTACTAAAAAATTGTGGCACTTAGAAAAATTCCGTTTGAAGGTACATGGTCATGTAAGGTCCCTCTATAATAACCTCCATCAATTTTTCATATCTCCAATCCATTTTCTCATGGTGACAAGTTTTTAGTTGATGGAAAAAAGATCAAATACATGTAGTGTAAAGTTTCAAGGTGGTGTAATTTTTGTTATGTTCATTGTAAGACCAAATCGACAATTCCAACACATTCAAATGGGTAGGTTTACACTAGGAATGTTCTGTATTTGCACCCCAGCATGCCAAAAAATTATGGGCTACATTGCATCGGTGATTTCTCTTAAGAAACCAAAGTGCAAAAGGGCAACAAACTTTGACAAGCTATTACTTAGAAATCGTGACACTTAGAAACATTTTTTCTAAATGTATAAGGTCATGTAGGGTTCCTCTATAATAACCTCTTATTTTTTCATATCTCCAATCCATTTTCCTATGGTGACAATTTTTTCATTTGATGGAAAAAGCATTAGTTGCATTCAAAAGAAAGTTGCAAGATAGCTTGGTATGTCTAGATTTTCCAGCATGTGCTAGTTTTAGCCTCACCACTTTCAAGGGATTTTTTTAGGACATTAAACTGACAAGAATGGAGGGATGCCACCTTTGTATGGGAAACCCACCATGCAAAAAATAGTGATAAATGTTGACATTAAGGCTGTGCCAAATGATTCATTTTGTTTCTCTATGGTTGTGCACACAATCCAACTAGAATTGACTAAGAAATTATATGATAGTAGTTCACATATCAATGCATCTTGAAGGCATTAAAGGAGAATTAATGCGTCAAGGATAGTCCTATGAAAATGGAAAGTCATAGATGGAAGAGTTCATGTAGAGTAGAAGCACAGTCATGAGGGAAAATTAGTCAAAAGGATGAAAAAACCATAAAGATCAAAGTAGCAGTCCACTATAGCCAAGTGATTAACAAATGAGATAAAATACAAGGAAAAGAACAAGAAATGTGATTAAAGTTTTCTCAAGAAATTAAGAGGGAATGCACAGTACAAAGGGAAAAGTGGTAGACCATGTTCAATGGGATAGTCCTATGAGAAAATATCACAATGAAAAATGCATAACAAGGTGTAAAGGTGCATTAAAATCAGACAATCCAAGATGGCAGTATAGCAGTTCCTGACATGAAACATCATAAAACATCATAAGTGGAGGGTAGAAAAGTTATGAAAGGATAGTTATTTTTGCAAAGGGAATAAGATTGTCAAGAAAAATTCAACCACAGGGTATGTGCAAGATCATCATGGAAAAAATAGTCCCTTAAGTGGTGAAAAATTCAGAAAAAACAGAGTTAGGCAACTTGACGTAAAAAATTGAATAATTTATCTATGTTATTTCAAAAATATGTAAGAATAGAATTTGTAGAAAATTGAATGTAGTTTCTAAACTACTAGGTTTTTTAAATCTATTTGGTGAAAATTTGAAATTTCAATGCAAGTAAAATTCCAGGGAAAAAATAAGTAGGTGTCTCTCGACCACCCTAACCACAATAAAATGATAATATTTTTTTATAAGATTTTAGATATAAGTAGAGGACTCATGTCTCGATGTGATGCATATTTTTTGTAATTTGTTTCCAAGTAAATAATTAATTATGAATTTTTATTACAACTTTTAAAAATATAAAACTTGTATGTCGACCACTTTAACTTGGTCAAAAATTCATGAAATTCATTTTTTTTAATCCTATAGTATGTGAAGCATAGAATGTGACACATGTTTCAAATTAAAAAAATGTGATATTGTTTGGAAGTTATAGATGTTTTTCAATCAACCTATCAATCAGAACTTTAGTCATAATTCAATTAGAAAATGAATAATAATTATATATTAAATTCAAAGTAAAGAATAATTTATATTGGTGGAAAGATAAGAATCTCCTTTATAACCCTTTTCGTTTCATCAATTTGGGGTAAAAAAAAAAGTCACGAGCCACATACCCTACACATACCCATCATATTGCCACTTTTTGGCCCATCATGATCCTACACATACCCCACAATCATAGGATTTTTCACCATGAATAATATGACAATTGAGTTTATAAAGAGGATAATGGTATAACAAAGAGGGAAAATTTTTATTATTTTGCACATTTAAGGATTCAAAGACAAGAAACAGGTCATTAATAGGTTGTGAAATTGAAGACCTGAACTTGATTGACATTAGGTTATTGATAGTCAAGGACTATGAATTAATGACTGTGTGTTTTGATTATGAAAGGAAGCAATGACTTCAAGCATTTAGGGGCAGTAATTTTGAGGCCATTGAAGAAGTGACTACATTGCAAAGCTAAATAAAAGACACTTACCCTATTATATACAAGGTAGTCACTTCAAAAACAATTGATCTAGAAGGGCAGTATTTTGAAACATGGTCATAGAAAAGCAAGAAGGGAAATATGCATGAGCAAGAATATGATAAGTAGCCAAGTAATAAGGGCAATAAAGGTATAAAATATCAGTCCTCAAGGCATAATAAGGAAAACATTCCATGCACTTAGCAAGTTGGAGTCTTTTATGATGTACCACCATAAAAAGGTGGTCTTAGATAAGGATTCGTTAAACCAAAATAAATTGTTACAAGTTATAGATTTCAAACTATCATCCTTAAAAATTATAGTTTATAAAGTAGTAGACACATTCTCATAAGTATTATCACTAACAAATGGAGCATATGGCATCAGTACATGAATGCAAAAAATTCCTATATATTGTGGCCTACCATTTTCCTCAAATAAGATATAGAAATTCATGCACACTCCACTACAATACAATATACTCCATGGAACACAATGTAGTTCATGACTTGATGTAATATATGTAAAATGTAAGAGTGAAGTGATTTACCCATGCAAAAACTATGCACCAATCCCACCAAATTTAAGCATTTTAATGGAAGCCTAACAAAATATAGGAATATTATGAGATCATTAATCAAAAACAACATTGAATTAATACTCTTCTTGGTAATAGTTTATTAAAGAAGCTAGCAAGCCTATTAGCCTTAACTGTAGGAGTCTATAGATATTTAAATCTCTACTCAATAACATTTATTGTGAATGTTAGAAAGCTATAGGAACTTGTGAAAACTTGAATGTAATCAAAGCAATTAGTAATTATTTAAGCATCATATGAATAATTGGTAAATATTCGAAAAAAAACAATCAAGAACAAGATGTAAACAACACCCATGCCTACAACATTAAAGAATATGATTTACACAATACACATGATAACATCATTCAAGAATAGCTATCAAAAATAGGATTTACTTAATCCTCATGTTGACAACGTTCATGATAAAACTATATAATTTGATAACAGTGATAAAATAAGATTTTCATTAATCAAAAATCCAAAAGGCTATACAATGGTATATATCAATAAAAGTAAAAAACATATCCAATAAAGTCATACAATCTTACAAAAAATACATATGGACATAAAATGTCACATATCAATAGTACAAAATATATGTTAAAAAATTTCATGTTGGTATACAACAAATGACACTAATACATAGTCATTTCCCACTAGGGGAAGGAAATAGATCACCCATTGCCTTCAACTATCGGCTAGATGGATTTTTTGTTGATGTTCTTGTATTTTGAATGTGCTCACTCATCCTCCTCTCTTCACTCATCTAGAGATCCAATTAATACAATAAGAATTATAGACATTAATACATATAAATTGAATTGTGGAATGACATATAACAAATTTATCACTTACTACAAACAAATAATTAGCACACTCATCCACAATGGTAGCATATCGACAATCTAGAGTGACAAGCACATGGAGCAACCATCAAGATAACAATTAAACTACATATAAGTATCATGAAAATTTTCAATAATATACCATAGAAGAGAAAATATAATGCCAAATTTACTAATTTCTTGCATACCTCTATAAAAGGATTTGAACTTGCTACTACTGTAGCAACTCCATGGTCCATTGTGCCACGAACTTCACTAGGGATTTATGATGTCAGCATCTGAAAATGAAACAACAAATATTAATCTTTTTATCACTTTCATTAGTTTTTTTTGTTTAATTAAAATACAAAATGGATGGAAATGAAAATTTTGGGATCAAATAATTGGGCATAATATATCTCCAAAAAAAATGTTGATTATTGTCTTGAAAGTGGAATTCTAAGTCAATATACCACTTCATATGCAACATGAAAAAATGGTGTCTCAAATAGAACAAAACCTTAATGCAACTAGGTCAATGTTGTACCATAAACAATTGGACTCCAATGCTTAGGATTGGGTTTCAAAGTCTATTTAAAACCTGAAATCAAAGTAAAATCACAAGTGTGAAATTTTAAATTTCATGGAATGTTCCTAATGGATTTTTTTTGCCTACGATACTTCAACAAAAATTAGACTTAGAAGCTTACACTTACCCTCACATCAGCTAATAGAGCAAAACAAAAGGCACAAAATTTATACTAGGAAGAGAAATCCAAAATAAGTGACAACTGATAAGAAAATACCCCATATGTAAAGCTAAGGAACTTGAAATAAATTCCCCAACAACAAAGGGGTCAATATACCATGAAGTAATTTTGAGGTTTCAAATACTAAAGATACAAATATCAAAATAGTTGAAACCAACACCAATGTGATGATAACCATCACCTGAGGGGGCGGTAATGCCATAAATAACATGAAAGTGAAAACTTGTAGCAACATCATACCATTCATTCTTGACACTAATGCTATAATTGTACCTTATTCACCCATTCATTGAGTAATGTTCCCATTTTTTTCCCATGCTATGAGCCAACTTAGAATTTATATGCCTATAAGTGAATTCCTTAAGATTATGAAATGTAAAGAGAGGGAATGTTGTATTTAGATGCATCAACTATATTTGATGACCTTGTCAACCATCCAATCAATACCAATGTTAATGATGACTTCTAATATGCTCTTGAAATTTACCTTGGCACATCACTAGTGGGTAGCCAATTGAATTTAAATACATTTAATGCCTTGCTACTAATAAAGGGATAGTTGTACATAACTATATGTTGAATCTAGGGGCTTTAGGCAATTCCATTCCCTTTGAAGTCATGAATGAATTAGGTTTGGAATTTTCCAAGTCTACAAGTGCTATGCATTAGATTCAAGGGAAGTTGACATCATAGGAATTGTCAATAACGTTGAAATTTTATTTTGTTTTTGAATGTTGTTGTTCTTAATGGTTTACAAACATGGAATAAGTGTTCATATACTCAAATTGATATAACATTAAATCAACAAAATCCTCAATTATTTAGAGTACTCTATTGAACTTAGCTTAATGATTATCTTCTTAATTTTGTAGGTCTATCAAATTATATCAATCTAAGTTATTAGTGTAGTTACTAGTGCTCATTCATAGTTTTTAGCCACTAATATTTTATAATTTAGTGATTACTTTTAATTGCTTTATTCTAATTGTGAAGTTTCTCAAGGTCAAGTTTCCCTCTAACAAGGGGTGAGTTGGTGGAGGGAGTGACTTATGGAATAGGTGGTAGTAGGGCACAAGGACCAATGATATACTACCAAGGGTTTTTGAGCAAAGAAAGATAGGTCATTTTGATTCAAAACCAAATTAAGGAAAATCAAGCCCTAAGGAGTCGTATAGAACCTCAAAGGATACATGCATTAAAGAACAAACTATAATTGTACAAAATCATAATGAATTGTGCTAAAGAGTAAAATCATATATGGAATAACATTTTTTTCAATTACCAAAACTAGCTAATATTTTCTTACAACACCATTAGTGAATAAAGGTTACCTAAATGAAAGTTGTTCAAGGATGAGAATAGTGAGGTGTTGATGTCGAAGGTCCACCAAAAAACTGTTTGACATCCAAAGTGTGTAATGATACATTCATTCATATAAGGTTTAACTATTCACATACAATAATTATTTCTTTAATACCAACTGCATACTTGTGGAATTGATGACATAAACATATAGGGGTCTACGGGAAGGTGCACATATCATCAACAATATGACCCTACATTTTCATCATATTAATTCTACTAATTTAGTTATTCTTACATTTCAAAATAAAATTTAATAAACAAAATTAAATGAACTTGTTGAATTTTACCTGAGTATCAATGCCAAATGTTTCATTTAATAAGACATTTGTCAAAACCATCTACTTTCTAATTGATGTATGTTGTGTAGCTACATCCTGAGCACTCTCACCATCATAAGTGCAAGCATCACTGTAAGAGTGACAATAGTGGACTGGAACTATGGGCCTAGAAGATTCACCCACATAAGGCTCTATTAGAGCTCTCACACACTATACAATGCTCTGAGTGAGTGAGCTAATCGAGTCCAGTGGACCTCCACCTTGACACTATCCTTCATAATGGAAGGAACGGTGACATGCTCCACCACGGGTTTAGCCAAGCGTCTCAGTGCCAACTATGGATTACATCATGCACCCACTCTATCATGTGTGGATCCCCCACCTCTACCCTAAAATTCTAGATAGTCAAAATAATTTGGCATCTTGTTGAGGACAAACTCACAATAGAGTTTCCTCAAAAAATGCTACAAGACCTCATAGTTATTGCATGGGGTTTGGTCAAAAACCACCCACCACCACTCCCAAAACTTATATTTAATTAATTCAAGGTGGCACCAATGCATGGGGAACCTCTTGCATGCAAGTGATAAATGTGCATTGGTTCTTGGGTTTGCGAAAAGGGCACAAAAGTTGACTTTTCTATTTTTTTCTTTCTTCACTTGTGCATAGGAAAGTCCAATTGCGTAAAATTATTTTAATTCCTCCCTCTTATTCAACCAAAAATTAATTTTTCACTCATTGCTCCTACATGAGATACAATCAACTTTAAGGATTTGGCAATGCCTCTCCTATGAGGGTGGGTCCCAATATGTTCATTTCATCTTGCAATCAATTCGTCAAGCTCTCTTTTGTTGTTTTCTATTTGATTTAAAATATTTTCTTGAGTTCCTATAGGATTTTTATGAATTGAGGGAGGGGTTTGATGTTCTTTTTGTTTAGGAGGTTTTTCGTGAGGAGGTGATTGTGAATTATCAATATTTGGAGGTGGAGATTAATTTCCTAGAAATTAAAACAAAGTGTAATTAAAAAACCTATTTCAATCTCAAATTTATATCAAATTTGAAACTAAAACAATAGAAATACATACCTCTTTTACCTCTTTGATTTCATGGTGGCATCCTTGCGAAGAATCACAAGCTAAGAGTGCAAAAAATGGTCTTCTTTTGGCAAGCATGGGTTGTAGAGGTACAAAATAGCAAGTAGAAGTCATGGCCATGGAAAAAATGAGTCTTAAAACGCTTTTCTTTTAACATAATTTTCTATTTGGTGCATGCAAAAATCCTTTATTCAATTTTTTTTCCCAATTTGTCACCTTTTTTGTGTCACAACTTGGTGCAATTACCCATTTGATGAATATTTATTTTTTAAATTAAAATTAATCAAAATGTCAATTTTTTTCATGGGACATAAACTTTTGTCTAATTTTATTATCACTTAAAAAATATAGCCTCTTGGAGAAGATTCTCTCCTCTAGTGCATCATATAGAATTGAAGTTGAGTTTTTAGTGAATTTTCTTGAAAGTACTCCTAGTGTGAGAAATATAGAATTGAAGTTGAGTTTTTATTGAATTTGCCTCAAATGAGGGGTTAAGATGCCAAATAAGCTTCCACATAGATAGTTTTAGATGAAACCATTTTGATTAAAATTCTTTCACTCAAAAAGGTTTTAAAAATGTTCCACACAAAAATAGTGCTATTCAAATTTTAGAGTTGAATTATAGCTATTTAGCTATTTTGGGTGAAAGGATTTTCCAAAATCATTTTATGCCATAGTTTCCAAGTAGTTTTGAGAAATATTTTTTAACCTAAAACTATTTAGGGTGGATAGGTTTCACTAGAAATTATTTAGTTGTTTGAAAGTGTGACATAATTTCATACTTTTATTCATCTCTCCCCTTATCTCTATATCTATATCTCCCTCTCTATTTCTCTATACCTCCCTCTCTATCTTTATCTATCCATCTCTCTCTTTATCCTCTCTCTATATTTCTCGCCCCTTCTATCTATCTATCTCCCCCTCTCTATCTCTCTATCTCTCTATCTCTATCTCCCCCTCTCTATATCTCTAGATATATTTCTCTCTTTCTCTTTGTCTCTATCCTCCCTCTCTCTATCTTTATCTCTCTCTTTCTCCTTATATCTATCTCTCTCCTCTCTCTAAATCTATCTCTCCCTCCCTCTCTATCTCTTTCTATCTCTCTCCCATTCTCCCCCTCTCTATCTCTTTATCTATCTTCCCTCCCTATCTCTCTTTATCTCTCCAACTCTATCTCTCTATCACTACCTCTCTCTACCTTTCCCTTTCTCTAATTCTAATATACAAATATCTTAAAACTATATATAGTGTGAGTGTGCTACACGGCAAGCTCATGTTTCAAAACATACTCACATTACAAAATGGACATGTGTTTCACAACATGCTCACATTACAAAGCACAATTATTTATAATATACACTTGAACATTAAAAATCGTGATCATATTTTGTAATTTTCTCATATTACAAAGTACAATCACATTTTATGCACTTATGCTATATAAAATTTCACATAGCATACTTGTGTTTTTCTCAATTTTTTGATTTTGCTACTTTTTTCTCCTCCAATTCAGTACACTCACTCATGTACTAATTGACATGATAGATCTCGAAGTACATAATAACTACTTTTAGAAAAAAAATGATAGGGTCCTAACAAAATAGAAATAAAACCTGTGAAAGGAGGATAATCAGGTAAGAGAAAGCGTGTTAAAATAAATACAAAGGTTTAAAAACTAGTTATGGGTGTTTGGAAAGTGGCATATAGGTGCTTCTAGTTAAGTACATATATTATGGGAAAGTTTGATAGATGAAGTTGACCTAATAGTTGTGCATGTGACCTACTTCAAGTTCTTGTGACACATTCAAAATGATAGGGACCTACTTCATGCACTAGTGACCTTAACTAGGCACTTGTGACCTCCTTTGGCTTCTCATGTCTAACTAGGCATTGTTGATTTATTATAGATATTAGTTTCCTTTTTTTCCCATGACTCTAAAATTTATTGGAGCTACCCAAAAAGGTTGGGGTTTCTAGTAGTGCATGGAGAATCCAAAAGCATGTCACCAACACTAGGAAACACTTGTTAAAATTTGTATGAGAAAAAATGGTTATTATTGTAGAGAGCCCACCTTAATCAAACCCACATTCATAATGTTTAGCTCAAATTATGGTGATTTTGGTAAGTGTGATGTTTATTGTACAATGGTGAAAATGATGTATGCAAAACGGTGATTGATCAATATGATTTGAGTAAATACAAGTTTATAGAAAATGGTTATTAAATACAATCTTGATCAATTTAAGAATGAATCGTATATTTAATAATCATTGAATTGATCAATAGAGGTTGATTGAGGCACAAGGGAAAAAAGCAAGTCAAATTCCCTTCCCTAGCATATCAAGTGTCGATGGTGATTTATAGCACCACCAAGTCTTTCATATGCAAGTACAAGTAAAGGTGAACACTAATTATAGGTCCTAAAATTTTGAAGGCTCTAGACTTAGGGTTACACTAAAAGCTCAAGATCAAACTCTTTGGGTCAAAACTACAAATATAGGAATCAAGGCCATAGATGCAAGATTGATCCAAGTTCATAGAGAGTTCTAGATTTTGCAAAACATGATCATTTTAATCTATTCATTCTAGATCAAATTTCATATTTTGAATACCAATCATGTATCATAAATGGATCATCATCTCCTCCAACATCAAATTACACCTCTATTTTTATTTCAATTCATATATCATATATACATCTAAACTCAAATAGTTTATCTGAATTATTTGAATGTTGATTGCTTTAATTAATTTATCAACCTAAGAAAAGAATGTTATGTTTGTTTATCTTTCATGGGGTCACTTCATTAGGAATAGGAGCATTTGTTGTAGAACTCATCCTTGGTGAGCAAAAGTGGCCGGCATAAAGTGAGCAAAAGTGGCCGACATTGCTACTTTATGTATAGCAACAAGTTACCATGATTCGAACACTATCATACCATGCTGAAAGGAAAATTAAGATTCCCATTTGTGACACTGATTACTTTTTGGAGCTTTGATCAATTACCAATAAACACATTGCACATTTTAAAGTCAATTTCGAACTTTCATTTAGCATTAATGGAAGCTTTAGGTTGCGCTTTTATGTTTTTATAAGCACCTTAGAGAGTACACAGCCAAGATCATTCCAAATTTCCAAGCAGTTAAACCATAAAATCCACAACCTATTGCAGTCTTCTATAAAAAGAAGATAAGCACAACCTACCATAGCCGTCTTAAGTTTGAGTTCCCCACTTCCCTTCATTCAATTGCAATCGGCAATGGACGCACAATCCTTTGAAATAGGCGGTGGGAAGAATGGCGATGTTACATTACAATTTACGTTCTCGAATGGTCTCACTTTTACTTTTGATCAATGTTTGTACCATTCTCATGTTCTAAACAAATCCAAGTATTTTCAGGCGAGGCCCCAGAAGGGATATTTCTAGATAACACTTCTTCCCAATACAGAACCTAATAGTTACCATAAGTGTATTAGTCTCATGTATTCGTCTTATCACGGAAGAGGCATTTACTTCTCTGGCGTCGATGAAGCCTTGGAAATTTTGCCAATCGCTTCTCAATTACTGTTTGCGGAAGGCATTAAGGCATGCATGCAATATCTGGAAGCAGTTTCTTGGACTCCCCAAGAAACACTCAGGATCAGGTCTCTGCTATCATCTACGCAGATCAGTGTTTCTGCCGATTTATCTGCCAGGCTTGAAATCTCCAACTCATCGTTTAGTGAAGAGTTAGAGCTCTTAAAAAAGAAACTGCCAGAAATGTTTTCTATTATATCGAGAAATGACTCTCGGCCAATGATACCTCTGAGTCGTATGCGGCTTACATTGGAGCAACATCTGACTGGAATCATCCAAGGCAATGCATCTCCTGCTGTGCAAGAGGTATGCAGAGAGGCACTTTTAAATGAATGTAGGCTCAAAATTCAGGGTATTAAGAATGGATATTCTATTGAATTGAGGGATTCTGCTTGTGAGACTCTGTTGTGGCTATTAGACGTCACTAAGCTTTGTAATAAGAAAATATTTGAAATTGCATTGAAAATGTTTGTCGAAGATTCAGGACTAGCTGAGATATTATTCAACACCCATGCTGGCCAATCTTTTTCATCTCATCTACTAGAAATTCTAGTGGATAGGTATATGAAGGGTTTTGCCAATAGAGATATAATTATTCCCAAGTCTAGCCGCATTTCTTTTCTGAAAAATTGGGCACCAGTTATGGCATGTCTTTTCTTTCAGACGGCTAGCTCGAAAGATCAGACGTTCTATGGTTCGTCTCTGGAATGCTTTGAAAGATTTGTGGATTGTGTTGCTAAAATGGTAAGTACCATTCCTCTTGATGAGCAGAAAGCAATATTAAAGTTTTGTACAGACTCTTCTCAGAGATTTCATGACTGTGAGAAGGAAGCTTTGCAGTGGCTGATTCATGTGATATGGTTGGCAGTAACAAGTGCAAATAGCAACTGTCTCGAGACAAGTTATGGGCAGTGAAGAATTTAAAGTGATTTTAAGTATTGCTATTTGATTTGTAGGAAGATTGTTGCAGGTTTGGTTGGAAATATAACCTTTCCGTTCACCCTTTTTTGTAAAGGAGTATTAATAGAGGTAAATAGTTTATACATAAGTAGTTTTTTATGTTGATTTTTATGTAGCTTGGACAAGTGTCTCCATTCCCAAGAAGTGTTATTTAATTATTTAATTATTTTCTAGAGACTTCTACAAAGGGCTGAGTTGTCTAGATAATTATGTAATTAAATAATTGTTTCCTCTAGAGACTTCTAGAATCCAGTTAGTTAGGGTTGTTAAAGTCTATTTAATCTTAGCCATTGATTGAGATTAAATCATGGCCATTGGTTTTCCAATGAGAAAAGTATAAAAGGGGATCAATGGGCAATTGGAGAACACACACAAGTAGACTTGCAGTGATAACAAGTAAATTTGCAGTGAGAGCAAATAGTCTTGCAGTGTTAGCAAGGGCGCAGTGATAGCATTGGGGATAGCAGCTGTGGAGTTTCAGCAGGAGAAATTGAGGGAAGAATTTCTGGAGAAGATTATTGCCAGAGCTCTACCAGTAAGAGGCAAGCAGTTTATGTATTTCCTTAATTTGCTGAAGTTTAATATAATTCCTCATCTACAGTAGTGGTTTTCCCTTCAGGGTTTTTCCACGGACAATTTGTCCAAAAATATTGTGTTCATTATTGTGAATGTTTTCTTCTATATTTCTGTGAGTTTTATTGGTGAAGTTGCAATTGTGTTATTTTTCGATATTTGCTGAGAATTAATTTTCTAGAGTCAAATAATCTATGTATTAGATAGAAGATTAATAATCAATAACTGCAATAGAATTTTCACATTTTAGGGAGTCAATGTTTGCATCTTGCAGTTCAAATTATGTTAGAAGGTTGCAATTCAAGTTTTGTAAATTATATATATTTTATTGTATATTAAAAAATAGTTCATTGCTGATTTAATGTTTGAATTTTGCAGTTGCTCAAGTTTTATATATTTTATCATATGTCACATATATCATTTTGTAGTCTGGTAGATATAACAGTGAAGATGAAAAATCAGGAGTGTTAAACAATACCTTTGTAACATAGCAGTTTGTAAAAGTTTTTTAAGTATAAAATAAATCTACATATATATTTTTATGTATAAACAACTATTTTTAAATATATTTTTATTATTCTGCTTATACATTTAAAACAGCAATATGCTCTATATTTTTAAGTAAATCCAAAGAGAGTTTTAGAATGAAAACAGAGTATTTGAAAACAGGGCAGAGAGCCTTCCTTAAATGTTGGTTAACAAATAAGATTTTTGCTTTCTTTCATTTTATGGTATAATTTGACTTCTATATACCTTCTGATTTTCAGTCACTTGTTTGAGTTTACAAAAGTTCAGTGAATATGCTGCTTAGAATGGTGTAGTTGGGAATGGTTTGCTAGTATATATTAGGTCTGATGGCGTTACTTGCTACTACCAAAAGTTAAACTTGTTTTTTTCTCTCTGGGTTTGACCTGATTAAGGTTTACTGTTAATATCCATTATGTGTAAAGTACTTCAGTTCATATGTTTGAAGTTGAATCATTTATGCCCATCATCTATGTCATTTAGGACTGATATTTCTTAGCTTGCCTTTCCTAGGCGGATTACACACATGAACAATTTTTGTGGGAAACAACAGTCTTTTTGATAAGGCTTCAGACCAATACAATGCGTAAAAGTAGAATTTCTGAATAAATTACAATTAGTTGCTGATCAGTCATGCCAGCGATTTGTTATTAGTTTTTTCCTTTGATTAGGAGGATAATTTTGGGAGGCTGGTTCAATCACAAATGAACTGTGGTTTTTCAAAAATGTATTACAATTTTTTAATATATTTTGAAAACCCCATGGTTTTTTCACTGCGAAATCTGTATTTACAATTCGTATATAAAATATTTGTTTTTAGACTTTTAGTAAAACTTTACTTCTAAGCTGCAGATTTGGAATTTGGTGAGAAAAACAAACACTCTTTGTTGAATGAATACACGTTCTATTTGTATTTAAAATGTGTTTTTTTCAAGGGTTTGGAGCTTAGTTAAAAGTGATAAAATTATATAAATGGAATGCATTATGAAGGATCTTTACGACCATCATCATGAAAATCTTAATTTGGACTTGGTAGTAGGCTTTGTTCCTCACCCTACTCTATCTTGTTATAAAGAAAGATCTAAGGGTGTTGCCTTTTGATGACACTTTTCGAATTTTAAGAAAGGAAAAAAATGTTTAAGGTTATCGTAATATTCTATTGTTTCTTAATTTTTTTTTGCGTGTTAGGTGTATGATTGCTACTCTTAGTTGCAAGTTCAGAATGCAAAACACCACTATAAGAGGGTAAGCAACACCACCATCATGTTCATTGTCAGAACTTTGCAAGGTGATCTTAATAGAAGGATCTCTTCCACAATGGAGATGCTCAAAAGGTTTGGATATTGGTTCATCCAATTTCCAAAGTTTACATATTTCAAGATGGAGGGTTTCTCAGGTTCCCCATATATAGACTCCCAAAATACCCAAATGATTAAATTTTCATGTTGGAAATGACCAAACAGTTGTGTGCATCCCATCACTTGTTGCACAAGAAGCATAGGAAAGGAGTTCCCTAGCCATTGACATTTGTAAGGGGTTTGTATGCATGTCCCTCAACTCCCTCAGATGAGCATTCAAATAAGGAGATTAAATCATTTAGATTCAACTTCCACAGTTGAAGGGATAATATTGATCCCTATATTAAAATGAAGAAACAAGTAGGGAAGCAATACACCCATCAATTGCACATTGAGGATTTTTGGGCTAATTGTGCTAATGATCTCAAAGTTAGAAAGACATTATATATGAGGGTGATGTTAGAGTATATTTGTACCCTAAGTCTCTTCGAGGTGCTTGATCAATTGTAGGATGATGGGCAGACTCTAGATGAGGAGTATAACAAGATAGTTGATAAGCCTATCCCTCTACTGAATTAGACTAAAGAAGAAGAAACGAACCTTGATGTCATCACCTGACCAGTGCTCTAAAGAACAAAGAGATGGGTAGATACCTAGGTATCCACCCTAATAGCACAAAGGGTCAAGTTCACATTTGGGGAGAAAGAAGAGGAAGCCCCATCCATTGATGAAGAGAGAATCAAAGACAAGGGAGGCTCGGCCACAAGCTCTACAAGCAAGGAGGTTTTCACTCCTCCTAAGGAAAAAGGAAAAGGAAAAAAGAGCATTGAAAAGAGGCATCCCACAAAAAAGCCTCGAGTCTATAAGCAAAAGGCCGGTGAGGAAAATAAGCCTTCACCCAAGAGGGATAAGAAAGGTGGTACTAGTAGCATGGAGTCAATCCTTGAGGAGGTAAGGGAACCTTCACCTCCATCTCCACCTTTTACCTCTATTCCTTCATCTCTTCCACCTTTTATTGATTCATCCACATTTGTTGCCATCCCCTCTACTTCCAATCCTCCACCCATTATTTCCTCACCTCCTGCAATTGGCATTTCCATTCATCTCACAACTTTCATTCCCACTCCCTCCACTTCTACAATCCCAGTAGAGTCATCCCCTTCCACTTCTTCTACTTCCCCTTGTTCAGATTCCTCACTTTGAAACCCTCAATTCACTCTCTCCACTTTATCGCCTACTATTCCCTCTACTTCTTCTCTCACCTTTCTTAGCCATCCTAAATCTTTCATGTTGCTTTTGTCCAATCTACCCAAGGAAGTCACGAATATCATGCTCTTTGAGTTTCACAAAGCCATGATAAATCAAGTGGCATAAGCCTCCCCTCCTCCCTCTTCTCAAGCAATCTTGAAGCCACTAAGTATGTAGAGTGTTGACTAAATTTTGAAGGAGATGCAGAGATAGAAGAGGGAAGATATGGAGGGACTTCCCATGATGGAGGAAACTATAGTTGCTCCACCTCACCAAGAAAATCCTTCCAAGGAAGTTGTGGAAGTTTAAATTGTGTAATCTCTAGGAGAAGAAGAGAAGGAAGAGAATATTAAGGAACAATCAAAGGAGGTTATTGCAACAAAAGATACATCTAAAGAAACTTCTTCTACCCTAAAGACTGCAGAGAAGACACCAGCTCCTATTTGGTTAGAGGAGCAGATGAAGAATAAAAACTTCCTGTAGTAGAAACTCCTCAAGCGAGTTTAGAAGAGATTTTGGCCCATTTTGGAAAGCCGATGGAGAAG
>VDFB02058242.1:202631068-202642009 GCA_007258455.2 Sequoia sempervirens | reverse complement strand
AACAATAATGGTTGATGTTACAAATAGACAAATCCCTCTTAAACCAATTCATGTTTAATCAAGGTTAAACCCACACCACTATAGAAATAGTGAAAACTTTAAAGGAAAGCTTAAAGATTTTTAGATTGTAAATGTTCATGTATACACCCAAATTTTGGTGCAATATAAATGAACATCCACAATTGAACTAATGTTGTAAAAGGCTTAGAGTAACTTCATACAAAGTAACTTAGAATCAAAATTACAATGGTACTAACTAAAGATCTCTAAATATTTCTTTAACACATTACACATTGCAAAACAAATATCTGGAATCAAGAAAGAAATCATGCATACATTCAGAAAAAAGTAGAACACCCAACTTCAATGTCTTTCCTTGTATTAGTTTCCAAAATGTTGTAACAACAACTCCTATTCAACCCCTTACAATGAGAGAGGAATTCCCTTTTATAGACAAGACTCACAAAATCAATGGCAGAGATTGACATCTCAACACCGATGACCCAAATTATGTTTACATTTAATAAAAAAAAATGTATTAAATATTTACAACTTATATCTTATCCTCTCTAGCTAATTTCAGTTTACAAATGTTCCTAGGAGAATGTAAAATATATTAATTACAAGTTTCATTAAATATTCCTTTTTACAAAATCCCAGAAAATATGTGGCACAATTTCCAAAAAAGATATTACAACTGGAAAATTTTACAAAAATTGATCATCAATTATATTTCTTTCAGCAACCTCTTTCATTACAAATTTTATAAAAAATCTTTAGTGATATTGTAACTTTATCATCAAGAGATCACGGGGCAACATGTACTTCATATCCCAAAACTTCATATTCCTCCATTAACCTGCTCTGAAGCTTGATGTAAGAAGATCTCTGTCTAATAACCTCCTCTGACCTAACCAAAAAACTGGGCCGCTTCATCCAAAAAATCCTTTGTTAAACTGTTAGTTGGTTCTTTGTGCATTACTTTGTGCCATTGTTGCTTCAAACCTACATTATCTAGCTTTTTCAAAGTGCCAATAGGCACTTTTATCATATCCTACAAAAAATATTTATAATTTTCCAAAACTTTGTTGACTTGATCAACGATATTGGACATATCAAGCATTACCTGAATTACTATCTCCATTTTGAAATTCAGGGCATACATCCGAAAGGATGAGACTCTCATATGTCCTCTTAGGTAAAAAATTATTCCTACTCAATTACATTCATAGGCATCTTCTTTATTGCGTCAAGCTTGGGATAGACCATTGCATAATATTGGGAGAAGACCTTGTAGTCTTCAACCATTTTATCAATCTCTTCTTTCAAAATTAGGAAATTATTATGTGCTTGCACAACCATTCCTATCATCTTGTTGTTGGTGTCCGCAATTCCTTTAATCCAATCATAGGTAGATTGGGCCCATGTCTTCATTTTCTCCATTTCATTTACATAATCTTTAGATAGCAAAACTAGGGAACTAGCCTTCCTCGAAGCACTTTGGACTAGTGTGACTAAATGAATTAGGCTACACTCAAATTTGTTTTCAAATCTGCTAGCTTTCAGCCTCATCCTGTCTATCCTTTCAAATGTTTGCAAACATTCCGTTCATCAATCTCGTGCTTCACAGGGCTGGCTGCTTCATTGAAAAGAAATGTTGTAATTATAGAAAATTGTAGAGTTGTTCCTATCTACAACGAGCGGGAATACATGAAGGGATTAGAGCTCAAAATATTGCCAATAAGTATGCAACCTTATTTATTCTTTCTTCTTCTCCTTTCAAGCTTCCAAATGGGCCAAAATTGCTTTAAACCTCCACTTGAGTGAGTTTCTGCCACAAGACTTGTCCATCCGCTCTCTAACCAAATAGGAGCTGGTGTCTTCTCTGCAGTCTTTAGGGTAGAAGAAGTTTCTTCAGATGTATCTTTTGTTGCAATAACCTCCTTTGATTGTTCCTTAATATTCTCTTCCTTCTCTTCTTCTCCTAGAGATTACACAATTTAAACTTCCACAACTTCCTTGGAAGGATTTTCTTGGTGAGGTGGAGCAACTGTAGTTTCCTCCATCATGGGAAGTCCCGCCATATCTTCCCTCTCCTATCTCTGCATCTCCTTCAAAATTTAGTCAACACTCTACATACTTAGTGGCTCCAAGATTGCTTGAGAAGTGGGAGGAGGGGAGGCTTATGCCACCTGATTTATCATGGCTTTGTGAAACTCAAAGAGCATGATATTCGTGACTTCCTTGGGTAGATTGGACAAAAGCAACATGAAAGATTTAGGATGGCTAAGAGAGGCGAGAGAAGAAGTAGAGGGAATAGTAGGCGATAAAATGGAGAGAGTGAATTGAGGGTTTCAAAGTGAGGAATCCGAACAAGGGGAAGTAGAAGAAGTGGAAGGGGATGACTCTACTGGGATTGTAGAAGTGGAGGGAGTGGGAATGAAAGTTGTGAGATGAATGGAAATGCCAATTGCAGGAGGTGAGGAAATAATGGGTGGAGGATTGGAAGTAGAGGGGATGGCAACAAATGTGGATGAAGGAATAAAAGGTGGAGGAGATGAAGGAATAGTGGTAAAAGGTGGAGATGGAGGTGAAGGTTCCCTTACCTCCTCAAGGATTGACTCCATGCTACTGGTACCACCTTTCTTATCCCTCTTGGGTGAAGGCTTATTTTCCTCACCGACCTTTTGCTTATAGACTCGAGGCTTTTTTGTGGGATGCCTCTCTTCAATGCTCTTTTTTCCTTTTCCTTTTTCCTTAGGAGGAGTGAAAACCTCCTTGCTTGTAGAGCTTGTGGCCGAGCCTCCCTTGTCTTCGATTCTCTCTTCATCAATGGACGGGGCTTCCTCTTCTTTCTCCCCAAATGTGAACTTGACCCTTTGTGCTATTAGGGTGGATACCTAGGTATCTACCCATCTATTTGTTCTTTAGAGCACTAGTCAAGTGATGACATCAAGGTTCGTTTCTTCTTCTTTAGTCTAATTCGGTAGAGGGATAGGCTTATCAACTATCTTGTTATACTCCTCATCTAGAGTCTGCCCATCATCCTACAGTTGATCAAGCACCTCGAAGAGACTTAGGGTACAAATATACTCTAACATCACCCTCATATATAATGTCTTTCTAACTTTGAGATCATTAGCACAATTAGCCCAAAAATCCTCAATGTGCAATTGATGGGTGTATTACTTCCCTACTTGTTTCTTCATTTTAATATAGGGATCAATATTATCCCTTCAACTGTGGAAGTTGAATCTAAATGATTGAATCTCCTTATTTGAATGCTCATCTGAGGGAGTTGAGGGACATGCATACAAACCCCTTCCAAATGTCAATGGCTAGGGAACTCCTACCCTATGCTTCTTGTGCAACAAGTGATGGGATGCACACAACTGTTTGGTCATTTCCAACATGACAATTTTATCATTTGGGTATTTTGGTGATAGGAACAAGGTGGGGAGAAACTCACAACCGACCTTAAAATGACTAGACCTCAATAAGACACCAACCCTTGAAAATCACAATCACAAAATTGAATCAACTATCAACAAAAGGCTTGTATTCATCAAATATCAACAAAAAGGCTTATCTTTTAGAGAAATTAATACAATGGCTACCCAAACATCATATTAGACTTGTCTCAGACTCCAAAACACTATCCTAGAAGATCTCATAAGGTTTCCTTGTACAAACATTAAGAAACATCAAACTGTCCTGCAAAAAGGCTACTAGAATTAGCCTTGTTTTACAAACAAAGACCCACTAAACATCTTGAACTCACAAAGAATCTTTAGAAATTCTTAAATTTTGTTCCAAAACTTCAAATTTTCCAACTATTTCTCAGACTTAGGACCTCTATACCACATATCTATGAAACCTTCCATTTACACCCCAAAACGTAGGCTTTATTGAAAACCACCATTCCACACCTTACCAGACCCTCAAACCACTTCAATAAATTTTCTTCAGCCCTGCACATGCTCAATAATTCATGAGAAATGACTATCTTCAAAGATTTCATAAAACCCTAGACTTAAATCACCATTTTCATGTATTTTCCTTAACAAAAACAACAAGGAAACAGTTCTCTCTCCCTTATTTCTTCTCCACAACTCAAGGAAAGCATCCTACCTTCTTCTTAGACTCCCTAGGTCCCATTACACTTACCACAGTAGTCACAGTCGGTGTATGGGCCCTTAGAACATGAATTTGGTTACAAAACCCTCAAATAGGGTATTCTCGGTCTGCTTCAGGAAAATAGAGATTTTCGCCATAAGACTCTATGGATTTCCTTCAAAATTGATGCAAAGGAATGTTAACATAGTCCACCATAAAATGAAAGTGATTACATAGCAAAATCAAGTTGTACGGGTCCATACAGGTCTCAAATGTCAGGAAAACTCAGAAAATGAATGAAAAAAATAGAGATAATTCTTATTGAAAATGCTTCAATTCTTCAAGCCAAACATTACAACGAGTTTATATGCCTCTTTAAAGTCTTCTCCACTTCAAACCAATGACCAACTGACTCACAACTGAATTTTAAATCCCTTATGACCGTTGGAGGCCAAAATGGCACCCTTTACACATTTTGAAAACAACACCTTTACATATATTGCAATGTTTGCACTCCTTGACCCCCTAAGCACCTAAACCATTACAAGTGGACTAATGAGACCTTATTCAACTAAGAAACATGTCACAACTCAATAAATAAACACTCTACTTACCTTGACAACATTTGACCATCTTGACAACTTTTAACATGATTACAAGTTATGGCCAAATTATCAAATGAAAACTCCAAATCATTTTGGAAACATGAGAATGGTCTAAGTAGACCTTATTGAAACAAAAAAAACTCAAACTCTCCTATCCTAACCACAATTCCATCCATGACCATTCAGTACCATATCAGGAGGCTTGGTGCTCTTTTAGGAGTCTATATATGGGGAACCCGAGAAACCCTCCATCTTGAAATATGTAAACTTTGGAAATTGGATGAACCAATATCCAAACCTTTTGAGCATCTCCATTGTGGAAGAGATCCTTCTATTAAGATCACCTTGCAAAGTTCTGACAATGAACATGATGGTGGTGTTGCTTACCCTCTTATAGCGGTGTTTCGCATTCTGAATTTGCAACTAAGAGTAGCAATCATACACCTAACACACAAAACAAAATTAAGAAACAATAGAATATTACGATAACCTTAAACATTTTTTTTCCTTTCTTAAATTCGAGAAGTGTCATCAAAAGGCAACACCCTTAGATCTTTCTTTATAACAAGATAGAGTAGGGTGAGGAACAAAGCTCCTTCATAAAGATCCTTCATAATGCATCCCATTTATATAATTTTATCACTTTTAACTAAGCTCCAAACCCTTGAAAAAAACACATTTTAAATACAAATAGAACGTGTATTCATTCAACAAAGAGTGTTTGTTTTTCTCACCAAATTCCAAATCTGCAGCTTAGAAGTAAAGTTTTACTAAAAGTCTGAAAACAAATATTTTATATACTAATTGTAAATACAGATTTCGCAGTGAAAAAACCATGGGTTTTTCAAAATATATTAAAAAATTGCAATACATTTTTGAAAAACCACAGTTCATTTGTGATTGAACCAGCCTCCCAAAATTCCTCCTAATCAAAGGAAAAAACTAATAACAAATCGCTGGCATGGTTGATCAGCAACTAATTGTAATTTATTCAGAAATTCTACTTTTACGCATTGTATTGGTCTGAAGCCTTATCAAAAAGACTGTCAAAAGGACTGTTGTTTCCCACAAAAATTGTTCATGTCTGTAATCCGCCTAGGAAAGGCAAGCTAAGAAATATCAGTCCTAAATGACATAGATGATGGGCATAAATGATTCAACTTCAAACATATGAACTGAAGTACTTTACACATAATGGATATTAACAGTAAACCTTAATCAGGTCAAACCCAGAGAGAAAAAAACAAGTTTAACTTTTGGTAGTGGCAAGTAACGCCATCAGACCTAATATATACTGGCAAACCATTCCCAACTGCAGCATTCTAAGCAGCATATTCACTGAACTTTTGTAAACTCAAACAAGTGACTGAAAATCAGAAGGTATATAGAAGTCAAATTATACCATAAAATGAAGAAAACAAAAATCTTCTTTGTTGAAAGAAAAAAGTGAAGAGGTGGTTTATTGGTGCACTGACTCACAATCCATAACATGATCTCTATAGAGCATTAACAAACTTCATTAAATAATATCATTTGCAACAAATTTCGTGTAGGGCCCAAATATTGATTACTTATATCCTTGTGTCATTAACCCAGCTAGATTTTCCAGTATCTTTGAGATAAGGATGATATCAGACTCTTAAGGACCTTAATGGTTTCAGCAGTCACACCTTTTGTAACAAACATAAATCAATGTGACAAAAGTAAGAAGGATCATAAAACGTCCAGTTCAAAATTCAAACAATCTTCTCCAAAATAGATGGACTGAGAAAAGACCATAAATTTAGTTCAGCTATATTGAACACTACATACAGTCCAACTACCAAAGGAACTATGTGCTGATAAAAGAGTTAATAAGAGCCAAACTGAAAATAAATTTTAAATTCAGTTAATGCAAAGGTAAGGCTGCTTCAATGTTTTTATATTTTTGGTGTTGGTAATACCCAACTACTACCACATAAGTTGGAGATAAACAATCATCAATCAACTTTTATAATTTATAATTTCATTTTGAGAATCCAAAAACCATAGCATATACATCTCAGTTTGAAATACCATATGAATAAAGGAGATTGTTTGGTTGATATATATTATTTTATTATGGATTGATCTGAAAAAACTTACACAATCTAATTCAAAAATATTCAAACTAATAGAAATTTTTATGTCTTTAATTTATCTACAAATTTATTTTACCAAATTTCAGTCCACAAACCCTCCAATGATAACTTATTTGTTAACCAACATTGAAGGAAGGCTCTCTGCCCTGTTTTCAAATACTCTGTTTTCATTCTAAAACTCTCTTTGGATTTACTTAAAAATATAGAGCATATTGCTGTTTTAAATGTATAAGCAGAATAATAAAAATATATTTAAAAATAGTTGTTTATACATAAAAATATATACATAGATTTATTTTATACTTAAAAAACTTTTACAAACTGCTATGTTACAAAGGTATTGTTTAACACTTCTGATTTTTCATCTTCACTGTTATATCTACCAGACTACAAAATGATATATGTGACATATGATAAAATATATAAAACTTGAGCAACTGCAAAATTCAAACATTAAATCAGCAATCTTCACTGTTATATCTACCAGACTACAAAATGATATATGTGACTTCTGATAAAATATATAAAACTTGAGCAACTGCAAAATTCAAACATTAAATCAGCAATGAACTATTTTTTAATATACAATAAAATATATATAATTTACAAAACTTGAATTGCAACCTTCTAACATAATTTGAACAGCAAGATGCAAACATTGACTCCCTAAAAAACTACTTATATATAAACTATTTACCATTATTAATACTCCTGTACAAAAAAAGGTGAACGGAAAGGTTATATTTCCAACCAAACCTGCAACAATCTTCCTACAAATCAAATAGCAATACTTAAAATCACTTTAAATTCTTCACTGCCCATAACTTGTCTCGAGACAGTTGCTATTTGCACTTGTTACTGCCAACCATATCACATGAATCAGCCACTGCAAAGCTTCCTTCTCACGGTCATGAAATCTCTCTGAAGAGTCTGTACAAAACTTTAATATTGCTTTCTGCTCATCAAGAGGAATGGTACTTACCATTCTAGCAACACAATCCACAAATCTTTCAAAGCATTCCAGAGACGAACCATAGAACGTCTGATCTTTCGAGCTAGCCGTCTGAAAGAAAAGACATGCCATAACTGGTGCCCAATTTTTCAGAAAAGAAATGCGGCTAGACTTAGGAATAATTATATCTCTATTGGCAAAACCCTTCATATACCTATCCACTAGAATTTCTAGTAGATGAGATGAAAAAGATTGGCCAGCATGGGTGTTGAATAATATCTCAGCTAGTCCTGAATCTTCGACAAACATTTTCAATGCAATTTCAAATATTTTCTTATTACAAAGCTTAGTGACGTCTAATAGCCACAACAGAGTCTCACAAGCAGAATCCCTCAATTCAATAGAATATCCATTCTTAATACCCTGAATTTTGAGCCTACATTCATTTAAAAGTGCCTCTCTGCATACCTCTTGCACAGCAGGAGATGCATTGCCTTGGAAGATTCCAGTCAGATGTTGCTCCAATGTAAGCCGCATACGACACAGAGGTATCATTGGCCGAGAGTCATTTCTCGATATAATAGAAAACATTTCTGGCAGTTTCTTTTTTAAGAGCTCTAACTCTTCACTAAACGATGAGTTGGAGATTTCAAGCCTGGCAGATAAATCGCCAGAAACAATCATCTGCGTAGATGATAGCAGAGACCTGATACTGAGTGTTTCTTGGGGAGTCCAAGAAACTGCTTCCAGATATTGCATGCATGCCTTAATGCCTTCCGCAAACAGTAATTGAGAAGCAATTGGCAAAATTTCCAAGGCTTCATCGACGCCAGAGAAGTAAATGCCTCTTCCGTGATAAGACGAATACATGAGACTAATACACTTATAGTAACTATTAGGTTTTGTATTGGGAAGAAGTGCTATCTCGAAATATCCCTTCTGGGGCCTCTCCTGAAAATACTTGGATTTGTTTAGAACATGAGAATGGAAACATTGATCAAAACTGAAACAATTCGCGTCGAACTTCAATTGTAATGTAACATCGCCATTCTTCCCATCGCCTATTTCAAAGGATTGTGCGTCCATTGCCGATTGCAATTGAATGAAGGGAAGTGGGGAACTCAAACTTAAGACGGCTATGGTAGGTTGTGCTTATCTTCTTTTTATAGAAGACTGCAATAGGTTGTGGATTTTATGGTTTAACTGCTTGGAATGATCTTGGCTGTGTCCTTTTAGACTGCTGTCGATTTATATATTGGCTGTGTACTCTCTAAGGTGCTTATAAAAACTTAAAATCGCAACCTAAAGCTTCCATTAATGCTAAATGAAAGTTCGAAATTGACTTTAAAATGTGCAATGTGTTTATTGGTAATTGATCAAAGCTCCAAAAAGTAATCAGTGTCACAAATGGGAATCTTAATTTTCCTTTCAGCATGGTATGATAGTGTTCGAATCATGGTAACTTGTTGCTATGCATAAAGTAGCAATGTCGGCCACTTTTGCTCACTTTATGCCGGCCACTTTTGCTCACCAAGGATGAGTTCTGATAACAAATGCTCCTATTCCTAATGAAGTGACCCCATGAAAGATAAACAAACATAACATTCTTTTCTTAGGTTGATAATTTAATTAAAGCAATTAACATTCAAATAATTCAGATAAATTATTTGAGTTTAGATGTATATATGATATATGAATTGAAATAAAAATAGAGGTGTAATTTGGTGTTGGAGGAGATGATGTTTCGTTTATGATACATGATTGGTATTTAAAATATGAAATTTGATCTAGAATGAATAGATTAAAATGATCGTGTTTTGCAAAATCTAGAACTTTGTACGAACTTGGATCAATCTTGCATTTATGGCCTTGATTCCTATATTTGTAGTTTTGACCCAAAGAGTTTGATCTTGAGCTTTTAGTGCAACCCTAAGTCTAGAGCCTTCAAAATTTTAGGACCTATAATTAGTGTTCACCTTTACTTGTACTTGCATATGAAAGACTTGGTGGTGCTACAAATCACCATCGACACTTGATATGCTAGGGAAGGGAATTTGACTTGCTTTTTTTCCTTGTGCCTCAATCAACCCCTATTGATCAATTCAATGATTATTAAATATAAGATTCATTCTTAAATTGATCAAGATTGTATTTAATAACCATTTTGTATAAACTTGTATTTACTCAAATCATATTGATCAATCACCATTTTGCATACATCATTTTCACCATTGTACAATAAGCATCACACACTTACCAAAATCACCATAATTTGAGCTAAACATTATGAACGTGGGTTTGATTAAGGTAGGCTCTCTACAATAATAACCATTTTTTCTCATACAAATTTTAACAAGTGTTTCCTAGTGTTGGTGACATGCTTTTGGATTCTCCATGCACTACTAGAAACCCCAACCTTTTTGGGTAGCTCCAATAAATTTTAGAGTCATGGGAAAAAAAGGAAACTAATATCTATAATAAATCACCAATGCCTAGTTAGACATGAGAAGCCGAAGGAGGTCACAAGTGCCTAGTTAAGGTCACTAGTGCATGAAGTAGGTCCCTAACATTTTGAATGTGTCACAAGAACCTAAAGTAGGTCACATGCACAACTATTAGGTCAACTTCATCTATCAAACTTTCCCATAATATATGTACCTAACTAGAAGCACCTATAAGCCACTTTCCAAACACCCATAACTAGTTTTTAAACCTTTGTATTTATTTAAACGTGCGCTTTCTCTTACCTGATTATCCTCCTTTCACAAGTTTTATTTCTATTTTGTTAGCACCCTATTCATTTTTTTTCTAAAAGTAATTATTATGTACTTTGAGATCTATCATGTCAATTAGTACATGAGTGAGTGCACTGAATTGGGGGGGGGGGAGCTGGGGGGCAGGGGGAGAAGTAACAAAATCAAAAAATTGAGAAAAACATGAGTATGTTATGTAAAATTTTATATAGCATAAGTGCATAAAATGTGATTGTACTTTGTAATATGAGAAAATTACAAAATATGATCACGGTTTTTAATGTGAGTGTATATTATAAATAATTGTGCTTTGTAATGTGAGCATGTTTTGAAACATGAGCATGCCTTGTAGCACACTCACACTATATATAGTTTTAAGATATTTGTATATTAGA